>OZ012739.1:339725655-340325655 GCA_963859935.3 Lathyrus sativus
AAGGAGAGATCACCTACTACCAAACATATGGAAGCCTAAGAAAAGGTGTCTGACCAAAAGAAAAGTTTATTACCTACTATTAAACATATGATAGCCTAAGGAAAGGTAAACACAAAAGGAAAGATGACCTACTACCGAACACGATAGCCTAAGCAAACGTATCTGACCAAAAGAGAAATGGTGTTACCTACTATCAAACATATAACAGCCGAAGAAAAGGTTAACACACATGGAAAGATGACCTACTATCGAACATGGTAGCCTAAGCAAAGGTATCTGACCAAAACAAGAAAATATATTACCTACTATCAAACATATGATAGCCTAAATAAAGTTAATAAACTTGAAATGAGAGATCACCTACTGCCAAACATATGGCAGCCTAAAAAAAGGTGTCTGACCAAAAGAAAAGTGTGTTACATACTATCAAACATATGATAGCCTAAAAAAAGGTAAACACAAAAGGAAAGATGACCTACTACCAAACATCGTAGCCTTAACAAAGGTATCTGACCAAAAGAGATAGACATACTACCTACCATCAAACATATGATCGCCTAAGAAGAGGTAGTAGACTTGAAAGGAGAGATCACCTACTACCAAACATATGGCAGCCTAAGAAAACGTGTCTGACCAAAAGAAAAGTGTGTTACCTATCATCAAACATATGATAGCCTAAGAAAAGGTAAACACAAAAGGAAAGATGACCTACTACCAAACATGGTAGCCTAAACAAAGGTATGTGACAAAAATGATAGAATACTACCTACCATCAAACATATGATAGCCTAAGAAGAGGTAGTAGACTTGAAAGGAGAGATCACCTACTACTAAACATATGGCAGCCTAAGAAAAGGTGTCTGACCAAATGAAATGTGTGTTACCTACTATCAATCATATGATAGCCTAAGAAAAGGTAAAAACAAAAGGAAAGATGACCTACTACCAGACATGGTAGCTTAAGCAAAGGTATCTGACCAAAAGATATAGACATACTACCTACTATCAAACATATGATAGCCTAGGAAGAGGTAGTAGACTCGAAAGGTGAGATCACCTACTACCAAACATATGGCAGCCTAAGAAAACGTGTCTGACCAAAAGAAAGGTGTATTACCTACTATCAAACATATGATAGTCTAAGAAAAGGTAAACACAAAAGGAAAGATGATCTACTACCGAACATGGTAGCCTAAGGAAAGGTATCTGACCAAAAGATATAGACATACTACCTACTATCAAACATATGATAGCCTAAGAAGAGGTAGTAGACTCGAAAGGAGAGATCCCCTACTACCAAACATATGGCAGCCTAAGAAAAGGTGTCTGACCAAAATAAAAGTTTGTTACCTACTATCAAACATATGATAGCCTAAGAAAAGGTAAACACACAAGGAAAGATGACCTACTATCAAACATGGTAGCCTAAACAAAGGTATCTGACCAAAATATATAGACATACTACCTACCATCAAACCTATGATAGCCTAAGAAGAGGTTGTAGACTTGAAAAGAGAGATCACCTACTACCAAACATATGGAAGCCTAAGAAAAGGTGTCTGACCAAAAGAAAAGTGTGTTACCTACTATCAAACATATGATAGCCTAAGAAAAATTAAACGTAAAACGAAAGATGACCTACTACCAAACATGGTAGCCTAAGCAAATGTATCTGACCAAAAGAGATAGACATACTACCTATTATCAAACATATGATAGCCTAAGAAGAGGTAGTAGACTCGAAAGGAGAGATCACCTACTACCAAACATATGGAAGCCTAAGAAAAGGTGTCTGACCAAAAGAAAAGTTTATTACCTACTATTAAACATATGATAGCCTAAGGAAAGGTAAACACAAAAGGAAAGATGACCTACTACCGAACACGATAGCCTAAGCAAACGTATCTGACCAAAAGAGAAATGGTGTTACCTACTATCAAACATATAACAGCCGAACAAAAGGTTAACACTCATGGAAAGATGACCTACTATCGAACATGGTAGCCTAAGCAAAGGTATCTGACCAAAACAAGAAAATATATTACCTACTATCAAACATATGATAGCCTAAATAAAGTTAATAAACTTGAAATGAGAGATCACCTACTGCCAAACATATGGCAGCCTAAAAAAAGGTTTCTGACCAAAAGAAAAGTGTCTTACATACTATCAAACATATGATAGCCTAAGAAAAGGTAAACACAAAAGGAAAGATGACCTACTACCAAACATGGTAGCCTTAACAAAGGTATCTGACCAAAAGAGATAGACATACTACCTACCATCAAACATATGATCGCCTAAGAAGAGGTAGTAGACTTGAAAGGAGAGATCACCTACTACCAAACATATGGCAGCCTAAGAAAACGTGTCTTACCAAAAGAAAAGTGTGTTACCTATCATCAAACATATGATAGCCTAAGAAAAGGTAAACACAAAAGGAAAGATGACCTACTACTAAACATGGTAGCCTAAACAAAGGTATGTGACAAAAATGATAGAATACTACCTACCATCAAACATATGATAGCCTAAGAAGAGGTAGTAGACTTGAAAGGAGAGATCACCTACTACTAAACATATGGCAGCCTAAGAAAAGGTGTCTGACCAAAAGAAAAGTGTGTTACCTACTATCAAACATATGATAGCCTAAGAAAAGGTAAAAACAAAAGGAAAGATGACCTACTACCAAACATGGTAGCTTAAGCAAAGGTATCTGACCAAAAGATATAGACATAATACCTACTATCAAACATATGATAGCCTAGGAAGAGGTAGTAGACTCGAAAGGTGAGATCACCTACTACCAAACATATGGCAGCCTAAGAAAACGTGTCTGACCAAAAGAAAGGTATATTACCTACTATCAAACATATGATAGTCTAAGAAAAGGTAAACACAAAAGGAAAGATGACCTACTACCGAACATGCTAGCCTAAGGAAAGGTATCTAACCAAAAGATATAGACATACTACCTACTATCAAACATATGATAGCCTAAGAAGAGGTAGGAGACACGAAAGGAGAGATCACCTACTACCAAACATATGGCAGCCTAAGAAAAGTTGTCAGACCAAAAGAAAGGTGTATTACCTACTATCAAACATATGATAGCCTAGGAAAAGGTAAACACAAAAGGAAAGATGACCTACTACCGAACACGGTAGCCTAAGCAAACGTATCTGACCAAAAGAGAAACGGTGTTACCTACTATCAAACATATGACAGCCGAAGGAAAGGTTAACACACAAGGAAAGATGACCTACTACCGAACATGGTAGCCTATGCAAAGGTATCTGACCAAAAAAAGACAATATATTACCTACTATCAAACATATGATAGCCTAAGTAAAGGTAATAAACTTTAAAGGAGAAATCACCTACTGTCGTACATATGGCAGCCTAAGAAAAGGTGCCTGGCCAAAAGAAAAGTGTGTTACCTACTATCAAACATATGATAGCCTAAGAAAAGGTAAACACAAAAGGATATATGACCTACTACAAAACATGGTAGCCTAAGCAAAGGTATCTGACCAAAAGAGATAGGCATACTACCTACTATAAAACATATGATAGCCTAAGAAGAGGTAGTAGACTCGAAAGGAGAGATCACCTACTACCAAACATATGGAAGCCTAAGAAAAGGTGTCTGACCAAAAGAAAAGTGTGTTACCTACTATCAAACATATGATAGCCTAAGAAAAACTAAACATAAAAGGAAAGATGACCTACTACGAAATATGGTAGCCTAAGCAAATGTATCTGACCAAAAGAGATAGACATACTACCTACTATAAAACATATGATAGCCTAAGAAGTGGTAGTAGACTCGAAAAGAGAGATCACCTACTACCAAACATATGGAAGCCTAAGAAAAGGTGTCTGACCAAAAGAAAGGTTTATTACCTACTATTAAACATATGATAGCCTAAGGAAAGGTAAACACAAAAGGAAAGATGACCTACTACCGAACACGATAGCCTAAGCAAACGTATCTGACCAAAAGAGAAATGGTGTTACCTACTATCAAACATATGACAGCCGAAGAAAAGGTTAACACACATGGAAAGATGACCTACTATCGAACATGGTAGCCTAAGCAAAGGTATCTGACCAAACAAGAAAATATATTACCTACTATCAAACATATGCTAGCCTAAGTAAAGTTAATAAACTTGAAATGAGAGATCACCTACTACCAAACATATGGCAGCCTAAAAAAAGGTGTCTGACCAAAAGAAAAGTGTGTTACATACTATCAAACATATGATAGTCTAAGAAAGGGTAAACACAAAAGAAAAGATGACCTACTACCAAACATGGTACCCTTAACAAAGGTATCTGACCAAAAGAGATAGACATACTACCTACCATGAAACATATGATCGCCTAAGAAGAGGTAGTGGACTTGAAAGGAGAGAAAACCTACTACTAAACATATGGCACCCTAAGAAAAGGTGTCTGACCAAAAGAAAAGTGTGTTACCTACTATCAAACATATGATAGCCTAAGAAAAGGTAAACAATAGGAAAGATGACCTACTATCAAACATGGTAGCCTAAGCAAAGGTATCTGACCAAAAGATATAGACAAACTACCTACTATCAAACATATGATAGCCTAAGAAGAGGTAGTAGACTCGAAAGGTGAGATCACCTACTACCAAACATATGGCAGCCTAAGAAAAGGTGTCTGACCAAAAGAAAGGTGTATTACCTACTATCAAACATATGATAGATTAAGAAAAGGTAAACACAAAAGGAAAGATGACGTACTACCGAACAAGTAGCCTAAGCAAACGTATCAGATCAAAAGAGAAATGGTGTTACCTACTATCAAACATATGACAGCCGAAAAAAAGGTTAACACACAAGGATAGATGACCTACTACCGAACATGGTAGCCTAAGCAAAGGTATCTGACCAAAAAAAGACAATATATTACCTAATATCAATTATATGATAGCGTAAGTAAAGGTAATAAACTTGAAAGGAGAGATCACCTACTACCAAAGATATGGCAGCCTAAGAAAAGGTGTCAGACCAAAAGAAAAGTGTGTTACCTACTATCAAACATATGATAGCCTAAGAAAAGGTAAACACAAAAGGAAAGATGACCTACTACCAAACATGGTAGCCTAAACAAAGGTATATGACTAAAAGAGATAGACATACTACCTACCATCAAACATATGATAGCCTAAGAAGACGTAGTAGACTTGAAATGAGAGATCACGTACTACTAAACATATGGAAGCTTAAGAAAAGGTGTCGACCAAAAGAAAAGTGTGTTACCTACTATCAAACATATGATAGCCTAAAAAAAGGTAAACAGAAAAGGAAAGATGACATACTACTGGACACGGTAGCCTAAGCAAAGGTATCTGACCAAAAGAGAAATGGTGTTACCTACTATTAAACATACGACAGCCTAAGAAATGGTAAACACACAAGGAAAGATGACCTATTACCGAACATGGTAGCCTAGCCAAAGGTATCTGACCAAAAAAGGACAATATATTACCTACTATCAAACATATGATAGCCTAAGTAAAGGTAATAAACTTGAAAGGAAAGATCACCTACTACCATACATATGGCAGCCTAAGAAAAGGTATCTAACCTAAAGAAAAGTGTGTTACCTACTATCAAACATATGATAGCCTAAGAAAAGGTAAACACAAAAGGAAAGATGACCTACTACCAAACATGGTAGCCTAAGCAAAGGTATCTGACCAAAAGAGATAGATATACTACCTACTATCAAACATATGATAGCCTAAGAAGAGGTAGTAGACTCGAAAGAAGAGATCACCTACTACCAAACATATGACAGCCTAAGAAAAGGTGTCTGACCAAAAGAAAGGTGTATTACCTACTATCAAACATTTCATAGTCTAAGAAAAGGTAAACACAAAAGGAAAGATGACCCACTACCGAACACGGTAGCCTAAGTAAAGGTATCTGATTAAAACAAAAATGGTGTTACCTACAATCAAACATATGACAGCCTAAGAAAAGGTAAACACACAAGGAAAGATGACCTACTACCGAACATGGTAGCCTAAGCAAAGGTATCTAACCAAAAAAGGATAATATATTACCTACAATCAAACATATGATAGCCTAAGTAAAGGTAATAAACTTGAAAGGAGAGATCACCTACTACCAAACATATGGCGGCCTAAGAGAAGGTGTCTGACCAAAAGAAAAGTGTGTTACCTACTATCAAACATATGATAGCCTAAGAAAAGGTAAACACAAAAGGAAAGATGACCTACTACCAAACATGATAGCCTAAACAAAGGTATCTGACTAAAAGAGATAGACATACTACCTACCATCAAACATATGATAGCCTAAGAAGAGGTAGTAGACATGAAATGAGAGATCACGTAC
Organism: Lathyrus sativus; assembly: GCA_963859935.3. Classification (NCBI taxonomy): domain Eukaryota; kingdom Viridiplantae; phylum Streptophyta; class Magnoliopsida; order Fabales; family Fabaceae; genus Lathyrus; species Lathyrus sativus. Next base: position 339,732,054 of record OZ012739.1, read on the forward strand.
TACCAAACATATGGAAGTCTAAGAAAAGGTGTCTTACCAAAAGAAAAGTGTGTTACCTACTAACAAACATATGCTAGCCTAAGAAAAGGTAAACATAAAAGGAAAGATGACCTACTACCGAACACGGTAGCCTAAGCAAAGGTTTCTGACCAAAAGAGAAATGGTGTTACCTACTATCAAACATATGACAGCCTAAGAAAAGGTAAACACAAAAGGAAAGATGACCTACTACCTAACATGGTAGCCTAAGCAAAGGTATCTGGCCAAAAGAGATAGACATACTACCTACTATCAACTATATGATAGCCTAAGAAAAGGTCGTAGACTCGAAAGGAGAGATCACCTACTACCAAACATATGGCAGCCTAAGAAAAGGTGTCTGACCAAAAGAAAGGTGTATTACCTATTATCAAACATATGATAGCCTAAGAAAAGGTAAACACAAAAGGAATGATGACCTACCTACCGAACACGGTAGCCTAAACAAACGTATCTGACCAAAAGAGAAATGGTATTACCTACTATCAAACATATGACAGCCGAAGAAAAGGTTAACGCACAAGGAAAGATGACCTACTACTGAACATGGTAGCCTAAGCAAAGGTATCAGACCAAAAAAAGACAATATATTACCTACTATCAAACATATGATAGCCTAAGTAAAGCTAATAAACTTGAAATTAGAGATCACCTACTACCAAACATATGGCAGCCTAAGAAAATGTGTTTAACTAAAAGAAAAGTGTGTTACCTACTATCAAACATATGATAGCCTAAGAAAAGGTAAACACAAAAGGAAAGATGACCTACTACCAAACATGGTAGCCTAAACAAAGGTATCTGACAAACGAGATAGACATACTACCTACCATCAAACATATGATAGCCTAAGAAGAGGTAGTAGACTTGAAAGGAGAGATCACCTACTATCAAGCATATGGCAGCCTAAGAAAAGGTGTCTGACCAAAAGAAAATTGTGTTACCTACTATATAACATATGATAGCTTAAGAAAAGGTAAACACAAAAGGAAAGATGACTTACTACCAAACATATGGCAACCTAAGAAAAGGTGTCTGACCAAAAGAAAAGTGTGTTACCTACTATCAAACATATGATAGCCTAAGTAAAGGTAAACACAAAAGGTAGGATGACCTACTAGAAAACATGGTAGCCTAAACAAAGGTATCTGACAAAAGAGATAGACATACTACCTACAATCAAACATATGATAGCCTAAGAAGAGGTAGTAGATATGAAAGGAGAGATCACCTACTACGAAACATATGGCAGCCTAAGAATAGGTGTCTGACCAAAAGAAAAGTGTGTTGCCTACTATCAAACATATGATAGCCTAAGAAAAGGTAAACACAAAAGGAAAGATGACCTGCTACCAAATATGGTTGCCTAAGTAAAGGTATCTGACCAAAAGAGATAGATATACTACCTACTATCAAACATATAATAGCCTAAGAAGAGGTAGTAGACTTGGAAGGAGAGAATACCTACTACCAAACATATTGCAGCCTAAGAAAAGGTATTTGACCAAAAGAAAGGTGTATTGCCTACTATCAAACATATGATAGCCTAAGAAATTGTAAACACAAAAGGAAAGATGACCTACTACCAAACTCGGTAGCCTAAACAAACGTATCTAACCAAAAGAGAAATGGTGTTCCCTACTATCAAACATATGACAGCCAAAGAAAAGGTTAACACACAAGGAAAGATGACCTACTAGCGAACATGGTAGCCTAAGCAAAGGTATCTAACCAAAAAAAGACAATATATTACCAACTATCAAACATACGATATCCTAAGTAAAGCTAATATACTTGAAACGAGAGATTACCTACTACCAAACATATGGCAGCCTAAGAAAAGGTGTCTGACCAAAAGAAAAGTGTGTAATCTACTATCAAACATACGATAGCATAAGAAAAGGTAAACACAAAAGGAAAGATGACCTACTACATAACATGGTAGCCTAAACAAAGGTATCTGACCAAAAGTGATAGAATACTACCTACCATCAACCATATGATAGCCTAAGAAGAGGTAGTAGACTTGAAAGGAGGGATCACCTACTACCAAACATATGGCAGCCTAAGAAAAGGTGTCTGTCCAAAAGAAAAGTGTGTTACCTACTATCAAACATATGATAGCCTAAGAAAAGGTAAACACAAAAGGAAGGATGACCTACTACCAAACATGGTAGCCTAAACAAAGGTATCTAACCAAAAGAGATAGACATACTACCTACCATCAAACATATGATAGCCTAAGAAGAGGTTGTAGACTTGAAAGGAGAGATCACCTACTATCAAACATATGGCAACCTAAGAAAAGGTGTATGACTAAAAGAAAAGTGTGTTACCTACTATCAAACATATGATAGCCTAAGAAAAGTTAAACAAAAAAGGAAAGATGACCTACTACCAAACATGGTAGCCTAAACAAAGGTATCTGTCGAAAAGAGATAGACATACTACCTGCCATCAAAAATATGATAGCCTAAAAATAGGTAGTAGACTTGGAAGTAGAGATCACCTACTACCAAACATATGGCAGCCTAAGAAAAGGTGTCTAACCAAAAGAAAAGTATGTAACCTACTATCAAACATATGATAGTCTAAGAAAAGATAAACACAAAAGGAAAGATGACCTACTAGATAACATGGTAGCCTAGGCAAAGGTATCTGACCAAAAAAAGGAAATATATTACCTACTATCAAACTTATGATAGCCTAAGGTAATAAACAGGAAAGGAGAGATCACCTACTACCATACATATGGCTGCCTAAGAAAAGGTGTCTGACCAAAATAAAAGTGTGGTACCTATTATCAAACATATGATAGCCTAAGAAAAGGTATACACTAAAGGAAAGATGACCTACTAGAACACATGGTAGCCTAAACAAAGGTGTCTGACAAAAGAGATAGACATACTACCTACCATCAAACATATGATAGCCTAAGAAGAGGTTGTAGATATGAAAGGAGAGATCACCTACTACCAAACATATGGCAGCCTAAGAAAAGGTGTCTGACGAAAAGAAAAGTGTGTTACCTACTATCAAACATATGATAGCCTAAGAAAAGGAAAACACAAAAGGAAAGATGACCTACTACCAAACATGGTAGCCTAAGTAAAGGTATCATACCAAAAGAGATAGGCATACTACCTACTATCAAACATAGGATAGCCTAAGAAGAGGTAGTAGACTTGGAAGGAGAGATCACCTAATACCATATATATTGTAGCCTAAGATAAGGTATTTGACCAAAAGAAAGGTGTATTGCCTACTACCAAACATATGATAGCCTAAGAAATGGAAAACACAAAAGGAAAGATGACCTAGTACCAAACTTGGTAGCCTAAACAAACGTATCTAACCAAAAGTGAAATTGTGTTACCTACTATCAAACATATGACAGCCGAAGAAAAGGTTAACACACAAGGAAAGATGACCTACTAGCGAGCATGGTAGCCTACGAAAAGGTATCTGACCAAAAAAAGACAATATATTACCTACTATCAAACATACGATATCCTAAGTAAAGCTAATAAACTTGAAACGAGAGATCGCCTACTACCAAACATATGGCAGTCTAAAAAAAGGTGTCTGACCAAAAGAAAAGTGTGTAATCTACTATCAAACATACGATAGCGTAAGAAAAGGTAAACACATAAGGAAAGATGACCTACTAGATAACATGGTAGCCTAAACAAAGGTATATGACCAAAAGTGATAGAATACTACCTACCATCAAACATATGATAGCCTAAGAAGAGGTAGTAGACTTGAAAGGAGAGATCACCTACTACCAAACATATGGCAGCCTAAGAAAAGGTTTCTGACCAAAAGAAAAGTGTGCTACCAACTATCAAACATATGATAGCCTAAGAAAAGGTAAACACAAAAGGAAAGATGACCTACTACCAAACATGGTGGCCTAAACAAAGGTATCTGACCAAAAGAGATAGACATACTACCTACCATCAAACATATGATAGCCTAAGAAGAGGTTGTAGACTTGAAAGGAGAGATCACCTACTATCAAACATATGGCAACCTAAGAAAAGGTGTATGACTAAAAGAAAAGTGTGTTACCTACTATCAAACATATGATAGCCTAAGAAAAGTTAAACAAAAAAGGAAAGATGACCTACTACCAAACATGGTAGCCTAAACAAAGGTATCTGACCAAAGGAGATAGACATACTACCTGCCATCAAAAATATGATAGCCTAAAAATAGGTAGTAGACTTGGAAGTAGAGATCACCTACTACCAAACATATGGCAGCCTAAGAAAAGGTGTCTGACCAAAAGAAAAGTGTGTAACCTACTATCAAACATATGATAGTCTAAGAAAAGATAAACACAAAAGGAAAGATGACCTACTACTGAACACGGTATCCTAAGCAAAGGTATCTGACCAAAAGAGAAATGGTGTTACCTACTATCAAACTATTGAAAGCCTAAGAAAAGGTAAACACACAAGGAAAGCTGGCCTACTACCGAACATGGTAGCCTAGGCAAAGGTATCTGACCAAAAAAAGGCAATATATTACCTACTATCAAACTTAGGATAGCCTAAGGTAATAAACATGAAAGGAGAGATCACCTACTATGAAACATATGGCAGCCTAAGAAAAGGTGTCTGACCAAAATAAAAGTGTGTTACCTATTATCAAACATATGATAGCCTAAGAAAAGGTAAACACTAAAGGAAAGATGACCTACTAGAAAACATGGTAGCCTAAACAAAGGTATCTGACAAAACAGATAGACAAACTACCTACCATCAAACATATGATAGCCTAAGAAGAGGTTGTAGATATGAAAGGAGAGATCACCTACTACCAAACATATGGCAGCCTAAGAAAAGGTGTCTGACCAAAAGAAAAGTGTGTTACCTACTATCAAACATATGATAGCCTAAGAAAAGGTAAACACAAAAGGAAAGATGACCTACTACCAAACATGGTAGCCTAAGTAAAGGTATCATACCAAAAGAGATAGGCATACTACCTACTATCAAACATAGGATAGCCTAAGAAGAGGTAGTAGACTTGGAAGGAGAGATCACCTACTACCATATATATTGCAGCCTAAGAAAAGGTATTTGACCAAAAGAAAGGTGTATTGCCTACTACCAAACATATGATAGCCTAAGAAATGGAAAACACAAAAGGAAAGATGACCTAGTACCAAACTTGGTAGCCTAAACAAACGTATCTAACCAAAAGAGAAATTGTGTTACCTACTATCAAACATATGACAGCCGAAGAAAAGGTTAACACATAAGGAAAGATGACCTACTAGCGAACATGGTAGCCTACGAAAAGGTATCTGACCAAAAAAAGACAATATATTACCTACTATCAAACATACGATATCCTAACTAAGGCTAATAAACTTGAAACGAGAGATCACCTACTACCAAACATATGGCAGCCTAAGAAAAGGTGTCTGAGCAAACGATAAGTGTGTAATCTACTATCATACATACGATAGCGTAAGAAAAGGTAAGCACAAAAGGAAAGATGACCTACTACATAACATGGTAGCCTAAACAAAGGTATCTGACCAAAAGTGATAGAATACTACCTACCATCAAACATATGATAGCCTAAGAAGAGGTAGTAGACTTGAAAGGAGAGATCACCTACTACCAAACATATGGCAGCCTAAGAAAAGGTTTCTGACCAAAAGAAAAGTGTGCTACCTACTATCAAACATATGATAGCCTAAGAAAAGGTAAACACAAAAGGAAAGATGACCTACTACCAAACATGGTGGCCTAAACAAAGGTATCTGACCAAAAGAGATAGACATACTACCTACCATCAAACATATGATAGCCTAAGAAGAGGTTGTAGACTTGAAAGGAGAGATCACGTACTATCAAACATATGGCAACCTAAGAAAAGGTGTATGACTAAAAGAAAAGTGTGTTACCTACTATCAAACATATGATAGCCTAAGAAAAGTTAAACAAAAAAGGAAAGATGACCTACTACCAAACATGGTAGCCTAAACAAAGGTATCTGACCAAAAGAGATAGACATACTACCTGCCATCAAAAATATGATAGCCTAAAAATAGGTAGTAGACTTGGAAGTAGAGATCACCTACTACCAAACATATGGCAGCCTAAGAAAAGGTGTCTGACCAAAAGAAAAGTGTGTAACCTACTATCAAACATATGATAGTCTAAGAAAAGATAAACACAAAAGGAAAGATGACCTACTACTGAACACGGTATCCTAAGCAAAGGTATCTGACCAAAAGAGAAATGGTGTTACCTACTATCAAACTATTGAAAGCCTAAGAAAAGGTAAACACACAAGGAAAGCTGGCGTACTACCGAACATGGTAGCCTAGGCAAAGGTATCTGACCAAAAAAAGGCAATATATTACCTACTATCAAACTTATGATAGCCTAAGGTAATAAACATGAAAGGAGAGATCACCTACTATGAAACATATGGCAGCCTAAGAAAAGGTGTCTGACCAAAATAAAAGTGTGTTACCTATTATCAAACATATGATAGCCTAAGAAAAGGTAAACACTAAAGGAAAGATGACCTACTAGAAAACATGGTAGCCTAAATAAAGGTATCTGACAAAAGAGATAGACAAACTACCTACCATCAAACATATGATAGCCTAAGAAGAGGTTGTAGATATGAAAGGAGAGATCACCTACTACCAAACATATGGCAGCCTAAGAAAAGGTGTCTGACCAAAAGAAAAGTGTGTTACCTACTATCAAACATATGATAGCCTAAGAAAAGGTAAACACAAAAGGAAAGATGACCTACTACCAAACATGGTAGCCTAAGTAAAGGTATCATACCAAAAGAGATAGGCATACTACCTACTATCAAACATAGGATAGCCTAAGAAGAGGTAGTAGACTTGGAAGGAGAGATCACCTACTACCATATATATTGCAGCCTAAGAAAAGGTATTTGACCAAAAGAAAGGTGTATTGCCTACTACCAAACATATGATAGCCTAAGAAATGGAAAACACAAAAGGAAAGATGACCTAGTACCAAACTTGGTAGCCTAAACAAACGTATCTAACCAAAAGAGAAATTGTGTTACCTACTATCAAACATATGACAGCCGAAGAAAAGGTTAACACATAAGGAAAGATGACCTACTAGCGAACATGGTAGCCTACGAAAAGGTATCTGACCAAAAAAAGACAATATATTACCTACTATCAAACATACGATATCCTAAGTAAAGCTAATAAACTTGAAATGATAGATCACCTACTACCAAACATATGGCAGCCTAAGAAAAGGTGTCTGAGCAAACGATAAGTGTGTAATCTACTATCATACATACGATAGCGTAAGAAAAGGTAAGCACAAAAGGAAAGATGACCTACTACATAACATGGTAGCCTAAACAAAGGTATCTGACCAAAAGTGATAGAATACTACCTACCATCAAACATATGATAGCCTAAGAAGAGGTAGTAGACTTGAAAGGAGAGATCACCTACTACCAAACATATGGCAGCCTAAAAAAAGGTTTCTGACCAAAAGAAAAGTGTGCTACCTACTATCAAACATATGATAGCCTAAGAAAAGGTAAACACAAAAGGAAAGATGACCTACTACCAAACATGGTGGCCTAAACAAAGGTATCTGACCAAAAGAGATAGACATACTACCTACCATCAAACATATGATAGCCTAAGAAGAGGTTGTAGACTTGAAAGGAGAGATCACGTACTATCAAACATATGACAACCTAAGAAAAGGTGTATGACTAAAAGAAAAGTGTGTTACCTACTATCAAACATATGATAGCCTAAGAAAAGTTAAACAAAAAAGGAAAGATGACCTACTACCAAACATGGTAGCCTAAACAAAGGTATCTGACCAAAAGAGATAGACATACTACCTGCCATCAAAAATATGATAGCCTAAAAATAGGTAGTAGACTTGGAAGTAGAGATCACCTACTACCAAACATATGGCAGCCTAAGAAAAGGTGTCTGACCAAAAGAAAAGTGTGTAACCTACTATCAAACATATGCTAGTCTAAGAAAAGATAAACACAAAAGGAAAGATGACCTACTACTGAACACGGTATCCTAGGCAAAGGTATCTGACCAAAAGAGAAATGGTGTTACCTACTATCAAACTATTGAAAGCCTAAGAAAAGGTAAACACACAAGGAAAGCTGGCGTACTACCGAACATGGTAGCCTAGGCAAAGGTATCTGACCAAAAAAAGGCAATATATTACCTACTATCAAACTTAGGATAGCCTAAGGTAATAAACATGAAAGGAGAGATCACCTACTATGAAACATATGGCAGCCTAAGAAAAGGTGTCTGACCAAAATAAAAGTGTGTTACCTATTATCAAACATATGATAGCCTAAGAAAAGGTAAACACTAAAGGAAAGATGACCTACTAGAAAACATGGTAGCCTAAATAAAGGTATCTGACAAAAGAGATAGACAAACTACCTACCATCAAACATATGATAGCCTAAGAAGAGGTTGTAGATATGAAAGGAGAGATCACCTACTACCAAACATATGGCAGCCTAAGAAAAGGTGTCTGACCAAAAGAAAAGTGTGTTACCTACTATCAAACATATGATAGCCTAAGAAAAGGTAAACACAAAAGGAAAGATGACCTACTACCAAACATGGTAGCCTAAGTAAAGGTATCATACCAAAAGAGATAGGCATACTACCTACTATCAAACATAGGATAGCCTAAGAAGAGGTAGTAGACTTGGAAGGAGAGATCACCTACTACCATATATATTGCAGCCTAAGAAAAGGTATTTGACCAAAAGAAAGGTGTATTGCCTACTACCAAACATATGATAGCCTAAGAAATGGAAAACACAAAAGGAAAGATGACCTAGTACCAAACTTGGTAGCCTAAACAAACGTATCTAACCAAAAGAGAAATTGTGTTACCTACTATCAAACATATGACAGCCGAAGAAAAGGTTAACACATAAGGAAAGATGACCTACTAGCGAACATGGTAGCCTACGAAAAGGTATCTGACCAAAAAAAGACAATATATTACCTACTATCAAACATACGATATCCTAAGTAAAGCTAATAAACTTGAAATGATAGATCACCTACTACCAAACATATGGCAGCCTAAGAAAAGGTGTCTGAGCAAATGAAAAGTGTGTAATCTACTATCATACATACGATAGCGTAAGAAAAGGTAAGCACAAAAGGAAAGATGACCTACTACATAACATGGTAGCCTAAACAAAGGTATCTGACCAAAAGTGATAGAATACTACCTACCATCAAACATATGATAGCCTAAGAAGAGGTAGTAGACCTGAAAGGAGAGATCACCTACAACCAAACATATGGCAGCCTAAGAAAAGGTGTCTGACCAAAAGAAAAGTGTGTTACCTACTGTCGCTTTCGCGAAAATAAGGTGCCGGCACAACAGAAGAGTCGCCACCTTTCTTTATTTATCCCTCAGAACGGGAAAGGAAACGATCAGAAAAACCTGACGAAAAAGGGTAAGACAAGGTCGTCGCAACCATTGTCTGGGTTCGGGAGTCGGTTACGCAAGGGGAATGTATTAGCACCCCTCACGTCCGTCGTACTCGACGAGATCCATGCTTGTTGTGTTTACTTGGACGGGTTGGTTTTATCTATCTACCTATCAAGGCTGGCTTAAACAGAAAAGAAACGGACTCGGCAAAGCGTCAAACTTTATGCCTATGTATTCTCATCAGAGAACGAGAAATCAGAGTCAACGTAGTTCAACCTACGACGGGTTGTGGGGTAAGGTAGCTCGCCAATACATCAGTACTGTGCCTACGTACTCCCAACAGGTATGAGAGATCAGAGCTTACGTAGTTTGGGACACTATGCAATATTTCCTGTCTTTTACGAAAGAAGTGTTTTTTTATTGTGTTTGCAATTTCAATCGCACTAGAGACTATGACCAGAGAGTGAATGCGTCGCATGTCACCCAAAGGGTACCATACTAAACATCCAGACTATGGAAAAGAAACTCTCCCACAATCCTTTCTCAGATAGCTTAAGGCACGTAACGTACGGAAGAAATCATTCATGATTACTGTATCTTAAACTGTTTTGAGATGAGAAGAGAACAGGCCCAACTAGGAAGGAGACTATCAAGTCCTACTGTTGTCATACCAAGGATTCATCCTATGGTTGATGTTTGAACATAGAACTCCTAGAAGTTGTCATGCATAGGCTTCAACCTAAAGTTCTATCATCACTTCCTTATCAAAGGAAATGAGAGTCCTAAGGGATCATGTCAATGATACACCAAAACAGACAAAGCATCAGCTTAAACAGTAAAATGCATGCAATGCAAGTGAGGGAGGAAATGTGTGCGGGGCTTCAGCCTCCACAAGCTCATCTCAACCTCAAGCCAGAATGAATAACAATAATCATACTGAAATATAAAACATGCTATCAAGCAAAATACAGTAAACTGCAATCATACAGAAGAAATGAAATAAAATGCCATCGGGCACACAAACCACATGGGCAAGGGAGCTGGGCTCCACCGAATACCCGCAAGCAAAGCCACACAGTAACAATACAAGCAGAGGGAGCGACTTAACCTCTAGTGCAATCATGCTCCTAGAGTCTACTTAGTCTAGATATGAACTTATTCTAATGCATCAAGCAAGTCAAACAAAACACATCAATACAACAAAGAAAACAAAGAAGAAAGTAGATCAACTTCTCTCTCAATTTCAAGCCTCAGCTCTTCCAATAGCAACTCAATCTTCAGACTTCAATCACTCTTAACAAACGTCAATTTTCTTTTCCAGGTTTCAACCCTTCAACATAAGTTTCAACTTATTCTCTTCTTCAAGCAAGCTTCAGCTTTCCTTGATCAGTTCCACCTTCAGGCTTCACCATTAACCATAAGTAACAACTTGATTCCTTCAGGATCTCCAAGCTTTAAAGTAAGTATCAACTTCCTTTGTTCTTCAAGCTTCAACTCTTCAGAATCTCAACTGAATCCTCTTCCTAAGTATCAACTTAGTCTTCAAGCTTTCAATCTCTCCTTGCTTTACCAGTCTCAACTTGTTCTTCTCTTCCTGCAAGCCTCAGCTTCTCAGAATAATCTTTAATCACTTAGAAGTGTCAACTTCATCCTTCAGTCTTTAAGCCTCAGCTCTTCATTCAGTCTTTAAGTATTAACTTGCTCTTGTTGCTCTTCAAGCTTCAGCTGGAATGGCAATGCTCAAGGAATCATCCTCTTCCATACTCTTCAATGAAGTCTTCATCTTCAAACTCAAGCTCAGCATCTCTCAAGATATTCAAACTAGAGGAAATCACTTAACTGGATGAGCTGGGGTGTTAAACTGCTTATTGACCACCAAAGGTGACCTATAAGGGTTTAACATCAAAAGAAAGGTTCAGGTTCTACTTCCTAGGTACCATCACTTATCCCTCCTAAGGAGAGAGGTGGATACTGTAACACCCATTTTAATTATTTAGTCATTTTATTATTATTTTAAATATTATGTGTTGGTGTACCCTTTGGTGGGGGTGTATTTGGTGATGTTTGGCGGGTGTCCCTAATGTGGGAGGATTATTGGTGGTGTTTTGGTAAATATAATAATATAGTGTATAATATTGATATTGGTGGGAATACTATAATTATTATTATTATATTTATTATAGTTACTATTGTTATTAATATTATTATTATTTTGGTGAGATAATAATAATATTATTATTATTATTATTAATTTATTAAGTTATTATTATTATTATTAAATTATTATTATTATTGGGATTAGAGAATTAAAATAGAGAATGTGAGGGTTAGTAGTTTTCACGATACATTGTAAGAAGTTAGAGAAAGTGGAAAAAGAACGATAGAAAGGAGAGAAGTGAGAAGAACGGAAAAGAGAATGGAAAAGGGAGCGAAGAACGAAGGAACAGGGGAAAATCAGAATTGGCCAAACCTTGGAGGATTCTTTCATCGATCAACCGACTAACAAGGTAAGGGGGGAGAAACTTGATTGGGAAATGGTTTATACATGTATAGGGTAGTTGGGGATTCCTTAACCCCGTAGGAAGATCATCTATATATGATATTGTGAATTGTTATGTTGTGATTGTTGACTATTGCTGATAATTGTATAGTAATCGTTAATGAATTGGTGTTTTGGGTTGATTTGGCATATAGGGCATATAGGTGATTTTACAGTTTTTAGGGAAAGTTCTGTATGGCTTTTGAGGTATCGATAAAGTGTGTAGATGATGATTTTGGGATTGGGATTAGGAATCATTTAGGCTGAATTACGTGTAATGTTGGTACTGATGTTAAGGTGTGAATTGGGATAGGAGATTAGAGTTATTTGGCCTAGATAGCAATCTGCAGAACTGTGAGAGATTGGTGAAATCGCAGCATTCGCTGGGCTTCGCCTGGCGAGTGGAGGCGAGTGTTCGCCTGGCGAGCTGAGGCGAGTGGCAGCGAATAATTCAGAATTAAGTCCCAGACCTATAGGGTAGGAACTTTGCCTGGCGAGTGTGGCCAGCGAAGGTTCGCCTGGCGAATGAAGGTTCGCCTGGCGAGTGCACGATAGTGAAATGAGGGCTTCGCCAGCAGGTTCGCCTGGCGAATGCCAGCGAAGGTTCGCTTCTCTTCGCCTGGCGAATGCCAGCGAACGTAGCAGAACCAGAATGTGATTTCTGTGATGTTTTGGCCTTGAGCTTGGGCTTGTGTGATCCCTTTGGCCTTGATGCACTGTAAGAATGATGAGTGGGGGAACTAACTTGTGTACTTGGTGATAGTGCATGTTTCCCGTAATAACGACTAGCGGACAACTGGTTGATATATATGTATGTAGTAATCAGTAGGATCGTGTATCCCCGAGTAGTGGGATGTGTTTGTATCTTGGTGATAGAATATGAACCTGTTTACTATCTGGTTGATTTATATGGTGTTGGTGTATGTTATATCTGTACATATATGCATTGATGTATGATGATACGATCAGGTGGATCGTGTACACTTAGTGTGCCTGAACATAATAGTTATGCATTGGTGTGTGCATATCATGGTGTCTTGGTGGGATGGATCATGTCTCGGATGGAGCGTAAGTGATTCACCCGTACTCCTTTGTGGAGAATGGTGGGTTCGATTGAATGAACCAATGAGTCGGTACCGCATGCATGGTGTTGAGTTGCATTTTGCATTATAATATGTTATATTGTAATTTGAACAGTAGGTTCGTTATATGGTGTTGTTGGGGTGAATAATTGATGTGTGGCGTGTTTTACTGCCTTATTACATGTATTACATTACCATTATATTTTGATCATGATTTCTCACCCCTTTGTTGTTGTTGTGGTCTGTGCTTCTTCGGAAGTACAGATAATCCAGGTGCTTAGCTAGCTTGGATATTGGTGTGATTGTCGAGTCTAGGATGCTCTGATACGTAGCACGGTACTTGGGCGTTTCTGTTTGGTTTATGTTGAACTTATATTTTATTTCCCTGTGAACGTATCAAACTTTTATTGGATTTTATTACTTAACATTCCGCTGTATTTGGAGAAAAACCTTTTTATAAGGAAACGTTGTTTTTATGTGATATCCCACTCGGGAGAATTGGAACTCTGATTTTGTTTATTTATAATGTTTATTAATTTAATTGATTTTGGGAAGTGGGGTGTTACAATTGGTATCAGAGCAGGTTGGTCCGTCCGGCCAGTGTTGTTGAGGCGAGTTGAGTCTGTCCTTTATGATGTAGTTGAATATCTTTTAAACCTGGTGTTGTTGCTTGGAGCAGTATGGCAGGAAGGAACGATGTTGCATTGGTTGCTGCTATGCAAGCAATGGCGCAGGCGGTTGCTAATCAGAATCAAACTGCAGATGCCCAATTCAGGAGTTTGGCGCAGTTTCGGAGCAACAAGCCGCCAACGTTCGAAGGGGGAATTCTGGACCCCGAAGCTGCTCAGAAGTGGCTGAAGGCAATTGAGAAGATCTTCAGAACTATGGAATGTAGCAATGAGCAAAAGGTGAGGTTTGGTACTCACATGCTGGAGGGTGAAGCTGAAGCCTGGTGGGACAATAGTCGCCAAAGGTTGGAAGCTGCTGGAACTACCATTACTTGGGAGGTGGTTCGGAAAGGTTTTCTAGAGAAGTATTTCCTGGAAGATATCCGAAGCGCTAAGGAAATTGAATTCTTAGAGCTGAAACAGGGTAGCATGACTGTAGCAGAATATGCTGCCAAGTTTGAGGAGCTGGTGCAGTATTGTCCCCACTATAATGTGGAAGGGGCAATGACCTCTAAGTGCTTAAAGTTTGAGAATGGACTGCGTCCAGAGATTAAGTTGGGGATTGCTTGTTGTTGCACCCCAAAATTTGACCAACCGATTCTCCTAGCTGGCTCATGGTTTAAATTCATGTTCGCATATCAGATGCATGATAGTTGTGCACTGACAGAGGATATCAGAGTTACAGTTTGGGTTTCATTTACTAGATATGGCAGATCCAGTCCAGATCATCAGGGTTTTATTTTTCGGGAAATTGTGCGCTCCTCGGTGATTTTTAGCTGGCGTAGTGGTTTTGGGATATTCTGATGCCCGGGGTTCTCTGTTCGATTCGATCTGGTCTCGCGCGCTCCTTTATGGTGGTCATTTGCAGTTGTCTGCATTTTTTTAGGGTTTAATAGCTTTCTGCGGATTTTAAATAGGCTTTAGGATTTTTTTAGGATTTAAATAGATTTTTTTACAATTTTAAATAGTTTAAATCTTTCTTTTAGAATTTTATAGAATTTTTAAAATAGATTTAATAGTTTTATCATTTTTAGAATATAATAGATTTTAAAATTGTTTTTTTATTGTTTATAGATAATATAGAAAGAATGTAGTTTTTTCTTTTATTAATAATAGATTTTAATAGTTTTAAATAATAGTATAGATTTTAATAGGAATTTTATAGAATTTTAATAGAAATTAAATAGAATTTTAATGGTTTTTTTTAGAGATTAGTAGAGTTTTATTAATGTTAGTTAATATAGGTTTAATCAGATTTTTAATCATTTTTAGGTTTAATCAGGTTAATTAGGATTTTAATCATGTTTAGGTCTAATTAGGATTAAGATAGTTTAATTTGTGGATTAGTCAGGTTAATTAGTTAATTAGGTCTTAATTGATTTTAATTAGATCTAATCAGATTTAGTTTTTTATTCAGTTTTTAAGGTTTTTGATCAATTTTTCGTTGGGCCCAGAAGTGAATTCTTTGGAGGCCCATTTCAATCTGCATTCCAGTTTTTTTGTGCAGTTTTTTGTCCAGAAAGTGACACTTGTCACTATAAGGAGCGTGCCACACGTCCATGCAAGAACACACCACTCAGAACTCCCTCTCTCACTGACACGCATTTTCCACTCACCTTCACTCTGCCACACGTCTCACCTACAACCCTCACGCCTGCCACTTGTCATCACCACAGACCATCACCTGAGCTTCGCCGGAGAAGCCACCGGCCGGCATGCAAACCCCTTCCGGCCACCCCTAACGCCTTCCGGCCACCGCAACCACCGCCGGAATCTGGAAATTTACCAGAAATCTCTCTTTTCTTCTCCGATCTCCTCCTTCTTCCTCCATCCACCTTCATCACCACTCACCGGAGAACTCAACGTCGCCGGAAACTTCATCCTCTTGCCCAGGTTCATCCATCAATCTTCGGAGGAATCTCCAGAAAACCCAGAAAAACTTTCAAACCTTCATTGTGTTCACACTCCATTGCCAGAACTCCGTCCTTCATCACTGATCACCGTCAACGACCGCCAATCTCCTCCAAACGTGGCAATCATTAGGACTTTCAGTCGTTCGTTTCCGTTTCCCTCCAAAGATGAACACCTGAGTGCGCGCCCAGAAGTATCACGATCTTCATCAACGCTCGTTTCCAGCTTCATCTGTTCTTGAGCTTTGTTCCAGATCTTCCCAAAACTCGTTGAGTTCTTCGCCGTTTATCAAGAAATCTTCGAGCGAGTTTCAACGCTTCCTTCAAGACCTCCGCGAGCTCCTTCAGTAGCCAAGAAAACGTCAAAATCTTCTTCTCCCTCGCGGCGACCTTCGTGGAACCTTCAAGAAATCCCAGAACGACATCATCTCAGGTTCGTACCCTTTTCACAATATCCATTGCCGTTCATGCACTAGGATAGGGTTTCTTGTTTTGGGGAATAGAGGTTTAGTGTTATTGGTTTTGGGTATTGATCTGGGCGAGGGTGTTGGAGAGTGTTGCACCCTAAAATTTGCTCAACCTTATTCCTTGGATTTATGCTTCATCATCATTAGCATTTGCATATAGAGTCATGTACATAGACTAACCATCTGCATAGCATAAGCATAGCAAGTCAGTCAACAGGGGACCAATCATTATTCTCATCTCTAGAGGCCTATCAAGAGGTTATTATCCCAATTCAATCTCATTCAAGTCATCAGGAAAGAATTTGAAAGCAAAGAGTTCAGCAGATCAAGCCTTGGGATCATCTCCTAGCTGAGGGTATCTGAGGGTCAACAAGAGGGTTATGAGCTGTGGATTGAAGGTATGGAGAGCATCTAGACATCTTGAGAGACTTATAGAGTCATTTGGAGAGGAAAACAAGTCATTGATGAAAGCACAAGAGCTATAGTTGAAGACAGTCAACTAGGGTTTCATCTGGGTCAACCCTAGGTCAACCCTAGGTCAATTGACTGACTTAAAAGGGCATTCAAGGTTATTGGAGAGATGTGGGGATCAATATTGAACATATGAAGAAGGATATGGAGATATGACAAGGAGAATTCAAGAAAAATCAAGGAGAAGAGGAGTTACTAAATTAGGGTTTCTCTGTAAAATCCCCTAGTTTAGGTCAAATTTCCAAGCAAGATAAGTCAAAATGCTAGCTTCAAATGACTTCTTGGCCAACATGAAACTTGTAGAGGATCTCAAGACCTTTAATTTGAGTGGTGGAAGACTTCAAGGAGATTTATAGAACTCAAGTTATGGTCCTTACAAGTTACAGGTCATCTGAGGTGTCTGGACTTTTGTCTGTGAAAGTGACTTGACTTCCAAGCTAGTTTTGCCCCTCAAGGAGATTTCAAATGAATTCTTGGTCAACATAAGAATTGTTCCTCATTGTCTTAGCTTTCTAGAATGGTATAGTATGCCTTCATATGATGTGGAGAACTCAACTTATGGTCTTGACAAGCAAAGGGTATTTTGGGCATTTGTGAATTACAGGTCATTTTAACCTATACCCAAAACTCATATAAGGAGGCCTCAAATGGAAAAACTTACAACATCAAACTTGCTCAAAATGGGATTTTAAGTCTAGAAAGAAGGTCACAAGTTATTGGAGAAGCTCATAGCATGGAGTTGCATGATTGGTCAAAATATGAACTAAAAAGGCTTATAAAGTGAATAATTTCAAGTTGGAAAATGGTTTGGGAGATTTACAAGTCCAAATGGAGACTTCCAATATATGATTTTGAATGGAAAAACAATTCTAAGAACAATGGTTCACACACTTTTTTGAGTTTAGAAGGAAAAAATGAAGTTATCCATGGTTGCTTATCATTTAAGAAACATAATCAAAAATGAGCCAAAGTTTGAAAACAAGGGAATGTGCAAGATGGATCTAGAATGTTCATTTGGGGTCTATATATTCATGAAAGGAGAATTTGGCAAGGGTTGGCCTCATTTGCACCAAGAATTCCACATAATTTCTCACACTTTTTCATTGGAGTTTCATTACAATTCTCTCAAAACCTTCACCAACTTTCATCATAATCAATTCAATTTCACTCCATCATCATCATAGATCATAATTGAAGCAAGTTTCTGGTAGTTATCATCCATTTTCGAGTGCTTTTCTCAAGATCATCAAAATCACAAGTTCAAGTGGATTGCATGATTCAAGCAAGGAACCTCCAAGTTTGTGCATACAGAATTAAGTTCCTCAAGGATTGATCAAGATTCAACACTTAAAAGCTTCAGATCCACATCCTCCATAGCTGTTTCTCAAGATTTCTTACTAGGTAAGTTTTCATTCAAACTGCTTGATCTAGTTAATTTGGCATGATGTTGTTAGTTTAGATGCAATCTAGGTGGTTAGGAGATTAGTTTAGGTGAGTTTGGAACGATTTGGTGAGGTTTGTTAACAGGTGCCATAATCTGTTTGTGTTCGAATCTCTTGGATGAATGTGTTATAATTGCAACTTGATAGCATAGGTTAATCTCCATTAGATGTAGTTTAATTTAGGCTAGGTTTGAGGAAGATTGGTGATGGTCCATATCAGTGCATTTCAATGGAGGCCGAATGTTGATCCAATCATGTTTGTTGTTGTGGTGAGTTTCAAGACGAATTGATACCCTAAGCTTGTAGAGGGAGAGATTTGGAGCAGATTTCATGTTCACATCGTGTGGATTGGTTGCGTGTAGATGGAGAGCAGAGAGGTGGAACCTTGCTCGTGCATGGCTGCCATGGTGGAGCTGAAACCCTAGGTTGCAGGTCGTTTGGAGAAGAAATAATCGTGGCCCTTCGTTTGGTGTAAGACTCTTGACTTTTAGAGTGATCCAATGGCCTATATTCAATCTGAAATTGGAGGGAGATTGCCCTGGGCCCTAAACGCACCGTTTCATTAATTGAAACGGGCGGGCCTGAGTTGGATTGTTATTCCCACCCCCGTGTGAGCCCAAAACCATTATTTCAACGTGACTTTATTACTTCCTTCACCCCCAGCGCGTTGTTGTTATTCTGAGTAACTCTGGGCCTTAGTCCTTTTGCTAACAGCACCCTACCCTGTCTGGCCCATCCAATAATGAACTGAGCGAGCTTCTTTTCATACCCCCTCCCCTCATTTAATTCATTTTATTTGTTTTAATTCCATGTTAATTTTTACTAATCTTTGAAAATTCATAAATAATTCATAAAAAATGCATTTTAATTCATTCTTTTTACCATGTTTTCATTAAAATGTCTAGAATATTATAGGAAAATAAATTTTCATTTTTAGTTTTATTTCATATTTTTTACATATTTTCTAAAATAAATGTCATATTAAATAATTCATTTCATGCATCATTTTTATGATTTTTGTTCTCTCACATGCTTTAATATTTTTTGATCATTCTTTTCATGTTGTTTAGATGAGATATTAGGCTTATAGAAATATTTTAGTTCCCATTTTTAGGAGTTAATTTTAGGTGATTAATAAATGCTTGAATATCATGAACAAAACTAGGGTTTTTAGGTGACAACTTAGGAGTTTGATTTCATTTCCCTTAGGACTTAGGGTTTGAATAGATTAGTTATGGGACTATAGGGGCTATGGGTAGTTATTAGATCCCTTAGAGAACAGTTAGGATTCCCCTACTGCTATTATTACTGTCTGTATATCTGTTGTCTGGTGTGGTGTGCCCTCTGGGGATTGTTGCTTGTTTGATTGGGTATTGGGATTGCCTGGGGTCCTGGGGAAGCTGAAGATTTGTGGAGATGAAGCCATTAAAGAGTCAAATGCTGAAGATCAACTGCCAGAGTTGAGGAGGAGTTTCTTGCTAGCAGTTGCTGAGGAGACTAGGGTTTAGGAGCTAGGCAGAGCTCTAGATTAGAATGATTGTTTCTCAAACATGGATTGTCTTGTCTGCATCCATTCTTCTCTGTGATTCAGAGTCTCTCTAAGACACCCACCCCCTTCCTTTGGAAGGCTTGGTGATGGTGTCTATGAGATAGAACTCTTGAGAGAAAATGTCTCTTGTGTTAGAAGCAGTCTGTTCACCACCTTTGGTAGTCAGCTGATTGCTTAACACTCAATTCACTCTTGTGACTGATCCCTCATCCTGGAGGTTTGAGCATGAAGAAAAGCCATTGCAGATGGAAGACTGATGATCAAAGCCCTTGTCTGAAGGCCATGAAGATGGAGATTGATGCTTGTTGAAGCCTGTAGCTGATTGAAGATTGCTTGAAGCCAGTTGTTGATTTAGAGCTGCTGATGCTGTTTCTTTTTGCTGTATTTCATTTGTTGATGTATTGATTGGTTTTCTGGACTGTATTGTTTGCTGTTTACCCTGCTGGGTTGAAAGTGAAGCCTGTTCACTTTCGCCTATTGTTTTCTAGGTTCGAGGTTGAATGGGACTCCCTTGCCTCGCTTGTATTGCTGCACCCATGCATTTTACTGTTTTACTGTATATATCTGATATTGTTTCTGTTTCTGCCTATCCCGTAGGATCTCTGTTTCTCTCTGTGCAGGAGAGGAGCATGATAGACACCAGGTCTTAACCCATGCATGATAACACTAGGTTAGTTTGTTTCCCTTCGCAACCGTAGGTTAGAGTTCTGTCTCTTTCTTTCTCAAAACAAACAGAAAAACACATAAAGATTTCAAACGCAATAAAAGACACTTCTTCCGTAAAAGAATGTGAACTCATCAAAACGTCATTTTTGTCCGCCGGGGCTGCTAATCAGAAAAACCTTTTTCAGAAGGAATAAAATCAATCAGGACAGACTTGTGTCGTACGTGGCCCGAACTACGTTTGCTCTGATCTTTCATGCTGTATGAAAGTACGTAGGCATAGGATGCGATATCCTAGCGAGCAACCTTCCCCTCCTTTCCCGTAGGTAGGCGAACTACGTTGACTCTGATTTCTCGTTCCAGGCGGGAATACGTAGGCATAAAGTGCGATACTTTGCCGAGTTATTTTTACTTTCATTTTATTTTCTTTTTAACCCTTGACCTATAGTTTAGATAGGATAACAATCCATACCCGAAAACAAGCGTGGATCCCGTCGAGTACGACGGACGTGAGGGGTGCTAATACCTTCCCCTTGCGTAACCGACTCCCGAATCCAGGTTTTTGGTTGCGACGACCATACCTTTCCCGTGTTGTGCGAGGTTTACTCTGAGCGTTTCCTTTCCCTCCCGTGGGATAAATAACGCACGGTGGCGACTCTTCTGTTCAGCCGGCGCCGATTTTCGCAGTAGCGACAGCTGGCGACTCTGCTGGGGATCCAACGTCCCCTGGCTGCTAAGGACTGCGACAGTTCTTATGCATTTGGGATCCAACGTCCCTTGAGAGAGTCAATCCTAACGCTTGTTTTCCCGTCGAGGATTTTGTATGGAGTTATTGTATATTTCTAACCTTGTTTTTCCAGCTTTATATATATTGTTTATTATTGCTGTATCTGGGGTGTGACGGGTGTTCTGATATTGAGAGATAAGCCGGACCTGGGCTTGAGTGCACCTAGAATTAGAGTAGAAATTAGTGGGCGCCCGCTTGCTTTGCTTGCTTTGGTGTCCCATGAAATCTACACTCAGACGAGGTTCCTCTGGTTGGCCTCCTGCCCCTTCCTTTGGTTGGCGTGGGTTGCTGGTTAGTTGGATTGTCGACTCTGGGGACCGATCATTTGGAAGTTGGCTGAGTGAGGCCTCTTCAGGAATTGATGATGCCACTCCTTCTGGGAATCGTATCATCAACCCTGAAAGTCTGTGACGCCGACGACCGCATAGGATGCCGTACCTTGTGCCAGTTATAGGGCCGCCCACCTGTGAGGGGATTCAGGGTTATGCAGGTAACTAGACCTCCAGACTACCGGCTATTTCTTGACCAGAGATCTTGGTTATTTATGGAGATTTATTCTGAGGTCTGTCAGAGACCATGTGGAGATTTATTCTGAGGTCTGTCAGAGACCATGTGGAGATTTATTCTGAGGTCTGTCAGAGACCATTTGGAGATGTATTCTGAGGTCTGTCAGAGACCATTTGAGAGGTGTTTTGAGGTCTGTCAGAGACCAATTATGGATGTGATTTGAGGTCTATCAGAGACCAGTTGGAGTTATGGTTTGAGGTCTGTCAGAGACCAGTGTTGGAGTTCTATTTTAGGTCTATCTGAGACCAGGGTTGATGACTTCTGGATGGTCTATCTGAGACCTTTCTTGATTGGGTTTGGGCTATTCAGCTGCAGCTTTGGTCCCCGTTGAATGTTACTTGCATTGCATCCCTGCATATACATTATCATTTGCATTTCACTAACGTGTGTCTGTGCTGCAGGTGCATTTGCATTTCCCTAGTTCTAGTGCCCAGACTTCTGAGTTTTGATCATGACTAGCCTACGGAGAACAGTTGCTTACAAATTGCCTACGCCTGATATTGTTCCTTTACTGGGGTTGATCTCTCTTGCTGATGAGGGTGTTCGTAGGAGTTTCCGGATGAGCTATGGTAGATTATTGAGATTGGTGTGCAAACCTACAGAGGTAGAGTTAGATGGGCTGTATGCTTTGATGCAATTCTATGACCCTGCTTTGAGGTGTTTTACGTTCTCTGATTTTATTATGGGACCGACGCTGGAGGAATACGCTGAGTATGTTGAGCTGCCTGTGCAGAACCAGGTTCCATTCATTCATTATGATGTCAAACCCAAGCCGGAGGAATTGGCAAAAGCCTTGCATGTTGATGCTTCTGAACTTGTGACTACTGTTTCCCGTGGAGTTCCAGGCTTCTCATTTCAGTTCTTAGTTGGTAAAGCCCAAGAGTACGCCAAGAATGGGTGCTGGGTTGCTTTCAATGCTGTGTTGGCTTTGTGCATTTATGGCATAGTTTTATTCCCCAATATACCGGATTTTGTGGACTTCAATGCTTTCTACTTGTTCGCCGCTGGTAATCCTGTACCTACTTTACTCGGAGATCTCTACCACTCGCTGCATTACAAGAATGAGAAGGGAAGAGGGAAGAATGTTCATCTTTGTGTACCCTTATTGAGTATGTGGTTTGAGAGTCACCTTCCTAAGAGAGGATCTGCTGCAGAGACTACAGTTCCAGTTGGTTGGCCGGAGCGTTTGATGAGGCTATCGTCGGAAGATATGGAGTGGTTTGATAGAGACCTGTTGGGATCTGAGCTCATCTTTAGCTGTGCTGGGTACCCTAATGTGCCATTGATAGGAAGAAAAGGGTGTATCAATTACAACCCTTCTCTATTCATTCGCCAGTTCGGATATGCGTTGAAGAATCCACCTCCGGAGGAAGAAGTACAGGAATCTCTGTACTTCACCGGTGACGTGAAGGGGGAGTTATCAGCCAAGTTGCGACATGCTTGGACGCGTATTAACCGCAAAGGGAAGCCGTTGTTAGGAAAGAATGACTGTCAGGCCTATGCACCTTATAGAGCTTGGATTCAGGAGAGGGCTAGTCAGTTGAAGATGCCGTTTCCAGAGGCACCAATTCTTGATCCTATTCCGGTAGAAGAGCCGACCACTGTTTCTAGGGAAGTCTATGAACAAGTTGTGAGGGAGAAAGAAGCCTTAATGAAGATGAACGAAGGGTTAGAGCAAGAGTTAGCCCAGGCACGCAGCGAGAAGAACAAGGCCGTATATGCTTTCCAACAACAGATTGAGCTGGTAAACAGGTTAGGATCTGAGTTGACCGAGGAAAAGAAGAAGCGTGAACGTCTGGGGCAAGAGTTCAGAAGCTCCCATGACATGCTGGAAGCCAAAAAGAAGGCGCTTGACGCAGCATACCGAGAGATATCTTCTTGCAATAAGACTTGGAATGCTACACTCACCAACCACAAGAAGAGGGAAGATAAGCTGAAGCAGCAAATTTCCGACCTCGAGGAGAAGTTGAAGGCTAGCATCAAGAAGTGTGAGGAGGAAGTGATGAACCGGTATAGTGTCCAGCATGCACTGAACAAGGCAATCAAATCCAGAGATGAAGCAGTGTCCCAGAAGCGAAAGTTAGAAGATTGCTTCGGAGAAGCAGCATGGGAAGAAACTGCTGAAGACGTACGCCGTGTCCTTAAGAAGAGAAACCAGCTTGTTGAAGGGCTGCTTGATCGACCAAGCCATCCGGAGACCAAGAAGTTGATAGAGGAGTACCAGACTTTTGGGAGGATCTGATTATTCCATTATTTGTATGCTTTATTTGCATAGTGCTGACCATCACCAGGATTGTTGGTTGAGGTCATGCCATCTTTGTACTCTCAGTGATATTGTACCCTGGGCTTATTGATTCTCTCTGTTATATATGAGGCTTTCTATGATTCAGCTCCGGTATTCTTATTGTCAACACTGTCACCGCACCGGCACCTTCGCACTAGAACTGGGGGAATGAACTTCCCTAGTGCACAGACACATTGCATTGCATTCATATTCATCTTGCATAACAGGTAATCTTGGAATGGTGTCTTATCTCTTGCTCTGTATCAGGTACTTAACAGGATTCCAGATCAACATCCGCACCGCTATTCTACACGATCCAACTGTCGGAAAGTCATGGACCAGATTCAGAACGAGATGCAGGATGTACGCGAAAAGCTCGCCCTCTTCATGCAGACCATGGAGGCTATAGCAAAAGGGCAAGAGAATTTGCAGGCCATGGTCCAGCCTCTATTGGCTCGCAACGCTGGTCATGGTAACGAAGATCATCAGTCTGTCCGGGTTGATACTGCTCATGGAGACGGCACTCCAACGCCAGTGGCTCCGCCTGTCGTCAATGTGAATGCTGCTAACGTCAACAACGCTACCGCTGCTGTGAATGGTAACATCGGAGTTGGTAATGAAACTGCTGTCCACAACGCTGGGCTGGGTGATGTCAATGTGGGAGATAATCTCGGAGGCAATGGCTTTGTCAACGCTGGGTTCGGATTCAACGATCAGGGATTCGACAACACCGGCAAGTATGGCTTTAATGCTCAAGGCTTTGGGCAAGATGGTTATGGTATGGTCAATCAGGGCTACGGAGGTTTTGGAAACGGAAACGGTGCTGGTTTTATGGCTGGTGGTCCTGCTGGAGGTGTTCAAGGGTATGGCAACAGAGGCCGAGTTCCAGGGATGAATCAGGTCAGAGCTGGACGTAATAATGCATATGATGGATACGGGGCTGGAAACGGTATGTGGCAAGAGGATCAGCAAGAGGACGCCTTCTCTGGAGGGGGTTTTGAAGGGCCGATGGATGATTCTCAAAAGATTAGAATGCTGGAAGAGCAAATGAAGGGAGTCCTAAACCAGAGTGCTGTGGGTCTGGACATGGCAACTATGGGCTTGGTACCTGGGCTGAGGGTGCCAATCAAGTTCAAAGCGCCTGCGTTCGATAAGTACAAAGGAGATACATGTCCGAAGGTTCATGTACGAGCTTATTACAGAAAAATGTCTGCATACTCCACTGACGAAAGAATGCTCATGCATTTCTTTCAGGATAGTCTATCGGGTCCTTCCCTAGAGTGGTACATGGGGTTGGAGCCCACTGATATCAAGACTTGGAAGCAATTAGCGGAGGCGTTCGTAGCCCATTACAAATATAACAGTGATCTGGCACCCAATCGGGTCCAGTTGGCCGGGCTTTCGCAGAAGAAGGGGGAGAGTTTTAAAGAATACGCGCAAAGGTGGCGCGATATGGCTGCCAGGGTCCGTCCTCCTGTGGAAGATAAAGAAATGAACGACATGTTTGTCGGCACATTCACCGGGCTGTTTCATGATATGTTGTTTCATACGTCCCTGGCTAGTTTTTCAGACCTGATCTTGATGGGGGAAAAGATTGAGCGGAACATTAAGCAAGGAAAGTTCCAAGTTGACGAGTCAGCTGCATCTGGCAGTAATAGGAAAGCTTACGGGGGGCGCCGTCAGGGCGAAGCTAGTGCTGTATTTGGAGGCCGAGGCCGAGGCCGAGGCAGGGGAAGAAATCAATATCGTCAGCAGCAGCAAGTGTCGAGTGTCACCATCCCGTATCAACAACAACCAATTCAGCAACAACAACAGGTTCAGCAGCAACCAATGCCACAGCAGCAGCAGCCTCAGCAGGGGGCACAGCAAGCTCAGAGAAAATTCCAGGGTGGTAAGCCGAGAAGGGTGTTCGAGAAGCCTCCCTCTAACTATGCTGATTTATTGCAGACCTTGTTGGGATTGAATCTGGTGGAGAAAAGAACCTTGGCACCGATAACGGGAACTCCCCCGTTCGGCTATGATGCAAATAGGCGCTGCGAGTTTCATTCTGGGGCCCCGGGCCATGATATAGAAGGTTGTCATGCTTTTAAGCACGTTGTGCAGGATCTCTTGGACAACAAGTCTATCAACTTTGGAACGACCGGTGCGAATATAGTCCAGAAACCCATGCCTAATCATGGGGCGAATGCCGTGCTGACTGAGGAAGGTCTGAATCTGATTATGAATGTTGAGGATTTAAAGACGCCGCTGAGCGAAATAAAAAGCCGACTGTTGCAGGGGGGTGTTTACCCGGGTTGTAATGAGTACTGCTTAGATTGTTGGGCCCTGTCTGGGGGGTGTGAGGATTTGAAGAAAGGCATTCAGGCCTTGATTGATGAAGGTGTATTGCAGTTTGATAGAACAGCAACTGACGAGCCGGCAGGGGCAGCAGTGGATAATCGGAGTGATGTTGCCACAGTGACAATTCCTAGGAAGACGATCACTATTTCAGCACCAGCTCAGCGGCCACCGATTACTATAACTAAAGCCGGGCCAATCCCGTATGAGAGCACGAAAGCGGTCCCATGGTCATATGGGCTAGAGGTGTATTGTGACGGGATTAAAATCGATGTTAACAAGCAGTCAGCGGAGGTTGTGGATAATGTTGTGGGCTCAGGAGGCATGACGAGGAGCGGCAGAATCTTTATATCTCCTGAAGTAGAGGCCGAAAGGCTAGCGAAAGGAAAGGGGAAAGCGGTTGAGAATGTTCCGATTCAAGCAAATGAAAAAGAAGCAGCATCTAAGGATGTCGAAGAATTCATGCGCTTAATTCGGAAGAGCGACTATAAAATCGTGGAGCATCTACAGCAGACGCCGTCCAAAATATCTATTCTG
The DNA here is from genome assembly GCA_963859935.3 of Lathyrus sativus. NCBI lineage: Eukaryota > Viridiplantae > Streptophyta > Magnoliopsida > Fabales > Fabaceae > Lathyrus > Lathyrus sativus. Next base: position 339,758,881 of record OZ012739.1, read on the forward strand.
TCATTGCTGTTATGTTCAGAGGCTCACCGAAATGCTTTGCTGAAAGTCCTGGACACTTCTTTTGTACCACAGGATGTCTCCGTGAACCAGCTAGAAGGAGTATTAGCACATGTGAATGCAGGCCACAGTCTGGGCTTTACTGATTTCGACTTGACTCCGAAAGGAAGGGATCATAATATGGCATTACATGTATCTGTTGAGTGCAGAGGGTCGACAATGTCGCACGTATTGGTTGACACCGGGTCGTCTTTGAACGTGCTGCCTAAGAAGGCTATGATGAAGCTGGATGTTCGAGGGATTTTGTGCACACCAAGTGATTTGGTGGTCAGAGCGTTTGACGGCACGCGGAGAACAGTCTTCGGATCGATCACCTTGCCTCTGCAAGTGGGGCCGGAAGTGTTTGCAACGGAGTTTTATATCATGGATATACAGCCTGCATACAGCTGCTTGCTGGGAAGACCTTGGATTCACGGGGCAGGGGCAGTCACGTCAACCCTGCATCAGAAGTTAAAGTACATGGTCGGAGACAGTGTAGTCACCGTGTGCGGAGAAGAAGACATCCTGGTCAGCCATCTTTCTTCGTTCAAATATGTGGAAGTCGACGGGGAGATCCACGAGACGCCATGCCAAGCATTCGAAGGTTTGCGCATTAAGGACAAGAGTCCCGGGCCAAGCAAAGTGCCAGAGATAGCTGTTTCTTCGTATAAAGAGGCTCAAGCGCTAGTGAAGGCAGGAGAAGCCACGGGCTGGGGCAAAGTATTGGACATTCCTGTGAAAATGGACCGGTTCGGACTGGGGTACCGACCGTCGTCATCAACTCCTTCTGTGGGGGCCCCTCATTTCAGAAAGTCAATCACCATCTCTGCCAGTGGAGTATGCCATGAATCTGTCAATGCTGCTTCAGAATCCGATGAAGGGGACAGCGACTGTGATATGGATGCCTGGATTCAGCCAAGCACGCCAGGACAAGGACTATGCAACTGGTCCATTCAGGAGCTTGTTCCTGTGACTTTTAAACAGTAATGCTTTGCTTTATTAATTGTTGAATAATCTGATGTCTTGCCCGGGGCATCGGGATTTGCTTAGGGCTGTGTTGTTATAAACATTGCTTTGTTAATCATTAAATAAATGGCGTTTTTTTTCATGTGTAAATACTGTAATCCCTGTCTTTCTTGTTTTGTATTTTTCAACAAAATGGCAACGTGGTTATCCGCTGTATACGCATTTTGAAGCACTTAACCCTTTCTCTTGCAGGATAACATTTTCAGATGACATCCTTGAACCACCTATGACTCGTCCCGACTTCGAGCACCCGGTATTCCAGACCGAAGAAGAGATTGTCGAAGATAGCGACGTTCCTGAAGAACTGTCTTGGTTGGTGAAGCAAGAGGAAAGAGCCATTCTGCCTCACGACGAGGTTATCGAAATTATCAACTTGGGGTCGGAAGGGGTTGAGAAAAATATTCGTATCGGAGCCGCACTGCAGAGTGATATCAAGCGAAAACTGGTTGAAATGCTCCGAGAGTATAATGATGTATTCGCTTGGTCGTATCAAGATATGCCAGGGCTCGATACCGATATGGTTGTGCATCGCCTGCCACTGAAAGAAGACTGCCCGCCTGTCAAACAAAAACTTCGCAGAACTCGCCCAGATATGGCAATGAAGATCAAAGAGGAGGTTCAGAAACAGTGGGACGCTGGGTTCCTGGCTGTGACGAAGTATCCCTCATGGGTTGCCAACATCGTACCAGTGCCAAAGAAAGACGGCAAGGTTCGAATGTGCGTGGATTACAGAGATTTGAATAAAGCAAGCCCAAAAGACGATTTTCCACTTCCTCATATTGACGTGTTAGTTGATAATACCGCTCAATACTCTGTATTCTCCTTCATGGATGGCTTTTCAGGCTATAATCAAATTAAAATGGCGCCAGAGGATATGGAGAAGACTACTTTCATAACGCCTTGGGGAACATTTTGCTATAAAGTGATGCCCTTTGGTTTGAAAAATGCTGGGGCAACGTATCAGCGTGCGATGACAACTCTCTTTCATGACATGATGCATAAAGAGATTGAAGTTTATGTTGACGATATGATTGCCAAATCCCAGACGGAGGAAGAGCATCTGGTGAATCTGTTGAAGTTGTTTAAAAGGCTTAGGAAGTTCAGGCTGAGGCTGAACCCTAACAAATGCACCTTCGGGGTGAGATCGGGTAAACTGCTGGGGTTTATCGTAAGCGAAAGAGGAATAGAGGTCGATCCTGCTAAAATAAAAGCGATCCAAGAAATGCCGACGCCTAAAACAGAGAAAGAGGTGCGCGGGTTTTTAGGGAGATTGAACTACATTGCTCGGTTCATATCTCACCTAACGGCCACGTGCGAGCCATTATTCAAGCTATTGAAGAAAAATCAAGCTGTAACGTGGAACGATAACTGTCAAAAGGCGTTCGACAAAATAAAGAAGTATCTGCAGGAGCCTCCTATTTTGATACCTCCAGTGGCAGGGAGACCCTTGATAATGTATTTGACGGTTCTTGAGGGAAGCATGGGTTGTGTTCTCGGTCAACACGACGAGACGGGGAGAAAAGAGCATGCAATTTACTATTTGAGTAAGAAATTTACAGACTGTGAATCTCGATATTCAATGCTGGAGAAAACTTGTTGCGCGCTAGCCTGGGCCGCCAAGCGTTTGAGGCAGTACATGCTGAATCATACAACCATGCTCATCTCGAAGATGGATCCGATCAAATATATATTCGAAAAGCAGGCGTTGTCAGGTAGAATTGCCCGTTGGCAGATGATCTTGACCGAATACGATATTCAATACGTCTCGCAAAAGGCAATAAAGGGGAGTGTGTTGTCTGAATATCTGGCGGAGCAGCCTATTGAAGAGTATCAATCGATGAGATTTGACTTTCCTGACGAGGATATCATGTATCTCAAGATGAAGGATTGTGAAGAGCCGTTACCAGACGAAGGACCAGAGCCGGGGTCCAAATGGCAGATGATATTTGATGGAGCTGTGAATGCTTATGGTAGCGGAATAGGGGCAATTATCACTACGCCGCACGGGTCGCACATCCCGTTTACTGCCCGATTGACCTTTGCTGTTACCAACAATGAGGCCGAATACGAAGCTTGTATAATGGGGCTTGAAGAAGCCATTGATTTGCGAATCAAACATTTAGACGTATACGGAGACTCAGCTCTGGTGGTGAATCAGATCAAAGGGGAATGGGAGACACGGCAGCCCAATTTGATACATTATATGAATTACGCCAGGAGATTGTTGCCTTTCTTCGACAAAGTTGAATTGCATCACGTGCCACGGGCAGAAAATCAAATGGCTGACGCCCTTGCCACTTTGTCTTCCATGTACAAGGTCAATTTCTGGAACGAAGCTCCCCAAATCACTATCTCTCGGTTGGACAGGCCAGCTTATGTATTTGCTATTGATGAAGCGTCTGATGGCAAACCGTGGTATTTTGATATCCTTAACTTCCTGAAGAATAAAGAGTATCCGGCTGGGGCATCCAGTCAAGATCAGAAGACTCTCAGGAGATTAGCGGGTAATTTCTATTTGAACCCGGATGGCGTCTTGTACAGAAGAAACCACGACTTGGTGTTGTTGCGTTGTGTAGACGAGAAAGAGGCAAAGCTTCTCATGGAGGAAATTCACGAAGGTGCATTCGGTACGCATGCTGGTGGGCATGCTATGACAAGAAAGCTGCTGCGGGCAGGTTATTTTTGGCTGACGATGGAAACTGATTGTTTCAAGTTCGCAAGGAGGTGCCACAAGTGCCAAATTTATGCTGACAAAATACACGTGCCTCCGAGTCCTCTAAATGTGATGTCATCTCCATGGCCATTCTCAATGTGGGGAATCGATATGATTGGAAAGATTGAGCCGACGGCTTCTAACGGGCATCGGTTCATCCTCGTAGCCATCGATTATTTCACCAAGTGGGTGGAAGCGGCGTCTTACGCAAACGTAACGAAGCAAGTGGTGGCTAGATTCATCAAGAGAGATATCATTTGCCGATACGGAATTCCCGAGCGGATAATCACGGATAATGGCTCTAATCTGAACAACAAAATGATGAAGGAGCTCTGTCAGAATTTCAAGATCGAACATCACAACTCCTCCCCTTACCGACCCAAGATGAATGGCGCTGTCGAAGCGGCCAATAAGAATATCAAGAAGATCGTCCAGAAAATGGTGGTGACGTACAAGGATTGGCATGAAATGCTACCTTTCGCTTTGCACGGTTATCGTACGACGGTACGCACATCAACCGGGGCAACACCGTTCTCGTTGGTATACGGAATGGAGGCGGTATTACCATTGGAAGTTGAGATCCCTTCTCTGAGGGTATTGCGAGACGTTCAGCTGGACGAGGCAGAATGGGTAAAGAACAGATTGAACCAACTGAGTTTGATGGATGAGAAGAGGCTAGCTTCTCTGGCATACGGTCGTTTGTATCAAAGACGAATGAAGAAAGCGTACGACAAGAAGATACTTCCGCGAAGCTTTCAGACGGGCGACCTTGTGCTGAAAAGGATTCTCCCGCCGCAAGCAGATCACAGGGGCAAGTGGACCCCCAATTACGAAGGGCCATACGTTGTCAAGAAGGTCTTTTCAGGAGGAGCTTTATTGTTGTCCACCATGGACGGGGAAGACTTTGCATCACCTGTGAATTCGGACGCAGTTAAAAAATACTTTGCTTAAAATAGACCCGCTGGACAGAAAAAAGAGAGTCCAGGCAAAAATGGGGCATCCTGGCGAACCAAAAACAGAATGAAAGGTTCGGGCAAAAGTTAGGGATAAAATTGAAAAAAGGTACACCCGCGAAGTTGAAAACCTACACTGGGCGGCTTCGGCAAAAAAAGGGTATCCCGGTGAACTGAAAACCCGCAAAGGGCGGTTCACGCAAAAGTTAGGGATGAGAAAAGCAAATGACTGCGGTCCGAATTTGGTATTCAATGAGCATCAATGCGGGAGAATATGTTTGAGAAGTCAGTTATCGGATACAACCTCTTCAGAAGCGGGGATACCGGGAAAGTATTAGAGTCGGACGAGTCATGGGAGGATCAGTTCGTGGTGTTCATCTCCATCCAGTTGCCGACATGTGTACAAAATTTAATTGGTCAATGTTTATGCTTCTTGTGAATACTTGCATACTTGTATATTTGCTTTGCGTAGCTTCCTCTTTTCAGGAGTTACATCCCGTGTACAAAAACTCCGCCCATTCAGGGGCCCAATCAATGAAAATGTGTTATTCAGTACTTGATGCCTGTTCTTTACTGTTTTGCGCACGATAAAACGCCTAAGTTTGATGAAGCTAGCATGAGTATAACATCACTGGCCCTTGCCAACAATTGTTAAAGCTTTGAATTAACTGAGTGTAACGTCACTAACCTGAATCGATTTGGATTGCATAGGCTTGCCGTGTCTTGTTTGTGTTGTTGCAGGTTTCATAACCGTACGAGGAAGGTGATCAAAAGATTGCAATAGTGAAAGGCTTGATCCCCACGCAGGTCATGCATGTTCTTCCTGAAGAAGGATAGAATTCCCCAGCTAGCCGTAGCTTATCCAAAGGACGTGCTCCAGAGAAGTTACTCGTCCTCAGCAGAGTTTGGTGATTCCGAGATCGTAAGGCTGTATTCAGACAGGTTCATCTCCCCCTGTAGGGTCAGGCATTCTCCCCCAGCGGAGTCGGTTAATTTTCCCCAAGAGAATCCAGCCATCCCCAGAGGAGTTCTCCTTTCAGCAAATGTTCTTTCCTTCCAGTGGAACTCGAAGACTAAGACTCTCCCAGGCAGAGTCGATGGTGGTTCCTGTCACTTATTTTGTCAGAGATACCGTGTGGTATTAGTTCACTCTCTAGCAGAAGCTCAATCATATCAGGCGCATCTGCTATTCCCCAGCAGAGTTATATTCCCCAGCAGGGGGTTACCTCCGCAAGGTATTTGGTTTGAGTTATACTCCCCAGCAGGGGGTTACTTCAACAAGACGTGTGGTTTGAATTCCCAACTTCCCAGCAGGGTCGACTTCATCCTTCCAGCATTTATTTTGCTGGAATAATTTTGTAGCATCAGGCTATCCCCGGCGAGTCGGCGTTACCCTTCCAGCATTTATTTTGCTGAAGCAGTTTTTGTATTCTAGCAGTTCAGGTGGAGAGAGCTCTTGCTCAAATAGATTACCAAACAATCAAGATCTCGGCAGGAGATATTCAATGACAATGTCAGTTTCGGCGGTATTCCCCCACAGAGTTATCGTGATGAGACTCTCTTTGTCTCCAGCAGAGTCATTCATGCGAATGTATCTTATTTTCCCCAGCCAGAGTGGCCAGGGTAAGTGTCTTCTTATCCCCAAGCAGAGTTTGTTTGTCGTCAACGGGCCGCATGAATCAAAATTTCAGAGGCCACCGCCGGTTATCAGAGCAGGCGTCCGATAGTTGGTTTTCAGACATCCCCAGTAGAGTTCATCTCGAAGTCGCTGCCACGTCAGTGCTGAGCAGTTTGTAGGTAAGGATCATTGAAGAATTAAGTCCTGACGTGGACCATTTACTCCTAGAATGACGGGATTTCTTCAGAAGTGGGCGTCCTAACGTGGACAGGTTTGTTTTACCGGATTGGTAAGGTGCGTTAATCCTGACGTGGATAGATTCGGTCTTTTGAAATTTGGAGAAAGGGAGGTCATGACGTTGACAAAAGATTGGTTACTCTTCGTGTTGGTATCCTGACGTGGATCATTTTGTTTTCGGCAGATATCTTTATTTGTAATGGTGAAATGGGCGTCCTGGCGTGGACAAGTTTGTAGTTCTTTGTGATGACAAGATACAAGAGTCCTGACGCGGACAAATTTATCTTTCTTCGTGTTGTGGGCAAAGTGTAAGTCCTAACGCGGATATTCCCCGGCAAGTCGAAGACGTGTGAGTCCTTACGGGGACAAGTCTTATTTCCTCAGTGAGTCGAAGATTGGAGTCCTAACGTGGATAAATCAAGACGAGATCAGTGTCCTAACGCGGACAGATCAAAGAGATTATTATTCCTAACGCGGAAAAGATGGAGTCCATACGCGGACATATCAGAAGATAGTTTCCTTACGTGGAAATAACAGTATTCCTAACGTGGGAAAAAGAGAGTCCTTACGTGGACAGATTAAGATGGCGTTCCTTACGTGGAAAATTGAGTCCTGACGCGGACAAATCAGAAAGAAGTTGGTATTCCTAACGTGGAAAGATTGAGTCCTTACGCGGACATATCGAGATGGATTCCTTACGGGGAGACAAGTGCATTCCTAACGTGGAAAGTTTAGTCCTGACGTGGACAGATTCGAGAAGTTGAGTCCTGACGTGGACAGATTCGAGAAATTGAGTCCTGACGTGGACAGGTTCAGCACCAAGGTGGAATTCCTTACGTGGAAAGATCGGAGTCCTGACGCGGACACGTCAAATGGTATTGGAGTCCTTACGTGGACAGATTGATGTAGTTCTCTTTACGTGGAAAGAAGATTGCTTCATAACGTGGAAAGATAAAAGCGTTGCTCCTAACGTGGACGATGTGATTCCTAACGTGGACTGGTGTTACTCCTAACGTGGAAGAGTGTTATTCCTGACGTGGACAATTCAGTTTATTGAAATGCAGGTGAATCATCCCCAGCGGAGTTGCCGAGATTTTCCTGGGTTGACAGTAAGGGGAGTCCTAACGTGGACAAGTTCAGTTGAGATTTCTTCGTGTTGATGACAGACAGAGTCCTAACGTGGACAAGCAAGCAATCTGTTATGACAGAATCCTCTTCAGAACGATGAAGACAATCCCCAGCACGGTCGCGCGAGATCAGTGGGTTATCGTAACAGTCAGATTCAGCTGACGAATGTCATTCCTCAAGCAGGAGCGCAGTTTATTTCTGCGGTTGGCAAATTTCTGGTTTCACTAGTATTCAACCGCCTCGTACCGCGAATGTCTGAAGGCTCCGGGCTCTTCACCCAATCGGGTCCAAGTCGCTTGAATAGGGGCAGCTGTTGCACCCTAAAATTTGCTCAACCTTATTCCTTGGATTTATGCTTCATCATCATTAGCATTTGCATATAGAGTCATGTACATAGACTAACCATCTGCATAGCATAAGCATAGCAAGTCAGTCAACAGGGGACCAATCATTATTCTCATCTCTAGAGGCCTATCAAGAGGTTATTATCCCAATTCAATCTCATTCAAGTCATCAGGAAAGAATTTGAAAGCAAAGAGTTCAGCAGATCAAGCCTTGGGATCATCTCCTAGCTGAGGGTATCTGAGGGTCAACAAGAGGGTTATGAGCTGTGGATTGAAGGTATGGAGAGCATCTAGACATCTTGAGAGACTTATAGAGTCATTTGGAGAGGAAAACAAGTCATTGATGAAAGCACAAGAGCTATAGTTGAAGACAGTCAACTAGGGTTTCATCTGGGTCAACCCTAGGTCAACCCTAGGTCAATTGACTGACTTAAAAGGGCATTCAAGGTTATTGGAGAGATGTGGGGATCAATATTGAACATATGAAGAAGGATATGGAGATATGACAAGGAGAATTCAAGAAAAATCAAGGAGAAGAGGAGTTACTAAATTAGGGTTTCTCTGTAAAATCCCCTAGTTTAGGTCAAATTTCCAAGCAAGATAAGTCAAAATGCTAGCTTCAAATGACTTCTTGGCCAACATGAAACTTGTAGAGGATCTCAAGACCTTTAATTTGAGTGGTGGAAGACTTCAAGGAGATTTATAGAACTCAAGTTATGGTCCTTACAAGTTACAGGTCATCTGAGGTGTCTGGACTTTTGTCTGTGAAAGTGACTTGACTTCCAAGCTAGTTTTGCCCCTCAAGGAGATTTCAAATGAATTCTTGGTCAACATAAGAATTGTTCCTCATTGTCTTAGCTTTCTAGAATGGTATAGTATGCCTTCATATGATGTGGAGAACTCAACTTATGGTCTTGACAAGCAAAGGGTATTTTGGGCATTTGTGAATTACAGGTCATTTTAACCTATACCCAAAACTCATATAAGGAGGCCTCAAATGGAAAAACTTACAACATCAAACTTGCTCCAAATGGGATTTTAAGTCTAGAAAGAAGGTCACAAGTTATTGGAGAAGCTCATAGCATGGAGTTGCATGATTGGTCAAAATATGAACTAAAAAGGCTTATAAAGTGAATAATTTCAAGTTGGAAAATGGTTTGGGAGATTTACAAGTCCAAATGGAGACTTCCAATATATGATTTTGAATGGAAAAACAATTCTAAGAACAATGGTTCACACACTTTTTTGAGTTTAGAAGGAAAAAATGAAGTTATCCATGGTTGCTTATCATTTAAGAAACATAATCAAAAATGAGCCAAAGTTTGAAAACAAGGGAATGTGCAAGATGGATCTAGAATGTTCATTTGGGGTCTATATATTCATGAAAGGAGAATTTGGCAAGGGTTGGCCTCATTTGCACCAAGAATTCCACATAATTTCTCACACTTTTTCATTGGAGTTTCATTACAATTCTCTCAAAACCTTCACCAACTTTCATCATAATCAATTCAATTTCACTCCATCATCATCATAGATCATAATTGAAGCAAGTTTCTGGTAGTTATCATCCATTTTCGAGTGCTTTTCTCAAGATCATCAAAATCACAAGTTCAAGTGGATTGCATGATTCAAGCAAGGAACCTCCAAGTTTGTGCATACAGAATTAAGTTCCTCAAGGATTGATCAAGATTCAACACTTAAAAGCTTCAGATCCACATCCTCCATAGCTGTTTCTCAAGATTTCTTACTAGGTAAGTTTTCATTCAAACTGCTTGATCTAGTTAATTTGGCATGATGTTGTTAGTTTAGATGCAATCTAGGTGGTTAGGAGATTAGTTTAGGTGAGTTTGGAACGATTTGGTGAGGTTTGTTAACAGGTGCCATAATCTGTTTGTGTTCGAATCTCTTGGATGAATGTGTTATAATTGCAACTTGATAGCATAGGTTAATCTCCATTAGATGTAGTTTAATTTAGGCTAGGTTTGAGGAAGATTGGTGATGGTCCATATCAGTGCATTTCAATGGAGGCCGAATGTTGATCCAATCATGTTTGTTGTTGTGGTGAGTTTCAAGACGAATTGATACCCTAAGCTTGTAGAGGGAGAGATTTGGAGCAGATTTCATGTTCACATCGTGTGGATTGGTTGCGTGTAGATGGAGAGCAGAGAGGTGGAACCTTGCTCGTGCATGGCTGCCATGGTGGAGCTGAAACCCTAGGTTGCAGGTCGTTTGGAGAAGAAATAATCGTGGCCCTTCGTTTGGTGTAAGACTCTTGACTTTTAGAGTGATCCAATGGCCTATATTCAATCTGAAATTGGAGGGAGATTGCCCTGGGCCCTAAACGCACCGTTTCATTAATTGAAACGGGCGGGCCTGAGTTGGATTGTTATTCCCACCCCCGTGTGAGCCCAAAACCATTATTTCAACGTGACTTTATTACTTCCTTCACCCCCAGCGCGTTGTTGTTATTCTGAGTAACTCTGGGCCTTAGTCCTTTTGCTAACAGCACCCTACCCTGTCTGGCCCATCCAATAATGAACTGAGCGAGCTTCTTTTCATACCCCCTTGTCGCTACTGCGAAAATCGGCGCCGGCTTGACAGGAGAGTCGCCACCGTGCGTTATTTATCCCTCAGAGCGGGAAAGGAAACGCTCGAAGTAAACCTCGCAAAAGACGGGAAAAAGGTATGGTCATCGCAACCATAGCCTGGATTCGGGAGTCGGTTACGCAAGGGGAAGGTATTAGCACCCCTCACGTCCATCGTACTCGATGGGATCCACGCTTGGTGTTTATAGGTAAAAGGGTGTGTTATCTATCTACGCTAATGGCTGGTCTGAAAAGAAAATAAAAGGACAGGACTCGACAGAACATACGGTGTTCTGGGCCTACGTATTCCCTCGTGCAATGGGAAAGTCAGAGTCAACGTAGTTCGACTGCCTACGTCTAAACGGGGGAAAGGTTGCTCGCCAGGACATCGCGTCCTGTGCCTACGTACTTTCATCTGAAATGAAAGATCAGAGCAAACGTAGTTCGGCTAACTACGGGTAAACAGGGGCTCTCACACAACAGTGAGAAAACCAACTAGTCTCTAAGGCTCGGGAACCTACAACTACGATCTGGTCTCAAATGCGCTTGGGCAAGAGAAAGGGATAACAATTAGTCGTTAGCGGGAAAGTCTCGATCGCACAGCCGCGAGAGAACAAAGGTTAGTCGTTAGTGTGCTCGCTAGGATATCGCATCCTATGCCTACATATCTTCGTCTGGAACGAAGAATCAGAGCAGCTGTAGTTCAGCTAACTACGGATCAAGCTACTCAAAAGCTCCTACAGAAAGGAAAAGGAAACCCTAGAACTATAGCTGAGAAAGGGGGATCTACCTACTGCTACCACACCTGGTTGACCATCCTAATGTCTATCATAACAACTCCGCAGCGGAGAAGCCAGAGCTCCTAAGGGATCATGGCAACAGGACTAAACTACACACAAGAAACTGCAAAGCAAAAGAATACTGAAAATATGCATGAGTGCAACAACTAGACAAACAAGGCACAGAGGCCGCAAACCACAAAGGCAAGGGAGCTCAGCTCTACCGAATACCAACAAGCAAAGCCACGCAATAACAAACAAGCAGAAGGAGGACCACCTCAACTTCTCATGCACACAAAGTCTACTTCTAAGATGCACCTACTCAGAACTATCTAGATGAACCTAAGTCTAATGCAACACAATATCACACAAGTCAAACAATACAAAGAGACTAACCCTGACCAGAGCCTCTAACAAGCCTGAAACAATCTCCTAATCTATCTCCAAACAAAACTCTATACAAAGCCCTAAGCAAAGCTCTAAGCAACAAATCTAATCCAAAACCCTAAGCAAGGATCTAAACAAACTCCTAGGCAAGAGGAATCAATCCCATTCTCCAAGCTTCAGAACAAGCTTACCAGAGAAAGGAAGCTAAGCAGACAAGCTCATAGTGCTTTCCTCAGGAAAGTACCAGGAGGTTACTACTCAGGAGTCACATCCTATGCGGCTCGACAACTGTGATCGGTTTACATCCCTCCTCAGGAGAGATTAAACTCACATGAAGGCTCCGGCGTCACTGGATATTTGGGAAAGAACCTATATGCACTAAGGGAACTAAGTGAACAGACTCATATGACCTTCCTCAGGAAAGTACTAGGAGGCTGACACTTAGGAATCGTATCCTACGTGGCTCAACAACTGTGATCAGTTTACATTCCTCCTCAGGAGGAATTAAACTCACAAGTTGGCTCCTACATCACTGGATACTTACGAAATCCTAGACAAACTACTGGAACTAAGTGAATAGACCCATAGGACCTTCCTCAGGAAAGTGCTAGGAGGCTTCCACTTAGGAATCGTATCCCATGTGGCTCAACAACATGTGATCAGTTTACATTCCTCCTCAGGAGGAATTAAACTCACAAGTCGGCTCCGACATCATTGGATACTTAAGAAAGAGGTGAGAAGGAAGGATGAAAGTCATTCATGGTGTCTTCCTCAGGAAAGTACCATAAACTCCCTTCAAACTTCAGGATCTCGAACCTCACAAACAGACAACAAGCTCCTAGACTAAGCCTCAATCCAATGCAACCTTGCAAGCTCCAGCAGGACCTCCATCAGCTCCCACCTTCAAGAAGAAACCACAGGCCAGCAAACCACAAAAGACTATCTCTGAAGTTCAACCACAGTTGAACTCCAAAGTCAGAAGTCATCAAGACTTCTCCTATCTTCAGGCTCAGACAAATCCTATCAGAACACCCTACAAAAATCTATCAAGAATCTACTGGGAAACCTACATGGCTCTAGGGTAACATACTGAAAGATCAGAATAAAATTCAACACCAGATGAAAGAATTAAAATCAGCAACACAGATATATCAACAGACCAATTTATTCAACAGCCATAACAGTGAAAAAAATGCAATTAAAATGAAAATGCATGATTAAGCTAATGTTTTTATGCTATACAATTCTACACTGAATTACGAGTCTATAGAAAAAAGAACGGAATTATTTGACTAATTCTACTATTTTTTATGAATTTTCTAATGATATGCATGCATTGAAAATATTAAAAAAACAAACCAATTAATTGAAAAATATGCAAAATATAACAAACAAACAATAAAATGTCACTTTTATTTTTATTTAATTTTCCTAACATTTTCATGAGATGGATGGAAAAAAAATTATTAAAAACCACAATTATTTGCATTCTTCTATGAATTATTGAATATGAAAATATAAAAAAAAAGAAATTAACAAAACAACAAAATAATGAAATACTGGAGGGGGGTTCAATCAGCAAGATATCCTAGTTATTATTCATTGGGCCCTGATCCTGGGAGGTACTAAAAGCAGTTGGGCGCAGGCCCATGTCTGATTATCAAGCAGCCAGAAAAAAAACATATGGGGGGTGCAACGCTAGCAATTCCTCAGTTTATTTCTTACTGGGCTTACGCCCAGGGGGGTGTTGAAAGTAACTTGGGGCCTAAGGCCCAACTCAGCTCACTCAGACTCACACAGGGAGGGGTAAGTAAATTGGGAGGTGTGGCTTCAGTAATTCGCTTGGGCCTAAGCCCAATTTGCCAAACCCTAGTCCAATTACAGTTAACAAAACCTAAATCCCTCTCTCCAACCCTGGGTACTGTTCATCAGCATAACCCTAGCTGCTTCTACTCGTTCTTCCTCCTCTCCCTCATCTCTCTCTGCAACTCTCACACATCTAACAAACCCTCACCACAACCTGAAATCAAACTCATCTAACAATCCTAGATCAAAACCAGGCCTCACAGCTTATACTAGAGTCATATCAGCAACGATTCCCCAAACCCTAACCACGCATGAGTAAACAAATTGTAAGAAGGATGAACAAACCTGGAGGAATGACGTTTCTGGAGATACTTCTTGAAGGATGAATGTCCGTTGGAGTGGATTTTGGAGATATTGCTTAAGGATTGATCGTCTGAGATGCTTTCTGGAATTGGCTGACGAAGATCTGGATATTGATGATGGCGTTCTGGAGGAAGGACCGAAGAACTATGGAGTTCTGAAGCTGTTCTGGAAAACTTCTTGAAGAACAATGGCGTTCTGGAAAAAACTGTATGAAGACGATGAACGTGGCTTGAAGTTCCTTAGAATTCTTGCTTGAAGATTGTAGGATGTCTGGAAATCTTGATGGAGACGGATGAAGTTGTTGGTTTTCTGGAAAAAATTTGATGGCGGCTGAAGGTTGATGTTGGTGGTTTCTGGATAGATGATGAATGTTGATGATTCCGGCGAGGTGGAGACGGTGGAGATCTGGGAAGAAGATGAAGATCTGAGGCTTTTGGTAGCTCCGGTGGAAAGGACGGTGGCCGGAGTTGGTTCAGGTGGCCGGAGTACATGCAAGGTGGCCGGAGGAGTTCTTCCGGTGAGGGTCTGGTGAAGCACACGTGGTGGCTGCTGGTGGAAGGGGAGCTTGCATGTGTGACACGCGTTCCACGCGTGGCTGAGAGAGAGAGAGGGTGAAGTGTACGCGTGGCGTGGCTTGGACGCGAAAAGTGGGTCCTCCCTTTGTGCTACACGTGGCGCTTTATTTATATCACTGAGAGGCGTGGATCCTTCTAGACACTTCTGGACTCAGCTGGAAAGCGGTGGAAGACTTTGGACCATTTTTTTTTTGGACTTCTGAACTGATGAGATCAACTGGGCCTTGACAAAAAACGCCTCACTGGGCCCACGAAAATGAATAAAAAAACTGAATTAAAACTGAATTAAAAAACAGAAACAATTAACTAACCTAATTATATCTAATCAATTATTAAAAGCCTAATTAATTCTAAATCAATCTAAAACATGATTAACCTAATTAAAACTCTAAAAAATCATTAAAACCTAATTAATTCTGTATTATCCTAATTAACCCTAAAAAATCAATTAACCTCTAATTAACTCTAAAAATGATTAAACTCATATTAATTCTATATTATCCTAATTTTCTATTAAAATTCTAAAAATGATTTAAAAACAATTAAACCTATTATTAATAAAAGAAAACTATAAAAGAAAACTATATTATTTTCTATATTATCCAAAAACTATTAAACCTATTTAAAATCTATAGAAAAATTCTACAAATGATTAAAATCTATTTAAAATATTCTATAAAATTCTAAAAAAAAGATTAAGCTATTAAAATATTCAAAAACCCTATTTAAATTCCAGAAAAATCTATAAAGCCTGTTAAAAATTCACAAAAGCCTATAAAAATCCTAAAAATGCAGATGAATGCAAATGACTCCCATAAAAGCGCACGAGACCAGATCGAATCGAACAGAGATCCCCGGGCATCAGAATATCCCCAAAATCACTGAAAAATCACCGAGGAGCGCACAATTTCCCGAAAATAAAACCCTGGCAATCTGGACTGGGTCTGCCATATCTGATAGACAAAAATCAAGCTGTCAACTCTGATATCCCCTGTTTGTGCACAAAAATCATATATCTGAGCTGCGAATATGAATTTAAACCATGAGTCAGATAGGAGAATTGGTTGGTCAAATTTTAGGGTGCAACACCCCTCCCCTCATTTAATTCATTTTATTTGTTTTAATTCCATGTTAATTTTTACTAATCTTTGAAAATTCATAAATAATTCATAAAAAATGCATTTTAATTCATTCTTTTTACCATGTTTTCATTAAAATGTCTAGAATATTATAGGAAAATAAATTTTCATTTTTAGTTTTATTTCATATTTTTTACATATTTTCTAAAATAAATGTCATATTAAATAATTCATTTCATGCATCATTTTTATGATTTTTGTTCTCTCACATGCTTTAATATTTTTTGATCATTCTTTTCATGTTGTTTAGATGAGATATTAGGCTTATAGAAATATTTTAGTTCCCATTTTTAGGAGTTAATTTTAGGTGATTAATAAATGCTTGAATATCATGAACAAAACTAGGGTTTTTAGGTGACAACTTAGGAGTTTGATTTCATTTCCCTTAGGACTTAGGGTTTGAATAGATTAGTTATGGGACTATAGGGGCTATGGGTAGTTATTAGATCCCTTAGAGAACAGTTAGGATTCCCCTACTGCTATTATTACTGTCTGTATATCTGTTGTCTGGTGTGGTGTGCCCTCTGGGGATTGTTGCTTGTTTGATTGGGTATTGGGATTGCCTGGGGTCCTGGGGAAGCTGAAGATTTGTGGAGATGAAGCCATTAAAGAGTCAAATGCTGAAGATCAACTGCCAGAGTTGAGGAGGAGTTTCTTGCTAGCAGTTGCTGAGGAGACTAGGGTTTAGGAGCTAGGCAGAGCTCTAGATTAGAATGATTGTTTCTCAAACATGGATTGCCTTGTCTGCATCCATTCTTCTCTGTGATTCAGAGTCTCTCTAAGACACCCACCCCCTTCCTTTGGAAGGCTTGGTGATGGTGTCTATGAGATAGAACTCTTGAGAGAAAATGTCTCTTGTGTTAGAAGCAGTCTGTTCACCACCTTTGGTAGTCAGCTGATTGCTTAACACTCAATTCACTCTTGTGACTGATCCCTCATCCTGGAGGTTTGAGCATGAAGAAAAGCCATTGCAGATGGAAGACTGATGATCAAAGCCCTTGTCTGAAGGCCATGAAGATGGAGATTGATGCTTGTTGAAGCCTGTAGCTGATTGAAGATTGCTTGAAGCCAGTTGTTGATTTAGAGCTGCTGATGCTGTTTCTTTTTGCTGTATTTCATTTGTTGATGTATTGATTGGTTTTCTGGACTGTATTGTTTGCTGTTTACCCTGCTGGGTTGAAAGTGAAGCCTGTTCACTTTCGCCTATTGTTTTCTAGGTTCGAGGTTGAATGGGACTCCCTTGCCTCGCTTGTATTGCTGCACCCATGCATTTTACTGTTTTACTGTATATATCTGATATTGTTTCTGTTTCTGCCTATCCCGTAGGATCTCTGTTTCTCTCTGTGCAGGAGAGGAGCATGATAGACACCAGGTCTTAACCCATGCATGATAACACTAGGTTAGTTTGTTTCCCTTCGCAACCGTAGGTTAGAGTTCTGTCTCTTTCTTTCTCAAAACAAACAGAAAAACACATAAAGATTTCAAACGCAATAAAAGACACTTCTTCCGTAAAAGAATGTGAACTCATCAAAACGTCATTTTTGTCCGCCGGGGCTGCTAATCAGAAAAACCTTTTTCAGAAGGAATAAAATCAATCAGGACAGACTTGTGTCGTACGTGGCCCGAACTACGTTTGCTCTGATCTTTCATGCTGTATGAAAGTACGTAGGCATAGGATGCGATATCCTAGCGAGCAACCTTCCCCTCCTTTCCCGTAGGTAGGCGAACTACGTTGACTCTGATTTCTCGTTCCAGGCGGGAATACGTAGGCATAAAGTGCGATACTTTGCCGAGTTATTTTTACTTTCATTTTATTTTCTTTTTAACCCTTGACCTATAGTTTAGATAGGATAACAATCCATACCCGAAAACAAGCGTGGATCCCGTCGAGTACGACGGACGTGAGGGGTGCTAATACCTTCCCCTTGCGTAACCGACTCCCGAATCCAGGTTTTTGGTTGCGACGACCATACCTTTCCCGTGTTGTGCGAGGTTTACTCTGAGCGTTTCCTTTCCCTCCCGTGGGATAAATAACGCACGGTGGCGACTCTTCTGTTCAGCCGGCGCCGATTTTCGCAGTAGCGACAGAGAGGATTTGGAGGGGTTTCAGAGATTGTTTGAGAGGAGGGTTGGGAGATGAACGGCGTCTTAGGTTTAGGTGATGAACAGTGCTCAGACTGGTTAGAGGAGAATTAGGTTTTGTTAGGGTTTTCTGACTAGGGTTTGGGTTGGGCCCAGCCCAACTGTGAATTGCTGATGCACTCCCCCGTTTGCTCGCTCACCCCCCCCCCCCCCCCCTGCGTGAGAGTTGAGAAGGAATTGGACTGGGCCTTGGCCCCACCTGCTATCCACACCCCCCTTCCTGGGCCCATCTTAGAATATAACTAGGGCGCAGTTCTATTGGCACCCCCTCCCCTTTCTATTTCATTTTCTCATTTTTAATTTCTTTTAATATTTTCTTGCATTTTCAATAATTCACATAAAATAGAAAAATGATCATTTTTTAATGCTTGTTTTTATCACATGTTCACAATTTTGTCCAGAAAATTATAAATAAATAAAATTAGCATTTTATTTTCTTTTAACATTTTTAGTATATTTTTCATTTAAATAGCTTGTAAATAGGTTTAAGTAGACACCTCCTTTTTGTAGAATTTATTCTAGGGCCTTCCCTTATGATTTTTAATTCATTCTTTTTGGTGTGATTAGATATTGAATTATAGTTTCCCATAGGATTTATTTCAGGATTTTTAGATTAAACTTTGATTAGTTTAATTAGGTGAGATTAGAGTAATCATAATTAGGGTTTAGGTTTAGCATAAGTGAGGTAATTCATTTTCTGTGGAGAGTTTTGTCTTGATTTTTGGGTATGGGCATATAGGGATGTTATAGACCCTTGTGAAGGATTGTTAGATTTTTCCCTCTTGCTTTAGTATTTTTAGATATTTTCTGAAGTTGACTGATGGTTTTGACTGTTCTGTGGTTATCTGTTTATCTCTGGGGTTTATTTTGGGGAATTTGTTGTGGGGCTTAGTTTGTTTTGAAGATCTTGTTGAAGAGCATGATGGAAGAGAAGATTGTAGATCAAGACCCAGAGATTCAGAGCTTGGAGCTTGTTCCCTGTCTGTGAGGTTTGAGATCCTGAAGTTTGAGGGGAATTCATGGTACTTTCCTGAGGAAGGCACTATGAATGACTTTCATTCTTTCTTCTCACCTCTTTCCTAAGTATCCAATGATGTTGGAGCCAACTTGTGAGTTTAATTTCTCCTGAGGAGGAATGTAAACTGATCACAGTTGTTGAGCCACATGGGATACAATTCCTAAGTGGAAGCCTCCTAGTACTTTCCTGAGGAAGGTCCTATGGGTCTATTCACTTAGTTCCATTAGTTCATCTAGGATTTCTTAAGTATCCAAGGATGTTGGAGCCAACTTGTGAGTTTAATTTCTCCTGAGGAGGAATGTAGACTGATCACAGTTGTTGAGCCACATGGGATGCAGTTCCTAAGTGGAAGCCTCCTAGTACTTTCCTGAGGAAGGTCCTATGGGTCTATTCACTTAGTTCCACTAGTTCAGGTAGGATTTCTCAAGTATCCAGTGATGTTGGAGCCTTCATGTGAGTTTAATTTCTCCTGAGGAGGAATGTAAACTGATCACAGTGGTTGAGCCACATAGGATATGATTCCTGAGTATAAGCCTCCTAGTGCTTTCCTGAGGAAGACACTATGAGTCTGCCTACTTAGCTCCCTTTCTTTGGTAAGCTTGTTTTGAAGCTTGAAGACTGGGATTGATTTCTCTTGTAGGGTTTTGCTTTAGGGCTTTGCTTAGATTTGATCAGGATTCTGTGAGTGTTAGGATTAGAGATTAGATGTAGATTCTTTCTTTCTCAAGCAGGTGGTTTGTTTGCCTGATGGCATTTTCATTTTTATCTGTATGATTGCAGTTTACTGTTTATTGCTTGATATCATGTTGTTTATTTTTCAGCATGATTACTGTTATTTCATGACTGGCTTGAGGTCGAGACGAGCTTGTGGAGGCTGAAGCCCCACACACATTTCCTCCCTCACTTGCATTGCATGCATTTTACTGTTAAGCTGATGCTTTGTCTGTTTTGGTGTATCATTGATATGATCCCTTAGGACTCTCATTTCCTTTGATAAGGATTCGATGATAGACTTTTAGGTTGAAACCTATGCATGACAACTTCTAGGAGTTCCCTGTTCAAACCTCAACCATAGGATGAATCCATGGCATGATAACAGTAGGACTTGATAGTCTCCCTCCTAGTTGGGCCTGTTCTCTTCTCATCTCAAAGCAGTTTAAGATACAGTAATCATGAATGATTTCTTTCGTACGTTACGAGCCTTAAGCTATCTGAGATTGGATGTTTAGTATGGTACCCTTTGGGTGACATGCAACGCATTCACTCTCAGGTCATAGTCTCTAGTGCGGTTGAAATCGCAAACACAATAAAAAACGCTTCTTTCAGGAGATAAGCCGTAGTTTCCCGAACTACGTTTGCTCTGATCTTCCATACTGTGTGGAAGTACGTAGGCATAGGATGTGATATCCTAGTGAGCAACCTTCACCCATCTTCCCCCGCAATCCTTCGTAGGCCGAACTACGTTGACTCTGATTTCTCATTCTCCGATGAGAATACGTAGGCATAAAGTGCGACGCTTTGCCGAGTCATTTTTCTTTTCTTTTTCAGCCAGCCTTGATAGGTAGATAGATTAAACCAACCCGTCCAAGTAAACAAACAAGCGTGGATCCCGTCGAGTACGACGGACGTGAGGGGTGCTAATACCTTCCCCTTGCGTAACCGACTCTCGAACCCAGACAATGGTTGCGATGAGCTTGTCTTACCCCTTTTTCGTCAGGTTTTTCCGATCGTTTCCTTTCTCGCTCTGAGGGATAAATAACGAAAGGTGGTGACTCTTCTGTCATGCTGGCACCTTATTTTCGCGCAAGCGACAGCTGGCGACTCTGCTGGGGATTTAAAGAGTCTCTGGTTCTTCGGTTCCCTATGAAAGTCAATCCTAGCGCTTGTATGTTTGCTTGTTGGGTTGCGTTTATTTATCGCATTTTTACTTCTCGCACTTTATTTCCCGCATTTTATTTCCAGTTTGATATGATTATCTGTACTGCTGTGGGAGAGGGATGTTACTATGAGTGAGAAGCCGGACCTGGGCTTGAGTATACACCTAGACATAGTTGCGGAGAAGTAGTAGACGAACCTGTCTGCTGAGCAGGCACAGTTCCCTACGAAAATCTGCGCTCAGACGAGATTCTTGCAGAGGTGCTCCTTTCCGATCCTGAGGATCTGAGGGGAGTCCAGACGTGAGGATTGTCGACTCTGGGGACCGATCATTTGGAAGTCAGCTAAGTGAGGCCTCTTCATGACTTGATGATGCCACTCCTTCTGGGAATCATATCGTCACTCATGAAAGTCTGTGACGCTGATGACCGCATAGGATGCCGTACCTTTGTCCGTGGATTAGGTCCATACCTGTGAGCGGGATTGGGATATTGCAGGAAACTTTGACCTTCAGACTACCTGGTTTTCTTGACAGTGAATCAGTTATGTTGGTATCAGGGTTCTCAGTTGCAGATTTGACTGTTCTTGACAGAGCAAGTTTTTTGATCAGAGGATTTTATCATCGGGTGTATGTCTGTTCCTGATAGAGCAGGTTTCGATCAGAGTATTGTCATCAGAGGTTTGTTCTGGATGGAGCAGATTTTGAGTGGGGTCTGAAGATCTCATCAGCAGTTGTTGTTTGTTCTTGATAGGGCAGATTTTGAGTGGGGTCTGAAGATCTCATCAGCAGCTGTACGTTTGTTCTTGAGAGGGCAGATTTTTGATTTGGGGTCTGAAGACTTCAGCAACAGATATTTCTTGACCGTACACCCGGGGTCCTTATTACCAGACATTTGCTCTAGACAAAGCAGAGTTTTGATCTTATGTATATGGTCCTGTCAGAAGGTCGTTCCTAGCAGATCAGATTAGTGGACCTACACCGGGGTTTTCTTCTCGTCAGTGATTATTGACCCAGAATCCCCACAGCAGCTACCTGGATATATTATTGCATGACTGCATTTTGCATTAGCTCGCACATTCATGTTTGCATTCCATTAGCATGTGTCTGTGCTGCAGGCGCGTTTCGTACCCTGATTCTGGTGTCCCGAGCAATATGAGATATTTTCTTCCATGAATGGATTCGGTCTTATCACTGCATTGACACTATGTTGGCACGTTGACATCAGAATTAGGGGTAATCTCCTAAACGTACGGACACCCATGGCATTAGCATAATTCATCTTGCATGACAGAAGCCGGGGCTTGTCTTCTAACCCTTGTGTTTGCAGGTTTGACTCAGAATCGAGCAGCTCAGACTAATGGAGCAGGTACAAGCTGAGTTGGGGAGAATCCAAAGCCAGTTGGGGCAGGTCATGAATGACATACAGGAAGTTCGTCTGGACCAGCAAGTACTCAGAGAAGAGAATCAGCAGCTGCAGAATCAGTTGAGCTTTCTCATGGGAGTGGTGAGAAGTATGCTAAAAAAGGAGAGTGGTCAAGCACCCAAGGTGGAGCCCAAAGTGCTTCATCCGTTACCGTCAGTGCCACCTGTGCTGAAGCCAAGTGGACTTCGTGGATCCTCTACACAGCATGAAGCTCGAGGCCTGTCTCGTCAGCAGCCGCGCCAGGCATCTCAGAATAACTCTGAAGGTTATAGTCAAAAGAAGAAGCTACTTGATAGAGCTGTGGACCCACTACCTGTGAGTTATGCCCAGCTGTTGCCACTGTTGGTTCAGAACCGTGTTCTCAAGCTTCGGACCTCGGATCCACCAGATGACGTGTCACCAGACCTCGATCTCAACATACATTGTGATTTCCACTCAGGAGCACCGGGGCACCATGTTAAAACATGTAAGGCTCTCAAGAATAAGATTCAATACCTTATTGACTCAAGGGCGATTAGGCTTGTGCCGGGCGGCATGAGAGCATCGGGAAAGTTCATCCCGTACCCCGCAGAAGAGGTGAATGATTCCACTCCTTTGCCTAAAGCTGAGAAAGATCTTGAATATGTCCCGCGACCTTTGGTGACTGCATCGCCTCGCCCGCAGTTTCTACCTGGATCAAGTTCAAGGACGCAAGCGCCTAAACGAGAGACCGTCGCCATTCAGAAACGACGACCTCTTACTCTTGGGCGGAAAGAATACCAGCACCAGGATCAAAAGAGGCCTCGCAACCACTTAGAACGAAGGAATGCTTCTTTCCATCCAGTGCCTGTGCCGTATAGCCAGATTCTTCCACAGTTGATTCAGAATTCTTTGGTGGAACCGAAAGCTCTCAAGCCCGTGCCAGAGCCTTACCCTCCAGGGTACAATCCTCATGTTCAGTGCGGTTACCATGGTGGATCTCCGGGGCATTCAACTGAAGATTGCAAGGCTTTCCAGGCGAAAGTGCAACAATTGATCGACCAAGGGTGTATTTCCTTTCCAGACGGAGTTTTGGTTGTACGTGACAACGTCTCAGCTGTTTGAGCTCGCCAATTCAGAGGGTTATTTCCAGAAGCCAGTGATCCAGACAGGCAGACGTCCTCAGCATTGGCAGTCCTCGGACTTTTTACCATTTGCATTTGTAGTTTCTTTTCTGTTAGTTACTACTTGCTGTTAAACATTGTATGTTTCGAATGGTAATATTAATAAAGTGACTATGCATTTTTCTGAATTAGTTATGTCGTTGTCACTCATTTACTGCATTGCACTAACACTTGCATTTTATTTACTCTGCTTTATTACTATGATTAGCAATGAGCGGAGGGAGGATGATGAAACTGAATACTCATAACCAATGATCGTATTGCTTTCAGATAAAACCTTGCCGATGACGTATAAGGCATTGTTTCAAATCCCTAAACACCGGAGAGATAAGGAAGAGAATCCCTTGTTAACCACTTTGAGCCGAGGAGCAGGAGTTTCTTTCGGACTTTTTAACCCTCACATCTTAACCCGGGGTAGGGTAGCTGTCAGTTAGCTTGATCGAGCGTTCAAGTCTTATAGAGGAGTGTTGTCCTTCGAGGACCAATCACATCGTATTCCTCGCCAGAGGTCGTACCTCATCACCCACAATGGTTAAACCTCACCAATCAGGAGTGAAACGGTTATAATCCTTTCAGAGCAATCAATACAGCCAGCGTCACACGACTTGTTCCAAGAAAAAGAAAAAGAAATAAAAAAGCCCGCTAAGTAAAAAAGAAAAGCTAGAAAGCAGATACTTAGGCAAAAATCAGGGCATCCCGCTGGACTTCAAAAGAAAAAAAATCGAAAAGAACTCAAAAGGAGTCAGTCCAGGCAAAAATTAGGGAATCAAAACAAAAGAATGAAAAAGAAAGGATATAAAATCCTCGAACAAGGACAAAGTCGTGTAGATACAGACACCGAAAACGAAAAAAGAGTAACTGTCACTCCGAAACACCTCGAGGATTCTCTAACCAGTTGTTCCCAATGTGCAACATACCTCTCGAAGAGGCGAGCGCTCGAGCTAAGTTAACTGAACTTTAGGATCGGAGAACATCACGTAGAAGGGGTGGGTACAAATCATAATTTGAGCCAAATATCCTTTGTTTCACGAACCGTGAACCCGACCACGATACAACCCTTAAAAGACCTAATTGAGGCAGGGTTTATTCTGAAAGCGCATTACGGTAAGGTTGAGTAACCTGACTCCTTCATGATTTGCTAATCATATCCTTATTGTATTTTTCACTGATTACATCAGCGCTACGTTTGAACTTTTTGGTTCATTCGTCACTCACTAGCATGACACGTAAATGAGTGACAGTACAACATTTTTCGAAATTTGCATGAACACTGCATTAAAATTACCATTCGTGAATAAACAATTTTAATTGCAGGTTAGTAGCTGATACGAAGGAACTTCAACAGGGAATAGTCAATCAGGACTGAATCGTCAGAGGTCTGGGTCAGAATGGTATGCTGCAAAGCCCTGTGAATTTGGGGCAATGACTTCCTGTGAGTTTGGAATCAGTTTGTCTGAGGACAAGTCCCGGAGCATCAGTTGGTTATGGGGCAGTTTATGCGAGAAGCGGTTGATCGGAAGTGAATCTTCTCGAGACCCAATCAGGGGCAGTTATCCAGAATTCTTGCGATTTGAGGACAGATCCCTCCAGTGTTCGATCAGAGCATGTTGAGTCGCTCATCGCTCGTTCAGGGGCAAACTACTTCAGAGATATTGAAGCCAACCATGCTGAGAGTTGATTAGTGGGGGATGAATCCTTCCGTTGTGCAGGTGTTGGGGAAAGCCCTCTGAAGATTGTCTTGTCGCCAGTTGTTTCCGGTTCAGAATGAATTATTCCCAAAAGTCGGCTTGGGGCAAGTTGAATTGCGCTGGAGCAAGTTGTTCAAATGAGTTTGTTCACCCTAGAAAGAATTGAGTATCGGGGAATCGTGTTATTACCCTGCCAAAACCTGAGCCTTCTGAAGAAGCCTTGCGGTCATTGGATTGCTATCCTACAGCCTAACCTGTTACTTGGCTCCATGATTGGTATCCTGTATTCCCCACCAGAGCCGTATTCTCTAAGTCGGATGATTCCCTCTTCCCTCAGTAGAGCGTTGGGACAGCTGATGTTGTATTCCCCTGCAGAATTGTACTCTCCCCCGAAGTCAGATGATTCTTTCTTCCCCAGCGAAATCGAAACTCCGCATCAGAGTCGTACTCTCCCGTTGAAGTAGAATGATTTCTCTCTCCCCGGCTGAGTCCGCTAACCCCCAAGAGGGCCGAATCCTCGGAAGCAGTTGGGACTATGAGTGGATGTTCCCTAACAGAGCATTGAACAGTTGATGCGGTATTTCCCCAGAGTCGTATTCTCTCCAGCGAAGCAGAATGATTTCTCCTTCCTCAGCCGAGTTTGCAGATGTCCAAGAGAGCCGAATCCTTGGAAGTTGATCAGATTATGATTGGTTTTTTCCCCAGTGGAGCGTTGAGCAGCTGAAGTTGTTTCCCCACAGAGTGGTTATCCCCAGAAAAGTAGCCATGGCGGCCACACAGTTTATTCTCGCGATTGGTATCAGCAGGTTCGGGTTCTCGTAGAGCTTCGTTTCCCCTGCAGTCATCAACTGAAGTTGTTTTCCCTGCAGCAGTCGACCGAAAGATCACTTCCCCAAGCGGAGCCCGATTGATATTGGCGTGTCCACATTCTCCTCAGCAGGATGATTCCTCTATCTGAGTAGTTCTTTCTCCTTGACAGGAGAATCTCCCCTCGGCATTTATTTTGCTGACGGGATTGCATCATTGTGCATGACTGCATAGCATTTAGCATAAGCGCATAGCATTTCCACCGTGCGGGGCATGGCACCGAAGCATATGCATCATAAGCATGATCTAGGTTATTATCATTCTTGCTTTACAGGTGTTCGGCCGAAGGATCAGTTGCTCAGGATGATTCCTGACATTCTCCCCAGCGAGGTCGTTTTCTTACGATGATTCTTAAGACCCTGGTGTAATCTCCGCAGTCGCTCGCTCAAGATGATTTTTGAGATCCCCCAACAAAGTCTTCAGTTCGAGATGATTCTCGAATCCCTCAGCAGGGCCATTTGCTTAAGATGATTCTTAAGACCTCAGCGTAGTTTCCCGAGTCGTTTGCTTAGGATGATTCTTGAGCTCCCCAATAGCGTCCCCAGCAAGAGTTGCCCAGGAGGATTCCTGGAATATCCCTAGCAGAATAAAAGTTTCCGGAATGGTTATCAGTTCAGGATGATTCTTGAAGGTGCCCGACGGAGTTTGTTCAAGATGATTCTTGAAGTCCTTAGCAGCGTGATATGTTTGCTCCAACAGTGATGTCTAATCTGAAGATTGACTTCGTAAACGCCTGAAGGCGATATCAGAATGTTCCTGTGGATTCAGATTTCCTTGTTGATGAATCAACGTTTGTCTGAAGACAGAGTTCAGGAGTTTGTAGACGCAGCTTTTGTTTGCAAAGTGATCTGTGTTGGCCTGAAGACCAAGTCAGTTATCCTGAGGTGATGATTGATTGCGATCAAGTGAATGATATTTCTTCTGACTGAAGTCGAAGATGTTTCTCCAGCTGAAGCGGAGTTTGCCTGAAGGCAAAGTGTTTGAATCCCCGTAGAGTCATGAATGGCTCAGGATACCACTTCTCTGACTGAAGTCATAGATTTCCCAAGCTGAAGCGAAGGTGCCTGAAGGTAAGGTTATCCCTAAGGTCATGAATGACCTAGGATTCATTTTTCATACTGAAGGCCGAAGTATATCCCTGACTGAAGTCACGGATACTCTATAGCAGAGGTGGAGTTGCCTGAAGGCAGATCCATGTATCCTTGAAGGCCAAGGACCATTTCTTCAGACTGAAGTCGAAGATACCTCCTGCAGAGTTGCCGACGGGCAAAGTTTACATCCTTGAAGGTCAAGGATGTTTATCTTCAAAAATACTTGAAGATCTGTTCTAGCTGAAGCTGGAATCGCCGACAGGCAAGGTTTATATCCTTGGAGGCCAAGGATACCATCTTCAGGGGTACTTGAAGATCTTTTCTAGCTGAAGCTGGAAGTGGCCAGGGGCCAGGGTTTCATATATCTTTAATGTTGAAGTTCTACGGTTTCTCAGTATGCAGTAGTATTTGGATGTTCATTATGGTTCTGAGGGTGAACCCCAGATCAGAGTGTGCTTGGTTGAGTCTCTCATCCCCAGCAGGGTAGCTCCAAATACGCAAGCGTACCTTTTGTTCCATTTACCAGGGGTGAACCCCAAGTCAAAGTTGTTTTGTCAGATTTAGTTCTCCAGTAGTAATGTTGGGTGTTTTGGTTGCCTGAAGACGATGTCAGAAGAATTTAACGTGGATAACTGACGGCGATATCAGATCAGTATTTCTCCAGCCAGTTGTCGTGCAGCTAGTATTGCAGTGTTCGAAGATTTGTTTACCCGCAGAGTATCGTGTGCCCGTGCAGTTGGCAAATTTTCGGGTTTACCGATATTCAACTGTCTCGCACCTTGATTGGTTGAGAGCCGTTCGCTTCTCACCCAGTCAGGTTCAAGCCGTTTGAATAGGGGCAGCTGTTGCACCCCAAAATTTGACCAACCGATTCTCCTAGCTGGCTCATGGTTTAAATTCATGTTCGCATATCAGATGCATGATAGGTGTGCACAGACAGAGGATATCAGAGTTACAGTTTAGGTTTCATTTACTAGATATGGCAGATCCAGTCCAGATCATCAGAGTTTTATTTTTTGGGAAATTGTGCGCTCCTCGGTGATTTTTAGCTGGCATAGTGGTTTTGGGATATTCTGATGCCCGGGGTTCTCTGTTCGATTCGATCTGGTCTCGCGCGCTCCTTTATGGTGGTCATTTGCAGTTGTCTGCATTTTTTTAGGGTTTAATAGCTTTCTGCGGATTTTAAATAGGCTTTAGGATTTTTTTAGGATTTAAATAGATTTTTTTAGAATTTTAAATAGTTTAAATCTTTCTTTTAGAATTTTATAGAATTTTTAAAATAGATTTAATAGTTTTATCATTTTTAGAATATAATAGATTTTAAAATTGTTTTTTTATTGTTTGTAGATAATATAGAAAGAATGTAGTTTTTTTCTTTTATTAATAATAGATTTTAATAGTTTTAAATAATAGTATAGATTTTAATAGGAATTTTATAGAATTTTAATAGAAATTAAATAGAATTTTAATGGGTTTTTTTAGAGATTAGTAGAGTTTTATTAATGTTAGTTAATATAGGTTTAATCAGATTTTTAATCATTTTTAGGTTTAATCAGGTTAATTAGGATTTTAATCATGTTTAGGTCTAATTAGGATTAAGATAGTTTAATTTGTGGATTAGTCAGGTTAATTAGTTAATTAGGTCTTAATTGATTTTAATTAGATCTAATCAGATTTAGTTTTTTATTCAGTTTTTAAGGTTTTTGATCAATTTTTCGTTGGGCCCAGAAGTGAATTCTTTGGAGGCCCATTTCAATCTGCATTCCAGTTTTTTTGTGCAGTTTTTTGTCCAGAAAGTGACACTTGTCACTATAAGGAGCGTGCCACACGTCCACGCAAGAACACACCACTCAGAACTCCCTCTCTTACTGACACGCGTTTTCCACTCACCTTCACTCTGCCACACGTCTCACCTACAACCCTCACGCCTGCCACTTGTCATCACCACAGACCATCACCTGAGCTTCACCGGAGAAGCCATCGGCCGGCATGCAAACCCCTTCCGGCCACCCCTAACGCCTTCCGGCCACCGCAACCACCGCCGGAATCTGGAAATTTACCAGAAATCTCTCTTTTCTTCTCCGATCTCCTCCTTCTTCCTCCATCCACCTTCATCACCACTCACCGGAGAACTCAACGTCGCCGGAAACTTCATCCTCTTGCCCAGGTTCATCCATCAATCTTCGGAGGAATCTCCAGAAAACCCAGAAAAACTTTCAAACCTTCATTGTGTTCACACTCCATTGCCAGAACTCCATCCTTCATCACTGATCACCGTCAACGACCGCCAATCTCCTCCAAACGTGGCAATCATCAGGACTTTCAGTCGTTCGTTTCCGTTTCCCTCCAAAGATGAACACCTGAGTGCGCGCCCAGAAGTATCACGATCTTCATCAATGCTCGTTGCCAGCTTCATCTGTTCTTGAGCTTTGTTCCAGATCTTCCCAGAACTCGTTGAGTTCTTCGCCGTTTATCAAGAAATCTTCGAGCGAGTTTCAACGCTTCCTTCAAGACCTCCGCGAGCTCCTTCAGTAGCCAAGAAAACGTCAAAATCTTCTTCTCCCTCGCGGCGACCTTCGTGGAACCTTCAAGAAATCCCAGAACGACATCGTCTCAGGTTCGTCCCCTTTTCACAATATCCATTGCCGTTCATGCACTAGGATAGGGTTTCTTGTTTTTGGGAATAGAGGTTTAGTGTTATTGGTTTTGGGTATTGATCTGGGCGAGGGTGTTGGAGAGGATTTGGAGGGGTTTCAGAGATTGTTTGAGAGGAGGGTTGGGAGATGAACGGCGTCTTAGGTTTAGGTGATGAACAGTGCTCAGACTGGTTAGAGGAGAATTAGGTTTTGTTAGGGTTTTCTGACTAGGGTTTGGGTTGGGCCCAGCCCAACTGTGAATTGCTGGGCCTTGGCGTGAGAGTTGAGAAGGAATTGGACTGGGCCTTGGCCCCACCTGCTATCCACACCCCCTTCCTGGGCCCATCTTAGAATATAACTAGGGCGCAGTTCTATTGGCACCCCCTCCCCTTTCTATTTCATTTTCTCATTTTTAATTTCTTTTAATGTTTTCTTGCATTTTCAATAATTCACATAAAATAGAAAAATGATCATTTTTTAATGCTTGTTTTTATCACATGTTCACAATTTTGTCCAGAAAATTATAAATAAATAAAATTAGCATTTTATTTTCTTTTAACATTTTTAGTATATTTTTCATTTAAATAGCTTGTAAATAGGTTTAAGTAGACACCTCCTTTTTGTAGAATTTATTCTAGGACCTTCCCTTATGATTTTTAATTCATTCTTTTTGGTGTGATTAGATATTGAATCATAGTTTCCCATAGGATTTATTTCAGGATTTTTAGATTAAACTTTGATTAGTTTAATTAGGTGAGATTAGAGTAATCATAATTAGGGTTTAGGTTTAGCATAAGTGAGGTAATTCATTTTCTGTGGAGAGTTTTGTCTTGATTTTTGGGTATGGGCATATAGGGATGTTATAGACCCTTGTGAAAGATTGTTAGATTTTTCCCTCTTGCTTTAGTATTTTTAGGTATTTTCTGAAGTTGACTGATGGTTTTGACTGTTCTGTGGTTATCTGTTTATCTCTGGGGTTTATTTTGGGGAATTTGTTGTGGGGCTTAGTTTGTTTTGAAGATCTTGTTGAAGAGCATGATGGAAGAGAAGATTGTAGATCAAGACCCAGAGATCCAGAGCTTGGAGCTTGTTCCCTGTCTGTGAGGTTTGAGATCCTGAAGTTTGAGGGGAATTCATGGTACTTTCCTGAGGAAGGCACTATGAATGACTTTCATTCTTTCTTCTCACCTCTTTCCTAAGTATCCAATGATGTTGGAGACAACTTGTGAGTTTAATTTCTCCTGAGGAGGAATGTAAACTGATCACAGTTGTTGAGCCACATGGGATACAATTCCTAAGTGGAAGTCTCCTAGTACTTTCCTGAGGAAGGTCCTATGGGTCTATTCACTTAGTTCCATTAGTTCATCTAGGATTTCTTAAGTATCCAAGGATGTTGGAGCCAACTTGTGAGTTTAATTTCTCCTGAGGAGGAATGTAGACTGATCACAGTTGTTGAGCCACATGGGATGCAGTTCCTAAGTGGAAGCCTCCTAGTACTTTCCTGAGGAAGGTCCTATGGGTCTATTCACTTAGTTCCACTAGTTCAGGTAGGATTTCTCAAGTATCCAGTGATGTTGGAGCCTTCATGTGAGTTTAATTTCTCCTGAGGAGGAATGTAAACTGATCACAGTGGTTGAGCCACATAGGATATGATTCCTGAGTATAAGCCTCCTAGTGCTTTCCTGAGGAAGACACTATGAGTCTGCCTACTTAGCTCCCTTTCTTTGGTAAGCTTGTTTTGAAGCTTGAAGACTGGGATTGATTTCTCTTGTAGGGTTTTGCTTTAGGGCTTTGCTTAGATTTGATCAGGATTCTGTGAGTGTTAGGATTAGAGATTAGATGTAGATTCTTTCTTTCTCAAGCAGGTGGTTTGTTTGCCTGATGGCATTTTCATTTTTATCTGTATGATTGCAGTTTACTGTTTATTGCTTGATATCATGTTGTTTATTTTTCAGCATGATTACTGTTATTTCATGACTGGCTTGAGGTCGAGACGAGCTTGTGGAGGCTGAAGCCCCACACACATTTCCTCCCTCACTTGCATTGCATGCATTTTACTGTTAAGCTGATGCTTTGTCTGTTTTGGTGTATCATTGATATGATCCCTTAGGACTCTCATTTCCTTTGATAAGGATTCGATGATAGACTTTTAGGTTGAAACCTATGCATGACAACTTCTAGGAGTTCCCTGTTCAAACCTCAACCATAGGATGAATCCATGGCATGATAACAGTAGGACTTGATAGTCTCCCTCCTAGTTGGGCCTGTTCTCTTCTCATCTCAAAGCAGTTTAAGATACAGTAATCATGAATGATTTCTTTCGTACGTTACGAGCCTTAAGCTATCTGAGATTGGATGTTTAGTATGGTACCCTTTGGGTGACATGCAACGCATTCACTCTCAGGTCATAGTCTCTAGTGCGGTTGAAATCGCAAACACAATAAAAAACGCTTCTTTCAGGAGATAAGCCGTAGTTTCCCGAACTACGTTTGCTCTGATCTTCCATACTGTGTGGAAGTACGTAGGCATAGGATGTGATATCCTAGTGAGCAACCTTCACCCATCTTCCCCCGCAATCCTTCGTAGGCCGAACTACGTTGACTCTGATTTCTCATTCTCCGATGAGAATACGTAGGCATAAAGTGCGACGCTTTGCCGAGTCATTTTTCTTTTCTTTTTCAGCCAGCCTTGATAGGTAGATAGATTAAACCAACCCGTCCAAGTAAACAAACAAGCGTGGATCCCGTCGAGTACGACGGACGTGAGGGGTGCTAATACCTTCCCCTTGCGTAACCGACTCCCGAACCCAGACAATGGTTGCGATGACCTTGTCTTACCCCTTTTTCGTCAGGTTTTTCCGATCGTTTCCTTTCCCGCTCTGAGGGATAAATAACGAAAGGTGGCGACTCTTCTGTCATGCCGGCACCTTATTTTCGCGCAAGCGACACTTGTCAGAAGATCAGGAGCTATCCTGAGCTGGTAAGCAGAAGCAGGATTTATGATAACGATAACCGAGCAAGGATTGCACACTACAAAGCTGTTAATGACCGTAAGGGTAAGCAGAGGTTCAGTGGTACTCCTTATAGTGTTGCTGCTGATAAGGGAAAACGTAAAGCTGTTGTTGATAAGAAGCCTAGAGATGGGAGAGCATCTGCTGAAGGGAAATGTTTTCGGTGCGGTGGTATGGGACACCGTGCTAATGATTGTCCTAATGAAGCCAAGAAATGTTTTAAGTGTGGGAAACCAGGTCATGTGATAGCTGATTGCAGAGCAACTATGCCGACCTGTTATAACTGTGGTGAGAAGGGTCATATCAGTACACATTGTGAGAAGCCGAAGAAGCCTCAAACGTCTCCGGCTGGTGGAAAAGTGTTTGCCTTGGCAGGAACTCAAGCTGCCAGTGATGAGCGTGTGATCAGAGGTACTTGTATTATCAATAATATTCCTTTGATTGCTATTATTGATACGGGTGCAACGCACTCGTTTATTTCTGTAGATTGTGTGGAGAGGATAGGTTTGGTGCCGTCCACTCTAGAGAGACGGATGACTATTGAGACACCCTCTATAGGTTCAGTGACTACTTCTTTGGTATGCCTGAAGTGTCCGCTGACTATTTTCGGCAGAGAATTTGGAGTGGATCTGATTTGTCTACCACTTGGTAAGTTGGATGTTATTCTGGGTATGAACTGGTTAGAGTTCAACCGAGTCTACATCAATTGTTTTCGGAAGGAATTGTTGTTCCTGACCCCTGAAGAGGAAGTTGTGGCAAGTTCTTTATCTAATAAAGAATTGAGGGCCTTGTTGGAAGATGAAACTAGAGTGTTTGCTTTATTTGCAACTTTATCGATGGATAACAAAGTGCCAATGGAGGAATTAGCAGTGGTGAATGAATTTCCAGAAGTGTTTCCTGACGACATTACGGAATTGCCTCCGACGCGAGAAGTAGAATTTGGTATTGATCTTGTTCCTGGTACGAGACCTATTTCTATGGCGCCGTACAGGATGTCTGCAGTGGAATTGGCTGAGTTGAAGTCTCAGATTGGAGAATTGTTGGATAGAAAGTTTATTAGACCAAGTGTATCGCCGTGTGGAGCTCCAGTGTTGTTGGTGAAGAAGAAGGATGGTAGTATGCGTCTGTGCATCGATTACCGTCAATTGAATAAAGTGACTATTAAGAATAAGTATCCTTTACCTAGGATTGATGATTTGATGGACCAGCTGGTGGGAGCTCGTGTATTTAGTAAGATCGACTTAAGATCGGGTTA
This sequence comes from Lathyrus sativus, assembly GCA_963859935.3. Classification (NCBI taxonomy): domain Eukaryota; kingdom Viridiplantae; phylum Streptophyta; class Magnoliopsida; order Fabales; family Fabaceae; genus Lathyrus; species Lathyrus sativus. The sequence goes on from OZ012739.1 coordinate 339,792,718, forward strand.
TCATCAGATGAGAGTAAAAGAAGGTGATATTCAGAAGACTGCCTTTAGGACTTGATATGGACATTACGAATATGCAGTAATGCCGTTTGGAGTGACTAATGCACCGGGAGTATTTATGGAGTATATGAACAGAATTTTCCATTCTTACTTGGATCAGTTCATTGTAGTGTTTATTGATGATATATTAATTTATTCTAAATCTGATGAAGAGCATGCAGGACATCTGAGAATTGCCTTGCAAGTGTTGAAGGAAAATAAATTATTTGCTAAACTGTCAAAGTGTGACTTTTGGTTGAAGAAAGTAAGTTTCTTGGGGCATGTAATATCTGAAGATGGAATAGCGGTGCATCCGTCAAAAGTAAGTGCAGTATTGCAGTGGGAACCGCCGAAGACAGCGACAGAGATTAGAAGCTGTTTGGGGTTAGCCGGTTATTACCGCAGGTTTATTGAAGGGTTCTCTAATTTGGCGTTGCCATTAACTCAGTTGACGAGAAAGAACCAAGTTTTTGTATGGGATGCTGCTTGTGAAGAAAGTTTTGAAGAGTTGAAAAGAGATTGACTACGGCACCGGTGTTAGTGTTACCAACTCCGAGTGAACCGTTTGTGGTGTACTGTGATGCGTCTAAGATGGGATTAGGCGGGGTTCTGATGCAGAATGGTAAAGTAGTAGCATATGCATCGCGACAATTGAGAGTGCATGAGCGAAATTATCCGACTCATGATCTTGAATTAGCTGCGGTTGTTTTTGTGTTGAAAATTTGGAGACACTATTTATATGGTTCAAGATTTGAAGTGTTTAGTGATCATAAGAGTCTGAGATACCTGTTTGATCAGAAAGAGCTGAATATGAGGCAGAGAAGATGGTTGGAATTTTTGAAGGATTATGACTTCAGTTTGAGTTATCATCCAAGAAAGGCCAATGTAGTGGCAGATGCTTTGAGTAGGAAAGCAATTCATATGGCAGCTCTGATGGTGAAAGAAATTGAGTTAATTGAACAGTTTAGAGATTTGAGCATGGTTTGTGAGACTACTGCAGATAGTGTAATGTTGGGTATGTTGCAGGTAAATAATGACTTCTTGGATATGATTAGAGAAAATCAGAAGTTGGATGTGAAATTGGTAGATTTGATGCCTGGAGTAGGGAGTGACTCCGATAGTGACTTTAAATTGGATAGTACAGGTGTGTTGAGATTTAGAGGCAGGATTTGTGTACCAGATGAGGAAGAATTGAAAAAGTCAATTTTGAGCGAAGGACATCGTAGTAGCCTGAGTATTCATCCGGGAGCCACGAAAATGTATCATGATTTGAAGAAATTATTTTGGTGGTCTGGTATGAAAAGAGACATAGCCCAATTTGTGTATGCCTGTTTGACATGTCAGAAGTCGAAGGTGGAACACCAGAGACCTTCTGGATTTATGCAACCATTAGAGATTCCGGTTTGGAAATGGGATTGCATTACTATGGATTTTGTGACAGGTTTGCCGAATACGGCGAGAGGTTTTGATGCTATATGGGTGATTGTGGATCGATTGACGAAGTCTGCACACTTCGTGCCGATCAATATTAGTTTTCCGTTGACGAAACTGGCAGAGATTTACATTCGGGTAATTGTGAAGTTGCATGGTGTTCCGTCCAGTATTGTGTCGGATAGAGATCACGGTTTACTTCGGAATTTTGGAAGAGCTTGCAGGAAGCTTTGGGAACTAAGTTGAAATTGAGTTCAGCTTATCATCCGCAAACTGATGGTCAGTCGGAGAGGACTATTCAGTCGTTTGAAGATTTGTTGAGAGCTTGTGTGTTAGAAAAGGGTGGTGCGTGGGATACTCATTTACCATTGATTGAGTTCACGTACAATAACAGTTACCATTCGAGTATTGGAATGGCACCGTTTGAAGCTTTGTATGGGAGGAGGTGTAGGACTCCTCTGTGTTGGTATGAGACTGGTGAGAGTGTGGTGCTTGGACCTGAAATTGTACAGCAGACTACTGAGACAATTCAAATGATTCGTGAGAAATTGAAAGTGTCTCAGAGTAGGCAGAAAAGCTATCATGATAATCGGAGGAAAGGGTTGGAATTCCGTGTAGGTGATCACGTATTCCTAAGAGTTAATCTGATGATTGGTGTGGGTCGTTCATTGAAGTCCAAGAAGTTGGATCCTAAGTTCATTGGACCTTATGAGATTTTGCAGAGAATTGGTGATGTGGCTTATAGGGTGGCGTTACTGCCTGAGTTGTCAAATCTACATGATGTGTTTCATGTGTCGCAATTGCGAAAGTACGTTTCTGATCCATCTCATGTGATTCAGAGAGAGGATGTTCAGATTCGGGAGAATTTTACTGTTGAGACGATGCCGTTGAGGATCGAGGACCGTAAGATGAAACAACTCTGAGGGAAGGAAATACCTTTGGTGAAGGTAGCTTGGGGAGGTGCTGCAGGAGGCAGTGTGACCTGGGAGTTGGAAAGCAGAATGCGAGAAGCGTATCCGGAGCTATTTCCATCAGGTAATTTTCGAGGACGAAAATAATTAAAGTGGGGGAGAGTTGTAACATCCATTTTAATTATTTAGTCATTTTATTATTATTTTAAATATTATGTGTTGGTGTACCCTTTGGTGGGGGTGTATTTGGTGATGTTTGGCGGGTGTCCCTAATGTGGGAGGATTATTGGTGGTGTTTTGGTAAATATAATAATATAGTGTATAATATTGATATTGGTGGGAATACTATTATTATTATTATATTTATTATAGTTACTATTGTTATTAATATTATTATTATTTTGGTGAGATAATAATATTATTATTATTATTATTAATTTATTAAGTTATTATTATTATTATTATTAAATTATTATTATTATTGGGATTAGAGAATTAAAATAGAGAATGTGAGGGTTAGTAGTTTTCACGATACATTGTGAGAAGTTAGAGAAAGTGGAAAAAGAACGATAGAAAGGAGAGAAGTGAGAAGAACGGAAAAGAGAACGGAAAAGGGAGCGAAGAACGAAGGAACAGGGGAAAATCAGAATTGGCCAAACCTTGGAGGATTCTTTCATCGATCAACCGACTAACAAGGTAAGGGGGGAGAAACTTGATTGGGAAATGGTTTATACATGTATAGGGTAGTTGGGGATTCCTTAACCCCGTAGGAAGATCATCTATATATGATATTGTGAATTGATATGTTGTGATTGTTGACTATTGCTGATAATTGTATAGTAATCGTTAATGAATTGGTGTTTTGGGTTGATTTGGCATATAGGGCATATAGGTGATTTTACAGTTTTTAGGGAAAGTTCTGTATGGCTTTTGAGGTATCGATAAAGTGTGTAGATGATGATTTTGGGATTGGGATTAGGAATCATTTAGGCTGAATTACGTGTAATGTTGGTACTGATGTTAAGGTGTGAATTGGGATAGGAGATTAGAGTTATTTGGCCTAGATAGCAATCTGCAGAACTGTGAGAGATTGGTGAAATCGCAGCATTCGCTGGGCTTCGCCTGGCGAGTGTTGGCGAAGTTTCGCCTGGCGAGTGGAGGCGAGTGTTTGCCTGGCGAGCTGAGGCGAGTGGCAGCGAATAATTCAGAATTAAGTCCCAGACCTATAGGGTAGGAACTTCGCCTGGCGAGTGTGGCCAGCGAAGGTTCGCCTGGCGAGTGCACGATAGTGAAATGAGGGCTTCGCCAACAGGTTCGCCTGGCGAATGCCAGCGAAGGTTCGCTTCTCTTCGCCTGGCGAATGCCAGCGAACGTAGCAGAACCAGAATGTGATTTCTGTGATGTTTTGGCCTTGAGCTTGGGCTTGTGTGATCCCTTTGGCCTTGATGCACTGTAAGAATGATGAGTGGGGGAACTAACTTGTGTACTTGGTGATAGTGCATGTTTCCCGTAATAACGACTAGCGGACAACTGGTTGATATATATGTATGTAGTGATCAGTAGGATCGTGTATCCCCGAGTAGTGGGATGTGTTTGTATCTTGGTGATAGAATATGAACCTGTTTACTATCTGGTTGATTTATATGGTGTTGGTGTATGTTATATCTGTACATATATGCATTGATGTATGATGATACGATCAGGTGGATCGTGTACACTTAGTGTGCCTGAACATAATAGTTATGCATTGGTGTGTGCGTTCATGGTGTCTTGGTGGGATGGATCATGTCTCGGATGGAGCGTAAGTGATCTGTCCGTACTCCTTTATGGAGAATGGTGGGGTTGAATCATGTCTCGGATGGAGCGTAAGTGATTCACCCGTACTCCTTTGTGGAGAATGGTGGGGTTGAATCATGTCTCGGATGGAGCGTAAGTGATTCACCCGTACTCCTTTGTGGAGAATGGTGGGTTTGATTGAATGAACCAATGAGTCGGTACCGCATGCATGGTGTTGAGTTGCATTTTGCATTATAATATGTTATATTGTAATTTGAACAGTAGGTTCGTTATATGGTGTTGTTGGGGTGAATAATTGATGTGTGGCGTGTTTTACTGCCTTATTACATGTATTACATTACCATTATATTTTGATCATGATTTCTCACCCCTTTGTTGTTGTTGTGGTCTGTGCTTCTTCGGAAGTACAGATAATCCAGGTGCTTAGCTAGCTTGGATATTGGTGTGATTGTCGAGTCTAGGATGCTCTGATACGTAGCACGGGACTTGGGCGTTTCTGTTTGTTTTATGTTGAACTTATATTTTATTTCCCTGTGAACGTATCAAACTTTTATTGGATTTTATTACTTAACATTCCGCTGTATTTGGAGAAAAACCTTTTTATAAGGAAACGTTGTTTTTATGTGATATCCCACTCGGGAGAATTGGAACTCTGATTTTGTTTATTTATAATGTTTATTAATTTAATTGATTTTGGGAAGTGGGGTGTTACAGATACCATGGAAGGACTTTGAATCATAGGGAGGAATGGAGGTGAAAGATACCATCCATGTTTAAGAAAGAAGTTAACTAGGTCTAAACTCTTCCTAATTCCTAACCCTAAAACAACAACAAAACAAACAAGATCAAGCTTTCAAGCTCTTCCATCAATCTTCAAGTCTTCTACTATGCTCCTCAAAGCAAAACCAAGCTCTCCAAGCCCACAAAGCAAAGCAGACAAAAATACAAACCCACAAGGGCAACACAAACAATCATCAACTACAAAAATCACTTAAAAATAGTATACTACTATATTAAAACCTAATATAATTCCTAGGGGATCCTATAAGACTACCCTTAATACCCTTATATGCCCCCAATGTCTATCTTGACCTAGAAACCCAAAATTCTAGTGCTATTGTGGACCTATGTTAAGGATTAACCTAATTCTACACAACCTAATGTCCTCTAATCAAAATTAACCTTAAATTCATCATAAAATTATGGAATAAATCCATAGGGGAGCTAAAGTCCTAATCTAACTATCCTAAAAAGAATGGGGCAAAAATGTCAAGGGAACTACCTAAACAAAATTAACCAAAACTATGTATCAACATAAAAGAATTAAAAAGCTATTAAAAGAGAAAATACACAAAAAATATTAAAAATGCATGAAATGCAAATATTTTTATTTGAAAATTTCCTATACATTATCATGAAATGGGAGAAAAAATCCCCATGCAAAAATCATTAATTTCCTATTTATTATGATTTTTCAAAGGTTGAAATAAAATGGAGAAAAAGAAATCAAAATATGAAATGTTTGGTGTAAATAGCAATGCCAGACAGTACAAATTTCATATGGGCTCAAAATGGGGGTGGGGATAGTGAGGCGCGCTAGGCCCAATTATCATCAGAAAATCAAATGAGAAAATGTAAAGAAAAAGAAAAGGATACGGTGCAAAGAGCAACAAAACTCAGTTCAAAATTCAAGTGGGCCATGAAAGGGGTGGGGATAGCTAGTAATCCACTTAAGCCCAACACAATATTTTAATGAAACGCAGCGCTTCATGCTGGTTTCAGATTCTCTTCATAAACTGAAATTAAATCACGGCCGTGGGATCTGACCCTAGTCAATGAGTCCACGCCTGATCCAATGGCCAGCACTTCGTCTTCTTCCTCAGCCATGGCAATGGAGGGAAAAGCTCCATATTTGCAGAGCTCAAACCCCATTTCGAAATCCATCAAATCTTAATGAAAAACCAAAATTTCAAACCCTAACCTGTCCAGAATTTCATGTTGAATCTAACCATGGTCTTAAAATCAATTGAAACATCATAAATCTCCAAACCCGATCCAAGATCAAAGATATGCTCAATCATCAACTTCAACAATTCTTGCAATTAACTACCTCAGATTAATCACCAACTCACACTGATTGCTTCTTGACATCTAATTCATGCTATAGCTCAATATAACTCGAGTTCTTGGTCCAAACAAAAATGGTGACACCAACTGAAACTTCACCAATTGCTCTCAAACTTCTCAAAATCCAACTCCTATTGGTCTCTAACAGTTCTAACCTAACCATTCTACCTAAAGATGCATAAATTATGGTGTAGGGTGAATTTTGCAAACCTGGTATTTCTTGTTTCACAGATGGAGTAAACCTTCACTGCAAGCCTTCAAACTCTCCAAAATCACTCCTTGAATGATGATCTTGCTACTGTTTGCAAAAAAATGAACCAAGAAAGCTTCAATCTCCAAAACCGATTATGACTTGCAACCTTGAAAATCCAAATGTCAACTCTTTAAATCTCCATGGTTTTGCTCTCAAATTGATTTGCACAGCTTTACTATGATCAGAGGAATGTGTTTAGATTGAAAGAATGGATGGAATTGGTTCAGAATGTGGATTTTGCTTTCAACTTGCAATGGAAGCAAGTGAAATGGCCAACTCTCTCTTCTCTCAAATCTTACACCAACCTTGCATCTGAGCAAGTTCTACACATTATATAGAGTGGTTTAGAATCATCTAGAACCATCTGGAACCAACCTATGAGAAATTGGAATTCTCATGTCATGAGTTTATGGATTCATCCATCTCATGTGCTATCTCATGCCATAGTCGTTGCAGCCCTTGCAACTGACCTAAAATTCTCCTCATATGAGATATAGGATGAGTTAGGATACTTAGCAAGCTCATACATTGCCTTTTGTTATGTTTTGCATTTGAACCTTAAGATGCAAGCAACCAATTTCCAAAGCAGCCCCATGATCTAGGCCTCAAATCAAAATTGTGGCTGAACCATTGTTTTTAGAATGTCTTTTATAGTCAAAATAACCTATTATATACCATGGTTTGGATGTGTAACTTGGGATTTCCAATTTCCAATTTCAACTTATTTAACTTATGCCTCCATTTTAGGTCATTTTTATCACTTTTTGCTACAAGCCCTTTCAACACTGCATGACCTCCCTACTAGCCTTAAAACATCATTCTAAGAAAGTTTTATGTTGAAGATTTTTCCATTTGAAGCTTGGAAATAGGAGATATGGCCTTATGCTTGAAATGACCTAAAATCTCCAAATGACCAAAATTCCCTTGACTTGTCAAAGCCATAAGTTGAGTTCTACAAATCCTACACAGTACTTCTAGTACTCTATAGAAAGCTAAGAAGATTCTCTACAACTTTCATGTTGATTAAGAGTCCATAGGAATCATCCTTCTTGGGAAAAAGTTGGATGCAAGTTGGGTGGCTTTCAAGGACCCAGATTCACATATCTCAGATGACCTGTAACTTGTCAAAGTCATAACTTGAGCTCTACAAATCCTATCAAGGACTTCTAGTACTCAAATTACAGCTAAGGACAATCTCTACAACATTCATGTTGTAGGTAAGACGATATGACAATCACATCTTGAGCTAAACTGCCTTGAAGATAGGGATCAAACTAGGGGATTTTACACTGTCAAGCCTTAGAAACCCTAGCTTAAAACTTCTCAAACTCCTCAATCATGATGATTTGGTCTTGGAATCATCCTTATAGCATCTCAATGCATCAATCCATGATCACATGGCTCTTGGATTAGGTCTCAACCTTCTCCAAATCATCAGTTGACCTAGGGTTGACCCAGTCAAACCCTAATTCCACCACTCATGGCTGAGTCTCCTTAAACTTGTACAATGACCTCTCTAGGCCTCATGATGGCTTTCAAGACATCTCATAAGCTCTCTCAAAGCTTCAAGTCCATCCTCATAGCCTCAGAATCATCTGAGGGGCTCCCACAACTCTCAAGTTATGAGACACACAACCTTGGTTTCAACCAATCTCTTTGAGGATCTCTTGAGTTCTCTGACAAAGATATCAACCTCTGAGCACTTGAATAACCTTCTTGGCTAGCTTCATAGTCTTGATGGGTACTCATACCTCTTGAAATGTTGGTCAAATTTTGGGGTGCAACAGCTGCCCCTATTCAAACGGCTTGAACCTGACTGGGTGAGGAGCGAACGGCTCTCAGCCGATCAAGGTGCGAGACGGTTGAATACCGATAAACCCGGAAATTTGCCAACTGCACAAGTACACGGTACTCTGACGGGAACAAATCTTCGAGAACTGAAATAATAGCTGCACGGCAACTAGCTGGAGAATTGGTCACACGGTAACTGGTAATACATAGTCGATCATGCCATCAGGCATCACAATTCCTCGGGACTCTTCAGGTCAACCATCAGGTTGATCATGCCATCAGGCATTCAAAGAACTTGTCGGGCATCAGCCGGACTCCACCAGGTCAACCATCAGGTTGATCATGCCATCAGGCATTCAAAGAACTGTCGGGCATCAGCCGGACTCCATCAGGTCAACCATCAGGTTGATCATGCCATCAGGCATTCAAAGAACTGTCGGGCATCAGTCGGACTTCATCAGCAAGTCGGGAATAGAATTCTTGGTCAATCATGAGCCAACTGGGAATATATAAACCTTTGCCATCAGGCACTCCGCATCAGCTGAGAGAACTGTTTCATTAACACGGTCGGACTTCAATCATGAAGTCTTCAGGGGAGGTTTCAACTTCGCCGTTCAGAAACCTGCTGGGGATGTCGCATCTCCGCTGGGGATTCTGTAGAACTATCAAGTAACTCCACTTCGGGGATCCAGAAATCATTCTGAATGAATCAACTCTGCTGAGGACTTCAAGAATCATCTTGGACAAACAACTCCGCCGGGGACTTCAAGAATCATCTTGAACCGATAAACATGCTGGAGCTTTCAGGAATCATCCTGAGCAAACACTCTGTCGCGGATTCTAAGTATCAACTTGAGCAACCACTCTGGCGACTGCACTGGGGATCTTAAGAATCTTCTTAAGCAAACGACCCTACTGGGGAATTCAAGAATCATCTTGAACTGAAGACTTCGCTGGGGACTTCAAGAATCATCTTGAGCAAGCGACTTCGTTGGGGAGGATGTCAGGAATCATCCTGAGCAATCAATTTTGCGGCGGAACACCTGTAAAACAAGAACGGTAACAACCTAGATCATGTTTATTATGCATATGCTTCGGCAATGGCGCAATGCTCCACACGGTGGAAATGCTATGCGTTTATGATAAATGCTATGCAATCATGCAAAATGATGCGATCCCGTCAGCAAAATAAATGCCGAAGGGAGAATCCTCCGGTCAAGGAGAAAGAACTACTCAGATAGAGGAATCATCCTGCTGAGGAGAACAAGGTCACACCAATCTCAATTGGACTCCGCGGGGGAAACAACTTTAGTTGACTGCTGCAGGGGAACGAAGCTCTACGAGAACCTGGACCTGCTGAGGGAAAGCGATGTCAATCGCGGGAATAACTGCGTGGCCTTCATGGCTACTTCCCTGGAGATAACGACTCTGGCGGGGAAACACAGCATCAGCTGTTCAACACGCTACTAGGGAAAACTAATCATGGCCCCGAACGGCTTCCAAGGACTCGGCTCTCTTGGGTATCTGCAAACTCGGTTGAGGAAGAAGAAATCATTCTACTTGCTGGGGAGAGTACGACTCTGGTGGGGAATTTCAATTCCGCTGGAGACTTCAGTCTTGCACCATCAGTTGTTGCACACTTCAGTGAACGAATAGTTTCCTACGAGACCTGCACTTGTGACCCGGTGCTGGGGGTGAACACGCGCTTCGGCGCCTGACTCAGCTGAGGAGATGACGTTCCTTCAGGATGCCTCTGATTGGGGGAGAGAATCCTCTCTGCCTGGGGAGACATATCAATTCTCACGATCTCGGGTTCACACTCTACGGGGCGAGGCTGCTGAACTTTGCTGGAGAAGGAGGAATCATCCTGCTTCGGGATACGCACGGCGCACTGTCTGGAATATGCTACACCTGTAACAACATAAACAAACAGATAAGATACCCTTCTCAAAGGGACCTATCAAGGTTATCATCTTGTGACAATGTTCAAGTAATTCATTGTTTCAACAATCAGTGGCCTAGGCCAGTAAGTTTATGTATGTGAATTTTATCAGAAACATCGGCGTTCTTTTTCGCAAACAAAACAGATAAATGCTAAGCAGGCAAACAGAATTGCTGAATAGTATGCATTTTATTGATAACGAACCCCTGAATGGGTAAAAAAATGTTTTACAACAGATGCAAGCTCCTGGAATGAGGAAACTGCGCAAAAATAAAACATAAATATACATCAGTATATACAAATGTCGGCAACGAGGCGTAGACGAACACCATGAGTTGATCCCTCTATGACCCCCTCGACTTCGATACTTCTCCGACGCTTCAGCTTCGGAAGAGATTGATTCAGATAAACGGCCCTCAGGTCCTCCAAACCACTAAACAAAGAAATTCCACACGCGGAACGCAGTCATTTGCTTTTTCAAATCCCTAACTTTTGCGTGAACCGCCCTGTGCGGGTTTTCAGTTCACCGGGATACCCTTTTTTGCCGAAGCCGCCCAGTGTAGGTTTTCGACTTCGCGGGTGTACATTTTTTCAATTTATATCCCTAATTTTTTCCCGAACCTTTTATTCTGTTTTTGGTTCGCCAGGATGCCCCATTTTTGCCTGGACTCTCTTTTTTGTCCAGCGGGTCGCTTTCAAGCAAAGTATTTTTTAACTGCGTCCGCGTTCACCGGGGATGCAAAATCTTCACCATCCATCGTGGATAACAACAAAGCTCCTCTCGAGAAGACCTTGCTGACGACGTACGGACCTTCTTAATTCAGAGTCCACTTGCCCCGGTGATCGGAGTGTGGAGGAAGAATCTTCTTCAGGACGAGATCACCGGTCTGAAAGCTTCTAGGACGCACCTTCTTATCATAAGCTTTCTTCATTCGGCTTTGGTACAGACGACCAAACTCAATTGATGCTAACCTCTTCTTGTCCATCAGGCTGAGTTGGTTCAGTCGGTTCGTAATCCATTCTGCCTCGTCGAGTTTCACATCAACCAAAACTCGCAAAGAAGGGATCTCCACTTCTAACGGTAGGACTGCTTCCATACCGTACACCAAGGAGAAAGGAGTTGCCCCGGTCGACGTATGTACCATCGTACGATAACCGTGCAGTGCAAATGGCAGCATCTCGTGCCAATCTTTGAAGGTCACAACCATCTTCTGAACAATCTTCTTTATGTTCTTATTGGCCGCTTCAACGGCGCCATTCATCTTCGGCCGGTAAGGAGATGAGTTGTGGTGTTCAATCTTGAAACTCTGGCACATCTCCTTCATCATCTTATTATTCAGATTCGAACCATTATCAGTAATGATCCGCTCGGGAATTCCGTAACGATAGATGATATCCCTCTTTAGGAATTTAGCCACCACCTGCTTGGTCACATTAGCATATGAGGCTGCCTCCACCCACTTGGTGAAGTAGTCGATAGCTACTAGAATGAAGCGATGACCGTTAGATGCAGTGGGCTCGATCTTGCCTATCATGTCGATGCCCCACATGGAGAATGGCCAACGGGCACGGCGGCACATGAACTTTATCAGCATAAATCTGGCATTTATGACATCTCCTCGTGAATTTAAAGCAATCAGATTCCATCGTCAGCCAGTAGTATCCTGCTCTCAGGATCTTTCTCGTCATAGCATGCCCGCCGGCGTGCGTACCAAATGTGCCTTCATGGACTTCTTCCATGAGCATACTCGCTTCTTTCTCATCTACACATCTGAGTAGCACGAGATCGTGGTTTCTTTTATACAACACTCCATCAGGATTGAGATAAAAATTTCTAGACACCCTCCTCAGAGTCTTCTTATCCTGGGCTGACGCACTCGCAGGATAATCCTTAGTCATAAGGAAAGTCTGGATGTCATGGAACCATGGCTTGTCGTCGGCGGCTTCCTCGATTGCAAAGACAAATGCAGGTCTATCAAGACGAGATAGTATAATTCTTGGAGCCTCATTCCAAAAATTGACTTTATACATCGAAGCCAATGTGGCTAAGGCATCAGTCATCTGATTTTCTGCTCTGGGCACATGATGGAGTTCCACTCGATCAAAGAACGGAAGTAGCCTTCTGGCATAATTCATGTACGACACCAAATTCGATTGACGAGTCTCCCACTCCCCTTTGATTTGGTTGACCACAAGCGCCGAGTCACCATATACATCTAGGTTCTTGATTCTCAAATCAATTGCCTCCTCTAGACCCATAATGCATGCTTCGTACTCCGCCTCATTATTGGTGACTGGAAACGTCAGTCTCGCAGTGAACGGGATGTGGGATCCGTGGGGAGTCGTGATGATCGCCCCGATGCCACTTCCGTAGGAATTAACCGCCCCATCGAATATCAATTTCCACTGGGATTTCCTATCTGGACCCTCGTCGGGCAACGGCTCATCGCAATCCTTCGCTTTGAGAAACATGATATCCTCATCAGGGAATTCAAATTTCATCGGCTGGTAATCCTCGATCGGCTGTTCGGCAAGGTAATCAGACAATACACTTCCCTTGATGGCCTTCTGGGAAACATACTGAATATCATATTCTGTTAACACCATCTGCCATCTGGCAATCCTGCCCGAAAGATCCTGCTTTTCGAAGACGTACTTGATTGGATCCATCTTCAAAATTAGCATGGTGGTGTGATTGAGCATGTACTGTCGTAAACGTTTGGCAGCCCAGGCTAGTGCGCAACACGTTTTCTCCAACATCGAGTAACGAGATTCACAGTCAGTGAACTTTTTACTCAAGTAGTAAATGGCATGCTCCTTCCTGCCCGTCTCGTCGTGCTGACCGAGAACACACCCCATACTATTCTCAAGAACTGTCAAGTACATGATTAATGGCCGTCCAGCCACTGGGGGTATCAAGATTGGAGGTTCCTGAAGATACTGCTTTATCTTATCGAATTCCTTCTGGCAATCCTCATTCCAGGTAATTGCCTGATCTTTCTTTAAAATCTTGAACATCGGCTCACACGTGGCCGTGAGCTGAGAGATAAACCTTGCAATGTAGTTTATTCGGCCCAGGAAACCACGAACTTCTTTTTCTGTTTTTGGCACTGGCATTTCTTGTATGGCTTTAATCTTCGCGGGATAAACCTCGAGGCCTCTTTCGCTCACGATAAACCCCAGCAACTTTCCGGACCGTACTCCGAAAGTACACTTGTTAGGATTCAGCCTCAACCTGAACTTCCTAAGCCTCTAAAAAAGCTTCAGCAAATTGACCAGATGTCCCTTCTCCGTTTGGGACTTCGCAATCATGTCATCAACATAGACTTCAATCTCATGATGAATCATGTCATGAAACAAAGTTACCATTGCTCGTTGGTAAGTGGCCCCTGCGTTCTTCAGACCGAAAGGCATTACCTTATAGCAAAATGTTTCCCATGGAGTGATAAACGTCGTTTTCTCCATGTCCTCCGGCGCCATCTTGATCTGGTTGTAACCGGAGAAGCCATCCATGAACGAAAACACGGAGAACTGGGTTGTGTTGTCGACCAACACATTGATATGAGGCAACGGGAAATCATCTTTGGGGCTCGCCCTATTCAAATCCCGATAATCGACGCACATGCGTACCTTACCATCCTTCTTCGGTACAGGCACTATGTTGGCGACCCGCGGAGGGTAAGTAGTGACCGCTAAGAAGCCAACATCAAGCTGTTTCTGCACTTCTTCTTTGATCTTAATGGCCATATCTAGTCTCGTCCTCCTAAGCTTCTGCTTAACGGGAGGACAATCTTCTCGTAGCGGCAAGTGGTGGACCACGATGTCCGTGTCAAGTCCGGGCATATCCTCGTACGACCAAGCAAAGACGTCACTATACTCTCTTAGCATCTCGACCAATCTCTGCTTGACATCACTCTGCAGCGCAGCCCCTATCCTGACATTTCTGACGAGCTCTTCAGAACCCAGATTCACGGTTTCGATCTCCTCCTCATGAGGCAGAATAACTTTCTCCTCTTGTTTCAACAAGCGGGCCAACTCATCCGGAAGGTCTTCGTCTTCATCAATCTCTTCTTCGGCTTGATAGATCGGGCAATCGAAGTCGAAGTGAGCCGTAGAAGGTCCAGAGTCGATGTCATCTGTTGCGTGGATCCTGCAATAACAAGGGTTAAGTTTAAAACAAGGATGTGCAGGTTAGCAAGAACCCCATTGCCATTTTATTGTTTTTCAAAACAAATATAAAACAGGAATAACAGAGATCACAATATTTGAATACGAAGAAAACGCCTTTGATTTATTAACAAAATGCATGTACATAATCCAACAAGGCCCTGACGATAAAACCACTATGCCCCGGGTAGGACATAGGGTTGTACAATGATTGGAAAATGTAAATCATTACTCTTCGCTTGTCATCTGGATGATATCCTTGATGAACCAATTGTTGAGGCCCTCGCCTGGCTTGCTTGGCTGGATCCAAGAGTCGAGGTCACAGTCGTTATCCCCGCTGTCTTCAGACACCGCGTTGATGCTTTCGAAAATTACTCTGCCACTGGTAAATTGGATCGGCCCTTTACCTCGAGACGCACTGCTAGACGAGGAAGAAGCTTCAGCTCCAGGAGAATATCCCAACCCAAACTTATCCTGCTTGTTGGGTATCTCCAAAATTCGCCCCCAGCCTGGGGTAGATCCGGCTTGGACAACGGCCCGAGCTTCTTTGAACGAGGAGAGAGTCATCTCTGGCTTTTCTGTGACTACAGGAGCTACTTCTTTCACCTTGACATCCTCGAACGCTTGGCATAGAGTCTCATGGATTTTGCCATCCATTTCAACATACTTAAAGGATGACAAATGGCTCACCATTATGTCCTCCTCGCCGCAAACGGTTACGATGCTTCCCCCGACAGCATATTTGAGCTTCTGGTGCAACGTGGAGGTCACGGCACCAGCAGCATGGATCCATGGCCGGCCCAAGAGACAACTATAGGCAGGCATGATGTCCATAATATAAAAGACCGCGTTGAACATTTCCGGACCGACTTGGATCGGCAGGGTTACCTCCCCGAAAACGTGGCGTTTAGTTCCATCGAACGCTCTCACAACCAGATCATTGGGTGTGCAGATCACTCCACGAGTATCCAACTTCATTAATGCCTTCTTCGGAAGAACATTAAGTGACGAACCCGTGTCCACAAACACGTGCGACATGATCGTGCCCCTACACTCTATCGAGATGTGCAGGGCGCTATTATGATTCCTCCCTTTTGGCGTCAGCTCCAGGTTAGTGAAGCCTAGCCCATTTCCTGCATTAACGTGGGCTACAACCTCTTCTAGCTGATTTACCGATATTTCTTGTGGTACATAGGCGGCGTTCAACACCTTCAGCAGCGCGTTGCGATGTGCTTCAGAACACAGCAACAAGTTCAGGATGGAAATCTTCGAGGGCGTCTGATGGAGATGATCTACAATCTTGTAGTCACTCTTTTTAATCAACCGCATGAACTCCTCGACATCTTTAACAAGCAAGTCTTTTTCTACCCCACACGGGACCTCTTCAACGACTTTACTTTTACCTTTGTCAGCAGCATCAGCTCTGACTACTTTATCTGCCACGGCCTCTGGCGGTGCAAACACTCTTCCGCTGCGAGTAATACCACTGACTCCCGCAAGGTTCTCCACAGTCGACCCGTACGGTTCTAGCTCCAACCTCTGTCCGTTGCAGTAGACTTCAGCCCCATAATGCCACGGGACGGTGTTAGTGCTCTCGAAGGGTATCGGCCCAGCTTTGGTAATAGTAATTGTGGGCGGTCTGGGCGCAAAAATAGTTATCGGCAGGCGAGGGATGGTGATGGTGGCGACTTCATCGGCTTGCTTCAGCACTACCTCTCCTGATCCACTTTCAGCCCTCCGGCTAAACTGCAGAATCCCTTCAGTCATCAGACTCTGAATTCCTTCGACCAACTGCTCACATCCATCAGAACGTGTAGCACAGTCCATGCATAACTCTCCGCAACCTGGAAAGAACCCTCTTTTCAGCAACTTAGCTTTAACGAAGCTAAGCGGCGTCTTTAGATCTCTGACATCAGTCAACAAATCTGCACTCTCGTCTTCGATAATGGCGTTCACTCCACCTCCCCTATGATTCGACATAGGATTCTTCGTGACATTGGGCACATTATCGGAGAAGTTGATGACCTTGGCATCCACCAAGTCTTGCACCTTGTGCTTGAAGGCTTTGCAGTTCTCGATTGTATGGCCTGGCGCCCCTGAGTGGAAATCACAAGTGGCATTGGCGTCGTACCCTGGTGGAGGTGCCCCTGTTAAGGGAGCCATCGTCCTCTTCTGGACCAACTATAGCTGAAGCAAAGTCTGCAAGAGTTGCGCGTACGACATGGGCGGTGCCTCGAAGTGATGGTTTGCCAAAGATGCTCGATTCTGATACTTCCTATATCCCTGTTGATTCGGTTGCTGCTGCTGCTGCTGCGGAGCTGCCGGGATATTTATACTGGCTACCTGCTGCTGAGGGCCTTTGCCTTTTCTTCGAGCGTTGGTCACAGCGCTCTCTTCTCCTTCTCGTCGTTTTCCAGCATAAGGTTTCTTTCCGCCTCCTCCAGCTGAGGATGACTCACCTTGAATTTTCCCGATCTTGATCCCATTCTCGACGTGCTCACCCATGATAATGAGATCTGAGAACTTCCCAGACATACCGCTGACTAACTTTTCATAGTAAACCCCTGGGAGGGTGGCTACAAACATCTGCACGAGCTCTCGTTCAACCATCGGCGGCTGAACCCTGGCTGCCAACTCACGCCACCGCTGGGCGTATTCCTTAAACCCTTCATTATTCCTCTGCGACAGGTTCTGCAGCTGAACTCGATTCGGGGCCAAGTCGCTATTGTATTGGTAGTGGTGCACAAATGCTTCAGCAAGATCCTTCCATGTGCGCACACTAGTGGGCTCCAGACCCATGTACCACTCGAGGGATGGCCCAGAAAGACTGTCTTGGAAGAAGTGCATCGGCAACTTCTTATCTTCGGAATGAGCAGACATCTTCCTGTAATACGATCTCAGGTGGACACGAGGGAAAGTAGTGCCCTTATACTTTTCAAAGTCAGGTACCCTGAACTTAGGAGGTACCTTGAAATCAGTAATTAATCCCAGCTTGGACATATCAACGCCCAAAGTATTATGATTCTCAATATCTCTCATTTTATCTTCAAGTGCTTTGAATCTAAGCCGCGCTTCAGCATTCAGCTCCCTTTCAGCACCTTTCTGAGAGAACACATCATCCTGACGATCCTCTAGCCATGGCTGAGGCACAAACAGATTCCCGACGCCGGTATTGTCGTTGCCCGACCCGATATTGACATTAGCTCTCAGACTCCCATTACCGACGCCCGTTGTGTTGAGTCCGATGTTGGTCATCACATTGCCATTAGCACTGCTGTTACCTCCGGTCACGGGGACACCGTTCTGTGGAGTTTCAACTGGTGGAGGAGTAGGCACAGTCCCACCATGGAGTATGCCGTTGCTATCAACCCTAGAAATCAGAGGCTGAACCAAAGTTCTGAGTTGATCCTGGCCATTGGCGACCGCTTGCATGAGCTCCATGAAGCGATCCATCCTCTTGCGGAGTTCCTGAACATCAGTTTGCACTTGCTCCATGATTCTGGTCTGATTAGCTCTAGTAGGATAGCGGTGAACTGGTCTCTGATCAATCCTGGAACCACTGGAAACAACCTGGGACAACCTGTAAAAACCGATGACAACCTGTAAAACACAGAAGGGTTAGGAAAAACAACAAAATGCTCGTCATGTAAATGCTTCATGCAAATGCATGTGTGCGTCTCTGTGTTAGGGAGATCTCCCCCGATCCTAGTGCCTGAGTGCGAGTGCTGATAATAAGAAGAAGTCCGAGTCCAATCATGGAAACAACAATCTCATATATAAAGAAAGCCTATCAAGGCAGTACATAGCGTCAGCGAGTACAAGATGAATCAACAGCGTGACCTCAGCCAACAAGCCTGGTGTTGGTCAGCATACAACAATGGTCAAAACAAAAGGAATACAAATAGTCAAGTACGGCCACATGCGCGATACTCTTCTAACAACTCCTTCGTTTCCGAATGATCTGGCAGAGTGAGCAACCCTTCGACGAGTAATTCCCTCTGCACAATGGTGTACTGAAGTCCTTCGACCGAACCTTCCCATGCTCCTTTGCCGAAGCAATCTTCTAGCTTCCGTTTCTTGGACTCAAACGTCAGTTTGCGCTCCTTCAGGTTAGCGAGAGCTTTGTTGAGCTGGCCTTCGGCGGCTCTTCCAGCGTGGGTGCGAGAACAAAATCCTGGAAAGTGAAACATCTCAACGGAGGGTCGTAGCACTGTAGCAGAGCATGCAATCCATTCAACTCGAACACAGAAGGTTTACGAACCAAACTGAGCAACTTGCTGTAAGATTTTCTGAACTCATCCCTCACAGAATCATCTGCTAAAGTTATCAAACCAGTCAGCTTAACCACATCAGGGGAAGGGAACTTGTAAGCCACGGTCTTCCTCAAAGAGTTCATAACAATACAATAGGAGGCAAGAAATCCTGGATCGGGGGAAACGGTACCTGTAACACAGACACACGTTAATGAAATGCAAATGAATATGCAAACTAATGCAAAATGCAATCATGCCATAGGAGACCAAGGCAACTACTATGGAGATTTTGTATCAACAAAACCATAATCTTGCGCTATCAAGCACAACCACTAACAAGAAGAACCCTGGTGTAAGACCACAAATCTGCTATGTCAAGAACAACCATATGATAGAGCCATATACATAGGATCATAATTCTGCTCTGTCAAGAACAAATGTCTGATAATAAGGACCTCTGATATATGACCAAGAAACCTGCTCTGTCAAGAACAAACATACAGCTGCTGATGAGATCTTCAGACCCCAATCAAAAATCTGCTCTATCAAGAACAAACATACATCTGCTGATGAGATCTTCAGACCCCAATCAAAAATCTGCTCTATCAAGAACAAACATACATCTGCTGATGAGATCTTCAGACCCCAATCAAAAATTTGCTCTATCAAGAACAAACAACTGATGACGAAAACTCTGCTCTATCAAGAACAAATATACGTCTGATGATAAGATCCTCTGGTCAAAACCTTCTCTATCAAGAACAGCTATACCTCTGATGATAAGATCCTCTGATCAAGACCTGCTCTATCAAGAACAAACATATCTGCAGATGAGAACCTCAGATCCCAACAAAACTGATCCACTATCAAGAAAACCAGGTGGTCTGAAGGTCAAAGTTTCCTGCAACGAACCCAACCCTGCTCACAGGTATGGACCTAAACTGATTTAGGTTCGGCATCCTATGCGGATATCAACGTCACAGACTTTCAAGAGCGATGATACGATACCCAGAAGGTATGGCATCATCATCCCTTGAAGCGGCCTCACTTAGTCGAATTCCCAATTGATCGGTTCCCAGAGTCGACAATCCTCGGGTCAGACAACTTGTCGAGCCCTAGGGGCCAGGCAAGAAGCATCAAAGAGAATCTCGTCCGAGTGAGATTTCGCGGCTAGCTGGTGCGAGCTAAGCAAGCAGGCTAACCACTACTCTCTCTCTAAATCTATATGTGTACTCAAGCCTGGGTCTGGCTTCTCACTCATCAGAATGCCCCTCCCCCAACAGCACAGATAATCATATCATACTGAAAATAAAATGCAGGAAATAAAAGGCGAGAAGTAAAATGCGATAAATAAACGCAACCCAACAAGTAAACATACAAGCGCTAGGATTGACTCTCGCAGGGGAACCGGAGAACCAGAGATTCTGGGTTCGATCCCCAGCAGAGTCTCCAGCTGTCGCTTTCGCAAAATTAAGGTGTCGGTGTTGCACCCCAAAATTTGACCAACCGGGTCTCGTATTTGGTCCTATGTTTCGACGCATAATCGCATTCGCATCTGCATATTGCATACAGGGCATTGTTTCATTTTTGTTTGATTTTATCAGGGATCACAGCTCTCGTCTCGTGTTTCAGGTGTTTTTTATCAGTTTTAATCAGTAAAATCGATTTTTGGGATATTTCGGTGCCCGTTTATTTTTACCGATTATTTTTGTGTCGTTCGGTGCTTATTTTGTCCCTCTGGGAATTGTGGTGATTTTTCTGGATTTTATTGGGATTTTTTAGGGTTTAAATAGATTTTAAATTCATTTTTAGGATTTAATAGAATTTTTGATATTTTTTTTAATTCTTTTTAAATCATTTTTTAGCATTTTATAGAATATTAATAAGATTTAATTCATTTTAGAATATATTAGATTTTAAATAGATTTTTAGGATTTAATGGATTTTTTTAAGATAATATAGAATTTTCTAGGATATTAATTGAGTTTTGAATATATTAGATGGTTTTTCTTTTAATATAGAAATAGATAGAATTTTTCTTATTAATAAATAGTTTTGTTAATAGAAATTAATTGTTTTTAATTTTAGATGTAGAATAATATAGATTTCTCATTTTTAAATAGAGTTTTCTTTTATGGGAGTAAATAGGTTTTTATTTTCTTTTATAGGATTTTAATAGAATAATATAGTTTTATAGAAATTTAATCAATTTTAGAGATTTAGTTTAATCTTCAGATTAGTGGGTTTATTAGTTTAGTTAAATTAGCTTTTTGTAATGTTGTTTTTCAGTTTTTTCTGAGTCCATTTCGTGTGGGCTTTATTCATTTTCGCAGGCCCATTAATACATTTTTGTCCAGAAAAAAGTTCAGCTTCAGCCCAATATTCCCAGAAAGTCCAGATTCGTCCAAAAAAAAAGTCCAGTTGCATCCAGAATTTTCAAGTCTTCTCCAGAAGGTTCTGGAACAGTCCAGAAATTCTCAGCTATAAGTACCAGCTGCACGCCACGTGTTGAAAGGTAGACGGTCCCACCTCGCGTCATCACGCACTGCCACGCCACCCTTCAGACCCTCTCTCACCACCACGCATGGGGACACGCGTCCCACATGCATTCTCCCACTCCACTAACTGCCACCACGCGTCATCATCACGCTACCTCACCGTGAAACCACTCCGGCCGGCCTGCATGGCCGGCGGCCACCACCAACCGTCGCCGGAAAACCATTTTTCCCCAGAAACCTCCGATCAAACCTCCATGACTTCCTCTAAGCTTCATCATCCTCTCCAGAAATTCATCAGAAACGATGAATATTCATCATCAAGCTTCAACCGATCCAACCACCATCATCATCTCTAGATTCAACACTCATCCTCCACCTTCAACCGATCATCATCCATAATCATCATCTCCGATCTAACCTCCGGTCACCAAGCTCATCCATCACCAACATTTGCTCATCGTCAACCTTCAAGCGTCTTTCTGATCAACATCCTCATCAAGAAATGCAACCATCATCAACTCCGCCTTCAGATCATCATCTTCAGAACAAAGCTTCAAGCGAAATCATCAACTATCGAGGAATTCCACTGTTTTCCAGAATTGTTTGAAGCTTCGTACGATTTTTCCAGATCTTCATCCAAGTCATTCGTCACCTTCATACGTTTCGAGAACCATAGAATTTCAGCAAAGCAATCATCGTCAGACTTCAAACAATCAAGAACATCTCCAACTCGTTTAATCTTCAAACATGTTCATCGGATCTCCTTCAATATTCATCAAGGATCGTCAACGAAACTTCAAGAACGAGTTCATCTCAGTTCTTCAACCTCAACGAACTTCATCAAGATCATAGAGCTCCAGAAGATTTCCAGAATCTTCCTCGTCCACCTTCGTCAGAAGCCATTCAAACACATCCGTTGTGTTCTGCATCCAGAACATGGATCTAGAAGTCTCCGTGGATCCATTGGCGTCAACTTCGTGGTTGTTGTTCCTGCATTAGCGATTACCAAATACAGGAGGTTTTGGTTCGAAGATGGGAATGAAGGGGTTGAGAAAGGGTGAGCTAGCTTGAGAGCGAGGGATTAACTGAGAGAGGAGACGGGGAGAGGAGGAGAATGACGGCGGCGCTGTGAAGAGAGATCACGTTAGGGTTCAGAGTGAGTGGAGAAAGGAAGGGAGATGGGTCGTGGAAGCTTGGGCCTCAAGCCCAAAAGATTCGGGTCCTACACCCCCAGTCCAACGATGCCCCCCCCCCCCCCCTCTGTTTGTTTTTTTGGCAGCATTTGCTTTGGGCTGGGCCCAGCTTTGATTTTTTTTTTTTTTTACTGCTAAATTACCCCTGTAAACTGCAATGTACCCCTCTCCCTTGTATGTTGTATTTTTCTTCTTATTTTCTTTGAATTTAAAAAAAAGAGAGAAATATTAAAAGAAAAAAGAAGTAGTGAAATAGAAAAAGAAATAAAAGAAAGAATAAAAGAAAAGAAAATAGAAAAAAGAAGTGAAAAGGAAATATGTTTGAAAAATAGAAAAAAAATAATAAGAAAAGAAAAGGAGAAAAATATTGGAGAAATATGAAAAAATATGTTAAAGAGAAAAGGAGAAAAAAGAGAAAAAATATTAAAGTAGGATTAATATTTTTTAAAGCATTTTCTTTTAGGGATATTTTCATAGACTTTATTTTACGACTTTTAAGATAGTTTTAGAGGCCCATTTGTTAGGGGGCTATTTTCATTCGATTTTTCAGGATAGAATAGGATAGCGATTCCTAGGAGATTTAGCTTTTCAGTATTCAACTCATTGTAACCATTTTTGCAGAAGATTAATAAAACGAGATTTGAGCTGTGGTCCCGTAGTAGCCGAACTACAGCTGCTCTGATTCTTCGTACCAGACGAAGATATGTAGGCATAGGATGCGATATCCTAGCGAGCACACTAACAACTAACTTTTGTTCTCTCGCGGCTGTGCGATCGAGACTTTCCCGCTGACGACTAATTGAGTACCCTTTTTCTCTCTTGCCCGAGTGCATTTGAGACTCAGCCATAGTTGTGACCATAGGTTCCCGACCCTGTGAAACTAGTTGTTTTTCTCACTGCTGTGTGAGAATGTTTGTTTAGCCGTAGTTAGTCTGAACTACGTAAAGCTCTGATCTTCCATCCAGTGGAAGTACGTAGGCACAAGACGCGAGGTCTTGGCGAGCCAATTTTTCCCTGTAGTCCCGAACTACGTTGACTCTGACTTTCTCCCTTGAGAATACGTAGGCATAGAGTGCGACGCTCTATCGAGTCAATTTCCTCCCGTTTAGATTTAGCAGCCGTAGATAGATTGTTTTGCATCCAGTAGACAACCCAAGCAAGCGTGGATCCCGTCGAGTACGACGGACGTGAGGGGTGCTAATACCTTCCCCTTGCGTAACCGACTCCCGAACCCAGGCTATGGTTGCGATGACCATACCTTTTCCCCGTTTTTGCGAGGTTTACTTCGAGCGTTTCCTTTCCCGCTCTGAGGGATAAATAACGCACGGTGGCGACTCTTCTGTCAGCCGGCGCCGATTTTCGCAGTAGCGACAGCTGGCGACTCTGCTGGGGACTGCGATAGTTTCCTAGGGATCCAATGTCCCGAAAGCGAGTCAATTTTGGGGATCCAACGTCCCTTAGAGAGAGTCAATCCTAGCGCTCGTTTGCTTGTCTATTTGGGGCTTATTTATTGATATTATCTGTTGCTGTTGGGCTGTTACGGGTGTTCTATGATTGAGATAAGCCGGACCTGGGCTCGAGTATGAGTATACACCTAGATATAGTTGCGGAGAAGTAGTAGACGAACCTGTCTGCTGAGCAGGCACAGTTCCCTACGAAAATTCGCGCTCGGACGAGGTTCTCGCAGAGGTGCTCCTTTCCGGTCCTGAGGATCTGAGGGGAGTCCAGACGTGAGGATTGTCGACTCTGGGAACCGATCAATTGGAAGTTAGCTAAGTGAGGCCTCTTCATGAGATGACGATGCCACTCCTTCTGGGAATCGTATCATTCCTCATGAAAGTCTGTGACGCTGACGACCGCATAGGATGCCGTACCTTGTCAGATATAGGTCCACACCTGTGAGTGGGGGGTTTTTTTTGTGCAGGAAACTTGACTTCCAACCTACCCGTTATTCTGGTCTTCTTTTCAGAGAACGTCTCCGTCAGCAGTGCAGCAGTATTCAGATTTTGTGTGGGGGCTGTGGTCCCATTGTTTGCTGCATTTTGCATATCATATGCATATCAGTGTTGCATTGCATATCATCCTCCAGCTAGCCAGAGTTCTGATCCAGCATTTGTTTCCTGAAGGTGATTACCCGGAGTTTGGATTGAGCAGCTGTTGATTGTCAGAAGACCTACCTAGGGGTTGAGTAAATTTGAGCAGAATCAAGTGTTGAAGTCAGCTGAAGATTATTGGTAGCTATGTCTGAAGGCAATTTCCAGTCTCCTAACACCTTGACAGGGTTCACTATGGCGTCCAACCCTCTGTATGATTCCACGGAAGATTCCCCGCAAGTGAACAACGTTGTTGCGGACCAAGTTGTACAGCCTTCTGTTGAGAACCGAGATCGACATGAGCAGTTTGTTGCCCAGAATGAGCGTCCTCCTCCTGTCAACAATCAAGGTGTTGCTTTCCCTGTGATGAATTACCGAAGAGATATTCTAACGGCTGGGATGGTAGATCCAAGAGCCCTTGATGATGGTAGAAGACTCCGAGTGTTGGAAGAGCAAATGAAAGCTTTGAAAGCCAAAGATGTTGTCAACCTGGATGCTGTAGGCATGTGTTTGGTTCCTGACCTGGTGTTGCCTTACAAGTTCAAAGTGCCGAAATTTGAGAAGTACACGGGAGATAGCTGTCCGAAGCTGCATTTGATGATGTTCTGTCGAAGAATGACTGCGTTTGCGCGAGATGATAAGTTGATGATCCACTGCTTTCAAGATAGTCTGACTGGGGCATCTTTGAGGTGGTATATGCAGTTAGAGAGGAATCAGATTCAGTCATGGATGGATTTAGCCAGAGCTTTTCTGAAGCAGTACGATTACAACCTAGACATTGCTCCTTATCGCATGCATTTGCAAGAGTTGTCTCAAGAGATCAATGAACCTATCAGGAGGTATGCTCAGAGATGGAGAGAATTTGCTGCTAGAGTGCGTCCCCCGCTGTTAGACCAAGAGCTGGCAAGCATGTTTGTGGATTCCCTACAATATCCGTACTTCAAAAGATTGCTCGGAATTCCGGCAAGTTTCTCTGACGTGGTAGCATTAGGAGAACGCCTTGAGTATTCCATAAGAAGTGGGAAGATTCAGATTACTTCATATGATCAAGCTGGTGAAACTGAATACCCTTGTGACTATCAGAGTGAAGAAGAAGTTGTGATCAACTCAGTCATGCCAAAGGTTGAATATCCTCGAAGCGAATCAGTGAATTTTGTTGGTTCACCATCTTATCAGAGATCAGTACCTCTCGTGGCTTGTTATACTGAACAGACAGCCGTGCCTGGGGCACCCCGTCAGGAATCTTATGTCGCTTCCATTGCAAGTCAGCGAACTCGTGGCCGAGGTTATCAGAATCAGCGTCAGAATCAGAACAGACCTCGCAACAATTTGGAACGAAGGAATGCTCCTTTTCACCCAGTGCCGATGCCGTATAGCCAGTTGCTACCATCTTTGATCCAGAAGTCTTTGGTGGAGCCGAAAGCTCTTAAGATAGTTCCAGAACCTTACCCTCCTGGGTACAATCCCCACGTTCAGTGTGGTTATCATGGTGGCTCACCGGGGCATTCGACGGAAGATTGTAAAGCATTTCAGGCGAAGGTACAGCAGTTGATTGATCAGGATCGCATTTCCTTTCGAGAAGGATTTCTGTTTGTTCATCCCTAACCGCTCAGCTGTCTAAGCTCATAGATTTGGAAGGCATTCCCCAGCAAAAGCCAGTGGTTCAGACAGGCAGGCGCCTCAGTAGTGGCAGTTCTCAAGCTTTTATATCATTTGCGTTTGTAGTTCTTTTCTGTTAATTACTACCTGCTTTAAACATTGTATGTTTTGAATGGTGATGATAATAAAGTGACTATGCATTTTTCTGAATTAATCATGTCGCTGTCGCTCATTTATGGCATTGCACTGACACTTACATTTTATTCACTCCATTTTTTCGCTGTGACTAGCAAAGTTAGGAGGGAGGATGACGAAACTGAAACTCGTAACCAATGATTGTATGCTTTCAGATAAGACCGTACCGATGACGTACAAGGCATTGTTTCAAATCCCCCAAACACTGGAGATATAAGGAGTTAGTCCCTTGTTAACCACTTCGAGCCAGGAAGTAGAAGTTTTTTCGGACTTATAAACCCTCACATCTTAACCCGGGGCAGGGTAGTTGACAGTTAGCTTGACCGAGCATTCAAGTCTTACAGAGGAGTGTTGTCTTTCGAGGACCAATCAGTTGATACCTTTCAAGAGGTCATACCTCACCAATCAGGAGTAAGATAGTTACAATCCTTTCAGGAGCAACCAAGACGACCAGTGTCGCACGACTTTGTTCCAAAAGAAAGAAAGAAAGAAAGCCCGCTAAGTAAAAAGAAAGAAAAGCTGAGAAAGCTAATACTTAGGCAAAAATCAGGGCATCCCGCTGGACTTCAAAAGAAATCGAAGAATCGAAAAGAACTCAAAATGAGTCAGTCCAGGCAAAAATTAGGGAATCAAAAGAATGAAAAAGAGGGATTAAAAAGAAATTTTTCCCCAGCAGATCACAAAGTCGTGTACACAGACACCGAAAGCGAAGAAGGAGTAGCTATCACTCTGGAAGAAAAGCTTGTGAACTCCTTAACTGTAGGTTCTTACCATTCAACATACCTCTCGAAGAGGCGAGCGCTTGTGCCAGGTTAACTGAACCTTAGGATCGGAGATCATCACGTAGAAGGGGTGGGTACAAATCAAAATTTGAGCCAAATATCCTTTGTTTCACGAACTGTGAACCCGACCACGATGCAACCCTTAAAAGACCTAATTGAGGTAGGGTTAGTCTGAAGCGCATTACGATAAGGTTGAGTAACCTGACTCCTTCTTGACTTGCTAGTCACATCCTTGTTGTATTTTCACTGACCATGTAAGCACTGCGTTTGAACTTTGGTTCATTCGTCACTCTCAATCATATGCATGTAAATGAGTGACAGCTCAAATTTTTTCAAAATCTGCATGAGCACTGCATTAAGATTACCATTCGTGAACAGACGATTCTAATTGCAGGTTAGTAGTTGGCATGAAAGAAATTCCACCAGGGAGTAATCAAATAGGACTGAGTAATCCAGCAGTCTGAACCAGAATGGTGTATGTTGTGAAGCCTTGTGAATCAGGGGCATTATCTTCCAGTAAGTTCAGTATCAGTCAGTCTGAGGACAAGTCCCGAAGTTCCAGTTGAGCAGGGGCAGTTTGTTTGAGAAGCAGTTGATCAGAAGGAGTCTTCTCAAGACCCAATCAGGGGCAATTATGCAGAGCACTGAGATTTGAAAGCAGATGCTTCCAATGGATAATCAGATCGGGTTGAGTCGCTAGAACGCTCATTCAGGGGCAAGTCATCGTAGAGAATGTTGAAATCAACTGGGTTGTTAGGTGTTTAATTGGAGATTGAATTCTTTTGTCGTGCAGATGTCGGGGCAAGTATTCTCGAAGTCTTCTCGTAGCAAGTTGTTCGGAGCAGGTATTCCCAAGAGTTAGATTGGGGCAAGGTGCATTGTACTGGGGCAAGTTGTGCAAGCCAGTCTTTTATCCCCCAGCTGAGTGTACCAGGGGCAAGTCATTCAAACCCGCTTGTTTAGCCCCAGCCGAAGTAGAGTATCGGGGAACCATGTCAATACCCTTATCAAAACCTGAACCTTAGCGTTTCGAAAAAGGCCTTGTTGTCGTTGGATCATTATCCTGCAGTTTAAACCTGTTGCGTGTCAGCAACCAGTCGTTTCCAAAGTCCAGTTCTCGCCTGGCAAATTGGTAACCAGTTCACGTCTGGCCCACCCTTCCGTAAGCATCAGTTCCCGTCCTGGTGCAGTTTATTGTAAGCAGCAGTTCCCGTCCTGGTGCAGTTTATTGTAAGCATCAGTTCCCGTGCAGTTTATTGGTAACCAATTCTCGTTTGGTCACCGTTTCTTCAAGTGTTGTATCAGTTCTCGCCTGGTACATGTCATCGCGTAATCAGTTCTCGTGTGTTTTAACCCGAATGTTATACCAGTTCTCGCCTGGTGTACGTCAGCTTTCAATCAGTTCTCGCCTGGTTGTCTGTATCTCAGTCTGTTACCCAGTCAGCCCGTCTGATGTTCAAAAACACAAAAATCAATTTTCCTAACCTATTTTCCTATCAGTTCTCGCCTGATAGTCTACCTTTGAATGCTAGTTCTCGTCTAGTATTTTCCACATCTTTCACTGTGTACATAGTCCATGTTTATTCTAAACCAGAAAAGCAAAAAAAAATCTAAAGGTATCTGACACAATATTTCCCAATGACTCGCATGTCGTCATGTTCCTCGATACGAAGCTCGACAGATGCAGTGCCCCGAGTAATGTTTGGATTCCTTGTGGATGTTGTTAAATCAGAATTGCCACTCTTCAGCAGATGAAAGTCGCTTATTATCCCCGGAAGAGTCGAGATTGTCTTTTACCCCGTATCAGAGTAGGATCAGGAGTATCTTCAGCAGATTAAGATTGATATCCTTGATAGTAGGAGCATTTCCAGCAGTGTGCTGCGCGTAATCAACCTCAGTTTGGGTCAATCCCCGCAGAGCGCAATCAGTTGCCAATGGTTTGAAGAAAGCATCCCCGAGCAGAGTTCTTTTTCTTTCCCCAGTGAAGTCGTCAAGCAGGGTTGCTTTCCATTTCTCCAGCAGGATGATTATCCCCAGCGGATTTGATTTCTCGTTTCCAGCATTTATTTTGCTGAGATGGTTCTGTGACTTCAGGTCATCCCCAGTAGAGTTGACGTTTCCTTCGGCATTTATTTTGCCAAGTGGTTTTCAGACCTAGTGTTCTCTGGCAGCTCGAGCATGCATTAGCATTTGCATATATCGTCATTGCATCTATCAAGCATATAATATTTCCACGCCGTCTGGGCATCGCATTTTCAAACAGAACGCATAGCATTTACATGTCGTATAGGACATTGCATCATTTCAAGCATACGCATGTCGAAACATAGACCAAGATGGTTACCTATTGGATTTCAAATTTGTTCACCTGCAGAGTTGTGTGGTTCAGCTTCTCGTCTTCCCCAGCGGAGTGATTCTTCATTTGGTTGTTACGTCAGCATCGAAAAAAAACAACAACAACAACAAAGATTGACATTGATCCGACTTCTGAAGCTGCCCCCTTCGTCAAAATAGGTGCCAGGCAGTTCCATTCAGAATTCCCCAGGAGAATTGTCCTCAAGTTCGCAGTGAACTGTGAGTCGACCAGATTTGATCCCACGAGAGAGATGGGAATCAAGGTGTTTGCTTTACGAAGCATTATTTCAATACTTGTGGCGTCACACAGGTGTTGAATAGGAGAAGAAAATTTATCAGGAAATTGACCAGATGTTGCCGTGATAATCAAACTTCAGTTTATTGGAAGCTATTCCTCAAGCAGTTTTGCAGTATATTCTCGCGGTTGGCAAATTTCAGGGTTCCATTTGTATTCAACCGTCATCTACCTTGAATGTTTGAAGGCTGAGCGCTCTTCACCCACTCAGGTCGAAGCCGCTTGAATAGGGGCAGCTGTTGCACCCCAAAATTTGACCAACCGGGTCTCGTATTTGGTCCTATGTTTCGACGCATAATCGCATTCGCATCTGCATATTGCATACAGGGCATTGTTTCATTTTTGTTTGATTTTATCAGGGATCACAGCTCTCGTCTCGTGTTTCAGGTGTTTTTTATCAGTTTTAATCAGTAAAATCGATTTTTGGGATATTTCGGTGCCCGTTTATTTTTACCGATTATTTTTGTGTCGTTCGGTGCTTATTTTGTCCCTCTGGGAATTGTGGTGATTTTTCTGGATTTTATTGGGATTTTTTAGGGTTTAAATAGATTTTAAATTCATTTTTAGGATTTAATAGAATTTTTGATATTTTTTTTAATTCTTTTTAAATCATTTTTTAGCATTTTATAGAATATTAATAAGATTTAATTCATTTTAGAATATATTAGATTTTAAATAGATTTTTAGGATTTAATGGATTTTTTTAAGATAATATAGAATTTTCTAGGATATTAATTGAGTTTTGAATATATTAGATGGTTTTTCTTTTAATATAGAAATAGATAGAATTTTTCTTATTAATAAATAGTTTTGTTAATAGAAATTAATTGTTTTTAATTTTAGATGTAGAATAATATAGATTTCTCATTTTTAAATAGAGTTTTCTTTTATGGGAGTAAATAGGTTTTTATTTTCTTTTATAGGATTTTAATAGAATAATATAGTTTTATAGAAATTTAATCAATTTTAGAGATTTAGTTTAATCTTCAGATTAGTGGGTTTATTAGTTTAGTTAAATTAGCTTTTTGTAATGTTGTTTTTCAGTTTTTTCTGAGTCCATTTCGTGTGGGCTTTATTCATTTTCGCAGGCCCATTAATACATTTTTGTCCAGAAAAAAGTTCAGCTTCAGCCCAATATTCCCAGAAAGTCCAGATTCGTCCAAAAAAAAAGTCCAGTTGCATCCAGAATTTTCAAGTCTTCTCCAGAAGGTTCTGGAACAGTCCAGAAATTCTCAGCTATAAGTACCAGCTGCACGCCACGTGTTGAAAGGTAGACGGTCCCACCTCGCGTCATCACGCACTGCCACGCCACCCTTCAGACCCTCTCTCACCACCACGCATGGGGACACGCGTCCCACATGCATTCTCCCACTCCACTAACTGCCACCACGCGTCATCATCACGCTACCTCACCGTGAAACCACTCCGGCCGGCCTGCATGGCCGGCGGCCACCACCAACCGTCGCCGGAAAACCATTTTTCCCCAGAAACCTCCGATCAAACCTCCATGACTTCCTCTAAGCTTCATCATCCTCTCCAGAAATTCATCAGAAACGATGAATATTCATCATCAAGCTTCAACCGATCCAACCACCATCATCATCTCTAGATTCAACACTCATCCTCCACCTTCAACCGATCATCATCCATAATCATCATCTCCGATCTAACCTCCGGTCACCAAGCTCATCCATCACCAACATTTGCTCATCGTCAACCTTCAAGCGTCTTTCTGATCAACATCCTCATCAAGAAATGCAACCATCATCAACTCCGCCTTCAGATCATCATCTTCAGAACAAAGCTTCAAGCGAAATCATCAACTATCGAGGAATTCCACTGTTTTCCAGAATTGTTTGAAGCTTCGTACGATTTTTCCAGATCTTCATCCAAGTCATTCGTCACCTTCATACGTTTCGAGAACCATAGAATTTCAGCAAAGCAATCATCGTCAGACTTCAAACAATCAAGAACATCTCCAACTCGTTTAATCTTCAAACATGTTCATCGGATCTCCTTCAATATTCATCAAGGATCGTCAACGAAACTTCAAGAACGAGTTCATCTCAGTTCTTCAACCTCAACGAACTTCATCAAGATCATAGAGCTCCAGAAGATTTCCAGAATCTTCCTCGTCCACCTTCGTCAGAAGCCATTCAAACACATCCGTTGTGTTCTGCATCCAGAACATGGATCTAGAAGTCTCCGTGGATCCATTGGCGTCAACTTCGTGGTTGTTGTTCCTGCATTAGCGATTACCAAATACAGGAGGTTTTGGTTCGAAGATGGGAATGAAGGGGTTGAGAAAGGGTGAGCTAGCTTGAGAGCGAGGGATTAACTGAGAGAGGAGACGGGGAGAGGAGGAGAATGACGGCGGCGCTGTGAAGAGAGATCACGTTAGGGTTCAGAGTGAGTGGAGAAAGGAAGGGAGATGGGTCGTGGAAGCTTGGGCCTCAAGCCCAAAAGATTCGGGTCCTACACCCCCAGTCCAACGATGCCCCCCCCCCTCTGTTTGTTTTTTTGGCAGCATTTGCTTTGGGCTGGGCCCAGCTTTGATTTTTTTTTTTTTTTACTGCTAAATTACCCCTGTAAACTGCAATGTACCCCTCTCCCTTGTATGTTGTATTTTTCTTCTTATTTTCTTTGAATTTAAAAAAAAGAGAGAAATATTAAAAGAAAAAAGAAGTAGTGAAATAGAAAAAGAAATAAAAGAAAGAATAAAAGAAAAGAAAATAGAAAAAAGAAGTGAAAAGGAAATATGTTTGAAAAATAGAAAAAAAATAATAAGAAAAGAAAAGGAGAAAAATATTGGAGAAATATGAAAAAATATGTTAAAGAGAAAAGGAGAAAAAAGAGAAAAAATATTAAAGTAGGATTAATATTTTTTAAAGCATTTTCTTTTAGGGATATTTTCATAGACTTTATTTTACGACTTTTAAGATAGTTTTAGAGGCCCATTTGTTAGGGGGCTATTTTCATTCGATTTTTCAGGATAGAATAGGATAGTGATTCCTAGGAGATTTAGCTTTTCAGTATTCAACTCATTGTAACCATTTTTGCAGAAGATTAATAAAACGAGATTTGAGCTGTGGTCCCGTAGTAGCCGAACTACAGCTGCTCTGATTCTTCGTACCAGACGAAGATATGTAGGCATAGGATGCGATATCCTAGCGAGCACACTAACAACTAACTTTTGTTCTCTCGCGGCTGTGCGATCGAGACTTTCCCGCTGACGACTAATTGAGTACCCTTTTTCTCTCTTGCCCGAGTGCATTTGAGACTCAGCCATAGTTGTGACCATAGGTTCCCGACCCTGTGAAACCAGTTGTTTTTCTCACTGCTGTGTGAGAATGTTTGTTTAGCCGTAGTTAGTCTGAACTACGTAAAGCTCTGATCTTCCATCCAGTGGAAGTACGTAGGCACAAGACGCGAGGTCTTGGCGAGCCAATTTTTCCCTGTAGTCCCGAACTACGTTGACTCTGACTTTCTCCCTTGAGAATACGTAGGCATAGAGTGCGACGCTCTATCGAGTCAATTTCCTTTCGTTTAGATTTAGCAGCCGTAGATAGATTGTTTTGCATCCAGTAGACAACCCAAGCAAGCGTGGATCCCGTCGAGTACGACGGACGTGAGGGGTGCTAATACCTTCCCCTTGCGTAACCGACTCCCGAACCCAGGCTATGGTTGCGATGACCATACCTTTTCCCCGTTTTTGCGAGGTTTACTTCGAGCGTTTCCTTTCCCGCTCTAAGGGATAAATAACGCACGGTGGCGACTCTTCTGTCAGCCGGCGCCGATTTTCGCAGTAGCGACAGTCGGCACAATAGAAGAGTCGCCACCTTTCGTTATTTATCCCTTAGAACGGGAAAGGAAACGATCGGAAAAACCTGACGAAAAAGGGTAAGACAAGGTCGTCGCAACCATTGTCTGGGTTCGGGAGTCGGTTACGCAAGGGGAAGGTATTAGCACCCCTCACGTCCGTCGTACTCGACGGGATCCACGCTTGTTGTGTTTACTTGGACGGGTTGGTTTTATCTATCTACCTATCAAGGCTGGCTTAAACAGAAAAGAAACGGACTCGGCAAAGCGTCGCACTTTATGCCTACGTATTCTCATCAGAGAACGAGAAATCAGAGTCAACGTAGTTCGACCTACGACGGGTTATGGGGGAAGGTAGCTCGCCAATACATCAGTATTGTGCCTACGTACTCCCAACAGGTATGAGAGATCAGAGCTTATGTAGTTCGGGACACTATGCATTATTTCCTGTCTTTTACGAAAGAAGTGTTTTTTTATTGTGTTTGCAATTTCAATCGCACTAGAGACTATGACCTGAGAGTGAATGTGTCGCATGTCACCCAAAAGGTACCATACTAAACATCCAGACTGTGGAAAAGAAACTCTCCCACAATCCTTTCTCAGATAGCTTAAGGCTCGTAACGTACGGAAGAAATCATTCATGATTACTGTATCTTAAACAGTTTTGAGATGAGAAGAGAACATGCCCAACTAGGAGGGAGACTATCAACTCCTACTGTTGTCATACCAAGGATTCATCCTATGGTTAAGGTTTGAACAGGGAAATCCTAGAAGTTGTCATGCATAGGCTTCAACCTAAAGTTCTATCATCACTTCCTTATCAAAGGAAATGAGAGTCCTAAGGGATCATGTCAATGATACACCAAAACAGACAAAGCATCAGCTTAAACAGTAAAATGCATGCAATGCAAGTGAGGGAGGAAATGTGTGTGGGGCTTCAGCCTCCACAAGCTCATCTCAACCTCAAGCCAGAATGAATAACAGTAACCATACTGAAATATAAAACATGATATCAAGCAAAATACAGTAAACTGCAATCATACAGAAGAAATGAAATAAAATGCCATCGGGCACACAAACCACTTGGGCAAGGGAGCTGGGCTCCACCGAATACCCGCAAGCAAAGCCACACAGTAACAATACAAGCAGAGGGAGCGACTCAACCTCTAGTGCAATCATGCTCCTAGAGTCTACTTAGTCTAGATATGAACTTATTCTAATGCATCAAGCAAGTCAAACAAAACACATCAATACAACAAAGATAACAGAGAAGAAAGCAGATCAACTTCTCTCTCAATTTCAAGCCTCAGCTCTTCCAATAGCAACTCAGTCTTCAGACGTCAATCACTCTTGACAAACGTCAATTTGCTTTTCCAGGTTTCAACCCTTCAACATAAGTTTCAACTTATTCTCTTCTTCAAGCAAGCTTCAGCTTTCCTTGATCAGTTCCACCTTCAGGCTTCACCATTAACCACAAGTAACAACTTGATTCCTTCAGGATCTCCAAGCTTCAAAGTAAGTATCAACTTCCTTTGTTCTTCAAGCTTCAACTCTTCAGAATCTCAATTGAATCCTCTTCCTAAGTATCAACTTAGTCTTCAAGCTTTCAAGCTCTCCTTGCTTTACCAGTCTCAACTTGGTCTTCTCTTCCTGCAAGCCTCAGCTTCTCAGAATAATCTTCAATCACTTAGAAGTGTCAACTTCATCCTTCAGTCTTTAAGCCTCAGCTCTTCATTCAGTCTTTAAGTATTAACTTGCTCTTGTTGCTCTTCAAGCTTCAGCTGGAATGGCAATGCTCAAGGAATCATCCTCTTCCATACTCTTCAATAAAGTCTTCATCTTCAAACTCAAGCTCAGCATCTCTCAAGATATTCAAACCAGAGGAAATCACTTAACTGGATGAGCTGGGGTGTTAAACTGCTTATTGACCACCAAAGGTGACCTATAAGGGTTTAACATCAAAAGAATGGTTCCCTCAAAAGTTCTACTTCCTAGGTACCATCACTTATCCCTCTTAAGGAGAGAGGTGGATACCATGGAAGGACTTTGAATCATAGGGAGGAATGGAGGTGAAAGATACCATCCATGTTTAAGAAAGAAGTTAACTAGGTCTAAACTCTTCCTAATTCCTAACCCTAAAACAACAACAAAACAAACAAGATCAAGCTCTCAAGCTCTTCCATCAATCTTCAAGTCTTCTACTATGCTCCTCAATGCTTCTCAAAGCAAAACCAAGCTCTCCAAGCCCACAAAGCAAAGCAGACAAAAATACAAACCCACAAGGGCAACACAAACAATCATCAACTACAAAAATCACTTAAAAATAGTATACTACTATATTAAAACCTAATATAATTCCTAGGGGATCCTAGAAGACTATCCTTAATACCCTTATATGCCCCAATGTCTATCTTGACCTAGAAACCCAAAATTCTAGTGTTATTGTGGACCTATGTTAAGGATTAACCTAATTCTACACAACCTAATGTCCTCTAATCAAAACTAACCTAAAATTCATCACAAAATTATGGAATAAATCCATAGGGGAGCTAAAGTCCTAATCTAACTATCCTAAAAAGAATGGGGCAAAAATGCCAAGGGAACTACCTAAACAAAATTAACCAAAACTATGTATCAACATAAAAGAATTAAAAAGCTATTAAAAGAGAAAATACACAAAAAATATTAAAAACGCATGAAATGCAAATATTTTTATTTGAAAACTTTCTAGACATTATAATGAAATGGGAGAAAAAATCCCCATGCAAAAATCATTAATTTCCTATTTATTATGATTTCTCAAAGATTGAAATAAAATGGAGAAAAAGAAATCAAAATATGAAATGTTTGGTGTAAATAGCAATGCCAGACAATACAAATTTCATATGGGCTCAAAATGGGGGTGGGGATAGTGAGGCACGCTAGGCCCAATTATCATCAGAAAATCAAATGAGAAAATGTAAAGAAAAAGAAAAGGATACGGTGCAAGGAGCAACAAAACTCAGTTCAAAATTCAAGTGGGCCATGAAAGGGGTGGGGATAGCAAGTAATCCACTTAAGCCCAACACAATCTTTTAATGAAACACAGCGCTTCATGCTGGTTTCAGATTCTCTTCACAAACTGAAATTAAATCACGGCCGTGGGATCTGACCCTAGTCAATGAGTCCACGCCTGATCCAATGGCCAGCACTTTGTCTTCTTCCTTCAGCCATGGCAATGGAGGGAAAAGCTCCATATTTGCAGAGCTCAAACCCCAGTTCGAAATCCATCAAATCTTAATGAAAAACCAAAATTTCAAACCCTAACCTGTCCAGAATTTCATGCTGAATCTAACCATGGTCTTAAAATCAATTGAAACATCATAAATCTCCAAACCCGATCCAAGATCAAAGATATGCTCAATCATCAACTTCAACAATTCTTGCAATTAACTACCTCAGATTAATCACCAACTCACACTGATTGCTTCTTGACATCTAATTCATGCTATAGCTCAATATAACTCGAGTTCTTGGTCCAAACAAAAATGGTGACACCAACTGAAACTTCACCAATTGCTCTCAAACTTCTCAAAATCCAACTCCTATTGGTCTCTAACAGTTCTAACCTAACCATTCTACCTAAAGATGCATAAATTATGGTGTAGGGTGAATTTTGCAAACCTGGTATTTCTTGATTCACAGATGGAGTAAACCTTCACTGCAAGCCTTCAAACTCTCCAAAATCACTCCTTGAATGATGATCTTGCTACTGTTTGCAAAAAAATGAACCAAGAAAGCTTCAATCTCCAAAACCGATTATGACTTGCAACCTTGAAAATCCAAATGTCAACTCTTCAAATCTCCATGGTTTTGCTCTCAAATTGATCTGCACAGCTTTACTATGATCAGAGGAATGTGTTTAGATTGAAAGAATGGATGGAATTGGTTCAGAATGTGGATTTTGCTTTCAACTTGCAATGGAAGCAAGTGAAATGGCCAACTCTCTCTTCTCTCAAATCTTACACCAACCTTACATCTGAGCAAGTTCTACACATTATATAGAGTGGTTTAGAATCATCTAGAACCATCTGGAACCATCCTATGAGAAATTGGAATTCTCATGTCATGAGTTTATGGATTCATCCATCTCATGTGCTATCTCATGCCATAGCCCTTGCAGCCCTTGCAACTGACCTGAAATTCTCCTCATATGAGATATAGGATGAGTTAGGATACTGAGCAAGCTCATACATTGCCTTTTGTTATGTTTTGCATTTGAACCTTAAGATGCAAGCAACCAATTTCCAAAGCAACCCCATGATCTAGGCCTCAAATCAAAATTGTGGCTGAACCATTGTTTTTAGAATGTATTTTAGAGTCAAAATGACCTATTATATGCCATGGTTTGGATGTGTAACTTGGGATTTCCAATTTCCAATTTCAACTTATTTAACTTATGCCTCCATTTTAGGTCATTTTTATCACTTTTTGCTACAAGCCCTTTCAACATCTCATGACCTCCCTAATAGCCTTAAAACATCATTCTAAGCAAGTTTGATGTTGAAGATTTTTCCATTTGAAGCTTGGAAATAGGAGATATGGCCTTATGCTTGAAATGACCTAAAATCTCCAAATGACCAAAATGCCCTTGACTTGTCAAAGCCATAAGTTGAGTTCTAAAAATCCTACCAAGGACTTCTAGTACTCTCTAGAAAGATAAGAAGATTCTCTACAACATTCATGTTGACCAAGAGGTCATAGGAATCATCCTTCTTGGGAAAAGGTTGGATGCAAGTTGGGTGGCTTTCAAGGACCCAGATTCACATATCTCAGATGACCTGTAACTTGTCAAAGTCATAACTTGAGCTCTACAAATCCTATCAAGGACTTATAGTACTCAAATTACAGCTAAGGACAAGCTCTACAACATTCATGTTGTAGGTAAGATGAGATGACAATCACATCTTGAGCTAAACTGCCTTGAAGATAGGGATCAAACTAGGGGATTTTACACTGTCAAGCCTTAGAAACCCTAGCTTAAAACTTCTCAAACTCCTCAATCATGATGAGTTGGTCTAGGAATCATCCTTATAGCATCTCAATGCATCAATCCATGATCACATGGCTCTTGGATTAGGTCTCAACCTTCTCCAAATCATCAGTTGACCTAGGGTTGACCCAGTCAAACCCTAATTCCACCACTCATGGCAGAGTCTCCTTAAACTTGTACAATGACCTCTCTAGGTCTCATGATGGCTTTCAAGACATCTCATAAGCTCTCTCAAAGCTTCAAGTCCATCCTCATAGCCTCAGAATCATCTAAGAGGCTCCCACAACTCTCAAGTTATGAGACACACAACCTTGGTTTCAACCAATCTCTCTGAGGATCTCTTGAATTCTCTGACAAAGATATCAACCTCTGAACACTTGAATAACCTTCTTGGCTAGCTTCATAGTATTGATGGGTACTCATACCTCTTGAAATGTTGGTCAAATTTTGGGGTGCAACACCTACTATCAAACATATGATAGCCTAAGAAAAGGTAAACACAAAAGGAAAGATGACCTACTACCAAACATGGTAGCCTAAACAAAGGTATCTGACCAAAAGAGATAGACATACTACCTACCATCAAACATATCATAGCCTAAGAAGAGGTTGTAGACTTGAAAGGAGAGATCACCTACTACCAAACATATGGCAACCTAAGCAAAGGTGTCTGACTAAAAGAAAAGTGTGTTACCTACTATCAAACATATGATAGCCTAAGAAAACTTAAACACAAAAGGAAAGATGACCTACTACCAAACATGGTAGCCTAAACAAAGGTATCTGACCAAAAGAGATAGACATACTACCTACCATCAAAAATATGATAGCCTAAAAATAGGTAGTAGACTTGGAAGTAGTGATCACCTACTACCAAACATATGGCAGCCTAATAAAAGTTGTCTGACCAAAAGAAAAGTGTGTTACCTACTATCAAACATATGATAGTCTAAGAAAAGGTAAACACAAAAGGAAAGATGACCTACTATTGAACACGGTATCCTAAGCAAAGGTATCTGACCAAAAGAGAAATGGTGTTACCTACTATCAAACATATGAAAGCCTAAGAAAAGGTAAACACACAAGGAAAGATGGCCTACTACCGAACATGGTAGCCTAGGCAAAGGTATCTGACCAAAAAAAGGCAATATATTACCTACTATTAAACATATGATAGCCTAAGGTAATAAACTTGAAAGGAGAGATCACCTACTACCATACATATGGCTGCCTAAGAAAAGGTGTCTGACCAAAATAAAAGTGTGTTACCTACTATCAAACATATGATAGCCTAAGAAAAGGTAGACACAAAAGGAAAGATGACCTACTACCAAACATGGTAGCCTAAGCAAAGGTATCTGACCAAAAGAGATAGACATATTACCTACTATCAAACATATGATAGCCTAAGTAGAGGTAGTAGACTCGAAAGGAGATTTCACCTACTACCAAACATATGGCAGCCTAAAAAAGGAGTCTGACCAAAGGAAAAGTGTGTTACCTACTATCAATATATGATAGCCTAAGAAAACGTAAACACAAAAGGAAAGATGACCAACAATCAAACATGGTAGCCTAAACAAAGGTATCTGACCAAAAGAGAGAGACATATTACCTACCAACAAACATATGATAGCCTAAGAAGAGGTTGTAGACTTGAAAGGAGAGATCACCTACTACCAAACATATGGCAGCCTAAGAAAAGGTGTCTGACTAAAAGAAAAGTGTGTTTCCTACTATCAAACATATGATAGCATAAGTAAAGTTAAACACAAAACGAAAGATGACCTACTACCAAACATGGTAGCCTAAACAAAGGTATCTGACCAAAAGAGATAGACATACTACCTACCATCAAAAATATGATAGCCTAAGAATAGGTAGTAGACTTGAAAGTAGAGATCACCTACTACCAAACATATGGCAGCCTAAGAAAAGGTGTCTGACCAAAAGAAAAGTGTGTTACCTACTATCAAACATATGATAGTCTAAGAAAAGGTAAACACAAAAGGAAAGATCACCTAGTACTGAACACGGTATCCTAAGCAAAGGTATCTAACCAAAAGAGAAATGGTGTTACCTACTATCAAACATATGAAAGCTTAAGAAAAGGTAAACACACAAAGAAAGATGGCCTACTACCGAACATGGTAGCCTAGGAAAAGGTATCTGACCAAAAAAAGGCAATATATTACCTACTATCAAACATATGATAGCCTAAGTAAAGGTAATAAACTTGAAAGGTGAGATCACCTACTACCATACATATGGCAGCCTAAGAAAAGGAGTCTTACCAAAAGAAAAGTGTGTTACCTACTATCAAATATATGATAGCCTATGAAAAGGTAAACACAAAAGGAAAGATGACCTACTACCAAGCATGGTAGCCTAAACAAAGGTATCTGACCAAAAGTGATAGACATACTACCTACCGTCAAAAATATGATAGCCTAAAAATAGGTAGTAGACTTGGAAGGAGAGATCACCTACTACCAAACATATGGCAGCCTAAGAAAAGGTGTCTGACCAAAAGAAAAGTGTGTTACCTACTATCAAACATATGATAGCCTAAGAAAAGGTAAACAAAAAAGGAAAGATAACCTACTACCAAACATGGTAGCCTAAACAAAGGTATCTAACCAAAAGAGATAGACATACTACCTACCATCAAAAATATGATAGCCTAAGAATAGGTAGTAGACTTGGTAGGAGAGATCACCTATTACCAAACATATGGCAGCCTAAGAAAAGTGTGCTACCTACTATCAAACATATGATAGCCTAAGAAAAGGTAAACACAAAAGGAAAGATGACCTACTACCAAACATGGTAGCCTAAGTAAAGGTATCTGACCAAAAGAGATAGACATACTACCTACTATCAAACATAGGATAGCCTAAGAAGATGTAGTAGAATTGGAAGGAGAGATCACCTACTACCTAACATATTGCAGCCTAAGAAAAGGTATTTGACAAAAAGAAAGGTGTATTGCCTACTATCAAACATATGATCGCCTAAGAAATGGTAAACACAAAAGCAAAGATGACCTACTACCAAACTCGGTAGCCTAAACAAACGTATCTAACTAAAAGAGAAATGGTGTTACGTACTATCAAACATATGACAGCCGAAGAAATGGTTAACACACAAGGAAAGATGACCTACTAGGGAACATGGTAGCCTAAGCAAAGGTATCTGACCAAAAAAAGACAATATATTACCTACTATCAAACATACGATATCCTAAGTAAAGCTAATAAACTTGAAACGAGAGATCACCTACTACCAAACATATGGCAGCCTAAGAAAAGGTGTCTGACCAAAAGAAAAGTGTGTTACCTACTATCAAACATATGATAACCTAAGAAAAGGTAAACACAAAAGGAAAGATGACCTACTACCAAACATGGTAGCCTAAACAAAGGTATCTGACCAAAAGAGATAGACATACTACCTACCATTAAACATATGATAGCCTAAGAAGAGGTTGTAGACTTGAAAGGAGATATCACCTACTACCAAACATATGGCAGCCTAAGAAAAGGTGTCTGACTAAAAGAAAAGTATGTTACCTACTATCAAACATATGATAGCCTAAGAAAAGTTAAACACAAAAGGGATGATGACCTACTACCAAACATGGTAGCCTAAACAAAGGTATCTGACCAAAACAGATAGACATACTACCTACCATCAAAAATATGATAGCCTAAAAATAGGTAGTAGACTTGGAAGTAGTGATCACCTACTACCAAACATATGGCAGCCTAAGAAAAGGTGTCTGACCAAAAGAAAAGTGTGTTACCTACTATCAAACATATGTGTAAGAGCACAGATTGTGTCTTAGTAATATCTCTATGTTTTGATGATAACATTAATGATAATTTGTATACAAGAATTATACTCTCTAAATTTGTTCTAAACTGTTTTTTACAGGCACAAAAGATTTTAATCTTAAAGAGCAAATTTGATGTGAACAATAAATTCTGAATGGCTCAAGAGCATCTGAAGATTAGAAGAATCTGAAGTATAAGAGCTTAGTCATCAAGATTCTGAAGATACAACACGCTGCATATATTATCAAGAATCTGAATGAAAGAAGACTCTGAGTGAAGAGACTCTGAATGAGAGAAGACTCTGATCTGAGTGAAGACTCTGATCTAAGAGCATGTTACGCTTCAAGCACACAGCTGCACCAGACTCTGATTCAGCAACATCTGAAGAACATCTTAGGCTCTGAAGTTTCCAGAAGATTCTGAAGACTGAAGACTCTGATATTGATTGTTGATCTGAACTATCTGAAGAATTATTTGAAGAAGATTATTTTAATATATCCGTTGGAATATGCCAGCAAATCTTTCCTTAATTGGGATAGACATAAATCTCTGCAAGAAGATTATTCCTCTGATACATTCCATATGTGGTAAATTCACAGCTCAGCAGACAATTGCTACACCCACATTTTGTGCGCCGTCTCTCTGCTGCAATAGTACAAAGGACAGTACTATTTGATATTGGAAATATCTTCTCCAACGGTAAAATATTCTCTCCAATATTCAAGTGGCTATATAAAGGAAATCATAGCTCATTCTTCAAGTGACGGAAATAATTGCAAGAACACTCTCACGCGAAAAACTCTCAAGCTCTCATATTCTTTGCTGTTCATACATTGTTCTAAACTTAGAGAAATAACACAGTTGTGTTTATAGCTTTCATAGAAGCAATTTATTACTCTTACATTGTATTACATTAATTTGTAAAGGAAG
Organism: Lathyrus sativus; assembly: GCA_963859935.3. NCBI lineage: Eukaryota > Viridiplantae > Streptophyta > Magnoliopsida > Fabales > Fabaceae > Lathyrus > Lathyrus sativus. Next base: position 339,836,053 of record OZ012739.1, read on the forward strand.
TGTTCCTTAAGAGGATCTAGGTTAGATCAGTAGCTCTTGAGAAGACTAAGAACAGTTGTTCTTAGGTGTTGTTTTCCTTAAGAGGATCTAGGTTAGATCAGTAGCTCTTGAGAAGACTAAGAACAGTTGTTCTTAGGTGTTGCTATTTGTAATCAGTTGATTTGAATAGTGGATTAAGTCCTTGTTGAGAAAGGCAAATCACTCTTGAAAAGGGTGGACTGGAGTAGTTGAGTTCAACGAACCAGGATAAAAATACTTGAGTTTTTATCTTTGATTATTTTCTGTCATACTTATTCAACCCCCCTTCTAAGTATTTTCTCACCTTCAGTTGGCATCAGAGCTCCGGTTCTGAGTGTGCATTCACTTAACCGTGACAGATAAAGATCCAGTGAGAAGAATACTCTGTTATTTATTTGGTTGCTAATATGGGTGATATTCCTACATCAAGCAACAAATATGAAGGAGACAGAATCAGCACCAAACCTCCAATGTTTGATGGAGAAAAATTCGATTATTGGAAAGATAGACTTGAAAGTTTTTTCTTGGGGTATGATGCTGATCTCTGGGATTTAGTCATTGATGGATATGAACATCCTACTAAGGATGGCAAAAAGATTGATAGAAAATCAATGACTGAGGAGCAGAAGAAAGAATTCAAGAATCATCACAAAGCCAGAATCATACTTCTTAATGCAATCTCTCATACAGAGTATGAGAAGATTACCAACAGAGACACTGCTCATGATATGTTTGAGTCTCTCAAAATGACTCATGAGGGAAACTCTCAGGTGAAAGAAACAAAGGCTCTGGCGCTGATACAGAAGTATGAAGCGTTCAAGATGGAAGAATCTGAGAACATTGAGACTATGTTTTCCAGATTTCAGATTCTAACAGCTGGGTTGAAAGTTCTGGACAAGGGCTACTCAACATCTGATCATGTCAAGAAGATCATCAGAAGTCTTCCTACCAGATGGAGACCTATGGTGACTGCATTGAAGCTGGCCAAGGATCTGAACAAAATCTCATTAGAAGAACTCATCAGTTCTTTGAGAAGTCATGAGATTGAGCTGGAGGAAGATGAACCCCAGAAGAAAGATAAAGGTAAATCCTTAGCTTTTAAATCTAACAAATCTGTTAAAGCTTTGCAGGTAAATGAAGAAAGCTCTGAGGAATCTTCTTCTGAAGAAGAAGATGAACTATCCATGCTGTCCAGAAGGATCAACAAACTCTGGAAGCACAAAGGGAAGAAGTTCAACCACTTCAGAAGATCTGATCAAAAGAGAGAATCTTCTGGACACAGAAGATCTGGCAAGAAAGAGGGCACTTGCTATGAATGTAAAGAACCTGGACACTACAAGAGTGAATGTCCCAAACTTCAAAAGGAAAAACCCAAAAGGAAGTTTGATAAAAAGAAAAAGGTTCTGATGGCTACATGGGATGACTCAGATGAATCTGAATCATCTTCTGAATCTGAGGAAGAATGTGCAAATGTTGCGCTGATGGCCAACACAAATGATCAAGATGAAGGAACGTCATCATCTGAATCTGAGTCAGAATCAGACTCTGACTCTGAAGAGGTATTTTCTGAACTCTCCAGAGCTGAACTTGTTGAAAGTTTATCTGACATGTTGGAAAGCTACAACAAGATTAAACTCAAATACAAGAAGCTGAAAAGCAATCTTGAATCTGAGATTGATCTTCTGAGAACAGAACTTGTTGAGCAGAAAGAAATAAATTTAAAACTCAAAAATGATTTAGAAACAACTCAACAAGAATCTGATACTGAAACAGAGTCAAGTGAAAATATTTTAGAAAAATATGACTCCAGTTTTAAAAGATTCCTCACTAAAAGCATAGACAGAAGCAAAATGGCTTCTATGATCTATGGTGTTAGTGGGAACAACAGAAGAGGCATTGGATGTGAATCTTCCTCTGGAAGCAATCCAAAATCTGTTGATAAACTCTTCATCAAGAAGACTCCTCTGTATTCTCATTTTAAGTTTGGTCATCTGAATGATATTAAACATACAAGCTCTGAAAAGAGTACTTATGTGTTTAAGCCAAGGGCTAGCCAGAATAAACACTATGTTGAAAAACAGAAGTTTAGGCAAAACCACAGAACATCTAACCCCAAAGGACCCAAGAAGATCTGGGTACCTAAAAGTAAAATAATACCTGTTGCAGATGTTCTTAGCAGCAAAATCCAGACACCAATCATGGTACCTGGACTCTGGATGCTCACGACATATGACGGGCGAAAGGTCTATGTTCCAAAGCCTGGAACTTAGATCTGGAGGGGACGTGAAATTTGGAGGGAACCAGAAGGGCAAGATCATTGGCTCTGGTACAATAGGTAATGGTAACCTACCCTCTATTTCTAATGTTCTGTTAGTTGAAGGATTGAAACATAATCTATTGTCCATAAGTCAATTAAGTGACAATGGTTATGATATCATCTTTAATCAAAAATGTTGCAAAGTTGTATGTCAAAAGAATGGTTCAATCCTATTCAGTGGAAAGAGGAAAAACAACATTTACAAAATTAACCTTTCAGAACTTAAAGTTCAAAATGTAAAATGCCTTTTATCTGTGAATGATGAGCAATGGGTCTGGCATAGAAGATTGGGACATATTAATATGAGACGTATATCTCAGATTAATAAACTCAATCTGGTCAGAGGACTCCCTAATCTGAAGTTCAATTCAGATGCTCTGTGTGGCGCATGTCAAAAGGGTAAATTTTCAAAATCTCATTTTAAACCAAAAAATGTTGTTTCCACTTCTAGACCATTGGAATTACTTCATATTGATCTGTTTGGACCAGTGAAAACTGCATCCATCAGAGGCAAGAAGTATGGGTTAGTCATTGTAGATGACTACAGCAGATGGACATGGGTAAAGTTTCTAAAACACAAGGATGAGTCTCATTCTGTGTTCATTGACTTCTGCAATCAAGTCCAGACTGAAAAAGAATGCAGAATTATTAAAGTCAGAAGTGATCATGGTGGTGAATTTGAAAACAAATATTTTGAAAAATATTTTTCTGAAAAAGGAATTGCACATGATTTCTCCTGTCCTAGAACTCCACAACAAAATGGAGTTGTAGAGAGGAAAAATAGAACATTGCAAGAAATGGCCAGAACCATGATCAACGAGACAAATCTGGCAAAATACTTTTGGGCAGAAGCAATAAATACAGCATGTTATATTCAGAACAGAGTGTCTGTAAGACCTCTTCTGGAAAAGACTCCCTATGAATTGTGGAGAAACAGAAAGCCCAACATTGCTTATTTTCATCCATTTGGATGTATTTGTTATATGCTTAACACTAAAGATCATCTGAACAAGTTTGATTCCAAAGCACAGAAGTGTTTCATGCTTGGTTATTCTGAACGCTCTAAAGGCTACAGAGTATTCAATACTGAAACACAGATTGTGGAAGAATCTATTCATGTTAGATTTGATGATAAGCTTGGCTCTGAAAAGCCAAAGCAAGTTGAAAGTTCTGCAGATAGAGAAGTTATTCTCACAGACTCTGAAGGCTCAGAGGCAGACAAGACTGAAGACAAAGACTCTGAAGCAAACCCAGATGCTACGCCTCTAACTTCCCAACTTGACAATCTGCATATTTCTGAAAGACCAACAGTCAGAGGATCTTCTTCCAGAATGAAAGCTTCTCATCCAGAGGATGTGATAATTGGAAAGAAAGATGATCCAATAAGGACAAGAGCATTTCTCAGAACTTCTGAATCTTCCTTCTGTGGCTTAGTGTCAATTATAGAACCAACATCTGTTGATGAGGCTCTGGAAGATAATGAATGGATTTTAGCTATACAAGAGGAGCTGAATCAATTCACAAGGAATGAAGTCTGGGATCTGGTTCCAAGACCTAAAGGTTTCAATGTCATTGGAACAAAATGGGTTTTCAGAAATAAACTTAATGAGAAAGGAGAAGTTGAAAGGAACAAAGCAAGACTGGTTGCTCAAGGCTACAGTCAACAAGAAGGCATAGACTACACAGAAACATATGCTCCTGTTGCAAGGTTAGAGTCTATACGCTTGCTTATTTCATTTGCTGCACAACATAACATCACTCTTTATCAGATGGATGTTAAAAGTGCTTTTCTTAATGGAATTATAGAAGAGGAAGTGTATGTCCACCAACCTCCTGGTTTTGAAAATGAAAATTTTCCAGATCATGTTTACAAACTGAAAAAATCTCTTTATTGACTAAAACAAGCTCCCAGAGCTTGGTATGAGAGGTTGAGTAATTTTCTTCTGAAGAAAAATTTCATCAGAGGAAAAGTGGATACCACACTATTTTGTAAAACCATTAAGAAAGATTTGTTGATTTGTCAAATTTATGTAGATGATATTATTTTTGGATCAACAAATATTATGCTTGGAAAGGAGTTTGCTAAATGTATGCAGGCAGAATTTGAGATGAGCATGATGGGAGAACTGAGATTCTTTCTGGGAATCCAAGTAAATCAGACTCCAGAGTGCACCTACATACATCAGACCAAGTATGTTAAAGAGCTTCTGAAGAAGTTTAACATGCTGGATAGCAAAATGGCAAAGACTCCAATGCATCCTACAAGCACTCTAGGTAAGGAAGAGGTAAGTAAGAAGGTAGATCAGAAACTCTACAGAGGTATGATAGGATCTCTTCTTTATTTGACTGCTTCTAGACCAGACATTCTGTTTAGTGTTTGTTTATGTGCTAGATTCCAATCAGATCCTAGAGAATCACACTTAACTGCTGTTAAGAGGATTCTAAGGTATCTGAAAGGTACTGCTAATGTTGGTTTGTGTTACAGAAGATCTGACGAATATTCACTAGTTGGATTCTGTGATGCTGACTATGCTGGAGATAGAGTTGAGCGCAAAAGTACTTCTGGAAGCTGTCAGTTTCTTGGAAGTCATCTGATCTCGTGGTACAGCAAGAAGCAACCAACAATTGCACTATCAACCACAGAGGCAGAATACATTGCTGCTGCTGGATGTTCCACTCAGATGCTCTGGATGAAGAGTCAACTAGAAGATTATCAAATCTATGAGAGTAATCTTTCTATCTTCTGTGATAATACTTCTGCTATATGTTTATCCAAAAATCCAATTTTACTCTCTAAGGCCAAACATATAGAGATTAAACATCATTTCATCAGAGACTATGTTCAGAAGGGTGTAATAAATTTAGCCTTTGTTGATACAGATCATCAATGGGCAGATATTTTCACAAAACCCCTTGCTGAAGATAGGTTTAAGTTTATTCTGAAAAATATTTGTATGGATTTTTGTCCAGAGTAATATTTCTCAGAGTCAACTTCTCAGATGCTAAGTGTTTAACACTCTGAAGTATTTCATCTGTCTTGCTTGTTTAATTTATCTGTGAATTTTTTTTTTGTGTGAAACTCTGAACTGACCATCTCAGAGGATCTGAAAGTTGAAAACGTTTCATTTCTTAAGAGTTATAGAATCACATGCAAGCAAACACGTGTCACTCAGAATCTGAAAAGATGGAGTACACCTACTGATTATGACGTTTAAGGTATTGCTTTGAAAATCTCAATCTGTCTTGATTTTCCCCCAAATGTCATATCATAATTAAAAATGATTACTTTTCATTTAATGCAAACGTGCGTATGTGTCCTATGTGTGTCTGTTGTGTTTCCCATGCTTGCTTTATTTGTCTATATAAACCACTCTCATAACACATTCACACTTTTCACATTCTCAAACACATATGCGCTTTTGTTTGTTGTTCTCTCTCTTTGCAAACCCTAAAAGAACTCAGAAACCTTCATCTTCTTCATCATCGTCAACAATGGCATCTACTTCAAACGCTGTTACTACCAAAAATGCTACCACTGTCATAGAACCAGTACGCACTCTCCTAACTGCTGTTGATTCACTAGAAGTACTGTGTGAAAGTTTCGTGGACTTAGAAGATCTTGCTGAAAATGGGTTTGATCTGATTTCTTCAATCAAAGCACAAGGCTGGGACGGTTACTTTAACAGGCTTATGGGTCCTGTGTATCCAACGTTAGTGAAGGAGTTCTGGATCCATGCATATGCTACTCCAAAGTTCATTCACTCCTCTGTGCTGGGAAAAAAGATAGTTATCACTGAAAACCTGATAAGGAAACTCATAGGTTTTAAGGCAACTGATGGAGTAACCTCTCTGTCTTCTGCGCGTGAAGACCTGAAAGATGTATGTCAAGAAATCTGTACTACTGGTGAACCTTGTAAGAAGGTTAAGTTCTTGAAACCCACTTACAAGATATGGGCTAAGATTTTCATGAGCACCATCTTTCACAGACCCTCTTCAAACTCTTCTGATTATGTTAATGCTGAACAACTTTACTTCATGTATTGTTTACACCAAAACATTCAGATTGATCTTCCATATTTGTTGTTTAATCATCTGGTGTCTCACGTCAAGGAAACAAGGGAAACAGCCAGAGATAAATCTGGAAAAGTCAGAACATGGATCCCTATGGGAAGGCTGATTTCAGATATTCTGATAGAAAACCAACTTGTGGCGCATCTGCAAGAGGCTGGGTTGACAGAAGATCTGACTTATATCATTGGCTCTGAAATAAACGGTTTAACTTTGAGAAGGATGAAACTGGTTGATGATTTATCTGAGAAACCAAGGAAAACTAACTCTGAAGAAGTTAGGGGAAGAAGGATTCCTGTTAAGGATTTTCCTTTATTCACCTCAGATGAACCTAGAGAAATTATTGCTGAGTATGTTGCTCGCTGCCTAAGAGATGGTGTTGAGATTCCTGCCAATCTTTTGCAGAAGGAAGGCCAAGTTCTTCCTGATTTGACAAGGAAAAGAAGACGTAAGAGAAAAATTGATAGTGAAGGTCATCAGAAGAAAAGGAAGCATTCAGATGCTGAAAAGAAGAAGAAAAGGAAGAAGCTGAAGAAGGTTCAACCAAATCCTCCTGCAGCAACTTTTGAAGAAATTAGAGATACTCTGAAACAGGTATTTAACACTGATTCTAATCCTGTTCATCATTCTGATACCCCCACACCCTCTGATTCCCCACTTAGATTTAAAAGATCCAGACCTTCTAAAACTTTTATCTCTAAACCATCTTATGTCCCCCCTCATACACCACAATCCAAGCAACCAACAAACATACATACAGAAATTCCACAACAAACTCAACAAACAACACCACAACCACAAAACACTATCCCAGAATATACCATTCCAGAGGATGTTCACCCTGAACACTCTGACCAACCTGAAAATCTCATTGATCCTGATGAGATATTAGATGTCACACCTTTAAACCAGTCTGTCAATTTATCTTCAACTTCTGAAAAATCTAACCACTCTGATGCATCATCTGATGATGAATCATCTGGCTACATTAATGAATGCTTGAATGATCTCAAACAACCTCGTTCTGAGAGTGTTTGGAAACAGCTGTTTAAATCTCCAACTTCTGAACATCCACCTTCTCCACAAAATTCCCCAACTCAAACTCTCACTCCACAACCTCTTGAAATCCAAAACACTCCACAACCAACAGAAACCCAACCAATTCCCTCAATACCTCAACCACAACATTCTGACCAACAAACATCTGAACCACAAACCAACCAACCAACATCTGAACCACAAATCAATCCTCAACCTTCTGAACCACAAACATCTGAACATCCATCTTCACAACCTCAACCTTCTGAACAAACACCACAAACACAACTAACCCAACCAAGAAAACCCAGAATCCCTGATGAAGCAGAATTGGGATCACGTGTTTATACTCTGTTAAGAGATTTTGATAAGGATAATGTCTCAGACTTTGCTGACATTATGGATGTTTGCATGACTACTATGGACAAAGAGGCTGCTAACGCTGTTTGGAAGAAATATCTTTACAGACTGAATAGGGAGGCTTTGAAAATCAGGACTCAATGTCTTAGATTATCAAAAGTAAGGTTTGCTGCTTATCAAAAACGGATTAAGAAAAACACTCCTCCTATTCTTCTTCTAGAAGCTCCTCCACCTCCAGAAATTCCTGCACCTGATGTTACTCAGACTGTTTCAGAATCTACTGTTTCAGAATCTACAGATCTTCAGAAGGATGTCAAAGAACTTAAGGATTTTATGGTTGATCAAAAGAAAACAAATGAAGAAATGAAAACTTGGATGGCTAAGCAAGATGAAAATTCAGAAAGGATTACAGCACTGCTGCAACTCATTGCTTCTCAACAAGCCTCATCTGCTAAACCTACTTGATGTTTTGCACAAGTTTTTCATGTTTTGCTTTGTTTTGATTTTCTTCTGATATGTTTTGTATGCTTTTATCTGAATCTGGATGTTCTCTTGACTTTATGACAATGATCTTTTTGCTTATCTGGATATGTGTTTCTTCTGCATCTTTACTGTCTTTTAAAATTCTTTTTGATTATGACAAAAAGGGGGAGAAACAAAATAGAATCTGATTGTTCAAATCTATAAGCAATTATCTGAACTAAGTCAGACATGTTACTAACATTCTTTGAATTTAAGTGTCCCAGATATTATTAAAAAAATCTGACAAATTTCATTGAAGTTTTTCCTGAGATCTATCTTTTCAGAACCTGATCAAAAATAGCTAAATCTGAGTAGACCAGACTCTGATATCTAACCTTGAGTACTATGATCTAAAAGATAACTCAAGACAGGAAATGGCAAGATAAACAACCAGGTGTTCTGAAGTTGTTCATCTGGCATCAAGCTTTAATATGGCATCAAGCTTTGACTCTAGAAGTCAAACATATGTCAACCAGGCTTCAATCAGGCTCTGAATCTGAAATGTACTCAACCAGAAAGGGAAGTATCTAATTCCATTAGAGTATTCATTTCAGGGGGAGATTGTTAATCTCAGGGGGAGTAATTTTAATTCATATTTTTATTGAACAAATTTCTCATGTTTTGTCATCATCAAAAAGGGGGAGATTGTAAGAGCACAGATTGTGTCTTAGTAATATCTCTATGTTTTGATGATAACATTAATGATAATTTGTATACAAGAATTATACTCTCTAAATTTGTTCTAAACTGTTTTTTACAGGCACAAAAGATTTTAATCTTAAAGAGCAAATTTGATGTGAACAATAAATTCTGAATGGCTCAAGAGCATCTGAAGATTAGAAGAATCTGAAGTATAAGAGCTTAGTCATCAAGATTCTGAAGATACAACACGCTGCATATATTATCAAGAATCTGAATGAAAGAAGACTCTGAGTGAAGAGACTCTGAATGAGAGAAGACTCTGATCTGAGTGAAGACTCTGATCTAAGAGCATGTTACGCTTCAAGCACACAGCTGCACCAGACTCTGATTCAGCAACATCTGAAGAACATCTTAGGCTCTGAAGTTTCCAGAAGATTCTGAAGACTGAAGACTCTGATATTGATTGTTGATCTGAACTATCTGAAGAATTATTTGAAGAAGATTATTTTAATATATCCGTTGGAATATGCCAGCAAATCTTTCCTTAATTGGGATAGACATAAATCTCTGCAAGAAGATTATTCCTCTGATACATTCCATATGTGGTAAATTCACAGCTCAGCAGACAATTGCTACACCCACATTTTGTGCGCCGTCTCTCTGCTGCAATAGTACAAAGGACAGTACTATTTGATATTGGAAATATCTTCTCCAACGGTAAAATATTCTCTCCAATATTCAAGTGGCTATATAAAGGAAATCATAGCTCATTCTTCAAGTGACGGAAATAATTGCAAGAACACTCTCACGCGAAAAACTCTCAAGCTCTCATATTCTTTGCTGTTCATACATTGTTCTAAACTTAGAGAAATAACACAGTTGTGTTTATAGCTTTCATAGAAGCAATTTATTACTCTTACATTGTATTACATTAATTTGTAAAGGAAGTGTTCCTTAAGAGGATCTAGGTTAGATCAGTAGCTCTTGAGAAGACTAAGAACAGTTGTTCTTAGGTGTTGTTTTCCTTAAGAGGATCTAGGTTAGATCAGTAGCTCTTGAGAAGACTAAGAACAGTTGTTCTTAGGTGTTGCTATTTGTAATCAGTTGATTTGAATAGTGGATTAAGTCCTTGTTGAGAAAGGCAAATCACTCTTGAAAAGGGTGGACTGGAGTAGTTGAGTTCAACGAACCAGGATAAAAATACTTGAGTTTTTATCTTTGATTATTTTCTGTCATACTTATTCAACCCCCCTTCTAAGTATTTTCTCACCTTCAATATGATAGTCTAAGAAAAGGTAAACACAAAAGGAAAGATGACCTACTAATGAACACGGTATCCTAAGCAAAGGTATCTGACCAAAAGAGAAATGGTGTTACCTACTATCAAACATATGAAAGCCTAAGAAAAGGTAAACACACGAGGAAAGATGGCCTACTACAAAACATGGTAGCTTAGGCAAAGGTATCTGACCAAAAAAAGGCAATATATTACCTACTATCAAACATATGATAGCCTAAGGTAATAAACTTGAAAGGAGAGATCACCTACTACCATACTTATGGCTGCCTAAGAAAAGGTGTCTGACCAAAATAAAAGTGTGTTACCTACTATCAAACATATGATAGCCTAAGAAAAGGTAGATACAAAAGAAAAGATGACCTACTACCAAACATGGTAGCCTAAGCAAAGGTATCTGACCAAAAGAGATAGACATATTACCTACTATCAAACATATGATAGCCTAAGTAGAGGTAGTAGACTCGAAAGGAGATTTCACCTACTACGAAACATATGGCAGCCTAAGAAAAGGAGTCTGGCCAAAAGAAAAGTGTGTTACCTACTATCAAATATATGATAGCCTAGGAAAACGTAAAGAGAAAAGGAAAGATGACCAACAACCAAACATGGCAGCCTAAACAAAGGTATCTGACCAAAAGAGAGAGACATATTACCTACCAACAAACATATGATAGCCTAAGAAGAGGTTGTAGACTTGAAAGGAGAGATCACCTACTACCAAACATATGGCAGCCTAAGAAAACGTGTCTGACTAAAAGAAAAGTGTGTTTCCTACTATCAAACATATGATAGCATAACAAAAGTTAAACACAAAACAAAAGATGACCTACTACAAAACATGGTAGCCTAAATAAAGGTATCTGACCAAAAGAGATAGACATACTACCTACCATCAAAAATATGATAGCCTAAGAATAGGTAGTAGACTTAGAAGTAGAGATCACCTACTACCAAACATATGGCAGCCTAAGAAAAGGTGTCTGACCAAAAGATAAGTGTGTTACCTACTATCAAACATATGATAGTCTAAGAAAAGGTAAACATAAAAGGAAAGATCACCTAGTACTGAACACGGTATCCTAAGCAAAGGTATCTGACTAAAAGGGAAATGGTGTTACCTACTATCAAACATATGAAAGCCTAAGAAAAGGTAAACACACAAAGAAAGATGGCCTAATACCGAACATGGTAGCCTAGGCAAAGGTATCTGACCAAAAAAAGGCAATATATTACCTACTATCAAACATATGATAGCCTAAGTAAAGGTAATAAACTTGAAAGGAGAGATCACCTACTACCATACATATGGTTGCCTAAGAAAAGGTGTCCGACCAAAATAAAAGTGTGTTACCTACTATCAAACATATGATAGCCTAAGAAAAGGTAAACACAAAAGGAAAGATGACCTACTACCAAACATGGTAGCCTAAGCAAAGGTATCTGACGAAAAGAGATAGACATATTACCTACTATCAAACATATGATAGCCTAAGAAGAGGTAGTAGACTCGAAAGGAGAGATCACCTACTACCAAACATATGGCAGCCTAAGAAAAGGTGTCTGACCAAAAGAAAAGTGTGTTACCTACTATCAAACATATGATAGCCTAAGAAAAGGTAAACACAAAAGGAAAGATGATTTACTACCAAACATGGTAGCCTAAACAAAGGTATTTGACCAAAAGAGATAGACATACTACCTACCATCAAATATATGATAGCCTAAGAAGAGGTAGTAGACTCGAAAGGAGAGATCACCTACTACCAAACATATGGCAGCCTAAGAAAAGGTGTCTGACCAAAAGAAAAGTGTGTTACCTACTATCAAACATATGATAGCCTAAGAAAAGGTAAACACAAAAGGAAAGATGACCTACTACCAAACATGGTAGCCTAAATAAAGGTATTTGACCAAAAGAGATATACATACTACCTACCATCAAATATATGATAGCCTAAGAAGAGGTAGTAGATATGAATGGAGAGATCACATACCACCAAACATATGGCAGCCTAAAAAAAGGTGTCTGACCAAAAGAAAAGTGTGTTACCTACTATCAAACATATGATAGCTTAAGAAAAGGTAAACACAAAAGGAAAGATGACCTACTACCCAACATGGTAGCCTAAACAAAGGTATCTAACCAAAAGAGATAAACATACTACCTACCATCAAACATATGATAGCCTAAGAAGAGGTAGTAGACTTGAAAGGAGAGATCACCTACTACCAAACATATGGCAGCCAAAGAAAAGGTGTCTGACCAAAAGAAAAGTGTGTTACCTACTATCAAACATATGATAGCCTAAGAAAAGGTAAACACAAAAGGAAAGATGACCTACTACCCAACATGGTAGCCTAAACAAAGGTATCTGACCAAAAGAGATAGACATACTACCTACCATCAAACATATGATAGCCTAAGAAGAGGTAGTAGACTTGAAAGGAGAGATCACCTACTACCAAACATATGGCAGCCTAAGAAAAGGTGTCTGATCAAAAGAAAAGTGTGTTACCAACTATCAAACATATGATAGCTTAAGAAGAGGTAAACACAAAAGGAAAGATGACCTACTACCCAACATGGTAGCCTAAACAGAGGTATCTAACCAAAATAGATAGACATACTACCTACCATCAAAAATATGACAGCCTAAGAATAGGTAGTAGACTTGGAAGGAGAGATAACCTAGTACTAAACATATGGCAGCCTAAGAAAAGGTGTCTGACCAAAAGGAAAGTGTGTTACCTACTATCAAACATATGATAGCCTAAGAAAAGGTAAACACAAAAGGAAAGATGACCTACTACCAAACATGGTAGCCTAAACAAAGGTATCTGACCAAAAGAGATAGACATGCTACCTACCATCAAACATATGATAGCCTAAGAAGAGGTAGTAGACTTGAAAGGAGAGATCACCTACTACCAAACATATGGCAGCCTAAGAAAAGGTGGTTGACCAAAAGAAAAATATGTTACCTACTATCAAACATATGATAGCCTAATAAAATTTAAACACAAAAGCAAAGATGACCTACTACCAAACCTGGTAGCCTAAACAAAGGTATCTAACCAAAAGAGATAGACATACTACCTACCATCAAAAATATGATAGCCTAAGAATAGGTAGTAAACTTGGAAGGAGAGATCACCTACTACCAAACATATGGCAGCCTAAGAAAAGGTGTCTGACCAAAAGAAAAGTGTGTTACCTACTATCAATTATATGATAGTCTAAGAAAAGGTAAACACAAAAGGAAAGATGACCAACTACTAAACACGGTATCCTAAGAAAAGGTATCTGACCAAAAGAGAAATGGTGTTACTTACTATCAAACATATGACAGCCTAAGAAAAGGTAAATACACAAGAATAGATGGCCTACTACCGAACATGGTAGCCTATGCAAAGGTATCTGACCAAAAAAAGGCAATATGTTACCTACTATCAAACATATGATAGCCTAAGTAAAGGTAATAAACTTGAAAGGAGAGATTACCTACTACCATACATATGGCTGCCTAAGAAAAGGTGTCTGACCAAATGAAAAGTGTGTTATCTACTATCAAACATATGATAGCCTAAGAAAAGGTAAACACAAAAGGAAAGATGACCTACTACCAAACATGGTAGCCTAAGAAAAGGTATCTGACCAAAAGAGATAGACGTATTACCTACTATCAAACATATGATAGCCTAAGAAGAGGTAGTAGACTCGAAAGGAGAGATCACCTACTACCAAACATATGGCAGCCTAAGAAAAGGTGTCTGACCAAAAGAAAAGTGTGTTACCAACTATCAAACATATGATAGCCTAAGAAAAGTTAAACACAAAAGGAAAGATGAAATACTAACAAACATGGTAGCCTAAACAAAGGTATCTGACCAAAATAGGTAGACATACTACCTACCATCAAAAGTATGATAGCCTAAGAATAGGTAGTAGACTTGGAAGGAGAGATCACCTACTACCAAACATATGGCAGCCTAAGAAAAGGTGTCTGACCAAAAGAAAGGTGTGTTACATACTATCAAACATATGATAGTCTAAGAAAAGGTTAACACAAAAGGAAAGATGACCTACTACTGAACACGGTATCCTAAGCAAAGGTATCTGACCAAAAGAGAAATGGTGTAACCTACTATCGAACATATGACAGCCTAAGAAAAGGTAAACACAAAAGGAAAGATGGCCTACTATCGAACATGGTAGCCTAGGCAAAGGTATCTGACCAAAAAAAGGCAATATATTACCTACTATAATACATATGATAGCCTAAGTAAAGGTAATAAGCTTGAAAGGAGAGATCACCTACTACCATACATATGGCAGCCTAAGAAAAGGTGTCTGACCAAAAGAAAAGTGTGTTACCTACTATCAAACATATGACAGCGTAAGAAAAGGTAAACACAAAAGGAAAGATGACCTACTACCAAACATGGTAGCCTAAACAAAGGTATCTAACCAAAAGAGATAGACATACTACCTACCATCGAAAATATGATAGCCTAAGAATAGGTAGTAGACTTGGAAGGAGAGATCACCTACTAACAAACATATGGCAGCCTAAGAAAAGGTGTCTGACCAAAAGAAAAGTGTGTTACCTACTATCAAACATATGATAGTCAAAGAAAAGGTAAACACAAAAGGAAAGATGACCTACTACTAAACACAGTATCCTATTATCAAACATATGACAGCCTAAGAAAAGGTAAATACATAAGAATAGATGGCCTACTACCGAACATGGTAGCCTATGCAAAGGTATCTGACCAAAAAAAGGCATAATATTACCTAATATCAAACATATGATAGCCTAAGTAAAGGTAATAAACTTGAAAGGAGAGATCACCTACTACCATACATATGGCTACGTAAGAAAAGGTGTTTGACCAAATGAAAAGTGTGTTACCTACTATCAAATATATGATAGCCTAAGAAAAGGTAAACACAAAAGGAAAGATGACCTACTACCAAACATGGTAGCCTAAACAAACGTATCTGACCAAAAGAGATAGACATATTACCTACTATCAAACATATGATAGCCTAAGAAGAGGTAGTAGACTCGAAAGGAGAGATCACCTACTACCAAACAGATGGCAGCCTAAGAAAAGGTGTCTGACCAAAAGAAATGTTTGTTACCTACTATCAAACATATGATAGCCTAAGAAAAGGTAAACACAAAAGGAAAGATGACCTACTACCAAACATGGTAGCCTAAACAAAGGTATCTGACCAAAAGAGATAGACATACTACCAACCATCAAATATATGATAGCCTAAGAAGAGGTAGTAGATATGAAAGGAGAGATCACCTACTACCAAACATATGGCAGCCTAAAAAAAGGTGTCTGACCAAAAGAAAAGTGTGTTACCTACTATCAAACATATGATAACTTAAGAAAAGGTAAACACAAAAGGAAAGATGACCTACTACCCAACATGGTAGCCTAAACAAAGGTATCTAACCAAAATAGATAGACATACTACCTACCATCAAAAATATGATAGCCTAAGAATAGGTAGTAGACTTAGAAGGAGAGATAACCTAGTACCAAACATATGGCAGCATAAAAAAAGGTGTCTGACCAAAAGAAAAGTGTGTTACCTACTATCAAACATATGATAGCCTAAGAAAAGGTAAACACAAAAGGAAAGATGACCTACTACCAAACATGGTAGCCTAAACAAAGGTATCTGACCAAAAGAGATAGACATACTACCTACCATTAAACATATGATAGCCTAAGAAGAGGTAGTAGACTCGAAAGGAGAGATCACCTACTACCAAACATATGGCAGCCTAAGAAAAGGTGGTTGACCAAAAGAAAAATATGTTACCTACTATCAAACATATGATAGCTTAAGAAAAGTTAAACACAAAAGGAAATATGACCTACTACCAAACATGGTAGCCTATACAAAGGTATCTGACAAAAATAGATAGACATACTACCTACCATAAAAATATGATAGCCTAAGAATAGGTAGTAGACTTGGAAGGAGATATCACCTACTACCAAACATATGGCAGCCTAAAAAAAGGTGTCTGACCAAAAGAAAAGTGTGTTACCTACTATAAAACATATGACAGCCTAAGAAAAGGTAAACACAAAAGGAAAGATGACCTATTATTGAACACGGTAGCCTAAGCAAAGGTATCTGACCAAAATAGAAATGGTGCTACCTACTATCAAACATATGACATCCTAAGAAAAGGTAAACACACAAGAAAAGATGGCCTACTACCGAACATGGTAGCCTAAGCCAAGGTATCTGACCAAAAAAAGGCAATATATTACCTACTATCAAACATATGACAGCCTAAGTAAAGGTAATAAACTTGAAAGGAGAGATCACCTACTACCATACATATGGCTGCCTAAGAAAAGGTGTCTGACCAAAAGAAAAGTGTGTTACCTACTACCAAACATATGATAGCCTAAGAAAAGTTAAACACAAAACGAAAGATGACCTACTACCAAACATGGTTGCCTAAGCAAAGGTATCTGACCAAAAAAGATAGACATATTACCTACTATCAAACATATGATAGCCTATGAAGAGGTAGTAGACTCAAAGGGAGAGATCACCTACTACCAAACATATGGCAGCCTAAGAAAAAGTG
Source organism: Lathyrus sativus (assembly GCA_963859935.3). NCBI lineage: Eukaryota > Viridiplantae > Streptophyta > Magnoliopsida > Fabales > Fabaceae > Lathyrus > Lathyrus sativus. The sequence continues at coordinate 339,852,953 of OZ012739.1, forward strand.
TCTGACCAAAAGAAAAGTGTGTTACCTACTATCAAACATATGATAGCCTAAGAAAAAGTAAACACAAAAGAAAAGATGACCTACTACCAAGCATGGTAGCCTAAACAAAGGTATCTGACCAAAAGAGATAGACATACTACCTACCATCAAACATATGATAGCCTAAGAAGAGGTAGTAGATATGAAAGGAGAGATCACCTACTACCAAACATATGGCAGCCTAAGAAAAGGTGTCTGACCAAATGAAAAGTGCGTTACCTACTATCAAACATATGATAACTTAAGAAATGGTAAACACAAAAGGAAAGATGACCTACTACCCAACATGGTAGCCTAAACAAAGGTATCTAACCAAAATAGATAGACATACTACCTACCATCAAACATATGATAGCCTAAGAAGAGGTAGTAGACTTGAAAGGAGAGATCACCTACTGCCAAACATATGACAGCCTAAGAAAAGGTGTCTGACCAAAAGAAAAGTGTGTTACCTACTATCAAACATATGATAGCCTAAGAAAAGGTAAACAAAAAAGGAAAGATGACCTACTACGAAAAATGGTAGCCTAAGCAAAGGTATCTAACCAAAAGAGATAGACATACTACCTACTATCAAACATATGATAGCCTAAGAAGAGGTAGTAGACTCGAAAGGAAAGATCACTTACTACCAAACATATGGCAACCTTAGAAAAGGTGTCTGACCATAAGAAAGGTGTATTACTTACTATCAAACATATGATAGCCTAAGAAAAGGTAAACTCAAAAGGAAACATGACCTACTACCGAACACGGTAGCCTAAACAAACGTATCTGACCAAAAGAGAAATGGTGTTACGTACTATCAAACATATGACAGCCGAAGAAAAGGTTAACACACAAGGAAAGATGACCTACTACCGAACATGGTAGCCTAAGCAAAGGTATCTGACCAAAAAAAGACAATATATTACCTACTATCAAACATATGATAGCCTATGTAAAGCTAATAAACTTGAAAGGAGAAATCACCTACTACCAAACATATGGCAGCCTAAGAAAGGGTGTCTGACTAAAAGAAAAGTGTATTACCTACAATCAAACATATGATAGCATAAGAAAAGGTAAACACAAAAGGAAAGATGACCTACTAGCAAACATGATAGCCTAAACAAAGGTATCTGACCAAAAGTGATAGAATACTACCTACCATCAAACATATGATAGCCTAAGAAGAGGTAGTAGACTTGAAAGAGAGATCACCCACTACCAAACATATGGCAGCCTAAGAAAAGGTGTCTGACCAAATATAAGTGTGTTACCTACTATCAAACATATGATAGCCTAAGAAACGGTAAACATAAAAGGAAAGATGACCTACTACCAAACATGGTAGCCTAAGCAAAGGTATCTGACCAAAAGAGATAGACATACTACCTACTATCAAACATATGATATCCTAAGAAGAGGTGGTAGACTCGAAAGAAGAGATCACCTACTACCAAACATATGACAACCTAAGAAAAGGTTTCTGACCAAAAGAAAGGTGTAATACCTACTATCAAACATATGATAGTCTAAGAAAGGTTAAAAACAAAAGGAAAGATGACCTACTACCAAACACGGTAGCCAAAGCAAAGGTATTTGACCAAAAGAGAAATGATGTTACCTATTATCCAACATATGACAGCCTAAGAAAAGGTAAACACAAAAGGAAAGATGACCTACTACCCAACATGGTAGCCTAAACAAAGGTATCTGACCAAACGTGATAGAATACTACCTACCATCAAACATATGATTGCCTATGAAGAGGTAGTAGACTTGAAAGGATAGATCACCTACTACCAAACATATGGCAGCCTAAGAAAAGGTGTCTGACCAAAAGAAAAGTGTGTTACCTACTATCAAACATATGATAGCCTAAGAAAAGGTAAACACAAAAGGAAAGATGACCTACTACCAAACATGATAGCCTAAACAAAGGTATTTGAAAAAAGAGATAGACATACTACCTACCATCAAACATATGATAGCCTAAGAAGATGTAGTAGACTTGAAAGGAGAGATCGCGTACTACCAAACATATGGCAGCCTAAGAAAAGGGTTCTGAACAAAAGAAAAGTGTATTACCTACTATCAAAATATGATAGCCAAAGAAAAGGTAAACCCAAAAGGAAAGATGACCTACTACCAAACATGGTAGCCTAAGCAAAGGTATCTGACCAAAAGAGATAGACATACTACCTACTATCAAAGATATGATAGCCTAAGAAGAGGTAGTAGACTCGAAAGGAGAGATCACCTACTACCAAACATATGGCAGCCTAAGAAAAGGTGTCTGACCAAAAGAAACGTGTATTACCTACTGTCAAACATATGATAGCCTAAGAAAAGGTAAACACAAAAGGAAAGATGACCTACTACCGAACACGGTAGCCTAAACAAACGTGTCTGACCAAATGAGAAATGGTGTTACCTACTATCAAACATGTGACAGCCGAAGAAAAGGTTAACGCACAAGGAAAGATGACCTACTACCGAACATGGTAGCCTAAGCAAAGGTATCTGACCAAAAAAAGACAATATATTACCTACTATCAAACATATGATAGCCTAAGTAAAGCTAATAAACTTGAAAGGAGAAATTACCTACTATCAAACATATGGCAGCCTAAGAAAGGGTGTCTGACTAAAAGAAAAGTGTATTACCTACAATCAAACATATGATAGCATAAGAAAAGGTAAACACAAAAGGAAAGATGACCTACTAGCAAACATGATAGCCTAAACAAAGGTATCTGACCAAAAGTGATAGAATACTACCTACCATCAAACATATGATAGCCTAAGAAGAGGTAGTAGACTTGAAAGAGAGATCACCCACTACCAAACATATGGCAACCTAAGAAAAGGTGTCTGACCAAATATAAGTGTGTTACCTACTATCAAACATATGATAGCCTAAGAAACGGTAAACATAAAAGGAAAGATGACCTACTACCAAACATGGTAGCCTAAGCAAAGGTATCTGACCAAAAGAGATAGACATACTACCTACTATCAAACATATGATATCCTAAGAAGAGGTAGTAGACTCGAAAGCAGAGATCACCTACTACCAAACATAGGACAACCTAAGAAAAAGTTTCTAACCAAAAGAAAGGTGTAATACCTATTATCAAACATATGATAGTCTAAGAAAGGTTAAAAACAAAAGGAAAGATGACCTACTACCAAACACGGTAGCCAAAGCAAAGGTATTTGACCAAAAGAGAAATGGTGTTACCTATTATCCAACATATGACAGCCTAAGAAAAGGTAAACACAAAAGGAAAGATGACCTACTACCCAACATGGTAGCCTAAACAAAGGTATCTGACCAAACGTGATAGAATACTACCTACCATCAAATATATGATTGCCTATGAAGAGGTAGTAGACTTGAAAGGATAGATCACCTACTACCAAACATATGGCAGCCTAAGAAAAGGTGTCTGACCAAAAGAAAAGTGTGTTACCTACTATCAAACATATGATAGCCTAAGAAAAGGTAAACACAAAAGGAAAGATGACCTACTACCAAACATGATAGCCTAAACAAAGGTATTTGAAAAAAGAGATAGACATACTACCTACAATCAAACATATGATAGCCTAAGAAGATGTAGTAGACTTGAAAGGAGAGATCGCGTACTACCAAACATATGGCAGCCTAAGAAAAGGGTTCTGAACAAAAGAAAAGTGTATTACCTACTATCAAAATATGATAGCCAAAGAAAAGGTAAACCCAAAAGGAAAGATGACCTACTACCAAACATGGTAGCCTAAGCAAAGGTATCTGACCAAAAGAGATAGACATACTACCTACTATCAAAGATATGATAGCCTAAGAAGAGGTAGTAGACTCGAAAGGAGAGATCACCTACTACCAAACATATGGCAGCCTAAGAAAAGGTGTCTGACCAAAAGAAACGTGTATTACCTACTGTCAAACATATGATAGCCTAAGAAAAGGTAAACACAAAAGGAAAGATGACCTACTACCGAACACGGTAGCCTAAACAAACGTATCTGGCCAAATGAGAAATGGTGTTACCTACTATCAAACATGTGACAGCCGAAGAAAAGGTTAACGCACAAGGAAAGATGACCTACTACCGAACATGGTAGCCTAAGCAAAGGTATCTGACCAAAAAAAGACAATATATTACCTACTATCAAACATATGATAGCCTAAGTAAAGCTAATAAACTTGAAAGAAGAAATCACCTACTACCAAACATATGGCAGCCTAAGAAAAGGTGTCTGACCAAAAGAAAAGTATATTACCTACAATCAAACATATGATAGCATAAGAAAAGGTAAACACAAAAGGAAAGATGACCTACTACGAAACATGGTAGCCTAAATAAAGGTATCTGACCAAAAGTGATAGAATACTACCTACCATCAAACATATGATATCCTAAGAAGAGGTAGTACACTTGAAAGGAGACACCACCCACTACCAAACATATGGCAGCCTAAGAAAAGGTGTCTGACCAAATGAAAAGTGTGTTACCTACTATCAAACATATGATAGCCTAAGAAAAGGTAAACATAAAAGGAAAGATGACCTACTACCAAACACGGTAGCCTAAGCAAAGGTATCTGAACAAAAGAGATAGACATACTACCTACTATCAAACATATGATATCCTAAGAAGAGGTAGTAGACTCGAAAGAAGAGATCACCTACTACCAAACATATGACAACCTAAGAAAAGGTGTCTTACCAAAAGAAAGGGGTATTACCTACTATCAAACATATGATAGTCTAAGAAAGGTTAAACACAAAAGGAAAGATGACCTACTACCAAACACGGTAGCCTAAGCAAAGGTATGTGACCAAAAGAGAAATGGTGTTACCTATTATCAAACATATGACAGCCTAAGAAAAGGTAAACACACTAGGAAAGATGACCTATTACCGAACACGGTAGCCTAAGAAAAGGTATCTGACCAAAAAAAGGCAATATATTACCTACTATCAAACATATGATAGCCTAAGTAAAGGTGATAAACTTGAAAGGAGATATCACCTACTACCAAACATATGGCATCCTAAGAAAAGGTGTCTAACCAAAAGAAAAGTGCGTTACCTACTATCAAACATATGATAGCCTAAGAAAAGGTTAACACAAAAGGAAAGATGACCTACTACCGAACATGGTAGCCTAAACAAAGGTATCTGACCAAAAGTGATAGAATACTACCTACCATCAAACATATGATTGCCTAAGAAGAGGTAGTAGACTTCAAAGGAGAGATCACCTACTACCAAACATATGGCAGCCTAAGAAAAGGTGTCTGACCAAAAGAAAAGTGTGTTACCTACTATCAAACATATGATAGCCTAAGAAAAGTTAAACACAAAAGGAAAGATGACCTACTACCAAACATGATAGCCTAAACAAAGGTATTTGAAAAAAGAGATAGACATACTACCTACCATCAAACATATGATAGCCTAAGAAGATGTAGTAGACTTGAAAGGAGAGATCACGTACTACCAAACATATGGCAGCCTAAGAAAAGGGTTCTGAACAAAAGAAAAGTGTATTACCTACTATCAAAATATGATAGCCTAAGAAAAGGTAAACCCAAAAGGAAAGATGACCTACTACCAAACATGGTAGCCTAAGCAAAGGTATCTGACCAAAAGAGATAGACATACTACCTACTATCAAAGATATGATAGCCTAAGAAGAGGTAGTAGACTCGAAAGGAGAGATCACCTACTACCAAACATATGGCAGCCTAAGAAAAGGTGTCTGACCAAAAGAAACGTGTATTACCTACTGTCAAACATATGATAGCCTAAGAAAAGGTAAACACAAAAGGAAAGATGACCTACTACCGAACACGGTAGCCTAAACAAACGTATCTGACCAAATGAGAAATGGTGTTACCTACTATCAAACATGTGACAGCCGAAGAAAAGGTTAACGCACAAGGAAAGATGACCTACTACCGAACATGGTAGCCTAAGAAAAGGTATCTGACCAAAAAAAGACAATATATTACCTACTATCAAACATATGATAGCATAAGTAAAGCTAATAAACTTGAAAGGAGAAATCACCTACTACCAAACATATGGCAGCCTAAGAAAAGGTGTCTGACCAAAAGAAAAGTATATTACCAACAATCAAACATATGATAGCATAAGAAAAGGTAAACACAAAAGGAAAGATGACCTACTACGAAACATGGTAGCCTAAATAAAGGTATCTGACCAAAAGTGATAGAATACTACCTACCATCAAACATATGATAGCCTAAGAAGAGGTAGTACACTTGAAAGGAGAGATCACCCACTACCAAACATATGGCAGCCTAAGAAAAGGTGTCTGACCAAAAGAAAATTGTGTTACCTACTATCAAACATATGATAGCCTAAGAAAAGGTAAACATAAAAGGAAAGATGACCTACTACCAAACATGGTAGCCTAAGCAAAGGTATCTGACCAAAAGAGATAGACATACTACCTACTATCAAACATATGATATCCTAAGAAGAGGTAGTAGACTCGAAAGAAGAGATCACCTACTGCCAAACATATGACAACCTAAGAAAAGGTGTCTTACCAAAAGAAAGGGGTATTACCTACTATCAAACATATGATAGTCTAAGAAAGGTTAAACACAAAAGGAAAGATGACCTACTACCAAACACGGTAGCCTAAGCAAAGGTATGTGACCAAAACAGAAATGGTGTTACCTATTATCAAACATATGACAGCCTAAGAAAAGGTAAACACACTAGGAAAGATGACCTATTACCGAACACGGTAGCCTAAGAAAAGGTATCTGACCAAAAAAAGGCAATATATTACCTACTATCAAACATATGATAGCCTAAGTAAAGGTGATAAACTTGAAAGGAGATATCACCTACTACCAAACATATGGCATCCTAAGAAAAGGTGTCTGACCAAAAGAAAAGTGCGTTACCTACTATCAAACATATGATAGCCTAAGAAAAGGTTAACACAAAAGGAAAGATGACCTACTACCCAACAACGTAGCCTAAACAAAGGTATCTGACCAAAAGTGATAGAATACTACCTACCATCAAACATATGATTGCCTAAGAAGAGGTAGTAGACTTCAAAGGAGAGATCACCTACTACCAAACATATGGCAGCCTAAGAAAAGGCGTCTGACCAAAAGAAAAGTGTGTTACCTACTATCAAACATATGATAGCCTAAGAAAAGGTAAACACAAAAGGAAAGATGACCTACTACCCAACATGGTAGCCTAAACAAAGGTATCTGACCAAACGTGATAGAATACTACCTACCATCAAACATATGATTGCCTATGAAGAGGTTGTAGACTTGAAAGGAGAGATCACCTACTACCAAACATATGGCAGCCTAAGAAAAGGTGTCTGACCAAAAGAAAAGTGTGTTACCTACTATCAAACATATGATAGCCTAAGAAAAGGTAAACACAAAAGGAAAGATGACCTACTACCAAACATGATAGCCTAAACAAAGGTATTTGAAAAAAGAGATAGACATACTACCTACCATCAAACATATGATAGCCTAACAAGATGTAGTAGACTTGAAAGGAGAGATCATGTACTACCAAACATATGGCAGCCTAAGAAAAGGGTTCTGAACAAAAGAAAAGTGTGTTACCTACTATCAAAATATGATAGCCTAAGAAAAGGTAAACACACTAGGAAAGATGACCTATTACCGAACACGGTAGCTTAAGAAAAGGTATCTGACCAAAAAAAGGCAATATATTACCTACTATCAAACATATGATAGCCTAAGTAAAGGTGATAAACTTGAAAGGAGATATCACCTACTATCAAACATATGGCATCCTAAGAAAAGGTGTCTGACCAAAAGAAAAGTGCCTTACCTACTATCAAACATATGATAGCCTAAGAAAAGGTTAACACAAAAGGAAAGATGACCTACTACCGAACATGGTAGCCTAAACAAAGGTATCTGACCAAAAGTGATAGAATACTACCTACCATCAAACATATGATTGCCTAAGAAGAGGTAGTAGACTTCAAAGGAGAGATCACCTACTACCAAACATATGGCAGCCTAAGAAAAGGTGTCTGACCAAAAGAAAAGTGTGTTACCTACTATCAAACATATGATAGCCTAAGAAAAGGTAAACACAAAAGGAAAGATGACCTACTACCAAACATGGTAGCCTAAACAAAGGTATATGACCAAAAGAGATAGACGTACTACCTACTATCAAACATATGATATCCTAAGAAGAGGTAGTAAACTTGAAAGGAGAGATCACCGACTACCAAACATATGGCAGCCTAAGACAAGGTGTTTGACCAAAAGAATAGTGTGTTACCTACTATCAAACATATGATAGCCTAAGAAAAGTTAAACACAAAAGGAAAGATGACCTACTACCAAACACGGTAGCCTAAACAAAGGTATCTGACCAAAAGAGATAGACATACTACCTACCGTCAAAAATATGATAGCCTAAGAATAGGTAGTAGAGTTGGAAGGAGAGATCACCTACTACCAAACATATGGCAGCCTAAGAAAAGGTGTCTGACCAAAAGAAAAGTGTGTTACCTACTATCAAACATATGATAGCCTAAGAAAAGGTAAACACAAAAGGGAAGATGACCTACTACCAAACATGGTATCCTAAACAAAGGTATCTAACCAAAAGAGATAGCAATACTACCTACCATCAAACATATGATAGCCTAAGAAGATGTAGTAGACTTGAAAGGAGAGATCACGTACAACCAAACATATGGCATCCTAAGAAAAGTGTTCTGACCAAAAGAAAAGTGTGTTACCTACTATCAAAATTTGATAGCCTAAGAAAAGGTAAACCCAAAAGGAAACATGACCTACTACCAAACATGGTAGCCTAAGCAAAGGTATCTGACCAAAAGAGATAGACATACTACCTACTATCAAAGATATGATAGCCTAAGAAGAGGTAGTAGACTCGAAAGGAGAGATCACCTACTACCAAACATATGGCAGCCTAAGAAAAGGTGTCTGACCATAAGAAAGGTGTATTACCTATTGTCAAACATATGATAGCCTAAGAAAAGGTAAACACAAAAGGAAAGATGACCTACTACCGAACACGGTAGCCTAAACAAACGTATCTAACCAAAAGAGAAATGGTGTTACCTACTATCAAACATGTGACAGCCGAAGAAAAGGTTAACGCACAAGGAAAGATGACCTACTACCGAACATGGTAGCCTATGCAAAGGTATCTGACCAAAAAAAGACAATATATTACCTACTATCAAACATACGATAGCCTAAGTAAAGCTAATAAACTTGAAATGAGAGATCACCTACTACCAAACATATGGCAGGCTAAGAAAAGGTGTCTGACCAAAAGAAAAGTGTGTAACCTACTATCAAACATACGATAGCCTAAGAAAAGGTAAACACTAAAGGAAAGATGACCTACTACATAACATGGTAGCCTAAACAAAGGTATCTGACCAAAAGTAATAGAATACTACCTACCATCAAACATATGATAGCCTAAGAAGAGGTAGTAGACTCGAAAGGAGAGATCACCTACTACCAAACATATGGCAGCCTAAGAAAAGGTGTCTGACCAAAAGAAAAGTGTGTTACCTACTATCAAACATATGATAGCCTAAGAAAAGGTAAACATAAAAGGAAAGATGACCTACTACCAATCATATGGCATCCTAAGCAATGGTATCTGACCAAAAGAGATAGACATACTACCTACTATCAAACATATGATATCCTAAGAAGAGGTAGTAGATGTCATACCCTAAATTTGTCCTACCCTTTTTGTAATTATTTTCGCGTTTTTTTGTTTTTTGCCGTTTAGACACGTGTCCACCTGAAATTGGGCATTTTTCAAATTTTTATCCAGTCTATCCAATAAAAGTGTGACACGTGGCTGAAGGACTTTTGGTCATTTTTGTTGCTATTTTCATTTTCCTACTTTTTCTATAAATATTACCTCTTTGTTCATATCTTTATTTTATCATTTATTTAATCTAATTAGGTGTAGAATTATTTATTTAAATAGTTTTTTATTTCTATTGGAAGTTAGATAGATACTCTTTTTATTATTAGATTTAATAGTAGAATTAAATTTCTTTTGTTTAATTAAGAGTAGAACATTATTTGTTTTTTTATAAAAAAATATAGTTCACTATGTTTTTTGGTTTTTTTAATAAGCTTCTTTGATATAGTTGTTAGAGTTTTTATTTATTTATTTATTTATTATTAATTGGATTAGTAGTAGTTTCTTATTTGTTATTTAGTCATTTAGATTATTGTTAATATTTATTAGGATTTTGGAATTAATTAGAGTATTTGAAAATATTAGTTTTATTTACTTATTTATTATTTTTATTACTAGATTATTAGTAATTAGTTATTCTTTTTTATTCATTCGGATTTAGTTTAGTTTAATTAGGTTTTTATATAGATTTTGCTAGTTAATATTAATTAGGTTTTGTTTTAAGTTTTTAAATGTTATTATTTATTTAGTTACGTTAGTTTTTGTTTTTTTCTTTTTTTTATTTTTCTTTTTTTTAATAGCTTTAAGTTCTTCAGTCCACTAGTTGCTATCTAGGCCCATTAGGTTTTTTTTTGTGCCACTTGTCAGGCTATAAAGCCTAGACTGTGGCTGCATTAATGACACGCTCTCCCAACACTGAAACCAGCCGCCACCTCACCTTTCCAAACCCTAACCCTAACCCTAGCGGCTGCCACCTCACCATCCCATACAAACACTTTGCCGCCTCACCGGACAAATCACCACAGATCAAACTCGCTGGAAACACTCGCCGGTAAACTCATGAACATCACCAGAAAACTTATCATGTTCATATCATCGTTCATATCACTTTCCCAGAAACTTCGAATCCTTCATCAACTTCATCATATTCATAAGCCATTTTCCAGATTTCACCAATACTCATCCAACCTTCATCATTTTCCCAGCAATATTCATCAAAACCACCATTTTTATCTCAATATTTTCCCAGAAACTCATACATTCAACCTCATTTTCCAGAATTCATTACGCATCCATCATCTGTTCATATCTTTTTCCAGTTTTTTCTTTGAACTTTCAACTGTGTTCATACTTTCTCCCAGATTTCTTTATAACTCCAAAAATTCATCCAATCCCCAGAAATTCATACCAGTTCATCCTCCGCCATGAACATCAAACCACCAAATTCCAGATCTTCATTTTTTCAACTCTTCATCAATGTTACCCAGATTTCGAACCAACTCCTTCACCTCATGGGATCTAGATCTAAACTCAGAATACCATCCCAAATCTTCACATCGTCACACGCGAAACCAGATCTGAAGCTTCATTTTCATCAACAATCCAGCATGAACGAATCATCATCTTCATTATAACCTTCACGTCTTCACCTTCAAGAAATTTTCCAGAAACTTATTCTACAACGGAAACCCAGATCCATACGGATCCCATTCCTCATCAAGCTTCGCCATCTCGATCTACAAACTTCTCCATATCACAATCACCTCTCTCAGTCTCTCTACGATCATCAACATAATCTCCAGCTCGGAACTTATTGGACATCATACGAACCAACATCATCAACTTACATGCAGCTTCAGATCTCTCTCCACCTTCGCACGAACAACCCATAACAGCAAGCTTCTAATCGCGACCTTCGTTTTGCTAATTACCGCCTACTTCCGTCACCATCAATGTTTAGTGGAGAAGCAGATTGTATTTGGATTTCCGGTGGATTTAATTGTTCGATAGTGTAGGTATGGTTTGTTTAGTTGGACAAATGAAGATGACGTTGACAGGAAAGGAGAGAGAGGTTTGGGACGAAGAGTGGTGGAGCACGACGGCGGCTAGGGTTTGTTCTTTTGCCAAAACAAGTGAAGAAGAGAGAGTTAGCAGACTTTTGGGTCAGTGGGCCTTTCAGCCCAACTATGTGTCTGTCTGATCATACCCTCCTTGCGGTCGTACACACCCCTTCTGGCTGCCCATTGTGTTGAGTTGGGCCCTAAAACCAGGCCCAACCAAAGTCCCTTTTGAACCCCTGTTCTTCAGCATTACACACCCTCTGTTTTTTTATTTTCTCTTATATTTTTCAATCTTTTTTTTTTTATTTTAACTTATTTTTTTTATAATGTATATTGAATATTTTCAAACTTATTTTCAAAACTTTTTCTTAGTCTTTATTACTAAAATATTTTCAAATTCATTGTTAAAATAGTTTTTAGTATTTATTTAAAAATTAACTACCAAAATAATTTTTTCTCAAGTCATGAGAAACCAAATCCTCGAAGTCTAGCACTTCTTGGATTTTTTGGATAATCATTATTGGGGTGTACACCTCAAGTAATATATTATTCGACTTCTCATTTTTTTATATATATATCTATTTAGAATAAAGAAATATCATAGGAATCCAACATTCCGTGTGATATATCTTTTGTTCATCCAAACATTTTCTGAATGAAAAAGGTGTTGTTAGGATCCAGCATTCGAATGATACCCCGATTGATTAATTGTGAGGTATGCGTCTCATTTATTGAATACTCGTCATTTCTCTTATACTTTTCAAATTCAATTTCGCATTTTCACCTCTCATACCACAAACTCTTTTCATGTCACCGATTCAATTCCAAATTATTTTCAAAACGTTTTTCTCGATTAAAACCCCGAAAGAAAGAGGCACTTGGAGTCTAGCATTCCTTGTGTCTTCGAGTGAATAATTCTCGAAGCACGCCCTTTGAGTTGTTATTCACTCAACATTTCGCATTCAATCGTTTTTAAATATTCTCCTAAGTCGAATGCTCGTCCGCATTCGCAACCCACACTTCCTTCACCACTCCTCGTGGTCTCGATATTAGGAGCACCCTCAGGGACTAATATCGTTTTCTCACAACCTTAACACTTGAAACGTCGTCAAGTCGGTTCCATCTTCGATCAAATCCTCGACACGTTGTCGAGCTATTCCAAACCAACTTCCTTTGGCCACGCACGCCATTCTTCGATTCGATCATTTCACAAACATTTTTCAAAACTTACAAAAGAGGGATATTCTCAGAATCAAGCATTCTTTGAATATTTGAATGAGTAACTCTCGAGGCGCGCCCTTGAGTTGTTATTAGTTTGTTCTTTCGATTTCAAAACATCCAACTCTTTATCTTCAATTTATTCAGTCAATTCCCGAAAGAATTGAGTTCTTGGAATCTCGCATTCTTTGAATTCTTGAGTGGCAAGCTCTCGAGGCACGCTCTTGGGTTGCTTGTCAGTCACCCTTTCGTCTCTTTCCCAAACTCCCAATCTATCCAACCTCATATTTGTGTGGTTGTTTCCACGAACTACGGACGCTCTGATTCTTTATTCATTCTTGAATATAAGATACGTAGTCACAAGATTGCGATGATCTTGGCGAGTACAATCCCATCCATCTTCCGTATCCCCCTATCATTTCCCGTAGTCGAACTACGACGCTCTGATTTCTCATTCTCGTCCGAATGAGCATACGTAGGCACAAGGGCCCCAATCCTTGGCGAGCACCCTATCTTCTAACCTCCCATCTCTTCTTAGCATCTTTATCTTATTACCCTACCAATTCTATCTTTATCAGCGAGAAGAAAGCAAGTAAACCTAAACAACACTCCCCACATTTACCTTAAGAGGTTCCCGTCGAGTACGACGGACGTGAGGGGTGCTGATACCTTCCCCTCACGTAACCGACTCCCGAACCCGGAACATGGTTGCGACAGCCCTGTTCCTATCCTTTCGTTTCAAGAGGTTTTCTCGATATTTTCCTCTCCCGTTTGTTCGGGAAAAATAAAGTTCGGTGGCGACTCTGTCGAACCGCATTTCCGCGCCTTTCGCGCGAGGGTCGTATGTTCGAATGATTTTTCGAGGTGCGACAGGTGGCGACTCTGCTGGGGATATTTTTGCTCCATGCAAAGAGAGAGTCAAGCCTATCTTTTGGTTTGTGAGGAGTGTTTGTTTTTTATTTGTTTTCTTTTTGTATTCGCTCTCTTGTGGAATTTATTTATGCTTGTTATCTTAGCTTGTCGGTTCTTGGGATAACATCATGAGTAAGGCTCTACACCCGAGCTTTGGTAAAAGCAGAGAGAATACATAGTTTAGAATTGGTAGTCGAGTAGTGTTAGTCTCCGAGGACTTGCTCCTTGTGGGCCTAGCATGAAAGATCCTCCAGAGGAGACCTATTCGTAGATCTCGTTGTAACACAGCTAGCCTGTTGCACGACTTGATTAATGAAGGGTCCGTGATTCTGGGAACCTTTTGTTAGCACCAGTTCCGATATTGGTGGTCGTGTAGTGTTAGTCTCCAAGGACTCGCTCCTTGTGCGCCTAGCATGAGGACCCCGCTCAGGAGAGACCTTATCGTCATTATCGTCGTAATGCAGCCAGCCTGTTGCGTGACGCTAATACGACTAGTGTCCGTGATCTTGGGAACCAAACGTAGAAACCATCCCGTAAGAGGGTCTATGGGTAGAATGTTTAGATCTTCCCGCATAGGTCTTACCTGTCAATGTTCTTTGAGCAGGAATTATGGTTATTTATCTATTACAGTTACCAGCTTCAGGAGTTGTTGGAGTTGTGATCCTGTGATCCTGGATCTTGTATCTTGCATTGCATCTTGCATATCATTTGCATTGCATTTCATATGTTGTGCATTTTGCATTTCCAGTCCTTCAACAGAATCTTATGTCTTCGTTCCTTCCTCTCCAGTAAATCAAGTTGATTCCCGACACCAGTACACAATTAGAGCCAATACCAGACGATCGATGGAGCAGATTCGGCAAGAGCAAATTGCTATCAGGAAGGAGCTGGAATCCCTCAACAGAAAGATGGATCAGATCTTCGAAGCCCTCTCCATAACTGGAAAGGAATCAGAACAGCAGACCGTTCAACGACCGCGTCAGCAAAATCAACACAGGACATGGAAACCAGAAAGAGTATTTGATAATCTTCCAATGACATATGCAGATATCTTTGCTCAATTAATGGAACAAAGGGCTATCGTCCCAAGAGATCTAGCTCCCCCAACTGTCCTTCCTGCTGATTATGACGCGAATGCTCATTGTGAGTTCCATAAGGGCGCTCCAGGTCACAACATTGAGAATTGCAGGTTTCTCAAACACAAAATTCAAGACCTGATTGACAAGGAAGCTCTCACCTTTGATGGGAAGTATCTCAGTGCCATCAACGACCCGATGCCACCAGCCAACTAGCGCTAACATCATATCAAGTCCAGTCAAGTTCATTCTCTGAAGAAGGCCGTCATGCTGCCATTTAATCTTTCGCATTTCTTATATTTTGTCTTTGCGTGTTTAAGTACTATATGCTTTGAACAATTGCCATTTCGTATTTGGTTTTCATTAATGTATCGTTTATGCATGTTTTGAATTAGTTATGTCGTATTCACTCATTTTTCACTTATCACCGACACATTTATCCACTTCACTCAATCCACTATTGTTTAGCATGATTTGAGGGAGGATGATGAAAACGAGATACCCATAATTGCAAACCGTATGCTTTCAGATAGAATCTCATCAATGATGTACAGGCATTGCTTCAATTCCCCAAACACCGGAGATATAAGGAGTTAATCCCTAGTAAACCACTTTGAGCCTAGAAGTAGCAGTTTCCTTCGGATATTCGAACCTTTACACTCAACCTGGGGCAGGGTAGTGTTCAGTTAATCCAATCCCGCATTCAAATCAACAAAGCAAAATCCAGAAGACGGTTGTTCATCAATGACCTATGCTATGGCAGTCACAACAAAATAAAAAATCATCAAAGGCCTGCTAAGTCAGACACCTTAGAGGGGACTTAGGCAAAATCAAGGCAATCCCGATGGATCTGACAAGCGAAGTCAATCCATGCAAAAGTTAGGGATCAAAACAAAAACAAAAACAAAAGAGGACCCCGAAATCCTCAACAAAAGCAAAAAAGGTTCAGTAGCCACCCAAATCAAAAGGGGCACTGACATCCATCAAAATAAGGCGATTGCCACGTCGAGCAAACCTTGAACCCTCAAGCTCACACCGTCCAGACAAGTGTAGAATTAACTGAGCGTAGGACTGGAGATCATTAAGAAGAATGGGTGGGTATAAATCATACTTTGAGCCTAATATCCTTTGTTTCATAACCATGAACCAGACCACGTTACAACCCTCGAAAGACCTAATTGAGACGAGGTTTATTCTGAAAGCATACTATCGCAAGGTTGCGTAACCTGACTCCTCACAGGATTGTTAATCATTAACATTGGTGTCAGTATTCTTGCAAACATCTTTTCGCACCAAGCAAACAGCACAATGTCTGGGCTAACGGTCCATTCGTCTCACAATAACGACACTTCAATAAAACGATACTTGTTCAAATCTTGCATCGAACTTTTCATTAATATTACCATTTGTGAATGTACAATGTTAATTGCAAATCAGTGCTAGGTATTCAAGGACATCTCAACAAATAGACAATCAAGGAGGAACTTGACTTCCAGTGGTTGGCACAAAGCAAGATTATTTCAAAACCCACAGGCTGAAGCAAATCACTCAACAGCTCGAGCAGGGGCAGGCCATTACCACGTGCAAATTGGGGCAAGACTAGGTCGCCTTAACCATCAAGCAAAGTTGCAACACTCTCTGAAGGAAATTCACAACAAGTCGCCAAGTACCCAGACTTGGGACATCCAGAGTATCTTCGCCTATGTCGATCCTGGCGTCTTCAGCAAACTGTGTGTCGAGGAAGCCTATCCCTCCCACCACCCAAAGTCCAATCCCCATTGGCAGCTACCATAGTCCACCGTGCTGGCGTCTCCACCTGCATTTCCAAATTACCTGTCTGCATCATCTGTATCATCACACGCATCACATTCGATCTCATAAATATCTTGCATCATATGTATACTCCAATCATACTATACTTCCCCAGCTCTGGCATCTTCGCGCGTCAGCATTTGCATTTGCACTTCCACCCATATAGAATATCATTTATCATCCAGCATTCATATATGCAAGTCAAGGTCCAGGATCAATCCCGAAGATTCCCAAGACCATTGGTAGCCCAGTCAGAGGCAATCTTCTGCAATCATAGGTTTCTCCTACGAGTTCCAGAGATCTTCAAAGCGAGATTCAGCCCAGTCAGGGTCAGTCTTTTCAAGACCGTGGGTCTTTCCCATGACGTATTTCAACCTCGTGGTTGATCAGATCTTTAAGTTAATATACATCCCGGTCAGGGGCATACCATTCAAGACCGTGGGCTTTCCCCACGAAGTTGTTCAACCTTTTGTTGGGCAAATCCAAGAAGTTCAGTGCAAGATCCAACCCGAGCAGGGGCATCTTCAGCAAGACCATGAGCATTCCTCATGAAGTTGTTCAACCTTTTGTTGACCAAAACAAGACATCAAGGCAAACTCAGCCCAGTCAGGGGCATCCTCTTCAGAATTCATGGGCGTAACCATGAAATCATTTCAGCAAAACTATGATCTCCAAACAAGACGGTGGGCGTACCCCGTTGACTCATTTCAAATCAATCTTCTTCTCAGGGGTTCCCCATTGACTTGTACCCAGCAAGCGTGACCATTGTCAATTGCCTTACTATCATCCTTTTGGTGATAGTCGAACTTCGTCAGTTCAACCTAGCCTGCATCCTTTTGGTGTTGGTAAGCTTCAAATCTGTGTAGTCCTATCATCCTTTTGGTGATAGCGACCTGTTTTGTTTGTGTTTCGCTCTACCATCCTTTTGGTGGTAGGTTTGGCATTTCGTCGATGTCAGATTGTGCGATATTTTGTTTTTGTTTTCGCTCCATCATCCTTTTGGTGGTGGGTCTGGCATTTCGTCGATGTCAGATTGTGCGATATTTCTTTTATGTTTTCGCTCCATCATCCTTTTGGTGGTGGGTCTGGTATTTCGTCGATATCAGATTGCGCATTGTTTTGTTTGTGTTTTCGCTCTACCATCCTTTTGGTGGTAGGACTGGCATTTCGTCGATGTCAGATTGCGCGATATTTTATTTGTGTTTTCGCTCTACCATCCTTTTGTTGGTAGGTCTGGCATTTCATCGATGTCAGATTGTGCGATGTTTTGTTTATGTTTTCGCTCTACCATCCTTTTGTTGGTGGGTCTGGCGTTTCGTCGATGTCAGATTGTGCGATGTTTTGTTTGTGTTTTCGCTCTACCATCCTTTTAGTGGTAGGTCTGGTATTTCGTCGATATCAGATTGCGCGATGTTTTGTTTGTGTTTTCGCTCTATCATCCTTTTGGTGGTGGGTCTAGCATTTCGTCGATGTCAGATTGTGCGATGTTTTGTTTGTGTTTTCGCTCTATCATCCTTTTGGTGGTAGGTCTGGTATTTCGTCGATATCAGATTGTGCGATGTTTTGTTTGTGTTTTCGCTTTATCATCCTTTTGGTGGTAGGTCTGGTATTTCGTCGATATCAGATTGTGCGATGTTTTGTTTGTGTTTTCGCTCTATCATCCTTTTGGTGGTGGGTCTGGCATTTCGTCGATGTCAGATTGTGCGATGTTTTGTTTGTAATTTCGCTCTATCATCCTTTTGGTGGTAGGTCTGGTATTTCGTCGATATCAGATTGTGCGATGTTTTGTTTGTGTTTTCGCTCTATCATCCTTTTGGTGGTAGGTCTGGTATTTCGTCGATATCAGATTGCGCATTGTTTTGTTTGTGTTTTCTCTCTACCATCCTTTTGGTGGTAGGTCTGGCATTTCGTCGATGTCAGATTGCGCGATATTTTGTTTGTGTTTTCGCTCTACCATCCTTTTGTTGGTAGGTCTGGCATTTCGTCGATGTCAGATTGTGCGATGTTTTGTTTATGTTTTCGCTCTACCATCCTTTTGTTGGTGGGTCTGGCGTTTCGTCGATGTCAGATTGTGCGATGTTTTGTTTGTGTTTTCGCTCTACCATCCTTTTGGTGGTAGGTCTGGTATTTCGTCGATATCAGATTGCGCGATGTTTTGTTTGTGTTTTCGCTCTATCATCCTTTTGGTGGTGGGTCTGGCATTTCGTCGATGTCAGATTGTGCGATGTTTTGTTTGTGTTTTCGCTCTATCATCCTTTTGGTGGTAGGTCTGGTATTTCGTCGATATCAGATTGTGCGATGTTTTGTTTGTGTTTTCGCTCTATCATCCTTTTGGTGGTGGGTCTGGCATTTCGTCGATGTCAGATTGTGCGATGTTTTGTTTGTGTTTTCGCTCTATCATCCTTTTGGTGGTGGGTCTGGTATTTCGTCGATATCAGATTGTGCGATGTTTTGTTTGTGTTTTCGCTCTATCATCCTTTTGGTGGTAGGTCTGGTATTTCGTCGATATCAGATTGCGCATTGTTTTGTTTGTGTTTTCTCTCTACCATCCTTTTGGTGGTAGGTCTGGCATTTCGTCGATGTCAGATTGCGCGATATTTTGTTTGTGTTTTCGCTCTACCATCCTTTTGTTGGTAGGTCTGGAATTTCGTCGATGTCAGATTGTGCGATGTTTTGTTTATGTTTTCGCTCTACCATCCTTTTGTTGGTGGGTCTGGCGTTTCGTCGATGTCAGATTGTGCGATGTTTTGTTTGTGTTTTCGCTCTACCATCCTTTTGGTGGTAGGTCTGGTATTTCGTCGATATCAGATTGCGCGATGTTTTGTTTGTGTTTTCGCTCTATCATCCTTTTGGTGGTGGGTCTGGTATTTCGTCGATGTCAGATTGTGCGATGTTTTGTTTGTGTTTTCGCTCTATCATCCTTTTGGTGGTAGGTCTGGTATTTCGTCGATATCAGATTGTGCGATGTTTTGTTTGTGTTTTCGCTCTATCATCTTTTTGGTGGTAGGTCTGGTATTTCGTCGATATCAGATTGTGCGATGTTTTGTTTGTGTTTTCGCTCTATCATCTTTTTGGTGGTGGATCTGGCATTTCGTCGATGTCAGATTGTGCGATGTTTTGTTTGTGTTTTCGCTCTATCATCCTTTTGGTGGTAGGTCTGGTATTTCGTCGATATCAGATTATGCGATGTTTTGTTTGTGTTTTCGCTCTATCATCCTTTTGGTGGTGGGTCTGGTATTTCGTCGATATCAGATTGTGCGATATTTTGTTTGTGTTTTCGCTCTATCATCCTTTTGGTGGTGGGTCTGGTATTTCGTCGATGTCAGATTGCGCGATATTTTGGTTGTGTTTTCGCTCTACCATCCTTTTGGTGGTAGGTCTGGTATTTCGTCGATATCCGATTGTGCGATGTTTTGTTTGTGTTTTTGCTCTATCATCCTTTTGGTGGTGGGTCTGGTATTTCGTCGATATCAGATTACGCGATGTGTTGTTTGTGTTTTCGCTCTATCATCCTTTTGGTGGTGGATCTGGTATTTCGTCGATATCAGATTATGCGATGTTTTGTTTGTGTTTTCGCTCCGTCATCCTATTGGTGTTGGGTCTGACATTTCGTTGATGTCAGATTGGGCGATATTTTGTTTATGTGTACCCTATCATCCTTTTGATGGTAGTGGTTGGTGTTTACCCTATCATCCTTTCGATGGTAGTGGTTGGTGTGTGCCCTATCGTCCTTTTGGTGGTAGTGGCCGTGTGTGTTTTATACCTCATCCTTTTGGTGATGGCGACCTTTTTTCCAATTGCTTACAGTTTGCTCAGAGGCTTACCTCATCCAGCATTTTTCAACTCTCAAGCATCTCTCTTTCTTTCGGACAAATTCAGGGTTTTCTTCATATCTAATTGACTTCTACCTCGGAAAATGAACGCTGCAGCAGTTCATTCCTCTAGGTTTAAGCCAATTAGATAGGGGCATCTGTCATACCCTAAATTTGTCCTACCCTTTTTGTAATTATTTTCGCGTTTTTTTGTTTTTTGCCGTTTAGACATGTGTCCACCTGAAATTGGGCATTTTTCAAATTTTTATCCAGTCTATCCAATAAAAGTGTGACACGTGGCCTGAAGGACATTTTGGTCATTTTTGTTGCTATTTTCATTTTCCTACTTTTTCTATAAATATTACCTTTTTGTTCATATCTTTATTTTATCATTTATTTAATCTAATTAGGTGTAGAATTATTTATTTAAATAGTTTTTTATTTCTATTGGAAGTTAGATAGATACTCTTTTTATTATTAGATTTAATAGTAGAATTAAATTTCTTTTGTTTAATTAAGAGTAGAACATTATTTGTTTTTTTATAAAAAAATATAGTTCACTAAGTTTTTTGGTTTTTTTAATAAGCTTCTTTGATATAGTTGTTAGAGTTTTTATTTATTTATTTATTTATTATTAATTGGATTAGTAGTAGTTTCTTATTTGTTATTTAGTCATTTAGATTATTGTTAATATTTATTAGGATTTTGGAATTAATTAGAGTATTTGAAAATATTAGTTTTATTTACTTATTTATTATTTTTATTACTAGATTATTAGTAATTAATTATTATTTTTTATGCATTCGGATTTAGTTTAGTTTAATTAGGTTTTTATATAGATTTTGCTAGTTAATATTAATTAGGTTTTGTTTTAAGTTTTTAAATGTTATTATTTATTTAGTTACGTTAGTTTTTGTTCTTTTCTTTTTTTTTTCTTTTTTTTTAACAGCTTTAAGTTCTTCAGTCCACTAGTTGCTATCTAGGCCCATTAGGTTTTTTTCTGTGCCACTTGTCAGGCTATAAAGCCTAGACTGTGGTTGCATTAATGACACGCTCTCCCAACACTGAAACCAGCCGCCACCTCACCTTTCCAAACCCTAACCCTAACCCTAGCGGCTGCCACCTCACCATCCCATGCAAACACTTTGCCGCCTCACCGGAAAAATCACCACAGATCAAACTCGCTGGAAACACTCGCCGGTAAACTCATGAACATCACCAGAAAACTTATCATGTTCATATCATCGTTCATATCACTTTCCCAGAAACTTCGAATCCTTCATCAACTTCATCATATTCATAAGCCATTTTCCAGATTTCACCAATACTCATCCAACCTTCATCATTTTCCCAGCAATATTCATCAAAACCACCATTTTTATCTCAATATTTTCCCAGAAACTCATACATTCAACCTCATTTTCCAGAATTCATTACGCATCCATCATCTGTTCATATCTTTTTCCAGTTTTTTCTTTGAACTTTCAACTGTGTTCATACTTTCTCCCAGATTTCTTTATAACAACTCCAAAAATTCATCCAATCCCCAGAAATTCATACCAGTTCATCCTCCGCCATGAACATCAAACCACCAAATTCCAGATCTTCATTTTTTCAACTCTTCATCAATGTTACCCAGATTTCGAACCAACTCCTTCACCTCATGGGATCTAGATCTAAACTCAGAATACCATCCCAAATCTTCACATCGTCACACGCGAAACCAGATCTGAAGCTTCATTTTCATCAACAATCCAGCATGGACGAATCATCATCTTCATTATAACCTTCACATCTTCACCTTCAAGAAATTTTCCAGAAACTTATTCTACAACAGAAACCGAGATCCATACGGATCCCATTCCTCATCAAGCTTCGCCATCTCGATCTACAAACTTCTCCATATCACAATCACCTCTCTCAGTCTCTCCACGATCATCAACATAATCTCCAGCTCGGAACTTATTGGACATCATACGAACCAACATCATCAACTTACATGCAGCTTCAGATCTCTCTCCACCTTCGCACGAACAACCCATAACAGCAAGCTTCTAATCGCGACCTTCGTTTTGCTAATTACCGCCTACTTCCGTCACCATCAATGTTTAGTGGAGAAGCAGATTGTATTTGGATTTCCGGTGGATTTAATTGTTCGATAGTGTAGGTATGGTTTGTTTAGTTGGACAAATGAAGATGACGTTGACAGGAAAGGAGAGAGAGGTTTGGGACGAAGAGTGGTGGAGCACGGTGGCGGCTAGGGTTTGTTCTTTTGCCAAAACAAGTGAAGAAGAGAGAGTTAGCAGACTTTTGGGTCAGTGGGCCTTTCAGCCCAACTATGTGTCTGTCTGATCATACCCTCCTTGCGGTCGTACACACCCCTTCTGGCTGCCCATTGTGTTGAGTTGGGCCCTAAAACCAGGCCCAACGAAAGTCCCTTTTGAACCCCTGTTCTTCAGCATTACACACCCTCTGTTTTTTTATTTTCTCTTATATTTTTCAATCTTTTTTTTTTTATTTTAACTTATTTTTTTTATAATGTATATTGAATATTTTCAAACTTATTTTCAAAACTTTTTCTTAGTCTTTATTACTAAAATATTTTCAAATTCATTGTTAAAATAGTTTTTAGTATTTATTTAAAAATTAACTACCAAAATAATTTTTTCTCAAGTCATGAGAAACCAAATCCTCGAAGTCTAGCACTTCTTGGATTTTTTGGATAATCATTATTGGGGTGTACACCTCAAGTAATATATTATTCGACTTCTCATTTTTTATATATATATCTATTTAGAATAAAGAAATATCATAGGAATCCAACATTCCGTGTGATATATCTTTTGTTCATCCAAACATTTTCTGAATGAAAAAGGTGTTGTTAGGATCCAGCATTCGAATGATACCCCGATTGATTAATTGTGAGGTATGCGTCTCATTTATTGAATACTCGTCATTTCTCTTATACTTTTCAAATTCAATTTCGCATTTTCACCTCTCATACCACAAACTCTTTTCATGTCACCGATTCAATTTCAAATTATTTTCAAAACGTTTTTCTCGATTAAAACCCCGAAAGAAAGAGGCACTTGGAGTCTAGCATTCCTTGTGTCTTCGAGTGAATAATTCTCGAAGCACGCCCTTTGAGTTGTTATTCACTCAACATTTCGCATTCAATCATTTTTAAATATTCTCCTAAGTCGAATGCTCGTCCGCATTCGCAACCCACACTTCCTTCACCACTCCTCGTGGTCTCGATATTAGGAGCACCCTCAGGGACTAATATCGTTTTCTCACAACCTTAACACTTGAAACGTCGTCAAGTCGGTTCCATCTTCGATCAAATCCTCGACACGTTGTCGAGCTATTCCAAACCAACTTCCTTTGGCCACGCACGCCATTCTTCGATTCGATCCTTTCACAAACATTTTTCAAAACTTACGAAAGAGGGATATTCTCAGAATCAAGCATTCTTTGAATATTTGAATGAGTAACTCTCGAGGCGCGCCCTTGAGTTGTTATTAGTTTGTTCTTTCGATTTCAAAACATCCAACTCTTCATCTTCAATTTATTCAGTCAATTCCCGAAAGAATTGAGTTCTTGGAATCTCGCATTCTTTGAATTCTTGAGTGGCAAGCTCTCGAGGCACGCTCTTGGGTTCCTTGTCAGTCACCCTTTCGTCTCTTTCCCAAACTCCCAATCTATCCAACCTCATATTTGCGTGGTTGTTACCACGAACTACGGACGCTCTGATTCTTTATTCATTCTTGAATATAAGATACGTAGGCACAAGATTGCGATGATCTTGGCGAGTACAATCCCATCCATCTTCCGTATCCCCCTATCATTTCCCGTAGTCGAACTACGACGCTCTGATTTCTCATTCTCGTCCGAATGAGCATACGTAGGCACAAGGGCCCCAATCCTTGGCGAGCACCCTATCTTCTAACCTCCCATCTCTTCTTAGCATCTTTATCTTATTACCCTACCAATTCTATCTTTATCAGCGAGAAGAAAGCAAGTAAACCTAAACAACACTCCCCACATTTACCTTAAGAGGTTCCCGTCGAGTACGACGGACGTGAGGGGTGCTGATACCTTCCCCTCACGTAACCGACTCCCGAACCCGGAACATGGTTGCGACAGCCCTGTTCCTATCCTTTCGTTTCAAGAGGTTTTCTCGATATTTTCCTCTCCCGTTTGTTCGGGAAAAATAAAGTTCGGTGGCGACTCTGTCGAACCGCATTTCCGCGCCTTTCGCGCGAGGGTCGTATGTTCGAATGATTTTTCGAAGTGCGACAGTAGACTCGAAAGAAGAGATCACCTACTACCAAACATATAACAACCTAAGAAAAAGTGTCTGACCAAAAGAAAGATGTATTACCTACTATCAAACATATGATAGTCTAAGAAAAGGTAAACACAAAAGGAAAAATGACTTACTACCAAACACTGTAGCCTAAGCAAAGGTATCTGATCAAAAGAGAAATGGTGTTACCTATTATCAAACATATGACAGCCTAAGAAAAGGTAAACACACAAGTACAGATGACCTACTACCGAACATGGTAGCCTAAGAAAAGGTATCTGACCAAAAAAGACAATATATTACCTACTATCAAACATATGATAGCCTAAGTAAAGGTGATAAACCAGAAAGGAGAGATCACCTACTACCAAACATATGGCAGCCTAAGAAAAGGTGTATGACCAAAAGAAAGGTGTATTACTTACTATCAAACATATGATAGCCTAAGAAAAGGTAAACACAAAAGGAAAGATGACCTACTACCAAACACGGTAGCCTAAACAAACGTATCTGACCAAAAGAGAAATGGTGTTACCTACTATCAAACATACGACAGTCGAAGAAAAGGTTAACGCACAAGGAAAGATGACCTACTATCGAACGTGGTAGCCTAAGCAAAGGTATCTGCCAAAAAAAGACAATATATTACCTACTATCAAACATACGATAGCCTAAGTAAAGCTAATAAACTTGAAACGAGAGATCACCTACTACCAAACATATAGCAGCCTAAGAAAAGGTGTCTGACCAAAAGAAAAGTGTGTAACCTACTATCAAACATACGATAGCCTAAGAAAAGGTAAACACAAAAGGTAAGATGACCTACTACATAACATGGTAGCCTAAACAAAGGTATCTGACCAAAAGTGATAGAATACTACCTACCATCAAACATATGATAGCCTAAGAAGAGGTAGTAGACTTGAAAGGAGAGATCAGCTACTACCAAACATATGGCAGCCTAAGAAAAGGTGTCTGACCAAAAGGAAAGTGTGTTACCTACTATCAAACATATGATAGCCTAAGAAAAGGTAAACATAAAAGGAAAGATGACCTACTACCAAACATGGTAGCCTAAGCAAGGGTATCTGACCAAAAGAGATAGACATACTACCTACTATCAAAGATATGATATCCTAAGAAGAGGTAGTAGACTCGAAAGAAGAGATCACCTACTACCAAACATATAACAACCTAAGAAAAGGTGTCTAACTAAAAGAAAGGTGTATTACCTACTATCAAACATATGATAGTCTAAGAAAAGGTAAACACAAAAGGAAAAATGACCTACTACCAAACACGGTAGCCTAAGCAAAGGTATCTGAACAAAAGAGAAATGGTGTTACCTATTATCAACCATATGACAGCCTAAGAAAAGGTAAACACACAAGGAAAGATGACCTACCACCGAACATGGTAGCCTAAGAAAAGGTATCTGACCAAAAAAGACAATATATTACCTACTATCAAACATATGATAGCATAAGTAAAGGTGATAAACGAGAAAGGAGAGATCACCTACTAACAAACATATGGCAGCCTAAGAAAAGGTGTATGACCAAAAGAAAGGTGTATTACTAACTATCAAACATATGATAGCCTAAGAAAAGGTAATCACAAAAGGAAAGATGACCTACTACCGAACACGGTAGCCTAAACAAACGTATCTGACCAAAAGAGAAATGGTGTTACGTACTATCAAACATATGACAGCCGAAGAAAAGGTTAACACACAAGGAATGATGACCTACTATCGAACATGGTATCCTAAGAAAAGGTATCTGACCAAAAAAAGACAATATAGTACCTACTATCAAACATATGATAGCCTAAGTAAAGGTGATAAACTTGAAAGGAGAGATCACCAACTACCAAACATAAGGCAGCCTAAGAAAAGGTGTCTGGCCAAAAGAAAAGTGCGTTACCTACTATCAAACATATGATAGCCTAAGAAAAGGTAAACACAAAAGGAAAGATGACCTACTACCCAACATGGTAGCCTAAACAAAGCTATCTGACCAAAAGTGATAGAATACTACCTACCATCAAACATATGATTGCCTAAGAAGAGGTAGTAGACTTGAAAGGAGAGATCACCTACTACCAAACATATGGCAGCCTAAGAAAAGGTGTCTGACCAAAAGAAAAGTGTGTTACCTACTATCAAACATATGATAGCCTAAAAAAAGGTAAACATAAAAGGAAAGATGAGCCACTACCAAACATGGTAGCCTAAGCAAAGGTATCTGACCAAAATAGATAGACATACTACCTACTATCAAACATATGATATCCTAAGAAGAGGTAGTAGACTCGAAAGAAGAGATCACCTACTACCAAACATATGACAACCTAAGATAAGTTGTCTGACCAAAAGAGAGGTGTATTACCTACTATCAAACATATGATAGTATAAGAAAAGGTAAACACAAAAGGAAAGATGACTTACTACCAAACACGGTACCCTAAGCAAAGGTATTTTACTAAAAGAGAAATGGTGTTACCTATTATCAAACATATGACAGCCTAAGAAAAGGTAAACACACAAGGTAAGATGACCTACTACCGAACATGGTAGCCTAAGAAAAGGTATCTTACCAAAAAAAGACAATATAGTACCTACTATCAAACATATGATAGCCTATGTAAAGGTGATAAACTTGAAAGGAGAGATCACCAACTACCAAACATATGGCAGCCTAAGAAAAGGTGTCTGGCCGAAAGAAAAGTGTGTTACCTACTATCAAACATATGATAGCCTAAGAAAAGGTAAACACAAAAGGAAAGATGACCTACTACCCGACATGGTAGCCTAAACAAAGGTATCTGACCAAAAGTGATAGAATACTACCTACCATCAAACATATGATTGCCTAAGAAGAGGTAGTAGACTTGAAAGGAGAGATCACCTACTACCAAACATATGGCAGCCTAAGAAAAGGTGTCTGACCAAAAGAAAAGTGTGTTACCTACTATCAAACATATGATAGCCTACGAAAAGGTAAACATAAAAGGAAAGATGACCTACTACCAAACATGATAGCCTAAGCAAAGGTATCTGACCAAAAGAGATAGACATATTACCTACTATTAAACATATGATAGCCTAAGAAAAGGTAGTAGACTTGAAAGAAGAGATCACCTACTACCAAATATATGACAGCCTAAGAAAAGGTTATTGATTAAAAGAAAGGTGTATTACCTACTACCAAACATATGATAGTCTAAGAAAATGTAAACACAAAAGAAAAGATGACCTACAACCAAACTCGGTAGTCTAAGCAAAGGTATCTGACCAAAAGAGAAATGGTGTTACCTACTACCAAATATATGACAGCCTAAGAAAAGGTAAACACACAGGGAAAGATGACCTACTACCGAACATGGTAGCCTAAGCAAAGGTATCTGAGCAAAAAAAGACAATATCTTACCTACTATCAAACATATGATAGCCTAAGTAAAGGTAATAAACTTGAAAGGAAAGATCACCTATTACCAAACATATGGCAGCCTAAGAAAAGGTGTATGACCAATAGAAAAGTGTGTTACCTACTATCAAACATATGATAGCCTAAGAAAAGGTAAACACAAAAGGAAAGATGACCTACTACCAAACATGATAGCCTAAACAAAGGTATTTGACTAAATGTGATAGACATACTACCTACCATCGAACATATGATAGCCTAAGTAGATGTAGTATACTTGAAAGGAGAGATCACGTACTACCAAACATATGGCAGCCTAATAAAAGGTGTCTGACCAAAAGGAAAGTGTGTTACCTATTATCAAACGTATGATAGCCTAAGAAAAGGTAAACACAAAAGGAAAGATGACCTACTAGAAAGCATGGTGGCCTAAGCAAAGCTATCTGACCAAAAGAGATAGATATACTAACAACTATCAAACATATGATAGCCTAAGAAGAGGTAGTAGACTCGAAAAGAAAGATCACCTACTACCAAACATATGGCAGCCTAAGAAAAGGTGTCTGACCAAAAGAAAGGTGTATTACCTACTATCAAACATATGATGGCCTAAGAAAAGGTAAACACAAAAAGAAAGATTACCTACTACCAAACATGGTAGCCTAAGCAAACGTATCTTACCAAAAAAGAAATGGTGTTACCTACTATCAAACATATGACATCCGAAGAAAAGGTAACACAAAAGGAAAGATGACCTACTACCGAACATGATAGCCTAAGCAAAGGTATCTGACCAAAAAAAGACAATATATTACCTACTATCAAACATATGATAGCCTAAGTAAAGGTAATAAACTTGAAAGGAGAGATTACCTACCAAACATATGGTAGTCTAAGAAAAGTTGTCTGACCAATAGAAAAGTTTGTTACCTACTATCAAACATATGATAGCCTAAGAAAAGGTAAATACAAAAAGAAAGATGACCTACTACCAAACATGGTAGCCTAAACAAAGGTATCTGACCAAAAGAGATAGACATACTACCTACCATCAAACATATGATAGCCTAAGAAGAGGTAGTAGACCTGATAGGAGAGATCACCTACTACCAAACATATGGCAGCCTAAGAAAAGGTGTCTGACCAAAAGAAAAGTGTGTTACCTACTATCAAACATATGATAGCCTAAGAAAAGGTAAACATAAAAGGAAAGATGACGTACTACCAAACATGGTAGCCTAAGCAAAGGTATCTGACCAAAAGAGATAGACATACTACCTACTATCAAATATATGATAGCCTAAGAAGAGGTAGTAGACTCGAATGAAGAGATCACCTACTACCAAACATATGACAACCTAAGAAAAGGTGTGTGACCAAAAGAAAGGTGTATTACCTACTATCAAACATATGATAGTCAAAGAAAAGGTAAACACAAAAGGAAAGATTACCTACTACCGAACACGATAGCCTAAGCAAAGGTATCTGACCAAAAGAGAAATGGTGTTACCTACTATCAAACATATGACAGCCTAAGAAAAGGTAAACACATAAGGAAAGATGACCTACTACCGAACATGGTAGCGTAGGCAAAGGTATCTGACCAAAAAAAGACAATATATTACCTACTATCAAACATATGATAGCCTAAGTAAAGCTAATAAACTTGAAAGGAGAGATAACCTACTACCAAACATATGGCAGCCTAAGAAAAGGTGTCTGACCAAAAGAAAAGTGTGTTACTACTATCAAACATATGATAGCCTAAGAAAAGGTAAACACAAAAGGAAAGATGACCTACTACCAAACATGGTAGCCTAAGCAAAGGTATCTGACCAAAAGATATAGACATACTAGCTACTATCAAACATATGATAGCCTAAGAAGAGGTAGTAGACTCGAAAGGAGAGATCACCTACTACCAAACATATGGCAGCCTAAGAAAAGGTGTCTGACCAAAAGAAAGATGTATTACTTACTATCAAACATATGATAGCCTAAGAAAAGGTAATGAATAACACAAGCTTCCACGATCAAGAATATGATTCATTTAGAAAGGGTAAATAAATTTTCCCAACCCTTCAAGGTTGTATGCCATGAACGGGTCTCAGTTTCTTCTTTTACTTGAAAAGGGTAAAATAAACCTCCCCACGCCTCAAGGTTGTATGCCATGAACGGGTCTCAGCTTCTTCTTTTACTTGAAAAGGATAAAATAAACCTCCCCAAGCTTCAAGGCTTGTGTGCCATGATCAGGTCTTAGTTTCTTATTTTACTTGAAAAGGGTAGAGTAAACCTCCCCAACGCTTCAAGGTTTGTCTGCCATTGAACGGGTTTCAGTTTCTTGAAATAAACCTCCCCACGCCTCAAGTTTTTTGTGCCATGAGCGGGTCTCAGTTTCTTGAAATAAACCTCCCCACACCTCAAGAGTTGTGTGCCATGAACGGGTCTCAGTTTCTTCCTGAAATGATGTATACTCACGAGAGCATCTTCACAGGGAATTGGAATATCACTGGAGATTAAAGACTTCAGTAGTTAACCCATAATGTACTGGAGACTGTAAAACTTCACCGAGGATCTTCATAAGTGATGTAAGTCGGTTGATTTGCAAAGTATGTCTTCTCAAATAAAGAGAGATTAATTGTAATAAACTCCACCAAACTTCTAAGAAAAGATGTCATTTGATGGAATCAAACTTGTGTAACGGACACTGAGGAATACATTCCTGAGGAGTATCTTCATTGTAGCTGTAAAATATATGGAACTCTTGAAGTTCAAGTTCTCAAATAAAGAGAAAATATTTGTAAAGTCTTCTACAAACTTCTCTGACAGATTTCCAAAGAGATGCCAATTGACGAGTTGACAATCTTTATAAGTTTATTAAGGATGGATAAATTGTCTTGAGGAGACTGCCATTTTTCCTTCAAAAATAGAAAACCTGGTCGTAACAAGTTGCTCAAATAAAGAGGTCACTTGTGATCCAGATATGGATTATTGAGGAGATCTTGTAACATTACTGGAGAAGTACTTTATCTTCAATGATGATCTTCATAAAGATTCTCCTTGGCGAGTCAAAGTGCAAAATAAATGAACGTTTAATCCATGTTCAGAAAGTCAGGAGATATCCAAAATTGTGATTGTCAGGGACCAAAGTTCAATTCAGGAAATAACTGAAGAGAAACAGTCAAGCAAGACTCGGCCATTGAGGTATGAACTCAAATAGGATTCAACTAAAGCAACCGTCTTCCACAAGGATCAAACCCTGTGGGAAAATAGAAATATTATGCTCTTTCTGCCTAGGGATGACAACTCTACTTGGAAGGAGAAGAAAAACCCAGTCACTTGGGGATAACACGACCAAAGCGACGGAACAAACAAACACAAAGATGCAGGATGCACATGCCATGCTATCTATCTATATGTTATGCATATGTTTATTCTAACAAAACAAATGACAAGAGGCAACTGGAGATGAAATAAACATCTCAAAACAAACATCCGACCAATCCTCAAAGGTAGAAACACCATTGGGGATAGATGGAGAACCTTATAGGATCACAGTCCTGCTTTAGGGCTTCGAAACTTCTTTTGGGGAATAGAAATAATTCCACTTAGGGGTGTAACATCCTGATCTTACTTAAAGGATTTGTCATTTATCCTATTGAAGATGAGAATAAAGATCTACTGGGAGTGGATCAAACTCATACTTTGAAGAAGCTTCAAAAATGAATATTTGTTTCACTGGAGAAATTCCTACTAGAGTTGTAGATGGTGATACCCGAACTGAGGTTTCATAGAGGATAAGATATGTATCCACTTCAATGGGGAAACCTGGGTTAACATAGCGGTTGAATATGCCAGAGTCGAAACTTCAATGGGGATGACATAAACATCTGTTTCGCTGGGGAAAATCAGTGTGGTAAGAGATCCACTGAGGAATAAAACATCATCCGCTTCATTGGGAAGGTGAAGTTGAGCAAATCACTGGGAATTCTCAGGTCACCAACTGGAGATTTCTTGCATCGATCACTATTTGTAGTAAAGATTCGTCGGAAAGGTCATGACCACCTGAAGTAAAATTCATCGGGGACATGAAGGATGTTGCGAAAACAAAGTAACTTTGCATTGAGTGGATTGTATGGTAGTTGCCATTTTGAACAAAATAATGCCCCAGAATACATGCTTTATGAGAATGAGTCATTCCAAGAGGATTTTACAGAGAACGTGGAGTTCAATTGCCTCACTGTTTTCAAACTCTTGGAGAGATTCATCGAATCTCGATGTAACTTGCCCGGATTGACGATATTAGGACTGAGTCTTCGAAAACAGCTCTTAAGAAAGTCAGACTTGCATTAGTGAGTAACCTGGAAAGAACTTGCCCCTGTTCAGCAGAATCTTCGAGTTTCATCATCGATGTCTATATGTAAATTTTCTAAGCTATCAAGCAAAATCAACACGCATGAAATGTTAATCCTAAAACTGTTAATGCAACATATAGGTTTGTCTTAAAGTTTTTTTTGTAAAAACATATCCCCATAACTTGTGACTGAATCACTAGTTAGGATATGAATTTAAATTTATAAGGCCAATACCAAATTTGAGCATAGCTCATAGGAGTTAGGAAACGTTATCTCATCGAGTATGCTTTCAAAATGAACCCTGCTTCAATTAGGTCTTTTAAAGGTTGTATCGTGGCTTAGTTCACGGTTTAAGAAACAAAGGATAAAGGCTCAAAGTTTATTTGTACCCACCCATTCTTCGTGATGTTCTCCAATCCTACGTTCCGTTAACTCCATACGAGCACTCATCTCTCAAAAGGATTTTGATATGGTCGAGAATTCATCGAGGCTTTGGACATGGAAGTCACTCACCTATTTTCTTCTGGTGTTTGATCACATGACTTTTCTTTTTATAGAGGATTTTTCATTGTAATCCTTTGTTTTTTGTTTTTTTGCATTTTTATTCCCTAACTTTTGCCTGGACGGAGTCTTTTGAATTTTGACTTTTGAAGTCCAGCGGGATGCCCCAATTTTGCCTAAGTCTCCTTCATAGGTTTTGACTTGGCGAACTTTCCTTTTTCATTAATGTTTTTTTACTATTTATGAACAAGTCGTGTGATTCTAAGTCATTTTGACCTTTTTGAAAGGATTGTGACTGCCTCACTCTTTAGATAGTTGAGGGATAATCATTGTGTTTTTTTTTTACTTCCAACCTCTTAACATGTTAAAGATAGATATAGTGAATTCTCGAATGTTCACTCTTCCTATTTAGAGTCTGAGTCCTCGATCAGTTTAATTGAAAACTACCCTGCCCCAGGTTAAAATTGATGGTTTTTTATTTGGAAAAGAAAACTCCTACTTCAAGGCTCAAAGGGGTTAAAAAGGGATTATCTTCCTTATATCTCCAGTGTTTGAGGATTTGAAATAATGCCTTACATCATCAGCATGGTTTTATTCAAAAGCATACCACAAAAGATCTTGCATTATTGATTCGTCATCCTCATCCAAATTCTCTATCAAAGCAAGAGATTGGGTAAAGTTGGCATTATAAAACATGAAGGAAAAAAAGCATTTTATGAGTGAATACAAATGGATTTCTTCAAGACAAACACTTTAATTGCATTAATCATTTAGAATAAACAAGTTCTTACATGCTAAGTATGCTTTTATAATCAAAGAAATAAAATATATATAAGCAAACAAAATGAACAGCCGAACAAGCCCTTCCAAAGGATCAACATAACAGTGTCCCATTCAAGACGGGGCTTTCTCTTCTGAAGGTCAACAATTTGTCGTCGATCGTCTCTCGAACTTTTTCTTGGGTTACCTTGCATTCTTCAATCGGATGCCCAATTACTCTGTCATGAAATTCACAGCCGGTGTTCGAGTTAATCATCTCAGTATGACCATCCTGGGGATTTGGCATACACCGTGAAACTGGGAATCTCTTCGATCAACTTGAACAAACCGGTTGTTTTGCATAGGCTGGGATTGCATAGGAACATCCACTTGTTGAACATTGTCATCATAGGGAAGATCGAATATCAGATTACTCCTCACTCTGCAATCAGTCATGGGATCCATATCTTTCGTTCTCTTTACTATCCTCCAATGATACTTCAAGCTTGGTAAGATGGTCAAGATGTTAACTGACGAGACACATGCACATGCAAATGCTAAATGAAGGAT
This sequence comes from Lathyrus sativus, assembly GCA_963859935.3. Taxonomy (NCBI): domain Eukaryota; kingdom Viridiplantae; phylum Streptophyta; class Magnoliopsida; order Fabales; family Fabaceae; genus Lathyrus; species Lathyrus sativus. The sequence continues at coordinate 339,887,561 of OZ012739.1, forward strand.
GCTATGCAAAATGCAAAATGCAAAATGCGGAAATAAAAAGTTTCATGGAACTCAAATATTTATAAACGTCACAGAATACCAAAGAAAACTTATTATTTTTTTTTATATCGGATTACAGATAATATGCTTAAAAAGAGTCCTTACATAATAGCTAATAAAGTCCTAAGGAAGTCTTGCATTGCTTCTTTGATTTGCTCTTCTGGATGGACTTTCTGAATATAAGCTTGTCCACGATCAACTTCCAAGGAGTAGTCTGATAAAGGAAAATAAATCCTCCATCTCTTGCTTTTCTTATCGGAAATTTTGTTATTCACTTGGATCTTTAGGGGTATTAAAAGTTCCTTGTACTTGTATTTTAAACTTTTCTGGATCTTCAAACAGAGCTTCTAACTTTCTTAGGGCATCCAAATTAGGGCTCTCAGAAAAATATTTCAAAGTATCTTCTTTTGTTATCCATATTGGTCCAACAATGTTTATAAATAAAGTTGAATTCCATGAAACCAATGCGATATGTTGCTTTATGGATGCAAAGATGCACAAACACAGGCAAGCACACAGATGCACAAAGGTGAACAAACAGGGAACTTAGGTTCACAATGAGCATGGAGCAAAGGGTATACCCATCTCCAAAGGGTGTGGACTAAAGGTTGATTGTACATGTAGAACAAGGTTTTAAAAAGGTGCCCAAAATCATTAGTCCATCTTTCGGATATTATTAATTTCCCGACTACTCGGTGGTTAATAATATTCTCAAGAGAACCTCTTTTGAGTGTAGCATCGCGTAGCAACTATTTTGGGAATACTCCCTCATAGCCCTCACACTACGTCGTAATAAAGGCCAAAGTGGGGTTAACGGTAACTAAGGTCCCCAGTATCACAGGCTCCAAAGTCGAAAATAGTGAATGTTTTCACAATTTACTCGTTCAACAGTACCGTTTTCGAGAGGGCCTCAACTGAGCGGTGATTCTCAAGTCAGCTTGGTCGGGATTCAACTCCCTATAAGCCTCGTCAAATATATCACCTTCCTATAATAAGTTCACTCAAGTCCGAGTATAGGACTTATCTCACCTCACAAAGGATACTAACAAAAAGCATAAATAAGCATTTATATAAATAAGCAGATATACAACAATAAACAGGTATAATAAAACAAGTTAGGGAAACCCACAATAATAAAATATTACATTCCCTATTGAAGTCGCCATTTCTGTCGCGGTGAAAATCGGATGTCAAATTATTAATTAACTTGAATCACAATCTTGATTCACAACTGGTCTTTGATTTATCCGAAGGAAATATTAAAGAAAGAAAAACCTAAATTTTGCATCGTAAACACAATGCGGGAGAGAGATCTAAGGTTCAGGGGTTGGTTAAACTTAGGGAAGGTATTAGCATCCTAAACTTCTATAGTACTCTACAGGAACCTCTTGTTTTAATGTGTTTATTGCTAAGGATTATCTGCTTAAGGGTGAAAGACCTAGTGGTTTAATTCTAAGTATACTCGCCAATACTTGCATCTTGTGCCTACGTATTCGAGGTAGGATATAGAATCAGAGTAATCGTAGTTCCCCTAAAGGGTTTGAGGAAGAGGAACTTCTTGACTGTCGTCAAGGTTCCAAGGGGAATAAGCGTTCATATGGAAGCGCTTACATGGAGTGCGGCGAATCCTATCTACGTTGAAAGATGAATTGAAAAGGAAGAAGGTATGTCCATGAAGGGACCTTACATGGAGTGCGGTAACTCTTGATCCTTAGGCTAGGATAAAGGGTAAAATTGTCCATGGCGGGATGCCTAAAAGGTGAGTACGGAGACTCGAATCTTAAGGCTAGGATGGGGTGAGGGTAAAGGTATTGACACGGCGGTCAAACAGGATAACCTTTCCTTCGGAGGGGAATAAACGGTAAAGTAGTGGATAGCAAATAAAAGCGGTGATAATTGGCAATGATATACAAGCGGTAGTAATGAGATGTGAATAGCGATGATAATGTCAAATAAGGTATAATGAAAAAAAGGGTTAGCAAACAGGTTCATGGATAATTGATGTTAGAGATGAAGTGTGATTAATGGATTGATGAAATTAGAATTGGTGAAATTATTTAGAAAAAGAAGTTAATTGTTTTTAATATTTTTTGAGAATTTTATGTAATTAAAAGAAAAATATTTGAATTATAATTAAATTAGAAAGGGTGTTAGAATTAAATTGTAAAAAAAGAGGAAAAATTGTTTTTAATTGTTTTTTAGAAATCGGGTGTAATTAAAAAAAAATGTTAGAGATGAATAATAAGTTAACTTTTAAAAGAGAAAAAGATTAGTAGGCTATTTTAAAAAAAAATTAATCTAAATGGAAAGAGGTTTATTAACTTGTTTTTTAAAAAAAAGGCTGATTAACAAATAATTAAGATATCAATTAATTAATAAAAAAGTGAATGGTTAGGTTTAGTTAATGCAAATTAGAAGAATTAAATGGTGGTTAATTTTTAGCTTAAAGGTTAATGGGGCACGTGCGATCTGGTGTGGGCACATGATGAGGGGTGCACCGTGGGTGTGTAAAATGGGCTGCGTGATTGGTCTGATGAGGAAATCAACAGTTGTGATGGGTGAGGGTTCACGATAGGGATGTGTATGTGCATACATAGGATAAGCAATATATAAACAGAAGAAAAACATGAGAAACCCTAATCTAATCACTTCCTCTCCACCCGCCGCTGACCCCTTCTTTTCCTCACCCCACCCTTAAATTTTTTTCCTCTCAAATCTCTCCTTTCTCGTCTTCCAATCATCTCTTCTATACCATGAATCGCTTCTTCTCATCCATGTCTCTTCTTGTCACGGATGTTCCTTCCTCTTCCTGAAATAATGAACCATAAAAAAACAATCAAACAACTAAAAATGTTTTGCGAAATCTTACTTTCTGTGTGATGGCTGTTTCAGAGGTTTCAACGATGATGTTTGTGACGAAAATCCGGCAATGGCGAAAACCTAGAAAGAAATGATTTTCTTTCAGTTTTCTGAATCTTCATGTGTTTGGGTTGTTGTATCGTTGATGGGTTCTTGGTATTCCATTGGTGGATCCGTCTGGATTTGCCGGATTCGGTTATGGGTTTGCTCTTGGGCGATGAGGACGTGGTTCTGAGCCCCTCACGGATGATTTTCTTTTAGTTTTTGGATCTGGTTTTTGAGGCTTCTGATGATCTTTCTGCCAGAGTCCCCCCGCTATGAACAGCTGGCCCTCCTTTTTTATAATCCGAATTGGAAACGCTTGCCATAAAGTTTTACAAACTTTTTCCTTTTTCATTTTGATTTGATCTGATATGGATCTGGAAATTTTTACAATCTTTGATATTTTCCTTACTCGTTTTGGATTTGTTGTGGGCTTATTGGTGATGATATAATCTGATTTTATCTTGGATATTCTTCTTTCCCATTTCGGATTCATGTTTGCTGTTAGATTTGTCTGTTTTTTGTTTTCCCATGTTATTGGCCTATTATTTTTCGAATTTGTTAATGGTGATGGATCTTACCATTTTCGAAACTTCTTTGTGGGCTGTTGGATTTGTCTGTTTGGACAGAAAAATAACTTTTTCTAAAAATTCCTTTTTCTTCTTTTTCGGATAGAACTGATGCTACCTTGACCTTGGGCCTAAGGCTGTTGGAAATGGAAGTTGGCGATGAACCTTCGTTACCCTTCCAAAGTGCCCAGCGATGAATCTTTTTTTAGGGCTATTTCGGAAAATATATCAAAATCCCTTAAAATTTGTTCGTGATTCAATCCTGACATATTTTATTGTTTTTGCAGGCCTGCTTGAAGCTTGCCAAAAATGGAGCTTGAAGAGTCTTTAGGCTTTAAGACTTAGAACTTTAGGATTAGAAATTTTGTAATTTTTCTTTAAGTCTTGTATATTCCAACATGTAACCGAACTTGAAACCTTGAATAAAAATGTTGTTGAAACCATATGCAAGTCTCCTTGAATTTCCACATGAATCGCATTCTTCCAAAACTAATGTACTCCGAAAAAGGAAGCACGTTGAATCAAAACCTAAATCATGTCATTTCTAGAATTCAAACAATAACTTAAAAGCTTGACTCCCATGAATCTTGTACTTAGTGGCATAATCCTTCGAACAAGAAAAACTCTTAATAGTTCATGGCATAAATCTTGAACTTCAATTTGAACATTACTTGCTTAAATTTGATTCCAAGTTTTTCATCCCGATTTTATCATTTCAGAACATATGGCTCACAAACTGCCAAAACCCAAACTCTTCCATTTGACGATTAAGGATTCAGTAAGACCAAACTATGCCAAGAGAAAACCTTTGAAAGTGAGAATACCACTTGTAATACAAAATACCACCGAAATCCAACCGGTTCCCGAATGATCATCCTTGAAACCAACGGAAGAAAACTCTAATCCTCCTTGGGGAGACTTCTGAGAAATGATCTAGCTTTGTAATGATCACAAACTGCAAATTGTAATAATCATCTTTGAAACCAAACGCACTAGTGACACATGTAATCTATTTGGAAACTTTTTAGTTTCTTGGCATGGTAGAAAGCAGCATAATGTTTCTCTTTCTACTATTGAGGATGAACATGTAGCTGCTGGTAATTATGGTGCACAAGTCTTATGGCTAAAACAACAATTATTGGATTATGATTTAAAACTCAGTTGCATTCCAATTGAATGTGATAAGACTAGTGCAATAAGTCACACTAATAATCTTGTAATTCATTCATGTACTTAACATATAGAGATCAAACATTATTTCCTTATGGCTCGTGTGGAAAAGGGCAAAGTTATTTTTGAATACGTGGATACAAAAAATGAGCTTGCTGATATCTTTAAAAAAAATTTATCCCCCAAACCTTTTCATAAGTTGAGTATAGAATTGAGAACCCTAGATTTGTCGCGCTTTAAATAGATTTTGTTTTCTATTTTATTTCATTTGCCACTAACATTTTCTAGTGGCAATTTACTCTAACCAACATTATTGGTATGTTTATCTAAGTCTAACATTCTTTTATGTCACTGTTTGTATTTTGTTCTCATATGTTCATTTGCTTACTTCTTACATTCCTTATTTCATTCATTCATAAGTTGTTGTGTGATTGTTCATCTATTGCATTTAATATGTTTTTAAATACTTATTGTTAATTATGTGCATTTGAGCATTATTGTGTTTGTTCACACATTATTTAAATATTCCATTCATATAAGTTTTGATCATGTAATTATATTTTACTGTGTAGTTGCATGTCTAATTGCTTATTTGTTGCATTTAACATGTCTATATTTGTATTTTATATTGGACCATTGATGTTGTATATTCTTCTAAGATATGTTTATCACATTTAATTCTTTAAAAAATTACAGTAGTTATAATGTGTAATGGATAAATTGAGACAAAAAGTGATAAGTTTGTGACTATAAATCCATTAAGAAATCTAAGAAAGGGATTTAAGAAATGTTTTAATTTAAAAATGGTTTTAATTAGAAAAAAAGCCTTAATTAGGAAAAAAATGGTTTAATTTAAGAATATGTTTTTAATTAAAAATGGTTTCCTTTTAATTTATCATTTTACTTTAAAAGAGTGGTTTAATTCTAATTTATAAAAAAAAAGTCTTCTAAGTTATCAAACAAATTAACTTATGATTTTTCTTTAAAAGAAATTAGGTTTAACAATACAGTTGGGCTTAATTAACAAAAAAAAATTCATAATAAAAAAAAAGGAAAAAGAAAATAGAAAAGAGAATAAGAAGGGCGTGTGTTGACTGAGAGGCATTTTAGGGTTTTTGTCTTTTTAAGCCTTCTTCTTGTTCTTGCTCCCAGCGGCGCCATCGATGTTCTTTTTGAGCTTTTCCGTTCTTTCCCATGCATGTCTATCCCGCCCTTCCTTCCATTTCCTGAAACGAAAATGAATACATGAAAATTAGTAAATAGGTCCCTTTTCTTACCCCAAATCGTGATTATAATGAGCGATGATGGTTGTTTATGGCCGCTGTTTTTTGATGCTTTCGCCCGTTCTCCGGCCGGTGATGTTGTGAACTAAGGTCGTGGGGTGGTTGTTTAATGGGTGGTCGTTTACGGTCTTGACGCGATGATGATGATGAACGAAGGAAGGAAGTTTTGTCTTCTTCTTCGCCCATATCACGACCCTTTCTCTTCTTTCTCTCGTCGGACTCCGATGATGGCAACTGAGGAGGTGGCCGCAATGGTAGTGAGCTCTTCCGGAGTTTTACAGCCACCGCTCGATGTTGATGATTTTCGAAATGATGATTGAAAGCTCTTCTAGGTTTTTTCTGATGAATGGAGGATCTCTCTTAACCTAACTGATGGTGATGACTTATATTGTTCAAACTTTTTCATCTCCTTTGGGCCTGGGTGGATGACTTGTCACGATTTAGGTTACAACTTTTCCGGATTTTGTTGTGAGTTTGGGCAATTTTCCAGGACGGCTGACTGGTTTTGCGTTTTGGCTATTGTGATTTTCCTTTTGCTCTGATAAATTCGTTCCTTGCTTGCACGAATGTCGCGCTTTTTCTAGGGAAGTTGTTTTGCTGGATGGGTTGCGATTCTTACGAATTCTTCTTTGTGATTTGCGATAAAGCTGTGGCATTTTTGTGTGGATGATTTTGGAGGATTTTCCGAAAATCTGTGGCTTGCGTGAATCTTGTTTGGTTTGTTAGTGAGGCTGAACGTTGCACGGACTTGTTTGATCCGTGGGCTTTGGAAAATTTCTGGGAAATGTGTTAAGGCCCTGTTTCGTAAAACCATTTTTCTGAAAAATGCTTTTTCCAAAAGTGCTTATTATAAAAATCACTTTTTCTGGAAAATCACTTTTAACAGTCATTTTCTCTCTCTCTCTCTCTCTCTCTCTCTCTCTCTCTCTCTCTCTCTCTCTCTCTCTCTCTCTCTCTCTCTCTCTCTCTCTCTCTCTCTCTCTCTCTCTCTCTCTCTCTCTCTTGGCTATAAATGAACAGATTATTGTCGGTCTTGTATCGAGGTCGGAAAAATAAGTCGGGAGTTGGCTTCGACTTCGTCGCTGCCCTCCCGACATACCCGATGATGAATAACTGAGGGTATCGGAACCAATAAAACAGTTTTCTAACCAATTAAAAAATTTGCTCGTTTGTCGCTGATTTTGCAGGTTCGAAGGAAAAGATCGGAAACTCGAAGAGTCGGAAGCGGAAGACATTTTTAGGACCACTTTAGGAATTTTAGGAAAATGTAATTTTATTTGTAAATTTTATTCTTTTTGGACATTGTAATAAAATAATAGCATAAATAACAATTCTATTTCATTATTTGGATATTGTAACAAAATAATAAAATAAAAATTCTATTTCTCTATTAATTTGAATTTCTCAATCCAATTTATCCGATCAAATCTCATCTTCGATAAAATCTCTGAATAACTCATTCGGTACTTAAACGAATAACCTCATAAGAATAAATCCAACTTGTTCGATTAAACGCAAATGACCAAACTCTTCCGATTCAAGCACATTCAAATAAATTCACATTGATAAATCCAACTTGTTCAATTAAGTTCGAGTGACTAATTTCTTCCGATTAAATTTATCCAAGCAAATCAAACCAATTAAATTCCTTCAATGAGATTTATCTGAAACTCCATTGTTCCTTTAAAATCGGCTGTCGACTAGCAGAAAGCAGGAAAACACACATCTGTCACAATAAATTCTTCAAATTAAATTTTTGCACTGATTTAACGTTGAAACTGCCGTAAAATTCCGCTCATCATCAAATAACTCTCATGTGAAATGAACAAACCAGTTAGCGGTTAGTTAAAATACCATGCAGAATGAGATGACGTGCGAAATGAACCTAATTATATTGGGGCAAAATTTGGGATATTACAGTGTAATGGATAAATTGAGACAAAAAGTAATAAGTTTGTGATTATAAATCCATTAAGAAACCCATTAATTCTAATAGAATAAGAAGTATAAAAAAATAGTAGAATAAGAAATATAAACAGATAATATATACTTCATTAGACTTTTAAATGAAAACGTAATAAGTTTGTGACAATAGAATAAGAAGTATAAACAGATATATACTTCTTTATATCAATAATTACGAACTCATATAAATCCAAAATGAAACTTTTTCGTTAATTCATGGGAGAGATTACATTATTCTAACATTACATGATTGTGTCAAGATCTAAAATGTAACCCCTGTTGATACAGAACCCTCATAGTCAGGCACCCACTCCTCACTCCCTTCATTGGAATCATAAAAATAGATTCTCTTTTATAATCTTCTTTTCTTCTTCTTCTTCTTCTTCTTCTTCTATTTCTTCTTGTTCTTTTTACGTCTCCTCACCCGTAATGCTTCCAGTTTAGCATTGTTCAAGTTGTTCATTTCTAACAAAACAATGTGAAACATAATTAGCTACCATGGAATTAAAAACTATATCATCCAAAATACATTAACCTGAAAGCTATATTTTATGAATTATCTTCATCTTCTTTTACAACGAGCTTGGAAGATTAGGTTAATAAGGAGATTATTCTTCTTCATTTCTCAAATATTCCATAAGTTCAAATATGTGACCATATATGACACATTTTTAGCTTTAAGAATGATCATCAAAACAAATTTTAAGATATAATGCTAGGTTTTCGGTTACTAACTTAGAGGAACAAACTTAGAGAATTTATTAATTACAACTAAATATTAAAAAACATTGCAGTAGACGATTACTTTGCGTTATTCTATATTGATCAGATAATGTTGAATCAACCATTAGGAAATCAATGACACATATTTGGTATCCATTTAGATGAAAAAGCTTCCACGAAAAAAACTTCTAAGATAAAAAAAATCCATATCCTCAACTTTTAAAAACGCTTAGACTTGATTAAAAGAAAAACATTGAGGTCACTTGTTGGGTGAGAATATGGTTAATAAATGGTCTAGAAGGTGGCGTTGAATAGACCAATCCCCTTTAAAAACAAGTTAATTTTTTTTTGAAATAAAATCAGAGATTTACTGGAAGAAGCAAAAAAGATATTAGATGGAAGCTTAGAGCCTCATCAAGAGGATTCCTAACCAAATTATTACAATGATATAACTTAGAGAAATGATTCTTTCAAAGGCATATCCAAACAAGACAAACAAAGTTGCTTGATCCAAAAATCTAAAAAACTTAACATAGATATGCTTCAATCATAATTGAGCTAAAGATAATTCAATATGTTTGATTCAACACAAACCTATGCTTACACAATAAATTGCTATAAGCACAATCTAATCTATATAAAATACAAATGATGCTAGAGTGCAATAACTACATAACAAATTCATAAAAGTAAGTTATATATATATATATATATATATATATATATATATATATATATATATATATATATATATATATATATATATATATATATATATATATATATATATATATATATATATATATATATATATATATATATATATATATATATATATATATATATATATATATATATATATATATATATATATATATATATATATATATATATATATATATTTGTGTGTGTGTGTGTGTGTGTGTGTGTGTGTGTGTGTGTATATATATATATATATATATATATATATATATATATATATATATATATATATATATATATATATATATATATATATATATATATATATATATATATATATATATATATATATATATATATATATATATATATATAGAGAGAGAGAGAGAGAGAGAGAGAGAGAGAGAGAGAGAGAGAGAGAGAGAGAGAGAGAGAGAGAGAGAGAGAGAGAGAGAGAGAGAGAGAGAGAGAGAGAGAGAGAGAGAGAATGAGTACACAAAGGTATATATTGGTTTGATGCTACCGTCATTGTAGGCACACACTCCAGTATTCAATGGTTTCAAAACCATCGGAAAAATAATCAAGTCTTCCACTATTTCAAAAGTTAACATACAAGTATTTTGGTATAACAAATTATCATCAGTTTGAACACTAATAGCCACACGGTATTAGTCAATGCAGATCTCAAATGATAATTCCTTCTGCTGATGGAGATACTCAATTGCTAACATTTTAGATCCTCAATGTTCTTGATCCAATGATCTTCTTATCCATAATAACATGTTTCAAGCATCATTTATGGAACACCTTTTACTCGGATGTGATGAAGAGTTGTTTGAGTGATTGCCAATGGCTAAGAATGATTGGATAACTCCCTGTTTGACAAGTGATTTCACACACAGGAGGGGGGGAGGGGGATGAATTGTGTGTTTTAGAAAAACTTAAGTATGAAAATCTTTTTGGATTAAAATCAGAATTTGAAAATATTTTAGAATTTTTTTGAAATTAAGCAGCGAAAAATAAAGTTCTGAAAGTAAAATGTAGAAAGTAAAAGTTAAGAAAAGAGAGAAGACACCAAAAGTTTTAGAGGTTCGGTGAAAAGAAATGACTTAATCCTCTTCCTAAGATTTGTTCTTGAGAGTATCCAATAATTTTTAAGAGTTTTTAGTAGGTTGAACTCTCAATTCCCCTTACACAAGTAAAAATAGTGTTTGTGGTTGTCGCAACTGCCAAAAACCACCGGCGGAAAAAATAGAAGAGTCGCCACTTTTGTTATTTATCCCAAAGAGAGGGAAAGGAAACGATCTGAAAAACCTAACGAAAAAGGGAAAGACAAGTTCATCACAACCATGTCTAGATTCGGGAGTCGATTACGCAAGGGGAAGGTATTAGCGCCCCTCACGTCCATCGTACTCGACGGGATCCACGCTTATTGTCTATCTAAGGGTGTGTTGAAACTATCTAGCTAAAGGCTTAGGGACAAAAGAAAAAGAAAAGAGAAGTGACTCGGCAGAGCATCGCCCCTCTGTGCCAACGTACTCCCTCGTACAATGGGAAAGTCAGAGTCAACGTAGTTCGGGCTAAAAGGACCACAGGTTGGTTCAAAAGTTTTTTAGGCCCGAGTAGGGTTAACAAGGAGTTCTAGCAGTTGGTGTATGCAGCTCGACCATTGGAGACTTAGGCGTTACCGTTTGCGGTAGAACTAAACGTTAGCGACACTCTTTTATCTGAAAAGATTTTCCTGATTAAGAATCCCGAAGGATGAAAAAGGTTTGAAGTGTTTTTGTATTTTTTAGAGAAGAAGTGTTTTGAACTTGACTTGTAACTCATGTTGCACTAAAGACTATGACATAGGAGCGAATGCGTCGTATATCGTCTAAAGGACATATACTAACATTCTAGACAATTGAGAGGCAACCACCCAATCATCATTTCCCAAATAGCTTAAGGCTTGTAGTGTACAACACTTGTCATTCTTTATTAAGTGTTTTATGAGTGTTTAAAGATGAGAAGAGAAGAAGGAACACTAATGGGGAACTAATCAATCCTAAAAGTTATCATGCAAAGTACATCTAAAGTTGAGATTCAAAAGGGAACTACCTAATATTATCATGCATGGTTAGGCACCTAATGTCTATCATAACCTTAAAAGGTTAGAGAACTTATGGGAAGCATGGCATAGAAAAGCAAAAGAAGAAGAAGAAGAAGAAGAAGAAGAAGAAGAATGCATATGCAAATGAAGATGCAAAAATAAGATGCACAGATAGAATAAAAGTGGGAGGAAAATAGTGTGGGGCAGTAGTCTCCATAAGCTCATCTCAACCAAGAATGTATATGGAAATGCAAGAAAAGAAAAGAAGAAGAAGAGCACAAGAAGAAATTAATCAAACAAGAACAAACCACACAAAGGTGCACCAAAAGTGGGATGAAATGACCTAAGTCAAGCAACATCAACCACACCACCAAAACTAAACCAAAATGAAAGGTAAAACAAAAATCAAAACCAAGTGAGGATAGGAGACCAAATGAGGGCAGCAAGGGCCTCATAATAGGTACTCAATCATAAGCATCACAAGCCAAGTGCAAAGGAAGCACAAAAGAGTCCTCAAGGATCCATCATTTTAGGTATGCTTCAAGTACCTCCTCAGGAGGGACTAAGATACCTTAAATGAGGTTCCAAAGTCATTGGACAGAAGGGAGATGAAAAGAAGAAAGCTTAAAAGCAAAAGAAATTCAATTCAAAAGTAAATGCAAGCAAAAGCACAAAGAATGCAAGCAAACATCACATAGAAGTTCAAGTTGAAAACTTAAAAGGAAACACACAAATGAACAAGGAAGAAACAATATCATGACCTAAAATTGAACCAACATCATCCTTAACATGTTACCAACATGAAACAAAAGGCATTGAGGGTTCAAAGGATCCAAAAATGTCATATCCAAGTCAAACTAGGTCAAGGTACATGTGTGAACCTCCCTTGGAGGTAACTTGACTTGCAAGTTACCTCAAAAATAGGAAAATGGTTCAAAAATAATCAAATAAAATGCAAAAGGTATCTAAACATGTTGGCAAATAGAGCCCAAAAGCTCAAAGCAAATATCCCCTCAAAGCACCATCAAAAGAAAATAATACTCAAGATGTACCACTTTGAAATGGGAGAATCGAGGGTCAAAAGAAATGCACCAAAAGTCAACCCAAAAGTCAACCAACCAGGGGCAAAATGGTCCTCAGAATTTTTTCAACTCATCATGGATAGGAGGATCAATTTTCATTCATTGGACCCAAAGGAAATGAGAGAAAAAAATAAAAGAACAAACAAAGCACAATTTAATCCATTTAAAAACACCTCCAATGTTTAAATATATTTAAAAATGAAAAATAATTTGAAAAATAAAATAAAAAATGTCTAAAAATAATAGACATCTCAAGGTTTGTAAAAAATATTTTTGTGGAATTTGTTGGAGTATTAGAGCTATTTTTAATGAATTAAATTCAAACCAAAATAAAAAGAAAATATTAAAAGAAATAAAAGAAAAAGAAACTGCAATAAAAAACAACAACCAATGGATCAGGAGACTGGTCAACAGATCAAAGGGCCTAGGGCGTGCCACACTAGCGCTGAAGGGAAAAGTGAAACGCAGCGTTTCACAGGGGGATTGGGTGTGGTTCATTGACTTCAGCCTACCATACGTCTTAATCATGGGCATTGGTTTCAAAAGTATGCTGATCTAATGAACTAGAGCTTGCCACGTAATCAAAACCCTAGTCAACACTCTCAGAGCAAATCTCACACGCTGGATCTAATTACCAAGTCAAAGGAGTCAGCCTGATCGTGTGGCTAAGGACTCATCTTCCTCATTCAAAACCTCAGATGGAGGGAAAGTTCAGGTGGTGGCCGGAGAAGACGACAAACCTAACCAAATTCAACAAAACCGGTACCAATCTCTTCCTCTCTCCATGTACAACAACCTGACATACTTAACTTCCATTAATTCCTCACAACAACTTCAAATCGAAACCAAAGAGATTTGTGCACCAAAATCAAAAGTTCACCAAACTCACTCAATCTGGTCCAGAAATCATCTACGTGTTATGGAAGTTACAGATCAAGCAAAAAATAATTAAAACATCACAAGAACAGGCCATATCAGATCCAAACAGTTTTGAGCTTCATCCAACAATCATCACAAATGCCAGTTCGTTTTAGTGATTAATGATCTACATGTTGTCTAGGTCTCAAATATGTAAAAATGGCAGAGAATCAATGCATATTCACAGAGTAAGGTTGAATTGTAAATACCTAGTGGAGAACTTCCACTGAGCCTTCAAGTGATGATTAAGCTTGAAGAAAAGTATCCAGAAATGTTTAGTGATCTTTAATGAAGCCTTTGCAACCTTTAATTTTGCTTGAATCTTGCTAAATCTCAAAATTCTAATTTCAATTTTCACCACTTTTTCAAAATGCTCTAGCTCTAATTCTTCAACCAATTCGTGTTTTGAGCATTTGTTCATGGTAGAAACCTTTTATGTGATGGATTTGAAAAGAAATTAAGCCCAATGGCAGTCCCTAGAGCCCAATTGCATATCCATGTGATTTGAGTTTTTTCACTTGCCATGTGCACGAATTCTGTACCAAATTGGCTCGAAAATGATGCATTTTGCTTGCTGATGACATGAGGAGTGTGAAGGGCTGAGATTTGATCCTTGTTTGATCTCAATGGTTAATGTTTTAAGTGTAACTTAAGCTTGAAGAAAGCTTGAAAATGGCTCATCAAAACTCACCAAATTCAAATTCTATTATTGCCATTATGCTTTAAATATAGTTTGCACTCAAAATATGTATCTACTTGCACAAAAATGATCCATAATGAATTAAATCCAATTTTCTCATTTTAAATCCTTTTCCATGAAAATCAATTTAGGAAATCACCATTCCAAGCCAAATTCATGAATTCTCATGTTTGGTTAAACAATTGACACCATTTGGAGCACATTTTATGTTGGAAAAATCATCATTTGAAGTCTGCAAGTTGGTGAAATGGACCTATAACTTTATGACCTATAATCTGACTTTTCCAAAATACCCCTGACTTGCAAGCCTCATAACATGAGTTCTACAAATCAGATGAAAGACTTCTAGTTCTCTTTGGAAAGCTAAGACCATGACCTATAACTTTCATGACCACAAAAAGTTTAGGAGAAACATCCTTCTAGGTCAAAAATGTAATGGAAGTTGGTTGACTTTTGTTGACCAAAATCACATTCATCTGATGACCTGTAACTTGTCTGCATCATAACTTGAGTTCTATAAATCCAATCAAACACTTCTAGTACTCAAAACAAAGCTAAGAACATGCTCTACAAGTTCCATGTTGGTCAAAAGTTGAGATGAGACTTGTGTCTTTTGATAAGTGGTCTTGAAGTTATGAACTAAACAGGGGATTTTACACTGAGAACCCTAATTTAGTAACTTCTCACACTCTTGATTCTTGATGAATTAATCTTGAAATGATATATTATACATCTCAACACAACATCCCATAACCATAGAGACTTGGAATTTAGTTTTAATCTCCTTCAATTTCACAGTTGACTGAGGATTTACCAGATGAAAACCCTAGATGCAACATCTTGACTGTAACCTTTCACACTTAGTATAAACACTTGGATGAACTCCACAATGACCCTCAAGGCACTCCATGAGCTCTCTTAACATCTTATATCCATAATCATGAATTCACAATCCTCTGATGCTCTTCACATGGCCTCCCAGTTAGGAGTTGAACCACATACATCCATCAATCCTTTCACAAAACCATTGCCCACTTCTAGATGACCTGATGGCCATTCAAACTTTAGTAACATCCCTTGATTAGGCTCAAACCTCTGAGTAGACTCCTCTTGATATGCAAAACCTCTTGATCCCCTGTTCAATGAAAAATGCTATGCAATGCAAGTGCTAGAAAGAAAATGAAATGAAACATAAACCAAGTTAAGAAAAGGTTGGACAAATTTTGAGGTGAAACAGTGGCTAACTTCCAAATAAATAGAAAACATGGAGAAAAGCGGCGATTCTTCCTTCCAAATTATAGATTGAAGAGGTTAGTCTCTTTTCCACAAGAAACTTGGAGCGGTTAGTCTTCAGCCTTCAAACCATAATTTTACACAGGCTAACCTTGAACTTGGGAAAGCTTTTAACATCAGGTTGAGCTCACAAATTGAATCTTGGTTTTATACCTGGATACCAAGATTCTAGGATATTTTAACACCGGACTGATCTCGAACCTATGAAAGCTTTTGAATGGCATGACCTTTCGAACCTAAACAGATACTTGATCACATAATCTCCGAACCAAAGTTTTTCACGGGTTTAACTTCGAACCCAAATAAATAATCCCTAAATGGATTAATTATTCAGCCAAGGTAAAAACAAACTCTCTTGGTGAACTCACAAATCTACTCTTCTAGAATTATAACTTCCTCACTTGCAAAACGACTTTCTCGAAAATGCTACAACTAAACTTTTAGTGAGAGAAAGTAAACAAAAATATTTTTAGAGAGAGAGTGAGGAATGAGGAATGAAACCTCACGCTTTTGGATTTAAAATATGTGGAAAGAGACCTTTATTTATAGGCTAGAGGTTGGGGAAAAAAAGGAAATTTTTTGTGGTAAATAATGATGAGTAATTGATTGGTTGGTTTAAAAATAATCGATTGATAAGTTTTAAAAGGAAAGAAAAGATATATATTAGTTTTCTATCATTAAGATATTTTCTTAATTGCTTAGGGAATATTTTTGAACTGATCCAATTGATTGGCAAGATCAAAAATTTGCCCAGAGCTTTTTTGACAGCTCTTAATTCATCTAACACGACTTCGAGACATTTTTAGAAGTATTTTCTTGAGAGAAATAAGTTCAAAAATTTGTGTGTGTGTGTGTGTGTGTGTGTGTGTGTGTGTGTGTGTGTGTGTGTGTGTGTGTGTGTGTGTGTGTGTGTGTGTGATTAGCCATTTACTTTATAATAGTTCTCTTATGCTTTTACAATGTATACTAACTCGGACGTATCGGGGCGAACTTACATATATCTCAAGACTTGTCAGATACTTCCAATCTTTCAAACACTTGCTTGAGTTTTACTTTGAGACGAAGCTTAAGTTATATTCCATTGGTTACTATCATTAGAGATTCAATTTCATTAAACCATAATACTTTGTTTACATCTTTAATCCCTTTATGTTTGACTTTACTTGTTGTCATCATTAAAAGGATGTTTGTGTTTAAGAAAATTTCCTTGACCAATGACTTACAAAACAAGTATCTACTCTCCCAACATTGTCCTGCGACAACCTTTACTTGGTTTCAATAAAGTCTTCAATGGAGTATAGAGAAGCTCTTCTCTCTTACTAGATAACACACAACTAATATCCATATCGAAGAAATAATTCTTCTGCATCATACATACACCAAAACTTCAAAGAAAAATATTAGATTCCACAATGTACATTTAATCTACCTCTCACACTTAATATTTAGAGTTGGAGATCCATAAAAATGATTTCTTAACAAAGGTTGAAGGTGATGGATAGTATCTAAAGAATCTCACACACACAACTGATTCTCACAGGATTCACATAATCACAATTAAATATTCCATTCATATAAGTTTTGATCACGTAATTATGTTTTACTGTGCAGTTGCATGTCTAATTGCTTATTTGTTGCATTTAGCGTGTCTATCTTTGTATTATATATTGGATCTTAGGTGTTGTATATTCTTCTTCACTATGTTTATCTCATTTAACTCTCTAGATCATTATTTTTGTTGTTGGATTTGTTTCTGTTTAGGCTCATTAGCATCTATCTGTTTTTGATCTTGTCAAAGGGAGATAATTTGTAATGTGGGTCTAGATTTGTTTCATGTGTTGCATGTTATTCTTTATTGTGCAATGTTTCAGGGGGGTCACAAATAATTGAAGGAAAGCATTGATCTCATTTTTTTTTGCTTTTAGTCGACTCAATCCCAAAGCTTGTCAAGCATAAAAAAGGGGAGACTCAATTGCATAATTGAGATTGGTTCAAGTGACTTCACAAATAAAATCTAAAAATATCCTTAAAAACTTTTAAAATTGAGATTTTCGATGTGTGATTCAAACCACACAAATTGAACAGAGAGGAACAAGAAGTTGGGTGAGCTTGTGAGTTGAATCACAACTTGTACATGATTCAAATCATGCAGTCTGTGAGTCAAATCACAACTTTAACATTAGTCTAATCATGGAATTTCATCCAGCCTATGCCAAATTTGAGTAGAATCATGACTTGTACATAAATCAAATCACAGGTTGTTTGAGTCAAATCATGCTCTATTCTTGACTTGAATCACATAAAATGGATTTCACTTAAAGTGCAGAACTTGTTCCACATTACTTTACAACTTGTCTCAAAACACCAAGGGTTCTTGACTTGAACCAAACATGATTTTTTCACCGTTTTTTTTTTGTGTGCTTCATCTCCAACACATATAAGTCATTTTCTCTCTCAAACCTTTAACAATATTAGAAAACATATACTTTCATTGATAATTTAAAAATGCACAAACCACCTATTCTTTCATTTTCAAAAGAGTTTTGAATCTTTCTTGAACACTTGCAAACAATTTCTTTCATCTTCTATCTCATTCTTTTTTTATTGTTGCATGGATCTGAATCTTATCTTTGAAGATTCATGATAGATTGAGGACAATCGTTTTGAATTTAATGTATTTTTAAAGATTATTTTAAATATTTTAGAGACTTGCAAGATTGTGTGGTGTTGTGAAATTAAATACTTTATTACATATATCATTAAAAAATAAGAACAATCTAGTTATAATTACCTAACTTTTTTGGTAATATGCCACAGATAGCCATTGGTAGAAGTTGTTGCATCAAGACATGACAATCATGAGATTTTAAGATAATTAATTTAAGATATTTCATTGATACACGTTTTATGATGTTTGATGAGTATCCTTTGGAAACTTTGATACTGTACAAACATGTACAAAAACTTTTTTTCCATTTTAGATAAAGTGGATCTTGTCGGGGCAGATATATTCTTTTTCCTAATTCTTCTAAAGCCAAATCTTGTCCTATACCCATTGCCACCATATCTAGACATTAATTCTTACCATCTTTTGTCTTATCTTGAATGTTTAGAAGTATTCCAATCAAACTATTGCACACATTTTTCTCTACGTGCATCAAATCAAGTCAATGTCTTTTATCGAGGCTAAACCAATATGAAAGATCAAAGAACACCAACCACTTTTTCCATATATTTTTATCGACATACCCTTTTTGATTTTTTCCAAAGAAAACAATAATATATTTTTGTCGTTTATAAAATTCCTTCCCAATTAAAAGCTTAGGAGCGATATCAAACTCATGTCTCCATTAAAAGCCTTAAGCAAACTATAATATGGATGATTGAGTTTTAAAATTTTCAGATGCCCAGGGCAAAATGCATTTTTTCCATATTGAAATTGGTGGAATCACATATTAGATTCACATATAAGTAACATTTTATGTCCCTTGACGTTGTATCCAGAAAAATTACCATATGCATGAAACGCTTCTATATAGTTTCTAGGTTGTCTTGGCCCGAAATCATCATAGATAATAACATATCTTTGTGCTTCATGCACAACCATAAAGATATGTTATAAATCATGATAAAAACAAGTCACAAAGTATTGTTAGTACTCAGAATATCAAAGGGGCTCATTTCATCAGTGCCAAGTCTAAGCCTAAGGTGTCTTAGCTCATGACCAAAATTCAGAAACAACAAATCAATTTTCTTTCATTGCAAAGAATCAGCTACATGGCAAATTTTCCATAACCTTTTATTTCATCTGCATTCCATCTAATATTCTTTGCATCATTAAAATTAAAAAACAATCTCTTGAACCTTAGAATTATTGGCAGGTATCATAACACTTTAGCAAGACCGTGCTCCTTGCTAACATCGTCATCGTCATCACCATTGTTGTCCTTCACCTTGTAGCTTAAATCCCCATACTTCAGGCGTTATTCAATATTCATACTCTTTCATGTATAGTATGAAATCATTATGACATGCATGTATTTTGATATACTCCAAACCCATTGGACATAAAACCTTCTTAGCCTCATAACTAGGGTCCGATAAATTTTTATCTTCTGAAAGCATTTCTTTCGGCAACTCAAGCAATTATGTGAAATTTTTATCTATACACCCTTTTTTTACCTTTAGATTGAACAATTTTAACGCCACAGACAATCGCTTAAAATTTGTGTCAACCTTATATAACGATGCATCCTTGTCACTACATAAATATCATACATATGAACTTTCCTAAAAGAATTTTCTTCAATATCACATATCACATCTTCTAGTCGATCATCCATATCTACATCAACTTGATGTCTTTGTGATGTAACAATTTATTTTTTATCTACTTCACCATGTCACGTCCATATTGTATAATTTTGATAAATTCCATCACAACACAAGTGATGGAATATTACTTTCTTTCTAAATTTTTTGATATTCCCGCATATAACACAAGAAAAATAAAAAATCCATTATTGTCAGGAAGATTTTTTTCTACGAATTTAAGGAATTCAAGCTCTTCTTTCTCATACACCAAATCTAATCTATCAGCTTTTATCCAATTACGATCCATAATACATTATGAAATTTATATAATACGCTTATAAAATCATTTAACAATATAACAATACAACAACAATATTCTCAACAACGCAATAACAATCTCAATACTACAACTTACTAAGTCACTTTTTAATAATATGGAAAAACAATATATAACAATAATACAACAACAACATCCTCAACAACAAAATAACAATTTCGATTTCAATTCAATAACAATACAACAACTGCAACAATAATATATAGCATTCTCAACAATATAAAAACAATCTCAATCTCATTGAATCACAACAACATATAACATTAAACAACAATAAAAACACAACAACATTCAACATTAAAACTCTATGGTTTAAGGTCTCAAGAATATCAACAATATTAATGTAACATGAATAATAGTGTAATATTTCACGTAACATAAAGGTGAAAAGTTGAGTTTCATGATCCCCTCTTGTGAGTTTCGACTTTTATTTTCTTGATTCATACCAAATATCATAGAGGTTAATGAAGAAGTGAGTTTAGCGAAGATGGTTTTGCTAAGGAGTTATTCTATTTTGAAGGGTTTTTGCTTAGGGCATTGTTTGGTTTTAGGGAAATAAAATTCAACTTGTTATTTTCAATTAAAAAAGGAATACTTTTCACCACAAATACTCAAAATAATCATGGTATATATAACTATAGTGAAACAGTCTACACATTTTTTTTGTATAAAGGCTCAATACGTTCATTCACCTTTTCACTAACCCTAACTCATTCTGCCTCCAAACTCCATCTCTCATTCTTGTGGTGTTGTTGTATCATGAACCTCAAGGTTTAAGACTTGATGATATTAAAAAAAATATATTGAAAAACTTGATTTAAAGATTAATGTCAAGTTTCACTTTATCAGATAAATAGTATGCTTGAAATTTAACATTGATCTTCAATGTCAAATATTTTATGATATATAGTAAAAACGACATTGTACTGTAAAAGTATCTTAAAAATGAGTGAAAAACTAAAATGTATGCGTTGAGATTCGAAGCGTATCCTTAAGAGAGAAATTTTCCCATGATTGGAAACTCTAATTATGGTGATAATATTTAACTTTTATTTAAAAATAATAATGGCCTAAATTAAAAGATTTTACCACAATTGACAATATAGCCGAGGTAAAAGCACATTATGAAATCTACATTTTGTAGGTTGTAAATCCCATATATTTTTGAGATTGAGACCTTTGTCTAAAGTATCTCACCACTACGATCCTCATTCTCAGAAATTAAGTACATTCCAAGTATTTTATTAGGACGAATCTTGAACCAGATTCAAGAAAGGCCGCCTATCTATTTGTAACTAGATTTTGAAGTAGGCTAGATAAACCATACCGACCGGGTTCAAAGTCAGAGAAATCCCCACGTCATGAACGATGATTATATATATATATATATATATATATATATATATATATATATATATATATATATATATATATATATATATATATATATATATATATTCAAATCTTTTCCTATTTATTAACAACTAACTTATCTGTTATCAACAATTTCTTAATTTTAAACATTAGATATATAATTGATTAAAATTCACAGTATAATTATATTTTGTTAAAAAAGAAATGTTTGAGTACTTTATAGTATTTGAATAAGATAAGAATGAATCTCTTACATTTTAAGAAGAGTTTTTTGGTTTGTATCCCCAATTTAAGGATTAGTTGTGTTTGTGTGCATTGGATATTCGTTTTTTTTTTCTTAAAGTGTTTGAATAGAAAACTAATTACTTTTTTTTCTATTTATTAAAAAATCTGTGATTTGATTCTCAATTAGTTTTATTTCATTTACCAAAAGAGGCATAATCATAATTGACTTTCAATAGAATATGGAGACAGTTGATTGCCATGATTGATTTCCTAATGTAAAATTTAATATTTCTATATGATATTTTACTGATCAAAGAGGAAGAAACTTTGACAAAAAAATTAGAGAAAAGAAAATTATATAGAGTCATATCCAAAGAATTCACTTTAAAAACTCAGAAAAGAGGAAAATAAACAGGTAGAAGAGTGAATAAGAAAAGAGGAAAAGAAGAATTTGAGGTTAGTAGTATTCTCTTTTAGCATTGTTTGATTAAATTATGAATTATCGCATGTAAATTTAGATTTGTCACAGTGAGTTTGGTTTATTTGGTGTGTATTAACTATATGTTTCCTTGGATAAAGATGGATGTGAAAAATTCTCTACAAATCACAAGAACTGCTTCTGTTGCTTATGATGACGATGGACGTGTTAAAAGAACCGGTAGAAAAAACTCTCTATAGCATCATAACCAATTTATTTTCATATACTTGAATTTGAAACTCATGTTTTATATTGCTGCCATAAATTTTGCAGGAAATGTGAAGAGTGCTGTGGCTCATATCATCACAGCTGTTATTGGGTCTGGTGTTTTGTCGTTGGCATGGAGTATTGCTCAATTAGGATGGATTGGAGGGCCAATTGCCTTGCTTTCTTGTGCAGCAGCTACCTATATTTCTTCATTTCTTTTGTCTGATTGTTACAGAAATCCTGTGTCTGGGAAAAGAAACTACTCTTACATTGATGCTGTTAGAGTCAATCTTGGTAATAACACATTCAACTCTTTGTTATGTGTTTATGCAATCGCTCTAGACAACACAGAAATACTTCTCATGAACCACTATAACAATCATAGCTTCAAATCGAGTTTAATGGTGGTTCAGGTATGAAAAGGACATACGTGGCTGGTTTCCTTCAATTCTTGAGCTTGTATGGGACTTGCGTTGCCTATGTAATTACCACAGCAACCAGTATGAGGTACTTCTTTGCTTGAGTCCCTCATCAAATGGGAACTCAGTTAATCTTGCGAACACGACAATGACACATTTTGAATATAATAATTATTACAGGGCTATTATGAGATCAAATTGTTATCACAAGGAAGGACGCGATGCTCCTTGTAGTTACGGTGGAAATTTGTATATGTTGCTGTTTGGACTTGTTCAGATTGTAATGTCATTCATACCAGATCTCCATAACATGACTTGGGTTTCAGTTGTTGCCGCGATAATGTCATTTTCATATTCATTTATTGGACTAGGACTTGGTATAGCAACAGTCATACGTAAGGCTCGTCTTCATTCATATTCGGTCAATTTAAGATTATGTTTATTTGTTATCTTCAAGCCTCTTGATTCATACTTCATAGGACTTGGATTGGCCTTGCAGAAAATGGAAGATTTATAGGAAGTTTGACAGGTGTACAAACTGCTAACGTTGCTGACAAAATCTGGCTAATCTTCCAGGCAATTGGTGACATTAGCTTTTCCTATCCATACCCAATGCTCCTTCTCGAGATACAGGTACCTTCAACATTTCATAGGTTGATTATTTTATGACAGATAGAATTTTTTGTA
Source organism: Lathyrus sativus (assembly GCA_963859935.3). NCBI lineage: Eukaryota > Viridiplantae > Streptophyta > Magnoliopsida > Fabales > Fabaceae > Lathyrus > Lathyrus sativus. The sequence continues at coordinate 339,911,039 of OZ012739.1, forward strand.
TGTATACAAAATAATACAATACATATTAAATAAATTATTGAATTTTGTTGAGCAAAGGACACTTTGAAGTCCCCTCCATCAGAGAATCGAACCATGAAAAAGGCCTCCATGATTTCAATCTCCATTACAACATTCTTCTATCTATGCTGTGGATGCTTTGGTTATGCAGCTTTTGGAAATGCTGCACCAGGAAATCTATTAACAGGGTTTGGATTTTACGAGCCTTTCTGGCTTATAGACATTGCGAACGTTTGCATTATCATTCATTTGGTTGGAGGATATCAGATATACAGTCAACCAATATATGGTGCTGCTGATAGATGGTTTTCAAAGAAATTTTCCAAGAGTAGCTTTGTGAATGATTTCCGCAGAGTGAAACTTCCTCTATTACCTGCTTTTGAGGTAAATCTTTACAGGTTCTGTTTTAGAACAGCCTATGTGATTTCAACCACTGGACTTGCAATTTTATTCCCTTACTTCAACCAAGTTCTGGGAATATTAGGAGGCATAAATTTCTGGCCATTGGCTATATATTTCCCAGTTGAGATGTACTTTGTACAGATGAAAATTGGAGCTTGGACTCGAAAATGGATTGCTCTTAGGATATTTAGCTTTGCATGCTTTCTTGTAACAATGGTAGGATTAATTGGATCATTAGAAGGAATCATACGGGCGAAAATCGGTGGAAATAGTCATTGACATTTAGTTGCGGATCCAAGACATTTTTTAAGTGAGGCAATAAAATAAAAAAATAAAAAAGAATAAATTTCTACAAAATTGCAAGTATTAAATACTTTTTTTTTTAATTTTATGAATAAATTATTATAAACTCTAAAACGTGTATTTATATTAAGTTTAAAGTTTGATTCACCCGCCCAATTTAAGTAAATTAAATACAAATGGGTAATCCGACAAATTTCTATTAAGATATTTTTAAAACTTTAACATTAATCGTATATTTACAGACTAAAATTCTCTAATTTATTCGGGTGTAATAGAATATCTAGATGTAAATTTTTTGCTTTGAAAATATGTTATTTTTGTATCTATTCAGGTCTATAAATTATCTCTATTTATAGAAAAATCTATGTTAATTGGTGAAGAAAATCAACCTTTAAATGATTGGATATTTGAACCAATATATAACATTACAATTCAAGCACCCCATAACCTTTAAGCCAACCACAACATCACATAACAATTTATAATCGAAATGATTCATAAAATCAATTTAATCATTATTATTTTAAAATTAAATATTTTGAAATTTTTTCTAACAATTTTCGTCATTTTTAAAATATATTTAAATCTATTATTCAAGAAATTCTAATAATTCAAAACATGAGATAAATTTATATGAAACCATGCGATTTCCTAAATAATAAATTTAAATATATTTTAAAAATAATGGGAATTGTTGGATAATTTCCAAAATATCCTAAATATATATTTATATATTTTTTGATATGATAATTAATGATGAAGAAAATGGCATAGTGGTTGAAATAGATGGTGGCAAGGTTGATGTTTTGGTGTTGTTAGTTTTATGTTTTTATTTATTTAATTTTGAATGGTAAAAACATGCAAAATAATTGCATCTATTAGGCGCCCCAACAACCAAACCAAAACAACACCATATAGATTTTGATTGTTGTTAACATACATGTGATCGCGAATTACATGTTTTTTTATAAATAGAGATATTTGTTAGACATAAAAGGATATGAAAAATACTTGTTTCAAGTGGCAAAAATTATATATAAATCATTCTGAGAATAAATAAGGAGATTTTATTCTATAAATTATTGTTGATCGATATGTTTAATGTGAATATGTGATTCATGTTAAAGTTTTTAAATTATCTTGAAGATGATTCGTCAGATTATCCGTTTGCATCCAATTTGTATAAATTGATAGGGTGAATCGAACCTAAAACTTAGTGTAAATACACACTTTATAATTTATTTTATACAAATTTCATCATAACATCTTATATAAATTTTGCAATAAACACCCAACACAATATCTAACAAATATCATTTTGTAAAAAAAAACATAATATCTCCTTTTGTTTGTAAATAAAATACTGTTTTTTTATACATGTAACTCAATTAATTACAAATTTAATCAGACTCAAAATAAAAATAAAAATAAAACTTTATTTTGTTAAAGAAAATTGTGCTTGATTGACATTTGACAATATCTTTTTTTTTCAAATATAATCTTCAATACCTTTATTCCGGATCATATGATTGAGGGGAGACACCAACCACTCGTAATAAGAACAAGAATGAGCTACGAAAGCTAAAGAGTACAACCATCTCTAGGATAACAACTTAATACTACTAACCACTTCTAAAACACTAATAGGTTTTTCTCTAAAAATACCATTATTTCTACTCTTCCATATACACCAACAAGAAAAAGCTCGTATAACGTAACCTATATCCTTACCGGTCCGATTACGCATTCTTCTACCAAAATCTACTAAAGAAATAATAGTTATGTGTTTCGAATCAACTGCCAACCCTGTCCAAATCTCTACACCATTCCAAAAGGTCTGCAGTGAAAATGGAAAGAAGTTTCAGCCGAAACCCCGCAGCAAACGCATAACAAGCTCAGACCCCCACAACTGATACCTCTCTTAGCCAATTGATCTCTAGTTACAAGTCTATCTCAAAATAGCCTCCACAAAAATACCTGAATTTTGGATGGAAGTTTTGAACTTCACACACTCTTCAATCCCTCAGCCATGACAGTATCAAGTTCAATAAAAAGTCCCAACCTGCAGCAGTAACTCGTAGCAAGAGGAAACATAAAAAACAACATCATCTCCTAATGACCAAGCCAACTTATCCTCCTTAAAAACATCTTGCACGATTTCGTTAAGCAATTGAGTAAGCACTTCCATCTCCCTGAACTCCACTGAACCAGGTAGAATGACAAGCAAATTGCACTTCCAAATCCAGCCCGTGTCACACCTGAAGCCAGTCTCTGTAGCTCTACCTGACTTTACCGAAAAGGAACGAAAAACAGAGCGAAAGGCATCCTAAGCGGACACTTACCAAACCAACAACAATACCAAAACGGCACAGCTCTGCCATGACCCAAAGAACAAGTTGACGTTGATAATTATTATTGTTTCTATGTCAATAGAAAACTTTTCAATTAACATTTCAATAATATAAATTTTATGATCAAGCTATAATGTTAATCAATTTTTCCATTTAATATATATTCGTAATAAAATATTTTAAAATTTTTGACATATTAAAAAATATATAAAATATTTAACACCTAATATTTCTCAACTATATCTGTAAATAAAAGTTAGAATAATTAATTAAATGTATTTGTAAATAACAAATATGCATGGTAAAAATATTTTTTATTTTTTAAATGACAATAATAATATAAAAGATTGTAGTAGAATGTAGCTCAAAAAATATATAATATATTATGCTTTTTGTAATTGATTGAAGTAACTTCATATTTTGAATTTGACAAAAAAAAAATTAAACATTAGATCATTATATAATATAATAGTAGTGTTTATCATACTTGTGGGGGCAAAAGCCTCAAACCCAAACAATTTAGATCCGCCCCATTATTACTTACGCCTTAACAATGATTACTTAAAGGTTTAATTTTTCTTTAGTCTTGTATTTTGACTTTGAGTTTTATTTTGATCCCTTAATTTTAAAAAGGTTCATATTAATTTTTGAACTCTTCAAAGCGTTCTATATTAGTCATTTTTTCTAATTAGAGACGAATTTAACTCTTCAAAGCATTCTATATTATGTGTTTGTTGCTTTTTGAAAGGATAGGTTTGATGAGGTCAGGCAAGACAGTCTGAGATAGCAACTGAGAGCCAAAGGAAAGAAGAAGGCTGGAAGCAACTAAGAGAAAAGTGAAACAATTATTGCGCTCCTAGAGAATATGTGACAACATCTGCATTGGAAAGAGAATAAATGTGAAAGGATAAGATCAAAGACACTAGAATACAAAAGATAGTACATACAACACCCCTTGCATGCACCATGCAGGAAAAAAAGGACAAGTACATATGTACCAGCAGTATGCCACACTACACCTTGTCTTCCACCACTGTGTGTACCTAATTTTCAAGTTGTATGAATCAGAAAAAAAAAGGAGGGAACTTTGTTGATTTTATCTTGGACCTGATTTGATTCATTATCAAGCCCATGATCCATGACAAATAGAAAAACCCTAGATGAAACACCTATAAAAGCAACTCTTGAAGAATGAAGAAAGAGTTCAACATATGTTAGAAACATTCACATAGAAGACACCAGTGAGGAAAAGTGTTGAGTGAAAATGAATTTTCTTCTTCTCACCATCTCCAATACTTACTATTGAATCCTGGCGCGACAAAAGCTTTCTCTTGTTGACTATCCATTGCAAGAAGACAAGATGTTGCTCATAGGTTGTTATTCCTTTTTCACTTTGTGTTTAAGAGTGGTTAGCTTAAGGATCAACATTATAGTTTGTACTCAGCTCACTATGAGTTAAACCTTTATTTATTGAGCAATCAAAAATTGATATAATGTAGTTTTTATGTTAAGTGATGTGTTGTTAATGCTTTGTTTTATCATATGTTAATATGCTATAATATGTTTCTTTGATTGATTAACTTGGAAAAAGATAAAATCTTATTGTTGCGAGAGATCCAACAACAAGCAAATTTCATGATAAAAGTGGTTTAAGATAGTAGGATAGAGATATTCATTAGATTAGCTTTTTAGCGATGAGTAGTTACAAACATAAAGGATTTTCAGAGTAAAAAATGGCATGCTTTAAGCGTTATAAATGAGGATTCACACTTACATTTGAGATAATTTCTATAAGTGGCAAGTAACTTCAATATCCATGGAATTATTGATGACACCTTCAGGTTGAGATTATTTACATACTCTCTAAGGGATAAAGCCAAAATCTGGCTAAAATTATTGGAGCCTAATTCCATAGCCACCTGGAATGCCCTAGCAGAATTTTTTTGGTTAAATACTTTCCTTCTGTCAAGAATGCTAAGATGAGGAATGAGATAACTTCACTTAGACAAGGAGATGATGAATCTTTATTTTATTATTGGGAGAGATTTAAAGAGTTTCTTAGACAATTTCCACATCATGGGATACCAATCGACGTCCAACTAGAAACATTCTACAATGGATTAGTTCCCTCATAAAGAAACATGCTACATGCCTCTAGGGGTGAAGCATTATTGTCCATATCATATGAATATGGATACAAGTTGATTGAAAGCATCATATCCAACACTTACCAATGACCAGTCACAAGAGTTGTTGCTGCTTCTACTCATAAAAATCTAGCTGGTGTTCATGACGTCACTGAGACTACAACCCTAACTGCTCAGGTTGCTCAAATTCACTAAATGATGAAAAACATGATGACGAGTTCTGATGTACCAGCAACTGAACCTGTCAAAGTAGTGGATGAAACATCAGAGTTTGCGTATGCTTATTTTAGAGGCGCTCACTTGTTTGAAAAGTGTTATCCAAATCATGTCTGTGTTAACTATGTTGGTAACAACAAGTATAACAACCCGTACAACAACATATACAACAGTGGTTGGCGTAATCATCCAAATTTTTTATGGAGCAATCATTAAAACCAACTTAAATCCCAAGAACCTCAAGTACCACCTGGTTTTTCTTCACCAAATTATGTTATGGCAAATCAAGAAACAACCAGCTTGAAAACATAATTAAATCCTTCACACAAGAGACTAAAAATCAATTTTAAACTCAAGGAATGAGCATTAAAAACCTAGACAATCAAGTAGGGCAGATCGCTTATGCACTTAGCTCAAGAACTATGAGAGCACTTCCTAGCCATATTAAAACTCAAACAACAACATTTGAAGCCAAGAGTATTGAAACATGTAAGGTCATCAAGCTAATAAGTGGAAAAGAATGTGAAGGATCAACATCCACAAGGGAAGAATCAAAAAGAGAAAATATGACCACTCCTAACACTTCAGAGAAGGAAGTGTTTGAATCCCTTGAAGAATCACCCATAGTGGAACCTACTGATAAAGTGATAACACAAGAGAAAGGCGCACTAAAGACTTCAAATATGACATCTAATCTAGAGAAATAATCAATGGTCATGACTGAGGTCAACGGGGTACCCAAATTTGTTCAAGAAATATCCCCATCCTCTTTTCCTCAAAGAATAATGAAAGCTAAGGAAAAACAATATTTTGGAAAGTTTATGGAGATTCTGAAGCAGTTTCACATCAATATACCATTGATTAAAGTCATTCAACAAATTCCTAATTACTCAAAGTTCGTGAAGGATGTTCTTACAAAGAGGAAGAGAGTGGGAAAGTTTGCAACTGTAGCATTAACTCAAGAATATTTTTAACTAGTTCAAGGAAAACTCCCTCATAAAGTGAAGGATCCTGGAAGTTTCATTATACCATGTAATAGTGAAGAGTCATTCTGTGGCAGGGTTGCGTGTGACCTGTGAGCAAGTATCAACCTTAATCCCTTATCTATTTTTAAGAGGTTGGGAATTGGAGTTTCATTACCAACAATTATCACTCTTCAACTAGTTGACAAAAGTTTGTGTTATCCTCAAGGAAAGATTGAAGATGTGTCGGTGAGAGTTAATAATTTGGTATTTCCAGATGAATATATTATCATGAACTTCAATGTTGATGAAGAAACTCCCCATCTTGTTGGGTAGACCCTTCCTTTCCGCTAGAAGAACCTTGATAGATTTAGAAAGACGATTATTAACCATGAGAGACAATGGACAACAAGTTGTGTTTAATGTGATGAATGCATTACAATATCCAAATAAGGAAGTGGTTGACTTTTCAATGATTTTAAGTTGGGAAACTATCATTCACAAAAATCTGCTCGAAAGCAGTAACATCTTAGAACAAGAATTAGGCAAATTGAATTAATAGGAAAATGCCATACCCTTATTTTTGACCTTGAGATTCTGTTTTTTGTTTCGCATCGTCTGCATAGTATATCACGCATTTTACCATGCATAATACCCGATTTATCAGTTAGAATAAACTTGTTAGAATTACATCCGAATTGATCAAATAAAAATCAAATGTGTGTAAAATCAGTGGGCGAAAAATTTCAAAATCGAGTCTGCAAACGTCAGTGACATTAATCTATGTTTCGCGTACTTTAATCTGGCATGCTCATTTAAATTTTTCGACCACCTTTTGGACGTTTTTTGATCAGTTTAAGCCCTTTTAGCGGGTAAAGTTTATTTTAAAATCTGACCAAATGTTGTATTTTTTCGAGTCGTTTATTCCACGATGTAATACCCCAAATTTTGCCCTAAGATTAGTCGTTTCATCTTGCATCCCATTTCATTTTGCATTGTGTTTAAACTAACCACTAACAGGTTGTGCAGTTGGTTAATTGTTGCAAGAAAATATCATGTGGCGCGCTCTTTTAGTTTACAGGGTTTCTAGTGCCACTTTATTTTGAATGAATAAAATAGCATAATTGGCAAGAGACCGTGTGTAAGGAGTTGTGAGTGCGGGAGGTCGAGAGTTCGAATCCCACCTTCTTCACTTTCTATTTTGTTTCTTTTATTTTTATTCTAACTTTTCTATTTTCATAACAAAAATAGTTTTTTTTATTATTTAATTATTATTTTCGTATTTTATTTAAATTATTTTTTAAAAAATATCATTTTTTCACTTTTTTCTATATTATTCATAAAAACATCACCAACATCAACAAATTCCAACCGCTAACGAGGTAAACATTTAATTTTGTACATAACGGAATTTATGGGTTTTATTTTTCAAGTTTCAGCAAGACAAAGAGGGAGGGATAACAGGCAAAGAAGAAGGAAGGGAAAGACTTCGAAAATTACCAATGGCCGTGGGAGCCGCCGCCGGTTGGGAAGAAGAAGGGAAAAGATTTTTTCCCAAACCCTAAAATGAAGGGAAAGGGTTTTTTCCCAAACCGTAAGAACGACTCAGAACAACCATCCACCTATCTTCACTCCTTTTATTTCTATTTCTATTTCTTTATTTATTTATTATATCATCATATTATTATATTATTATATTATCATATTATCTTATTATTATTATTATTATTATTATTATTATTATTATTATTATTATTATTATTATTATTATTATTATTTTAAAAGCAGTAATTAGTAATCACATAATATTTTAATTTATTACTAACACTTCTTTTTTTTTATTAAAACCTTTTTATTAAAACCTTTTCTTTTTATTAAAACTTTCTTTTTATTATTAAAACTTTTTTTTATAGTAAAACCTTTTTTAAAATTAAAATCTTTCTTAAACTAAAACTCCTTTTTGAGGATGAAAGCCTTTGTGTTTCAAAAATCAAAACTTTTTTTAAAATTAAAACCTTTTTTTATTTTAAAACTTTTTAAATAAATTAATACTAACATTTTTCAACACTAGATTTAAAATTATTTTCAGTTACTTCTAAACTCTTTCATTCTAATTTCTAACCATAAAAGTCTAAAATAAAAATTTCCAGCATTCCCGTTAATTATCATCTGACTTTTATTGGCTCTCATTTTGGCTGTGGCTACTAATCCTTTATTTTTTTCACATTTATTTTTATGGTTTTAATTTATGCGAGGACATCGTCGCTTTTATTTCGTTATTATTTTTACATTCTTTGGGTTGTAATTTATGCGAGGCTATCGTCGCAGTTATTTATTTTTGCATTTTGGAATTTGTAATTTATGCGAGTGATCGTCGCGATGCTTTCTTTTACCGCTTTCGTTATCTTTCGTACTTTAATTCTGCCATATGATAATATTTGTTGTTTGCATGTTTTTTTTACCGTTAATCACCCTCCGAAGGAATTAGGTCTAACAGTTTGACAGTCGAGTCAATAACCCTAATTTTTGACCGTTTCAAAACCCTAATAGCCTAGGTGTCCCACCGTTGACGAAAATGCCCTTTACTCTAACATTAGGTCAAAGAGTCGCCGTACTCTGTTTTAGGGTTTTCCATCGTGGAACATTTAGTCAACCCTAATTTAACCCTAAATTTCAATTCAACTTTTCAACATAGAAATAGGAGTTTTAAGACTCCGCGTAAGCGTTTCCTTAAGAAATGCTTATTCCCCTTGAAACCTTGACCACAGCCAAGAAGTTTCTAACCTACTTTTCAAGGGGAACTACGATTACTCTGATTCCATTCCCTATCCAGGATACGTAGGCACAAGATGCGACGTCTTGCCGAGTAAACTTAGGACTAACCCTTAGGTTTTTTAGGTCACTCTATCCCTTAGCTCAATATATATTCCAAACAGATAATAAAATAAAAAAGCATACAATAAACAAAAGTTTCTTGTAGAGTACTACATAAGTTTAGGGTGCTAGTACCTTCCCTAAGCTTAATCAACCCCTTATCTAGATCTCTCCCCGCATTGTGTTTACGATGCAAAAATAGGTTTTCTCTCTTTTGACCTTTTCCTTCGGATAAATCAAAGAGCGATTGTGAATTAAGAATTGTGATTCAAGCTAATTAATAGTTTGATATCCTATTTCCACCGCAACACGTGCTGACTATTTTAGTGCTTTTATTTTATTTTTTCGAGCACTTTTTTTGCCCGACCTTGTATTCGTTTTTCTAATTTTTTTTAGTTAAATAGTTATTTAATTTATTTAGATTTAATTAGATATTTTAATTTAAATTTATTTTAATTAATTCATTTTTTTAATAATAACTATCAATATTTCCCAAAACACAATTAAACATGTTTCAAATGAAAAAGGAAGGAAAACTAGACGTGTTTGGACATGTTCGAACCGAAAAGGAAACAATGTCAAGAAAAATCAAACATGTTCCAGACAAAGTTTAAATTCTTTCTAAAACATGCATGAACATGTCCGATTAAAAACGGAAAATAGTCATCACAATATCTGGCGCATTCATGTCGATGTTGGAATTCAAATTCCACAGGAGTCTATAAAAGAACAGGGAGGACACACACAAAAATCACAAAAAAAGATCCACACAAACTTTATTGTACCTTACAAAAAATGCACAGAAACACACACCGCAAGTTCATCCATGACCACCACCCCATCGCGATTTTGACGGGTAAGATTTTCACGCAGTTTTTTATTCAATTCAAGATCAGTTTTGTTGATTTGTGAGTTATGTGAATATTGAATTTATCTGTGGATTTGTGAGATTGAGATTTCTTTTAAGTTTGATTTGTTTGTGTTTTATAGATTTTCGCTTGAAGCATGTACGGTAGATGAGATAACAAAGATGAAATATATTTTCTTTTAACATCTGGTATTATATGGAATTTTAATATTTCTTTCTTTCTCTATTAAGCATTCCATGTTTCGAGATATTATACGTTGGTTTGTTCTAATGAGTCATGAACACTAACCATGAACGCTTCTCCTCCCTGTGCATTTTTTAATACTTTTTTAATATAAGATATTAGGATTTGTTTATAATTGGTTCATGAGTCTAATTTTGTTATTTCACACTACTTGAAGTCTTATTATTGTTCATTAATTAATTTCTCTTTCATTTTGCATATTTAATTAATATATGGTTATAATCCATTTTAATTCATTTAGTTTAGATTAGTTTCAATCTTAGTATAGATATTTTATAAATCAATATCAAAAATACAAAAAAAATAAAAAACACAAAACATATTTAATTCATAACAAGATAGGCTTTATTTTTTAGAAATTAAAAAAATATAAAAAAATAATAAATATTCTAAAATATACAAAAATGTATATAACTAATTAATTAATACTGAGTTAATTAGAATTTTGATTAGGATAATCTTTAGGATTAATTCCCTTTCAATATCAACCTTAGGTCATAGAATTAAGTTAGTATTTCCTTAAGATGTTAACTAGACAACCTACAATTAGGTTTCTTTTTCTCCCATGAGAGAATTAGGTTCCTTTCAACATGTCATAATAAAACTCCCATGCGATAATGAGGTGTGTCCTTCGCCTGAACAAGAATACACCTCTATACATCTCATCTTGACCATTTTCCTAACTAAAATCTATTACATTTTCATGTTAGCAGAAGAGGAAAATGTATGGATGTGATCTACTCAATAAATAGCTTTGAATACAGGCTCTTTACGTCCCATATTGTTTCAAAACATGTGGTCCAATCTCAATCCTTTTTCGAATACCGAAGATTCCAGGACGCCATCTATGCCCCCCATGGCTACCACCACATTGGTGAAGTAGTCAATGTATTTGTGTAGGGTTTCTTTCTTCCACTGAGTGACCCTACTCAGTATAGTCATTGTCGTAGGTTGCAAATTTTGGACGATGAAATGGGCGATGAATAAAACACTCTTTTCTACCACACAAATATAAAGGCAATTCAATCATATTTATCAGAGTAAAATATTGAACGCAATAAAATCATCTCAAAAGGGCGCACATTTCTCAATAATTCAAATATAGTCAATGCTCCGTAAACAACGGGTTTTCCCAAAATTACTCAAAAATATTACTCAAAAGGCAGCGGAACTCAAAAAGGCAAAATCCAAAGTTTTCCTTGCGCCGCAAGGCAATCGACATAACAAAAACTCAATAAAATATAGTTTAACTCAAAGACCCGAACCCGATGTTACACTATCAGAGCAAGACCCTCTAAGTCAACCACAATGGCCAACGATCCAAAAACTTCAAAAGTCCTCGACGACATCCACGGCTAAACCTGGTCATCTGCACGTTATCCACGTGGAGACAACATTCAAACAGGCAGGGTGAGTAAAATGATTCATAATAATCAATATAGGAATCAATATATAAAATAACGTCATTTTCGTATTCAACATCATCATAATCATCAAGGAACATCAAAGACCACAATATTATAAATTACATTAAAATATCACATAAATGCAAATGCAACAAGACTCATGCATGTGGTACCAATCAACATAAATTTGATGGACAGTGGGCCATCAGCCCTCCATAAATCCACAACAGTAGGATCGATTCTACTTGAGAACCGGAGCACAACAAAATACCTCACATTCACACAATGGGACTAAATCCACAAAAATCAAGGTTCTGAACCAAAGTCCGGATGCATATGAGTGCATGATGCACGCGTCAATATCATACTCATAATAATCTCATTAGGTGCATCATCATTCATCAAAGTTATCATAATAATCATGTCATCATATAATCATCAAAACTCATGGAATCAACATCATAAATCATCACAATTACACATAGAAATCATCATACAATCATGTATTAATCACATAGGAATCATGGTCATACTCATGGTAATTCATCAAAGAAATCACAACATCAAAATATCAAGACATCACTCCACCTGATCAGAATTCGCGAAACTCTGCTACATTCGCTAGCAAGTTCGCAGTACGAGTCTGGGGCGAATGTTCTTCATGCGAAGCATTCTTCACCGTGCAAACTTGTGATTACAGCAAATTGCTGTTACGCACCAACACCAAAACCAGTCCAAAAACCTCTATGATTTCCTTCCCTGATGTCCTAAAAACATCTCTAAATCATTCCTAAGGTATTACGGCGATAGAGGCACAAAACCTACGACTTATTAGGCCAATCCCATATCATATTTACGCCTCCAATTCGCATAATATCTTACAACTACACCACAGTCATTAGAGTTATCACAAATCACTTACCCTACAGGGTTAAACAACCTCAACAACAGATTTTGTCCACGAAGGCCTAATTTCCCTTATTCTCAAATCAGCCTCAAACCTATCAGACCGTCAGTTCAAATTCCTCAAACTCATTGAACTCACCATCAGAAAGGCAACAACAATTCAATACTAAAAAATTTGTAAACCCTTAAATCAACTTTAAATATATTGAATCACATATTGAAAACAATGAAGACAATACTCCCGATACCTTAATTGCTGACTCTAAGCCTTTCTCCTTGATTCTTGCAAACCTTGCGAAACTTTTGCCTCAATCCTCTTCCTCAGAGCTCTGGCCTCTATTTCTTCCCTTTTCACGGTCTAACAAGAATGAATCCTAATTCCCTCAAAATTCCTTTTTGTTAAACCTAACTTTGGGCTTTCCAACTTCACACTCACTAACTTCTCCTTAAATGTCCACTTTGCCCTTAATCCACTTATATTTATTTAAATTAATAATAATACCAATATATTCATATTATATACTATTATTTAAATAAATAACTCAAAATCCATAATTTTCAATTTTTCCACCAACCACCGAAAATCACCAAAAATGCGAATATTCATATATATAAATAAATTAAATAAATATTTCAAGAATTTGGAGTGTTACAACGAAAGGTTCACATAGGCCTTCTAATAATCTATGATCCCATCTGAGAAGGTCTTAAACCATTCCGCTACAGTCACACTCAAGATTAATGCAAAGAGTTTGCAATTTAGTATTCCTTGGACGTGATAATAGTCTAACCAGTTGCCTACGTGCTCAATGTGTTCATTCGGGTCTTCGGTTCCATCATAGCTCTACAGCTTCAGAGGCTTGTCTAATGACCTCAAAATCATGCCATCAAGGATGCGAACGAACATAGGGTTCCTTTTTCACTCTAGAACCTAAGCTTCTTCTTCACACCTTTCCCCCTTTTGAGTAAGAAGAACTTCTATAGAAGTGTAGTTAACAGTCCTCCTTGAGGATCAAGGTGAGAAGTCATATGTCTTCGGTGACAGGTGTGAGTAGGCGACCTCGGGGTCTCTCCTTGTGGTATTGCTACACTAATTGAGGTCGTTTTATGAACAATAACTCGATTGCCTTTGAGAGGCTGCCTCTCACACAACACTATTTTTTGGTGTGATATGTTGCAGTCTCTCTTCTAGAATTCTTTTGCTTAGAACTATGAGTTTTTATGTTGTACCATATTATAAACACTTTTCAGTATGTTGGTAACTCCCTCTATCCTAAGATTTACCTGTAAGAACTAAAGGTCAAAGAGAAATTCCTATATGGGTACCACATATAGTAGTGAAGGTTGATGTGATAGTTCACCTAGGTGGAGTTGTTGTTTAGACCCGAAGAACGCAAGAGATGGGAATTCTCCTTGGTTCACTTTTGGTAGAGCAGGATCTTATTATGAAGGATTGGAAGGAGATGCTACAAGGACGGGATCATCCTCTATTTGAGGAGGAAGACGTGAACATAATAGTTGCAACAAAGACTTGATGTTGAAAGACGAATCAACTGGATTTGGATGCCACCATGGTTGATGAATCGAAGGACGGGTCTGTTGGATGTTGTAGAATATCACAATGCTTTTACAACAAAAATCAAGAAATGAAGATTTGAACATTCTAGGAGAAGAGATCTGGATCTTTAGATTAAAGGAGATTTGAATCATGGAAATACGTAAAAATTAGATTTTGTTTGCAAATGACATATGTACTACGCAGACAACTATCCGGTTGATCTGGATGATGATTGATGCATCATCGAGTAAAATTGTCTACTTTTGTGAGAGTGGGGGTGCACCTTTTTCTCATGTTCACTTCCCTCGTTCTTTCCTCTATACCTTTCCATCTTGAATTTTGCGGGCTAAGAATAAATCTACTATGTAGATTATAAATTCTTAATAATATTTTTTTTTGCTTTTTTTTAATGAAAATATGTATTTATTCTTAAATAAAAAACCCACAACATATTTATATTAAAATATGTATTTTTATTAATACTAAAATATAAAAGTTAAAATTAAAATATTTATATACAAATGATAATTTAGTAATACTGTCTACAAAATATACTAATGTATTTAAATTAAAATAGTGTTTTAGAATGTATGATTCATTTCAATTTTTAATATATATTTTTTTATTTTCCTCTCTAATTAATAATAATATTTTTATTATTTTCAATATATAATAAAAATACTTTAGTAAAAATATGAATTTTTCTCTTTAATTTATTATTTTTTAATACGTGTAAAAAAAATCAACCGATTCATTGGTTCTGAACTGGAGGGAGATTCAGTGGTTCTGAACTGGAGGGAGTAGTTAAGCTACCAATACTTTTTAATGCATATAGGAGTATTTTTTAAGTATCTTATAAAAGTACACTAGAGAGGGATTAATATTCATTGAAATATAAAATTCATGATGAAATATGAACAGACTCGCGATTATTAATTATGAGATTAGGTAGGTACTAGATATGTTAATTATAAGCATAAGTAAATGAAGAGTTTCGCTTGCTTTCTCACCAAGACATAATACTACTAGTCATTCTAGGTTATTTATGGCGCATGCTTTGCTAACTTCAGCATTATCAATAAAGAAGTGTATCTCACACATTATCTCCTAAACTCTCCACCACTTCATCACCAATGCCTAGAGAAAATTCAACCCTTCCCATCTGTTTCTTCAAGATTATTCTTCAAACCAATCTTCAAACTATTGTAACCTTTCCTCTTAATTTACTACTACTCTCTACTATTACTATATATTTCTACCATAACTACAAAACATTATCTTTACTGTTTTACCTTTTTTTGTTGTTGAAAAGTTCTATGTTCTAATATTAATATTTTTTTTTTACAGAAAATACCAAACAAGTTTACAAGAAGACACGGTGCTGGTCTACCAAATCCAGTGATGATCAACCCTCCTGATGGCACTAAATGGAAAGTGTTTTGGAAAAACATCAATGGTGACATTTGGTTTCAAAAGGGTTGGAAATTGTTTACTCAAAATTACTCTCTACAACATGGTTGCTTGGTAGTCTTTAAATATAAAGAAGGAACTTCAACTTTAGATGCAATCATACTTGGCCAGCATGCATTAGAAATTGACTATGGTTCTTCATGTAACACTCTTGACGAAACCGACAATCTTGATCATAGTGATGATGAATCCATTGAGATCTTGAATGTTGATCATAGAGATGATAAATCAGTTGAGATTTTCAATGTTGATGATAGTGATGATGAATCAGTTGAGATTTTGAATGAATGGCTTAATAAGAAGAAGACTAGACCAAAGTCGCCATTTGTTTCTCCTAGACCATGTAAGAAAGTTAGAGGTATGCAGATTTAGTTTTACTGTTTTTTCTTTTATTATACATAATTTTGTTGGTGAGATTTTCTATTAATATTTTTTATTCAAAATGAATTAACAGAATCTTGGTGAGATTTTCTATTAATATTTTTTATTCAAAATGAATTAACAGAAACATGCATGTAGTTTTTGTTTTATTAACGGAAGCTAGAGTTGAAACCTGAAAACATCAAGCATCATGATTACTTGTCTGTTTTACATTTCACATATATATGCAGTTGAGTTTAAGAAGACTAGTGTAAGAACTACATCATTGAATTGGCCAAGAGAAAATAGAGCAAGAGAAGTAGCTGCAAAATTTATTTCAAGCAATCCTTTTTTCACTATTCTCATAAAACCTAATCATCTCGCAGATTTTCGACTGGTAAGGTTATAATTCACGCAATGCTATGCAGTAAAATATCATACATGTTATGTTGTGATCATAAATTATAATGATTGATAACATAACACTACTATACAATGCAGAGTGTACCAAATTTAGAAGGGGTTATTGAGAACAAAGAGAAGAATGTGATTCTGCAGATTGGGGAAAGTTCATGGAATGTGAAATTGCTTCGTGTTAATAAGGATATAAAGGGTCGCCATCTATCGGCTGGTTGGTCCTTGTTTGCAAGTGAAAATGAACTGCAACTGGGAGATGTTTGTGTCTTTGAACTTATAAACAAAGAAGATTTAGTTTTTAAAGTTCATGTTTTCTGAAGGGAAAGTTAATCTATCTATTTGAACTAATTCCTATCCATCAAATGGGGGGAAGAAATCTTCAGATTTGGTTGTAATTGTTCTTTATTGGGTAATTGGACATGTGATTTTTAGACAGAATGAATAGTACTATTAGTTCTGCTTAACTGGGTAATTTCCATTCATAATGTAACCTTTTGTTATCGTTCTAGTTCTAACCATTCAATTTTAGCTTCAGGTTTATCATTCCATAATATGGACAATTCTCAAGCAATCCTCTAATAGATTTAGTTTTTGTCATTGAAATTCGGCATTCCAATGAAAATCGATTGGTCTGGTATAATATTTATTTCAAATGAGACGCAGAGGAAGTACCTTTGTTGGTATGGTCTTGAGTTAGGGTTCCTCTACCTTAGTTGGTATAGTCTCGAGTTAGGGTTATTAAAATAGTCTAATATTTATTTCAAATGAGTCGCAGAGGAAGTACCTTAGTTGGTATGGTCTCGAGTTAGGGTTCCTTTATCTTAGTTGGTATGGTCTCGAGTTAGGGTCATTAAAATAGTCTAATCAAAATTTTAAGACAAAATTAAGGTTAGTTATAACACTTTTTGACCCGTCATTTGTTCACCCCTAAATTAGATAGATTCACACATTTTTAGAAGATCAAATGTGTTTTAAAAACTTTTTTAGGGTCCGTTTGATTCAATGGAGGGGAGGAGAGGTAAGGGAGAAGTTTTATTCAAATATATGTTTGGTTCATAGGAGGATAAGAGGTTTAAAACTAATTTACATTTTTACTCTTAAAATATTATAACACTCATGCTAAATAACTTTTAAAAAAAAATATTTACCAAAATAAATTGTTAATTCATAAACTACATAGATAATTAAACACAATATTTAATATTTAAAATATTCTAAAATATCTTAAAATGAAAATAAAATATTGTTAAACATTATAAAATTAAATTATATGATCAATGATTATATGAATCATTTTCTCATATTGATGATCCATTAAATCATATAACATTTTTATAAAATTAAATTCTACATAATATATAACTCATACTATAATTATATATTGATATGTAATATAATACAATAAATTATAAAATAATTAAGTTATCACAAGCAAAATATTAAACAAAAATGAATAGAATAAAACACATGGAAAAAAAAGTTGAATCATAATAATAAAAATAATGGAGTTGCCATTAAACAAATGGAGGAATTATAATAAGGAGACAAAAATTAAGGTATAATATTATAAAAACAATTAAAAAATTTATTAAATAAAAATGAGGATAATTTTGTTAATATAATAAAAATAGATGTTATCATAACTCCTTTTCCTCCACTCCCCTCTGAAAACCTTAAATTTGGGGGAAACGAAAAAATACTTCAGGAGAGATTCTGATTACCTCCAATTCCCCATCTCTCTCTTCTCATAAAAAATTGAACCAAACACACTTATTTTAAAATATTCTCTCCCCTTTTCACCCAAACCCTCCCTCCAACTAAACAGACCCTTAATATTTACACAATATTAGATAATTGTAGTTGAGAAACCTCTAAGATAATTAATTTGGGTAATCAAGTAGGATTTTGTTCATTTGAAAATATTAACATTTATCAATTTGATCAATATTCAAAGTATTACTATGCAAAAGTATGTTACACAAATTAAGATATAACACATAAATTAAAGAATGAAATTGGACATATTCAGGTCACTTTGTTATTTATACGGGGAGAGAATTTCCTTCAAAGAAAGAGTTTTCTTTGTAAATCTGTATAAAAGTTATAAACATATAATACATAAATTAAAGAGGAAAAGAAAAAAAAACACTCAATTTATACAAGGTTGGTCGATAACACAGTTTTTTTTAGTAGTCTAATATAGTCAAACTATAACTTGTGATGAAGTTCATTTAATGTCCTTGTTAAAAAGTACAATATGTGATAATTTCTAGTAGTTAAGCGTTGTTAGAGATTTTTGAGGTATGTTGACGAATGTATAGCTCGTTCACCTAGAGGTGAGAAATTCTGTATTTTTTTGTATCAGAGTGTGGTTGTCCTTCTCAACTCTATCGTTGGGATATTTATAACACTCTTGGGCTTGGGTCCTATGTCATTTAAGAATAACAACTACTATTAAGAATGATTGTTTCACTTAGAACCAAAAATCACAATTTGTGAGAAAGCTTCCATTGTTTACTAAATACTGGATTTCTGATAAACTTTGTTGATTCGTTTGATTCATACTTTATCTTGTTATTATTGTGAATTTGTGGAAGCATTAGAAATGACCAAGGCATTTTTTTTATATTGAGCACAACCATATTCAAATGTAACTTACCCGTGAATAGAGAGAGTTCGTTAACCCCCTTTAAGCCTAAGCAATGTGAATCTCATTTTGAATTTTGTGAGATTCTAAAAATTTTCTTGAACCCTTGAATTTTTTTTAATTGTACTCTTTTCCATAAAAATCGAAGTGCATTCACTTGAGGGTTGAGTAAAAGTCAAGTTGGGGAGAATGAAAAAGAAAGATGGTAGGTTGCTATAACTTTTGAAAAATTCAAGCAAGCAGTGAAAAAAAATTATGTGAATATGAATGTAAAAAAAAAAAGAATGCTTGCTTGAAAAAAAATAGTGAAAGAATAAGTTGTGAAATAATGTAGGGAAGGTTTGCAATTGGAAAAAAAATTGGATGAAGATTGGATGTGTAAATAACATGTATAGTTAATGTCTCTTTTGCATCAACATTTTCGTTTCAATGGCCTTAGAAATGTCTCTTGTTTATAAACCCGACGAAGCTACAACCTTAAAGACCTTAATGATCTTCTTACTTCCATATTTTCATTTTTGATTGTTAGATATTGTATGAATTGGATTGATATTGGCATTATTTGTCAGGTGAGTGAAATTGTCTCCGCGGTTGCAAACGCGTAATTTCTTCAATCCTTATTCGAAGAGAAGAGATAAAGTGATTCATTCCTTAAAAACTTAGTTATTGATTGATGCATGACTTAATATTTTCTTTAATAATTTAGTTCTTGTGCAATTTTTGATTTTCAACATTTGAAACCATTGCTTGTTTGCATTCTTTGTGTTTGAGCCATTTTATCAATTCTTGAGTGAATCTTTATCTTGAGCAAATCCTCTTGTTTGAAATTAGAGGCATACTTTGCTTGAGGACAACCAAAAATATAGTTGGGAAAAGTTGTTAGATGTCAAACTTTGCTTATTTGATCTATCAAATGTTGGCATCTTTCATTCTTTTTGTAGGTAAAAGTGATTAGAATCACTCTTGTTTTTGATGATATGCTTCATTATGTGAAAATGTGTTGTTTGCTTTGATTTGTGTGCTATTGTGCAAGAATTAGGCACAAAATAAGAAGATTAAGACACAAGGAATTCGACAAAGAAACAAAGACAACAGAGAAATATCAACAAGTTCGCACAGCGAACTTCCTAGCGAATCTACCCAGAAAAACATCAAAAAATTCACACAACGAACTTTCTAGCGAAGGCCTTGGAGAGGATGGTGTCATTCATCCAGAGAGAAAAGAAATTGAAACTCGTTGTGCAAAGGATTTAGCAAATTGTTTGTTGTAGCGAAGGAGAAGTGGAGTCCTAACGAATAGCCCTAGACTTAAGGCAGTAACTATTTTGAGGAGAATTTGTTGTGCGAAGTTTGTAGCGAAGCCTTCGCAATGCAAAGGATTGCTCGCACAACGAACATGTGGAAAATTCTCAAAGGAGGCTTAACTGTTCAGAGGTACCTCAGGTGCCCAATTTGATGTTCGCTAGGCGAAGGATCTGTTCATAGTGCGAACAAGACAGATCCTGAATGTACTATATAAGTACTTTTCTTGCTTTGTAGGTTAAAAATTAATATTTTTTACATCAGAACTTATCTCTCTTCATTTCAAGTTTATTTTAGAGAGAGAAATACAAAACCCAAAGAGGGAGCAGGTGAGATCTTTGATCTCTTGTTAGGGTTTAGATGTAATCTTTTGATACCTTATGTATTTCATCTAATATATGTTTTTGAACTAGTTTGGTTTCTCTATTGATTGATTATCTTTGATTTCTTTTGTGGGTCTTGACAAAACCATTTCACATCTTTGATCTAATATTTTTATCTATCAATGAACAAACTTTTGACATGGTTTTGTAACTTGATATTCATTGTATCTTCTATTGTATTGTATTGATTAAGTAGTATGGGTAGCATGAGTAGGATCAATACAATATTGTGCGGGTGCGTGATAATAGTGGTGAAGAATAATGTTCACAACCATTTAGCAGATTAGATGAATACATGTAAAAAAGGTTAAGCATATGTACATATTCTGATCATTGTGTTTTATTCAAAACAATTGTTTATCTGATATGGGTGTCGTCTTTGTTTACATGTTTATCGATGATTTGAGTTGTTATAGACATGTACTCTTCATATCTGGATCTAGGATGATTACCTGCTAGGTCCTAAACTCTAAACATATATTTAGGCTTAGCATTTGAGTTAGTATCAATTTTTAATGCTCTGTGTTATGTTTTTGTTGCGTGAGACATCACCAATGAAACAACACAGTTGTTCTCTCGACGTTGTGTTAGAGATGACCTCTGTCGTGAGTGATATGTGAGGATATTAGACAAATGATTGAGTTTTGTTTATCAAGATCAGAAGAACGCATGTGTTATCAATTGATGAGATTCAATCCCAACAAGGCTCCGTTTATATTTCAGTCTTTACTTTATATTTTTTGTCTTTATATTTTCTGCCTTCTATTCATGGTTCCTTGAACCTTTTAAACCAAACCTTTTGAACAATAAACTTAGAAATGTAGAGACCGTTGAACGGAATTCTTTCATCGCACTGATCCCTGTGGAGATGACACAAATTGGTACTTAACATTTTTGCTTGCTGCTTTACCCCTTGAATAAAATGGCGCCATTGTCGGGAATTGGTGTTGAGATATTGAAGTGCAATGCAATTGATCCTATATTTTTAAGCTTTTTAAATTTTTTTTATATTGTATATATTTGTTTCCTTTTATGTTTTCTCTAGTGTGATTCGGAACGATGAAAACTCCTTCTAGAGTGGTTGCTATCTGTATAAAAGTATTCAACAAAGATTCGACCGAGTTTGAATGGTGATGATAGTATGGAACAAGTGAATGTTATCAAGGTACATGGTTACCATTGTTTATAATTTTAGAATGCTTAAGAACTTAAGTCTTTGTGCAAATGAAATATGTTCTTTTAGCAACTTTTTTGAATGATTGTTTCACTTAGGACCAAAAACCACAATTTTTGGGAAAGCTTCCATTGTTTACTAAGTGTTGGATTTCTGATAAACTTTGTTGATACGTTTGATTCATACTTTATCTTGTTATTATGTGAATTTGTGGAAGCATTAGAAATGATCAAGACATTTTTTTACATTGAGCACTACCATATCCAAATGTAACTTACCCGTGAATAGAGAGAATTCGTTAACCCCCTTTGAGCCTAAACAATGTGAATCTCATTTTGAATTTTGTGAGATTCTAAAATTTTTCTTGAACCCTTGAATTTGTTTTAATTTTCCTCTTTGCCATAAAAATTCAAGAGCATTCACTTGAGGGTTGAGTAAAAGTCAAGTTGGGGAGAATGAAAAAGAAAGATGGTAGGTTGCTACAACTTTTGAAAAATTCAAGCAAGCATTGAAAAAAAAATTATGTGAATATGAATGTAAAAAAAAGAGAAAAAGAATGCTTGCTTGGAAAAGAAAAAAAAGTTAAAGAATAAGTTGTGAAATAATGTTGGGAAGGTTTGCAGTTGAAAAAAAATGGAATGAAGTTGGGATGTGTAAATAACATGTAAAGTTAATGTCTCTTTTGTATCGACAATTTCGTTTCAATGGCCTTAGAAATGTCTCTTGTTTGTAAACCCGACCAAGCTACAACCTTAAAAACATTAGTGATCTTCTTGCTTCCATATTTTCATTTTTGATTGTTAGATATTGTATGAATTGGATTGATATTGACATTATTTGTTAGGTGAGTGAAATTGTCCCCGCGGTTGTAAACGCGTAATTTCTTCAATCCTTATTCGAAGAGAAGAGATAGAGTGATTCATTCCTTAAAAACTTAGTCGTTGATTGATGCATGACTTAATATTTGCTTTAATACTTTATTTCTTGTGCATTGTTTGATTCTCAATATTTGAAACCATTGCTTGTTTGCATTCTTTGTGTTTGAGTCATTTTATCCATTCTTGGGTGAATCTTAATCTTGAGAAAATCCTCTTGTTTGAAATTAGAGGCATACTTTGCTTGAGGACAAGCAAAAATCTAGTTGGGGAGAGTTGTTTTATGTCAAAATTTGCTTATTTGATCTATCAAATGTTGGCATCTTTCATTCTTTTTGTAGGTAAACGTGATTAGAATCACTCTTGTTTTTGATGATATGTTTCATTGTGTGAAAATGTCTTGGTTGCTTTGATTTGTGTGCTATTGTGCAAGAATTAGGCACAAAAGAAGAAGAGTAAGATACAAGGAATTTGACAAAGAAACCAAGACAGCAGAGAAACATCAACATGTTCACACAGCGAACTTCCTAGCGAATCTACCCAGAAAAATATCAAGAATTTCACACATCGAACTTTCCAGTGAAGGCCTTGGAGAGCATGGTAGTGTTCATCCAGAGATAAAAGAGACTGAAACTTGTTGTGCGAAGGATTTAGCGAATTTTTTGTTGTAGCGAAGGAGAAGTGGAGTCCTAACGAATAGCCCTAGACTTAAGGCAGTAACTATTTGGAGGAGAATTTATTGTGCGAAGTTTGTAGCAAAGCCTTCACAGTGCGAAGGATTGCTCACACAACGAACATGTGGAAAATTCTCAAAGGTGGTTTAACTGTTCAGAGGCACCTCAGGTGCCTAATTTGATGTTCAATGGGTGAAGGATCTGTTCGCAGTGTGAACAAGACAGATCCTAAATATATTATATAAGTACTTTTCTTGCTTTTTAGGTTAAAATGTATTATTTTTTACATCAGAACTTATCTCTCTTTATTTCATGTTTATTTTAGAGAGAGAAATACAAAACCCTAAGAGGGAGGAGGCAAGATCTTTGATCTCTTTTTGGGGTTTGGATGTAATCTTTTGATACCTTATGTATTTCATCTAATATATGTTTGTGAACTAGTTTGGATTCTCTATTGATTGATTATCTTTGATTTCTTTTATGGGTCTTGACAAAACCTTTTCACATCTTGGATCTAAGATTTTTATTTATGAATGAACAAATTTTTGACATGGTTTTGTAAGTTGATATTCATTGTATCTTCTATTGTATTGTATTGATTAAGTAGCATGAGTAGGATCAATACGATATTGTGCGGGTGGGTGATAATAGTGATAAAGAACGGTGTTCACAACCATTTAGCAGATTAGATGAATACATATAAAAAGGGTTAAGCGTATGTACGTATTCTGATCATTGTGTTTTATTCAAAATAATCATTTATCCGATATGGGTGTCGTCTTTGTTTACCTGTTTATCTTTGATTTGAACTGCTATAGACATGTACTCTTCAGATTTGGATCTTGGATGATTACCTGTTAGGTCCTAAACTCTAAACATAGATTTAGGAATATCATTTGCGTGAGTATCAGTTTTTAATGCTCTGTGTTGTATTTTTTTTGCGTGAGACAACACGGTTGTTCTCTCGACGTTACGTTAGAGATGACCTCTATCGTAGGTGATACGTGAGGATATTAGAGGAATGATTGAGTTGTGTTTAGTATGATCAGAAGAATGCATGTGTTATCAATTGATGATATCCAATCTCAACAAGGCTCCATTTATATTTCAGTCTTTACTTTATATTTTCCGTCTTTATATTTTCTTCCTTCTATTCATGGTTACTTGAACCTTTTAAACTAAACCTTTTGAGCAATAAGCTTAGAAATGTAGAGACCATTGAACAACGTTCTTTCATCGCATCGATCTCTGTGGAGATGACAAAACGGGGAACTTAATATTTTTGCTTGCTGCTTTACGTCTTGAACAAGGAGTCATATGTCTTTGGTGACAGGTGCGAGTAGGCAACCTCGGGGTCTCTCCTTGTGGTATTTCTGCAATAACTGAGGTCGTTTTATGAACAATAACTTGATTGCCTTTGAGAGGTTGCCTCTCACACAACACTATTTTTCGGTGTGATATGTTGCAGTCTCTCTTCTAGAATTCTTTCGCTAAGAACTGTGAGTTTTTATGTTGTACCATATTATAAACACTTTTCAGTATGTTGGTAGCTTCTTCTATCCTAAGATTTACCTATAAGAACTAAAGGTCAAAGAGAAATTTCTGTATGGGTACCACATATAGTAGTGAAGGTTGATGTGATAGTTCGCCTAGGTGGAGTTGTTGTTTAGACCCGAAGAACGCAAGAGATTAGAATTCTCCTTGGTTAACTCTTGGTAGAGCAGGACCTTGCTATGAAGGATTGGAAGGAGATGCTACAAGGACTGGATCATCCTCTATTTGAGGAAGAAGACCTGAACATAATAGTTGCAGCAAATACTTGATGTTGAAAGACGAACCAACTGGATTTGGATGCCACCATGGTTGATGAATCGAAGGATGGTTCTGTTGGATGTTCTAGAATATTACAAAGCTTTTAAAGCGAAGATCAAGAAATGAAGATTTGAACCTTCTAGGAGAAGAGATCTGGATCTTTGGATTAAAGGAGATTTGAATCATGGAAGTATATAAAAATTAGATTTTGTATGCAAATGACATAATATACTATGCAGACAACTATCCGGTTGATCTGGATGATGAGTGATGCACCATCAGGTGAAATTGTCTACTTTTGTGAAAGTGGGGGTGCACATTTTTCTCATGTTCGCTTCCTTCATTCTTTCCTCTATACCTTTCCATCTTGAATTTTGCGGGCTAAGAATAATTCTACTGTGTAGTTATAAAACCTTAATAATATTTGTTTTTGCTTTTTTTTTTTTTAATGAAAATATGTATTCATTCTTAAATAAAAAATTCACTACATATTTATATTAAAATATGTATTTTTATTAATACTAAAAATATATTTAAAATATTAAAGTTAAAATTAAAATATTTATATACAAAATTACAAATCATAATTTAGTAATATTATAAAAATATATCCCTATGTCTTATAATGAGTGATCTATTTAAACTAAAATAGTGTTTTATAATGTATAATTCATTTCTTTTCGAATTCAATACATATTTTTCTATTTTATTCTCTAATTAATAGCAATACTTTTATTATTTTAAATATATAATAAAAATACTTTAATAAAAATATCAATTTCTTTCTTTAATTTATTATTTTTTTAATATCTGTAAAAAAAAATTAACCGACTCAGTCGTTGTGAACCGGAGGGAGTAGTTAAGCTACCAATATTTTTTAATGGATATAGGAGTATTTTTTAGGTATCTTATAAAAGTACACTAGAGAGGGATTAATATTCATTGAAATATGAACATACTCGCGATTATTAGTTATGAGATTACGTACTAGATAGGTTAATTATTAGTTATGAGATTACGTACTAGTCATTCTAGGTTACTTATGGCGCATGCTTTGCTAACTTCAGCATTATTAATAAAGAAGAAGTGTATCTCACACATTATCTCCTAAACTCTCTAGTAACTCATCAAACTTCATCATCGATGGCTAGAGGAAAATCAAACCTTCCCATCTGTTTCTTCAAGATTATTCTTCAAACCAATCTTCAAACTATTGTAACCTTTCTTCTTAATTTACTACTACTCTCTACTACTACTTTATATTAATATACATTTCACATAGTTTAATATGACATACTCATTTAAATTTTTCGACCACTTTTTGGACGTTTTTTGATCAATTTAAGCCTTTTAGCGGGTAAAATTTATTTTAAAATCTGACCAAACGATGTATTTTTCCAAGTCGTTTATTTCGCGCTGATTATTTTGGTGTGTTTATTTTCTTTTTTCGAGCACTTTTTTTGCCCGACCTTTTATTCTTTTTTTTAATCATTTTTTATATTTTTTTAGTTAAATAGTTATTTAATTTATTTAGATTTAATTAGATATTTTAATTTAAGTTTATTTTAATTAATAACCATCAATATTTCCCAAAAAACAATTAAACATGTTTCAAATGAAAAAGGAAGGAAAACTAGACGTGTTTGGACATGTTCGAACAGAAAATGAAACAATGTCAAGGAAAATCAAACATGTTTTAGACAAAGTTTAAATTCTTTCTAAAACACGCATGAACATGTCGAATTAAAAACGGAAAATGGTCATCACAATATTTGGCGCATTCATGTCGATGTCGGAATTCAAACTCCACATGAGCCTATAAAAGAACAGGAAGGACACACACAAAAATCACAAAAAAAGATCCACACAAACTTTACTGTACCTTACAAAAACCGCACAGAAACACACAACGCAAGTTCATCCGCGACCACCACCCCATCGCAATTTTGACGGGTAAGATTTTTACGCACTTTTTTTTATTCAATTCAAGATCAGTTTTGTTGATTTGTGAGATTGAGATTTCTTTTAAGTTTGATTTGTTTGTGTTTTGTTGATTTTTTAATGAAGCATGAACGGTAGATGAGATAACAAAGATGGAATATATTATCTTTTAACATCTGATGTTATATGGAATTTTAATATTTCGTTCTTTCTCTATTAAGCATTCCACGTTTCAAGACATTATACGTTGGTTTGTTCTAATGAGTCATGAACACTAACCATGAACGCTTCCCCTCCCTATGCATTTTTTTAATACTTTTTAATATAAAATATTAGGATTTGTTTATAATTGGTTCATGAGTCTGATTTTGCTATTTCGCACTATTCGAAGTCTTATTAATGTTTATTAATTAATTTCTCTTTCATTTTGTATATCTAATTAATATATGGTTATAATCAATTTTAATTCATTTAGTTTAGATTAGTTTCAATCTTAATCTAGATATTTTATAAATCAATATCAAAAATACAAAAAAAAAATAAAGAACACAAAATATATTTAATTCATAACAAGATATGCTTTATTTTTTAGAAATTAATAAAATATAAAAAAACAATAAATATTCTAAAATATACAAAAATATATATAACTAATTAATTAATACCAAGTTAATTAGAATTTTGATTAGGATAATCTTTAGGATTAATTCCCTTTCAATATCAACCTTAGGTCTTAGAATTACGTTAGTATACCCTTAAGATGTTAACTAGACAACCTACAATTAGGTTCCTTTTTTTCCCATGAGAGAATTAGGTTCCTTTCAACATGTCATAATAAAACTCCCATGTGGCAATGAGGTGTGTCCTTCGCCTGAACAAGGATACACCTCTATACATCTCATCTTGACCATTTTCCTAACTAAAATCTATTATACTTTCATGTTAGCAGAAGAGGAAAATGTAGGGATGTGATCTACTCAATAAATAGCTTCGAATACAGGCTCCTTACGTCCCATATTGTTTCATTACATGTAGTCCAGTCTCAATCTTTTTTCGAATACCGAAGATTTCAGGACGACATCTATGCCCCCATGGCTACCACCACATTGGTGAAGTAGTCAATGTATTTGTGTAGGGTTTCTTTCTTCCACTGAGTGACCCTGCTCAGTATAGTCATTGTCGTGGGTTGCAAAAGTTGGACGATAAAAGGTTCACATAGGCCTTCTAATAATCTATGGTCCCATCTGAGAGGGTCTTAAACCATGTCGCTACGGTCACACTCAAGATTAATGCGAAGAGTTTGCAATTTAGTATTCCTTGGACGTGACAATAGTCTAACCAGTTTATTACGTGCTCAATGTGTTCATTCGGGTCTTCGGTCCCATCATAGCTTTATAGCTTTAAAGGCTTGTCTAATAACCTCAAAATCATCCTATCAAGGATGCAAACGAACATGGGGTTCCTTTTTCACTCTAGAACCTAAGCTTCTTCTTCACACATCTCCCTCTTTTGAGGAAGAAGAACTTCTATAGAAATGTAGCTAACATTCCTCCTTGAGGATCAAGGGGAGGAGTCATATGTCCTCGGTGACAGGTGCGAGTAGGCGACCTCGGGGTCTCTCCTTGTGGTATTGCTGCAATAACTGAGGTCGTTTTATGAACAATAACTTGACTGCCTTTGAGAGGCTGCCTCTCACACAACACTATTTTTCGGTGTGATATTTTGCAGTCTCTCTTCTAGAATTCTTTTGCTAAGAACTGTGAGTTTTTATGGTGTACCATATTATAAACACTTTTCAGTATGTTGGTAGCTCCCTCTATCCTAAGATTTACCTGTAAGAACTAAAGGTCAAATAGAAATTCATGTATGAGTACCACATATAGTAGTGAAGGTTGATGTGATAGTTCGCCTAGGTGGAGTTGTTGTTTAGACCCGAAGAACGTAAGAGATTGGAATTTTCCTTGGTTAACTCTGGGTAGAGCGGAATCTTATTATGAAGGATTGGAAAGAGATGCTACAAGGACTGGATCATCCTCTATTTGAGGAGGAAGACGTGAACATAATAGTTACAACAAAGACTTGATGTTGAAAGACGAATCAACTGGATTTGGATGCCATCATGGTTGATGTATTGAAGGACGAGTCTGTTGAATGTTGTAGAATATTACAAAGCTTTTAGAGCGAAGATCAAGAAATGAAGATTTGAACCTTCTAGGAGAAGAAATCTGGATATTTGAATCAAAGGAGATTTGAATCATGAAAATACGTAAAAATTAGATTTTGTCTACAAATGACATAATATACTACGAAGACAACTATTCGATTGATCTAGATGATGAGTGATGCATCATCAGGTGAAATTATCTACTTTTGTGAGAGTGGGGGTACACCTTTTTCTCATGTTCGCTTCCCTAATTCTTTCCTTTATACCTTTCTATATTGAATTTTGTGGGCTAAGAATATTATACTGTGTAGATTATAAAATCTTAATAATATTTGTTTTTGCTTTTTTTTATTTATGAAAATATGTATTCATTCTTAAATAAAATATCCACTACATATTTATATTAAAATATGTATTTTTATTAATGAGTGATCTATTTAAACTAAAATGGTGTTTTAGAATGTATAATTCATTTTAACTTTCAATGCATATTTTTCTATTTTACTCTCTAATTAATAGCAATACTTTTATTATTCTAAACATATAATAAAAATACT
Organism: Lathyrus sativus; assembly: GCA_963859935.3. Classification (NCBI taxonomy): domain Eukaryota; kingdom Viridiplantae; phylum Streptophyta; class Magnoliopsida; order Fabales; family Fabaceae; genus Lathyrus; species Lathyrus sativus. The sequence continues at coordinate 339,941,070 of OZ012739.1, forward strand.
TTAATAAAAATATCAATTTCTTTCTTTAATTTATTATTTTTTTAATATCTGTAAAAAAAAGTTAACCGACTCAGTCGCTGTGAACCGGAGGGAGTAGTTAAGCTACCAATATTTTTTAATGCATATAGGAGTATTTTTTAATGGATATAGGAGTATTTTTTAGGTATCTTATAAAAGTACACTAGAGAGGGATTAATATTCATTGAAATTTAAAACTCATGATGAAATATGAACATACTCGCGATTATTAGTTATGAGATTACGTACTAGATAGGTTAATTATTAGTTATGAGATTACGTACTAGTCATTCTAGGTTACTTATGGCGCATGCTTTGCTAACTTCAGCATTATTAATAAAGAAGAAGTGTATCTCACACATTATCTCCTAAACTCTCTAGTAACTCATCAAACTTCATCATCCATGGCTAGAGGAAAATCAAACCTTCCCATCTGTTTCTTCAAGATTATTCTTCAAACCAATCTTCAAACTATTGTAACCTTTCTTCTTAATTTACTACTACTCTCTACTACTACTTTATATTTCTAACATAACTACAAATCATTATGTTTACTGTTTTACCTTTATTTTGTTGTTGAAAAGTTCTATGTTGTAATATTAATATTTTTTTTTACAGAAAGTACCAAACAAGTTTACAAGAAGACACGGTGCTGGCCTACCAAACCCAGTGATAATCAATCCTCCTGATGGCACTAAATGGAAAGTGTTTTGGAAAAACATCAATGGCGAGATTTGGTTTCAAAAGGGTTGGAAATTATTTACTCAAAATTACTCTCTACAACATGGTTGTTTGGTAGTCTTTAAATATAAAGAAGGAACTTCAACGTTAGATGCAATCATACTTGGCAAGCATGCATTAGAAATTGACTATGATTCTTCATGTAACACTCTTGACGAAACCGACAATCTTGTTCATAGTGATGATGAATCCATTGAGATCTTGAATGTTGATGATAGTGATAATGAATCCATTGAGATCTTGAATGTTGATGATAGTGATGATGAATCAGATGAGATTTTAAATGAATGGCTTAATAAGAAGAAGACTAGACTAAAGTCACCATTAGTTTCTCCTAGACCATGTAAGAAAGTTAGAGGTATGCAGATTTAATTTTACTGTTTTTTCTTTTATTATACATAATTTTGTTGGTGAAATTTTCTATTAATATTTTTTTATTCAAAATGAATTAACAGAAACATGCATGTAGTTTTTGTTTTGTTAACAGAAGCTAGAGTTGAAACCTGAAAACATCAAGCATCATGATTACATGTCTGTTTTACATTTCCCATATATATGCAGTTGAGTTTAAGAAGACTAGTGTAAGAGTTACATCATTGAATTGGCCAAGAGAAAATAGAGCTCAAGAAGTAGCTGCAAAATTCATTTCAAGCAATCCTTTTTTCACTATTCTCATAAAACCTAATCATCTCGCAGATTATCAGCTGGTAAGGTTATAATTCACGAATGCTATGCAGTAAAATAACATACGTGTGATGTTGTGGTCATAAATTATAATGATTGATAACATAACACTACTATACAATGCAGAGTGTACCAAATTTAGAAGGGGTTATTGAGAACAAAGAGAAGAATGTGATTCTGCAGATTGGGGAAAGTTCATGGAATGTGAAATTGCTTCGTGTTAATAAGGATATAAAGGGTCGACATCTATCGGCTGGTTGGTCCTTGTTTGCAAGTGAAAATGGACTGCAACCGGGAGATGTTTGTGTCTTTGAACTTATAAACAAAGAAGATTTAGTTTTTAAAGTTCATGTTTTCTGAAGGGAAAATTAATCTATCTCTTTGAACTAATTAGTTAATGTTGTCTTTGAACTAATTCCTTTCCATCAAATAGGGGGAAGAAATCTTCAGATTTGGTTGTTATTGTTCTTTATTCGGTAATTGGACCTGTGATTTTCAGACAGAATGAATAGTACTATTAGTTCTGTTTAATTGGGTAATTTCCATTCATAATGTAACCTTTTGTTATCGTTCTAGTTCTAACCATTCAATTTCAGCTTCAGGTTTACCATTCCATAATATGGACAATTCTCAAGCAATCCTCTAATAGATTTAGTTTTTGTCTCATTGACATATAACACATAAATTAAAGAATGAAATTAACATATAACACATAAATTAAAGAATGAAATTGGGATTGTTCAGGACACTTTGTTATTTATATGGGGAGAGATTTTCCTTCAAAGAAAATTTTTTCTTTGCAAATCTATATAAAATTTAACAACAAATCTATATAAAATTTAACAACATATACTACATAAATTATTGAGGAAAAAGAAACAAAAATCACTCGATATATACAAGGTCGGTCGATTACACTGTTTTTTTTAGTAGTCTAATATAGCCAAACAATAACTTGTGATGAAGTTCATTTCATGTCCTTTTTAAAGAGTACATTATGTGATAATTCCTAGTAGTTAAGCGTTGTTAGTGATTTTTGAGATATGCTGAGGGGTGTATAGCTCGTTTACATAGGGGTGAGAAACTCTGTGTATTTTTTTATATCAGAATGTGGTTGTCCTTCTTAACTCTATCGTTGGAATATTATAGCACTCTTGGGTTTGGATCCTATGTCATTTAGGAATAACAACTATTATTGAGAAGATGCAAGAGTGAGTGGTTAATCCACCACTATTATTGAGAACGTATTCAAATTACCGCTTCCTTATTGTTTTCGAATAGGGATCGTCATTCTCCCACTTCCTTGTATCGGGGGACCATTCCCAAAGGAAGACGACATGTTCGACGAAAAGGGTTGAAGGTGAGAAAATACTTAGAAGGGGGGTTGAATAAGTATGAAGATAAAACTTAGAAGTAAAAACTCAAGTATTTTTATCCTGGTTCGTTGAACTCAACTACTCCAGTCCACCCTATCTAGAGTGATTTGCCTTTCTCAAACAAGGACTTAATCCACTATTTAATCAACTGATTACAATAGTAAGCACTAAGAACAACTGTTCAAAGTCTTCTCAAGAACTACTGATCCCAACTGGATCTTCTTAAGGAACTATTACAACAAAATATAAGATTAATACAAGTGTATGAATGTTTCTAACAAGCTTTATCACAACAGTGATTTTTCACTTAATATTAAGAACAAAAGAATAAACTCAGCAATAAGAATATTTTATGAGAGCTTGTAAGAGTTTCTTTCAGAGATTCGTTGGTGGTGGATCACTTTGAAGAAGATGAGGAAAACTTGCTTTTATATGCACAGTAGTCCACAAAGTCTTGACGTTGGAGGCTATGTACTGAAAAGGCCTGAACCTTTTTGTCTTTACATCACATGACCTTTCCTGAAAGTAGAATGCACAGAGAAATGCTTTTGGTCTGTGTTCTAGTGTCAAGCATGAAAGAGGAAAGAGTCGTTGAGCCAAATCAAAGGATATTACTTTGAATTCTTCTTCACAAAGTATTTCTTTTCAGCAAAGTTAACCATCAGATTTTGCATGATCAGAGTCTTGGATACCCATCAGATTTTACTGAATCAGAGTAATGCAGCAAGTGTGCTTTAGCGTGTAGTTCTATCAGAGCAGAGTTTTATTAATGAGATCCTCAATACATACATCGTGTAGTACTCTCAGAGTCTTCTGAAAAACTGTGCTTCTTAACTCTCATACAAAGTTCTTCAATGCTTCAGAGTCTTCAGATCTTATTAGAATCTTTTGTTTCAGATCCTTCTGCAGCATCTGCTTCAGATTCTTCTGTAGCTTCTGCTTCAGATCCTTCTGCAGACAACGCTCAGATTCTTCTATAAGATGATTCTGACTTTTCAGAGCCTTCCATAGTTCTATGTTCAGATTAATTTGCTTTTGGATATATATATATATATATATATATATATATATATATATATATATATATATTATATATATATATATATATTATATATATATATATATATATATATATATATATATATATATATATATATATATATATATATATATATATATATATATATATATATATATATATATATATATATATATATATATATATATATACACTTTAATTATCTGCAGCAAATATTCATGAACCAATTTTAGAGTATATAATTCTTTAATACAAAATTTCATAAGAGTTATCATCAAAACATAGAGATATTACTAAGAGACAATTTGTGTTCTTACAATCTCCCCCTTTTTGATGATGACAAAACATGAGAAATTTTGTTCAATAATAAAAAGTAATAATTATAACTCCCCCTGAGATTAAGAATCTCCCCCTGAAATGAATACTCTAAGGAAAAGAATACTTCCCTTTTTGCTTGAGTGTATTTCAGAATCAGAGTCTGATGACTTCTTTCAAACACAGAGTCTGGTTAATCAGAGTCTGATGACTTCTTTCAAACACAGAGTCTGGTTTTGCGTTTAGACTCAGAGTACAATTTGCTTCAAGAATCAGAGTCTGGTTGGGTAATTCTCAGGATAACTTCAATGAATTTATTTTGTCAGATGAAACAATAGAATCTGAAAGACTTAAATTCAAAGATAGTTAATAATATGTCTGAATTTTGTTTTAGTATTTGCTTATGGATTGAACAATCAGATTCTTTTTCCCCCCTTTTTGTCATAATCAAAAAGATGTGTAAAGACAGAAAAGAAAATAGAAGAAAAACAAAGCAAACAATTTCATTCATTCATATGGTTCACATAACAGATGATAACAAACAAATAAGAGAAAACAAATTCAAAACAGCAGTGCAAAAACATGAAAAGAAACTAGGGTTGACGAGATGCAATCAGGGTCAGAAGATCTGTGATCTTTGTAGTAGACTCTTCTTGCTTGGCCATCCAAGTATTAATCTCTTCAGTGGTTTGTTCTTGTTTGATCATCCAGGACTTGATTTCCTTAACCTCTTTCACAAGTTCTGAATTGTCAGCCTTTACTTCAGATGCAGATGCATCAATGTCCATATCAGATGCAACGTCTTCAGAAAGAGAGTCTTCAGCAGGAGTAGCTTCTAGAAGCAGCACTGGTGGTTTGGGAATGCTCATCAGAGTTTGTCTTACCAACTCAGCAAACTTTGCCTTAGCATCTTCAGCACAGACTATCTTGAGATGAGAGGCCACCACGTTGATCTTAGAGATAAATTTATCCCAAGCAGCTTCAGACTTAACAAGGCCTATACTGAACAGACACTCTTCTTCCACACGTGAAATCCCCATACAAACTTCCTTTTTGAAATTTTCAAACAGTTTATCAACATCTGATCTAGGGTTGGGTTAAAGAAATTCCTCAAGAGTCACTTTCTCAGCAGATTCAGAGTTTGGCTGAGGTTGTTCACAAGTGGTGTTAGGAGGTGTTGGATCAGATGATGGTTGTTCAGATGGTTGAGGTTCAGATGGTTGAGGTTCGGATTGTTGAGGTGCGGATTGTTGAGGTGCAGATGGTTGAGGTTCATATGGTTGTGGTATGGTGAGTTGAGGTGTAGGGGTTGGTGAAATGTCAGCTTCAGAGGATGAATTTTGAAAATCCGAGAGGTTGAAATTTGAACAAAGTACAAGTCTACGATTTATTTGGTCAGGTGCTGATAGATCAGAGAATGCAGGTTTGAGTGGATCAGGAATTTGTAAACAAGAGGGTGAGGGAACTTCTGATTCAGAATCAGATGATTCAGTGGAGTGACATGAGGTGGATGACATGACAACCATGGTTGCAAGTGGTTCCAGATCAAGAATGTCATTTGAGGGTTCTGGAACAGGTAACGGTTGTTCTATTATTGAGGGATGTTCAGATGGTGTTGGTTGGGGAGGTTCAGATGAAATGGGTTGAGAGTGATGTTCTGGCAATTGTTGTTGTTGTTCTGGTTGTAGTTGTTGTTGTTGTTGTTGTTGAGGTTCTGGTTGTTGTTGTTGAGGTTCTGGTTGTTGTTTTTGTTGAGGTTCTGGCTGAGATAGTTTTGTTGTTGATGTCCTGGTTGGATTTTTGTTTGAGGTGGTTCAGATGGAGTTTGTATAGAAGATGGTTGAGAAAGTGTAGTTTGAGATGAAGGGGGTTCAGATGTATGAATTCCAGATGATGGTGGTACAGATGATTGTGGTCTAGAAGGTGATGGAGGAGGTGAAGGTAATGGAGAGTGAATGGTTGGAGTTGGATCAGATGTTAATACCTGCTTGATAGTTTCTCTTATGTCTTCCAGACTAGCTTCTGGAGGAGTGGGTTTCACTTTCTTTACCTTTTGAGGCTTAGCAGCAGCTTCAGAGGCTTTTCTCTTTGGCTGAGCCTCAGATCCTTCTTCAGCAATCTTCTTTGAACGTATTTCTTTAACAGGATTGGGCAGAACTTCTCCTTCCTTCTGGACGATGTTCACAGGCATAAGAACACCATTTAATAGACAATCAGCTATGTAGGATAAGATGATCTCCCTTGGTTCTTCAGCAGTGAACATTGGAAACTCTTCAACAGGAATCCTTCTGTTGCTGACATCCTTAGTAGCAATTTTCTTAGGTTTACTGGCAAGCTCTGTGATGACTTTCATCCTCTTCAGAGTATTGCCATTGATGACAAAACCTATGACATATGACAGATCCTCTGTCAATCCAGTATCATACAAATATTTCACAAGACCATTTTCTGTTAGAATGTCTGATATCAATCTACCAAAAGGAATCCAATTCCTAACTTTTCCAGTTTTGACTCTTACATCTTCTCTTGTTTCCTTTATATGATTCAGAAGGTGACTGAATAGAAGATAAGGCAAGTCCACCTTCTTTCCCTTGCTCATACAGAACATAAAGTATAGTTACTCAGCACTGACATAATCTGGGGAATTTGATGATTTTCTGTGAAAGATGGAACTCATGAAAATCTTGGCCCAGATCCTGTAGACCGGCTTCAGTTCCCTTACTTTGCTAGTTGGTTCCCCAGAAATAGTAACTTCTTGAAACACATCAGCAAGATCCACACGAGCAGATTGTAGACTGGTTTCACCATCAGTTTCAGAGTACCCAATGAGTTGACTGATCAGCTTCTCAGTAATCACAATCTCCTTTCCAAGGACAGAAGAATGGATGAATTTAGGGCACACCTGAGCATGTATCCAGAATTCTTTCACCAAAGTTGGATAAACAGGACCCATAAGCCTGTCAAAATACTTTGTCCAACTCTGAGTTTGGATAGTTGAGGAAAGATTAAATCTATTTTCTTCAATGGACTCAAGGTCTATGAAGCATTCACTCAGAACTTCCAGTTCTATAATTGGAGTGAGAAGAGTTCTCACAGGTTCTTTGTAAGCTTCAGCATTAGGAGCAGAAACAGTAATGGTTGATTGCATCTGAGCAAATGTTGATGAAGAAGATGCCATTGATGTTCTTAAGTGAGAGGTTTTAGGTTTAGGGTTTAGATGGAGAGCAAAGAGACGACAGAAATGCATAAAAGGTTCGTGAGGTGAAAAAGTGTGAAATGGTGTGATTTGTGATATTTATAGATAAAATCAGATACACAAGCAGTCACATAGGCACGCTTCACATAACATTAAATGAAAAAGTAAAAACATCATTGCACAACAATTATGATTCTGACAGATGGGGGGAAAATAAAGAAAAGTCAGATTTTCAAAGCAGTACTTCAAACGTTAATTCAGTAAAGTGCACTCTACCTTTTCAGTTTCTGAGCTACACGTGTTTGCTTGCTTGTGCCTCTGAAATCTCTTGAGAAATGAAACGTTAGACAACGTTCAGATCCTCTGAGCATTGTTAGTTCAGATTTACACAAGTAAAATAATTCAAGAAAATAAATAAATTGACAGATGAAATACTTCAGAGCATTAAACATTTTGCATCTGAGAAGTTTGCCTCTGATAAATATTATTCTGGACAAAAATCCATACCAATATTTTTCAGAATAAACTTGAACTTATCTTCAGCAAGGGGTTTTGTAAAAATATCAGCCCATTGATGATCTGAATCAACAAAGGCTAGGTTTATAATACCCTTCTGAACATAGTCTCTGATAAAATGATGTTTAATTTCCATATGTTTTGCCTTAGAGTGTAAAATTGGATTTTTAGACAAACATATAGCATAAGTATTATCACAAAAGATAGATACATTACTCTCAAAGATCTGATAGTCCTCTAACTGACTCTTCATCTAGAGCATATGCGTGCTACATCCAGCAGCAGCAATGTATTCTGCCTCTATTGTAGAAAGTGCAATTGTGGGTTGCTTCTTGCTGTACCATGAGATCAGATGACTTCCAAGGAACAGACAGCTTCCAAAAGTACTTTTACGCTCTACTCTGTCTCCAGCATAGTCAACATCACAGAATCCAACTAATGTTTTTTTATCAGATCTTCTGTAACACAGACCCACGTTAGTAGTACCTTTCAGATACCTTAGAATCCTCTTAACATCAGTTAAGTGAGATTCTCTAGGATCTGATTGGAATCTTGCACATAGGCATACACTGAACAAAATGTCAGGTCTAGAAGCAGTTAAGTAGAGAAGAGATCCTATCATACCTCTGTAGAGTTTCTGATCTACTTTCTTACTTACCTCTTCCTTGCCTAGTGTACTAGTTGGATGCATGGGAGTCTTTGCCATCTTACTATCAGTCATGTTAAATTTCTTCAGAAGTTCTTTAATATATTTGGTCTGATGAATGTAAGTGCACTCTGGAGTTTGGTTGACTTGAATTCCCAGAAAGAATTTCAATTCTCCCATCATGCTCATTTCAAATTCTGCCTGCATACATTGAGCAAACTCCTTTCCCAGCATAGTATTGGTAGATCCAAATATAATATCATCCACATATATTTGACATATTAGAAGATCTTTCTTAAATGTTTTACAAAAGAGTGTTGTGTCCACTTTGCCTCTGATGAAATTTTTCTCCAGAAGAAAATTGCTTAACCTCTCATACCAAGCTCCGGGAGCTTGTTTTAAACCATACAGAGGTTTCTTTAGTTTGAAAACATGTTCTGGAAATTTTTCACTCTCAAAACCAGGAGGCTAGTGAACATATACTTCTTCTTCTATAATACCATTTAGAAAGACACTTTTAACATCCATCTGATATAGAGTGATGTTATATTGTGCAACAAATGAAATAAGAAGGCGTATAGATTCTAACCTTGCCACTGGAGCATAAGTTTCAGTGTAATTAATACCTTCTTGTTGGCTGTACCTTTGAGCAACAAGCCTTGCCTTATTTGTTTCAACTTCTCCTTTCTCATTAAGCTTATTTCTGAAGACCCACTTAGTTCCAATTATGTTAAATCCTTTTGGTCTTGGAACTAAGTCCCACACATCATATCTAGTGAATTTATTTAGCTCTTCTTGCATGGCAATAATCCAGTCATTGTCTTGCAGAGCTTCATCCACAGTGGTTGGTTCAATTACTGACACCAAACCAAATAATGATGCTTTAGAGGATCTGAGGAAGGATCTTGTTCTGATAGGGTCATCCTTCTTTCCAATGATCACATTCTCTGGATGAGAAGCTTTGATTCTGGAAGATGATCCTCTAACAGTTGATTCTTCAGAAATGTTTAAGTTGTTCATCTGAGAAGTCAAAGGAATTGCATCTGGCGTTGCTTCTAGTTCCTTCACTTGAGCTTTGTCTGCCTCTGATCCTTCAGAGTCTGTCAAGACTACTTCTCTATCTGCATAACTTTCAAAGTGTTTTGGCTTTTTAATGCCAAGCTTATCATCAAATCTAACATGTATAGATTCTTCCACAATCTGTGTTTTAGTATTGTATACTCTGTAGCCCTTAGAGTGTTCAGAATATCCAAGCATGAAACACTTATGTGCTTTAGAATCAAACTTGCTAAGATTCTCTTTAGTGTTCAACATATAACAAATACATCCAAAAGGATGAAAATAAGCAATGTTGGGCTTTCTGTTCCTCCACAATTCATAGGGAGTCTTTTCCAGAAGAGGTCTTACAGACACTCTGTTCTGAATGTAACATGTTGTGTTGATTGCTTCTGCCCAAAAGTGCTTTTCCAGATTAGTCTCATGGATCATGGTTCTGGCCATTTCTTGCAGAGTTCTATTTTTCCTCTCTACAACTCCATTCTGTTGTGGAGTTCTAGGACAGGAAAAATCATGAGCAATGCCATTTTCATTAAAATATTTTTCAAAATATTTGTTTTCAAATTCACCACCATGATCACTTCTGACTTTTATAATTTTGAAATCTTTTTCATTCTGGACTTGTTTGTAGAAGTCAAAGAACACAGAATGTGACTCATCCTTGTGTTTTAAGAACTTTACCCATGTCCATCTACTATAGTCATCAACAATGACTAATCCATACTTCTTGCCTCTGATGGATGCAATTTTCACTGGTCCAAACAGATCAATATGAAGTAATTCTAATGGTCTGGAAGTAGAAACAACATTTTTTGATTTAAAAGATGATTTTGAAAACTTCCCTTTTTGACATGCTTCACAAAGAGCATCTGAGGTGTACTTCAACTTAGGAAGTCCTCTGACAAGATTAAGTTTATTAATCTGAGATATACGTCTCATATTTATATGCCCTAATCTTCTGTGCAAGACCCATTGCTCCTCATTAACAGACAAGAGGCATTTAACATTCTAAACCTTAAGTTCTGAAAGATTTATTTTATAAATGTTGTTCTTCCTCTTTCCACTAAATAGGATTGAGCCATCCTTTTGACTAATAGCGTTACAACATTTTTGATTAAAGACTATGTCATAACCATTGTCACTTAATTGACTTATGGACAATAGATTATGCTTTAATCCTTCTACAAGTAAAACATTAGTAATAGAGGGAAGGTTACCATTTCCAATAGTGCCAAATCAAATGATCTTGCCCTTCTGATTCCCTCCAAATTTCACGTCGCCTCCAGATCTAAGCTCCAGACTTTGGAACATAGACCTTTCTCCCGTCATATGTCGCGAGCATCCAGAGTCCAGGTACCATGACTGGCGTCCTGACCTTGCTGCTAAGAACATCTGCAACAAGAATTATTTTACTCTTAGGTACCCAGATCTTCTTGGGTCCTTTTGGGTTAGTTGTTCTGAAGGTTCGTCTAAACTTCTGTTTTTCAACACAGGGTTTATTCTGACTAGCCTTAGATTTAAACACATGAATGCTCTTTTCAGAACGAGTGTGTTCAATATCATTCAAGTGCCCAAATTTAAAATTGGAATATAAAGAAGTCTTCTTGATAATAATTTTAGCAACAGGTTTTAGATTTAAATCAGAGGAAGATTTATAACCAATTCCTTTTCTGTTATTTCTGCTAACTCCATAGATCATGGAAGCCATTTTGCTTATGTCTATGCTTTTAGCAAGAAACTTCTGAAAGCTGTAGTCATACTTTTCCAAAATATTTTTGCATTCAGACTCAGTTTCAGAATCAGAGTCTTGTTGAGCTAATTCAAAATCATTTTTCATTTTTAAGTTCTTTTCATTTAGCTCAGCCACTTCTGATTTGAGAATATTATTCTCAGATACAAGATTGCTTTGACGCTCCTTGTATTTGAGCTTAATATTATTATAGCTCTTTAGAACCTCTGATAAAACTTTGATAAGTTCATCTTTAGTGAGTTTAGCCATTACCTCTTCAGCGTCAGAGTCAGATTCAGAACCTGAAATTCCTTCCTCCTGATCTTCTATGTCTGCCATCAATGCTACATTGGCACATTCTTCTTCTGCCTCAGATTCAGATTCAGATGTATCTGAATCATCCCAGGTTGCCATTAGAACCTTCTTCTTTTTATCAAATTTTCTTTTAGGCTTTTCTTTCAGAAGCTTTGGACAATCATTTTTGTAATGCCCAGGTTCTTTACATTCGTAGCAGACAGCCTCCTTTTTGCCAGATCTTCTGTGTCCAGAAGATTCCTTTCTTTGGTCAGGCTTCTTGAAGTTTCTAAACTTCATTCCTTTATGCTTCCAGAGTTTGTTTATTCTTCTGGACAACATGGATAATTCATCTTCATCTTCAGATGAGGATTCTTCAGAGCTTTCCTCTATTACCTGCAACGCTTTAGCAGATTTATTAGATTTTAAGGCAATTGACTTACCTTTCTTTTGAGCCTCATCTTCCTCAAGTTCAATTTCATGGCTCCTTAGTGAGATGATTAGTTCCTCCAAGGAAATCTAGTTCAGATCTTTAGCCATTTTCAGCGCAGTCACCATAGGTCTCCATTTGGTAGGTAAACTTCTAATGATCTTCTTCACGTGATCAACAATAGAGTAACCTTTATCCAGAACCTTTAGTCCAGCTGTAAGTATTTGAAATCTGGAGAACATGGCTTCAACAGATTCAGCTTCTTCCATCTTGAAAGCTTCATACTTCTGAATTAGAGCCAGAGCCTTTGTTTCCTTGACTTGAGAGTTTCCCTCATGAGTCATTTTCAAGGACTCAAACATGTCAAATGCAATTTCTCTATTTGTGATCTTTTCATACTCAGTGTGAGATATTGCATTTAACAATATTGTTCTAGCCTTGTGGTGATTTCTAAATTCCTTCTTTTGGGCTTCTGTCATAGATTTTCTATCTACTTTCTTGCCATTTCCATCAATGGGATGAACATATCCATCTATGATCAAATCCCATAAATCAGCATCATAACCAAGGAAAAAACTTTCAATCCTGTTTTTCCAATAATCAAATTTCTCCCCATCAAACATAGGGGGTTTAGTACTGATTCTGTCTCTTTCTTCATACTTGTTAGATGTTGAAACATCAGCCATTATAAACAACCAAATATAAGTATCAAATTTTTTCTCACTGGATCTTTTCTGTCACTGTGAAGTGGTAGCACACACAGAACCGGAGCTCTGATGCCAACTGAAGGTGAGAAAATACTTAGAAGGGGGGTTGAATAAGTATGAAGATAAAACTTAGAAGTAAAAACTCAAGTATTTTTATCCTGGTTCGTTGAACTCAACTACTCCAGTCCACCCTATCTAGAGTGATTTGCCTTTCTCAAACAAGGACTTAATCCACTATTTAATCAACTGATTACAATAGTAAGCACTAAGAACAACTGTTCAAAGTCTTCTCAAGAACTACTGATCCCAACTGGATCTTCTTAAGGAACTATTACAACAAAATGTAAGATTAATACAAGTGTATGAATGCTTCTAACAAGCTTTATCACAACAGTGATTTTTCACTTAATGTTAAGAACAAAAGAATAAACTCAGCAATAAGAATATTTTATGAGAGCTTGTAAGAGTCTCTTTCAGAGATTCGTCGGTGGTGGATCACTTTGAAGAAGATGAGGAAGACTTGCTTTTATATGCACAGTAGTCCACAAAGTCTTGACGTTGGAGGCTGTGTACTGAAAAGGCCTGAACCTTTTTGTCTTTACATCACATGACCTTTCTTGAAAGTAGAATGCACAGAGAAATGCTTTTGGTCTGTGTTCTAGTGTCAAGCATGAAAGAGGAAAGAGTCGTTGAGCCAAATCAAAGGATATTACTTTGAATTCTTCTTCACAAAGTATTTCTTTTCAGCAAAGTTAACCATAAGATTTTGCATGATCAGAGTCTTGGATACCCATCAGATTTTGCTGAATCAGAGTAATGCAGCAAGTGTACTTTAGCGTGTAGTTCTATCAGAGCAGAGTTTTATGAATCAGATCCTCAATACATACAGCGTGTAGTACTCTCAGAGTCTTCTGAAAAACTGTGCTTCTTAACTCACATACAAAGTTCTTCAATGCTTTAGAGTCTTCAGATCTTATTAGAATCTTCTGTTTCAGATCCTTCTGCAGCATTTGCTTCAGATTCTTCAGTAGCTTCTGCTTCAAATCCTTCTGCAGACAGCGCTCAGATTCTTCTATAAGATGATTCTGACTCTTCAGAGCCTTCCATAGTTCTATGTTCAGATTAATTTGCTCTTGGATATATATATACTTTAATTATCTGCAGCAAATATTCATGAACCAATTTTAGAGTATATAATTCTTTAATACAAAATTTCATAAGAGTTATCATCCAAACATAGAGATATTACTAAGAGACAATATGTGTTCTTACAAGGGTGACATAACTAGTAAGCGGGCGCACGAACTAGAAAACGGGCCAACGAAGTGGCATTATGGGCTCAACTTAAGTCATGTCTTCGTTTCGACCCTTAAGGATTCTTTTTAGAATATACCAATATACAATCCCTGAAGTATCAGGGCTTGTAAAGAGTGAACTGGTTTAGCTTCTCTACCTTTATTTAGACATCGTGGAAGGCCCTCAAATGGAATAATTTTAAGCTTGGACTTCTCTGACTAAACTTTAGTTGGGTATCTCAAGAGAGATTTTAGTTGAGTCCCTCAGTAGAGACTGTAGTTGAGTATCTCATGTGAGACTTTATTTGAGACCCTCAGACGAGACTTTAGTTTATTCTCTCATGTGGGACCTTAGAGTTGAGTTCCTTAGGCGAGACTTAAGTTGAGTCCCTAATACAAGAATTTAGTTGCTTTATGGGGATGACGTTTATGTTATTCCTTTCCAACATTTATATAAACATTTTCAAGAAGAAAATGATCTTCTAGCGAAAGTCTAACATTTATATCTCCCTTTTCAAGGCGACAAAGACCTTCTAGTTAAAGTCTAACATTTATATTTCCGTTTTCAAGGCGACAAGGATTTTGTAGTGGAAGTCCAACAATTATATTCCCCTTTTCAAGGCAGAAAAAATCTTTTAGTGTAAGTCCAACATTTATAGATTTTCCTTTTCAAGGCGCAAGGATCTTCTAGTGAAAATCCATCATTTATATTGCTCTTTTCTAGGTGACAATGATTTTCTAGTAAAAGTTCAACATTTATATTTCCCTTTTTAAGCCGGCGAAGAACTTTCAATGAAAATCCACCATTTATATAGCCCTTTTCATGGCAACAAATATCTCATAATGGAAGTCTAACATTTATATTGTTCAAAGAACCCAGATAATTTGTTCCATATGATAAAAGTTTTTAAGTGATTCATACATTAACAGGAGATTCACTTTTCTAACAATTAACTGGAATGATATTTTAGTTTGACAGAGTTCCAAGTCTTGGGAATATGTCTTCCATCTAACTCATCGAGCTTATACGCTCCATGTAATAGCTTATGTAACGTGCAATATGGTCCTTCCTAACTAGGTCGTAACTTTCCATGCTGGGCGGTCACAACAACCCGTCTCAAAACCACGTCGCCTTCCTACATTACCCTTCGACAAATTTGGAGTTATTTTTCATTGTCGTCCTTTGCTTGGTGGAAAACATTTGAATATGGATAATATATCTTCTTTCAGTGACTATATCGGCATACTACTATAGAAAATACCTCTCATAATGGTTGGAAAAGAGATACAACCACGTCCGACCAACTGTTGTAAAATAAGGTGTAATTGTACGTATGATTCCTTCCATCACGGTTGTGTGACCGTGATTATAAACCAAATAACACGCAATCTATCACAACATATAACTTTTTTTTTAAGATTTCTCTGTTTGAAAATGCAAACGTCATATACGTCAAATAACCTCTTTAAATATTGATTAAAGATTCAATTAATTTCTCATTATATCAAATTTATTTTCAATAAAGAAATATTCACTTTATAGGTCGGTATAATATTCAAATTGTTGTTTTTTTTACTATAATATTCAAATTGTTAATTGACATTTATGTGAACAAATTATTTTCTTTATTATTATTATTATTATTATTATTATTATTATTATTATTATTATTATTATTATTATTATTAATTTATTTATCATAACAAATATATACATATTGATCATTAACAAATGTTATTAATGTATACCGGTAATTTGAAAGTTGTGCACTCTAAGTAAAACGATATTTAAAGTATAATTATTAAAATGGGTTAAAATACTAATATTTTATAATGAAGGAAATATAACCATTTTTAAAGGCATATAAGAAAGATTAATGGCACATGATGTCTATGTATTTCAGATATATTTCCTCTTTAATAAAATATAAACAAAATTAGTGTATGAAATTTAGGCTACATTTATTTATTTATTTCACTATTAGAAATACACAGTTTACTTGCGGATTTCACCTGCGCCTTTATATTGTGAAACATTATTTCCTGCGAGATATACGATAGTAGCAAATTTAACAGAAATTTTTGAGATTTTTGCTGCGATTTTAGATTCAAAAATAAAATATAAATTTCCTGCGGATTTAACAGCGATGTTGTTCGCAGGAATTAGTTATCCATTGAAACCTCAAAATTTTCTGGAAATGTCGCAGGAATTGCTACGAAGTTTGCTGCGGCATTTGCTGTAAATTCTTCAGCGACTTTTCCTATGAATTATTTAGTTAATTTTTAATTTTTATTCTATTTTTACGATTAATAAATAAAATTATTAAATATATATTTATTCCAAGAATATGTTGTTGAGACATTTTTTAATTTTATATTAAATCTTAGTTTTTCATAAGAAAGTTTTATAATATTAATTGAGTTTTTTTAGTTATTTCTTAAAGAAAATTTATTTATTTAATACTTTTTTATTGTCGTTAAAATTAGAAAAATAAAAAATAAAAGTTTATGATATAATTGTAAAATATAAGTTTATTTATTTTAATAATTTTTTATTTTTGTAAAAATTAGAAAAATAAAAAATTTAAGTTTATGATATAATTGTAAAAGTATAAGTTTATTTATTTAATTATATTTTTACTATTATTAAATAAAATTATAAAATATAATTGACATATTGATTATATATATATATATATATATATATATATATATATATATATATATATATATATATATATATATATATATATATATATATATATATATATATATATATATATATATATATATATATATATATATATATATATATATATATATATATATATATATATATATATATATATATATATATATATATTTATAATATAAAAACAAACTTATTTTAAAATAATTTTCACAACAATTTTTTTTTCTTTATTGAATAATAATAGTTTTTGTTTAAATTTTGTCAAAAATTATTTTTTATTTATTTTTAGAATTTTGCCACGAGTAACTAATGTGGTGCATTTAACAATCCACTCGTTACAACAATGCCCATAAATATTGGGATCCAAAGCCTAATCAGTTAGTTATTCATCTAGGGTAGAACTATGAACAAAGTTTTACATAAACATCTAAACATTTCTCTCAATCTCATACCATTGCGGCTGGTAAGCTTTTTCGATGCCATCCTCATTTCATTTTCAGATATGTTGTTAATTGTTCTATGGGTTGGATTTGTTAATTAATTAATGTTTATATCTCGTGGTTTTTGCAGTTGAATAGTAAGAAAAAATGTCTCACCGAAAGTTTGAACATCCAAGACACGGTTCTCTCGGCTTTCTCCCAAGGAAGCGTCTACACGTCATCGCGAAAAAGGTTTTTTACACTTCATTCACTTTTCATCACTAAAATCAGATCATAGTTACGTTTTTGAACATTTTCAAAAATAAAGGATCTTAATTGAGTTTTTAGCTGAAGGATTTTCTGTGCATTATTGTGTAATTTCTATTTCCATTTGTGATGATTGAAACTGCTTCCATTGATAACTGATTAATCAAGGTTGCAATCTCAAAAATGGCTTATCTAGCCTTAATCCTTTCATAGGGATTTGGTTTGGAATACAAAATAAGCTAAGAGAATTGGCATCTATTTTGCCATAGGCCTTTGGTTTGGAAGCATTTCTTCATTACTCTTCGAAATTGGTGTGTCTCACGGTTAATGCACTGAGATAAAATATTTTTACAATTATTTTTTTTAATCAGATCGAAAGCTTATATTTTCAGCCTATTGTTTTTTAGATATTTATTTTGTGTAGCTATATGATAGACTATAGTATGATCCATCTATTACACTCTAAATGTTTAATGAAATGTTTCTGTGTTTTTAATACCAGCTTAGAAGACTGTTCCAGTTCTAGCTGTGGTTTTACTTTTCCTGATGAGGACAGTTTAATTACATATGACAGACCTTTCTCGATGCTTGAAGTGACAATTCTGCCTAGAGTTGATAATTTTGTGTCTTCCCCTGAAAGCAATCTAATTGAAGATGATTTGGATAGTCAAGACTCAACTTTTATAATGATCAAGAGTCTTATAGAATATGTACTCAATGGTGATGACGATGATTATGATGACGATTACTATAATTGTGATTATGATAATTCCTCAATGGATGATATTATGGCGGAGCTGGTCCAACATGGATCTAGAGTTGCTAAACTAAATCTTTCTTACCAGCAGTTGAATCTAGGAAGGGATCCATCCTTTTGTCTTCCCACTCTTGCCCATGCAGCAACATTCATCATGGTGATCATGAGCTTAGAAGGTTTGGTTAATGGAGATTTTTACAGTTTTAAACCACCATCATATGCGAGAATGAAGAACTTTGAAGGCATGGATCTCAAAAAGTTGTATAAGGTGTGTGATCAATACATAGATTTTAAATTAGATGAATTTTCTTCTTCTGTTACTGTCATCTTAATGTTGTTACTTTTGGTATAACTATTTTAGTAATTAAATATAACCTTGCAGACTAAAGACAGTGGTGGTCACATCTCTGTTGTTAATGGACTATATGACCAATCACTCACCTGGAAGGTGATATATGATCTTTTACATATATGTGACATTGAATGTGGAAGTCACAATAACTAGTATGGCAAACCTTGTAACAGGATGTAAAATGGCTTCAAACAATCACCCCATTGCCCAATTTAGTGAAGGGAGTTCTTACTGCTCAAGATGGTAAGCTTATCAAAGATACATTCTAGAGTTTACTTTCAAAATAACTATATCTAAAGTGAACCAATTATATCCTATATTTTTATTTAAGACTTTCTTATCCATATGATCTTTGGAATTAATTCCATAATCCTATGCTAATAATAATGTAGCACGGTTAGCCATGCAAGCTGGAGCTTCTGGAATCATTGTTTCCAACCATGGTGCACGCCAACTTGACTATGTCCCTGCGACTATTGTGGCTTTAGAAGAGGTCTGATTTAAGTCTCTAGTGCGCTTTCTATCACTCTTAGTTTAATTTTAACTACTATGGTATGATGCATTAAAATTTACGACATATATTATTTATTAACTTTTTCTAACTTTCACTAACGAAGTAGTTTGAATCCACAAGTCGGAGGAGAATATTCTCTTGGTTGCATATTACTCATGGTTCACTACAAGAAACTTTGCAAACACTCTGACTACAAGAAATTTACGACATATATTATTTACTTATATATGCCACTCTTAACTTTTGTTTTCTATTTTTTCGCAGTTATATGTAGGCCTTAAGAGACTGTTGGGAAAGCCAGCTTTAGTGGGCGTGGACAGTCTAACATGGACATTGGTGAAGTGTATCGATCACCGAGAGGTAACCTCTTTTTCTTTTAGGTTTGACGTTGGACAAACGCCATCTATCGGCTGGTTGGTCCTTGTTTGCAAGTGAAAATGGACTGCAACCGGGAGATGTTTGTGTCTTTGAACTTATAAACAAAGAAGATTTAGTTTTTAAAGTTCATGTTTTCTGAAGGGAAAATTAATCTATCTATTTGAACTAATTAGTTCATTTTGTGTTTGAACTAATTCCTTTCCATCAAATGGGGGGAAGAAATCTTAAGATTTGGTTGTAATTGTTCTTTATTGGGTAATTGGACATGTGATTTTTAGACCGAATGAATAGTACTATTGGTTTTGCTATATGGTAACTTCCATTCCTAATGTAACCTTTTGTTATACCTTTCTAAGTTCTAACCATTCAATTTCAGCTTCAGGTTTATCATTCCATAATATGGACAATTCTCAACCAATCCTCTAATATATTTAGTTTTTGTCATTGACATTCGGCATTCTAATGAAAATTCATTGGTCTGGTATAATATTTATTTCAAATGAGTCGCAGAAGAAGTACCTTAGTTGTAATGGTCTCGGGTTAGGGTCATTAAAATAGTCTAATTAAAATTTAAGACACAATTATGGTTAGTCATAACACTTTTTGACATGTCATTTGTTCACCCCTAAATTAGATAGATTCACACATTTTTAGAAGATGAAATGTGTTTTAAAAACTTTTTAGGGTCCGTTTGATTCAATGGAGGAGAGGGGAGGTAAGGGAATGTATTTTAATTAAATGTATGTTTGGTTCATAAGAGGGGTAGGGGAGAGGAGGGAGAAGTTTTATTTAAATATATGTTTGGTTCATAGGAGGAATGGGGATTTAAAACTAATTTACATTTTTACTCTTAAAATATTATAACGCTCATGCTAAATAACTTTTTAAAAAAAAGTATTTACCAAAAAAAAATTGTTAATTCATAAACAACATAGATAATTAAACACAATATTTAACATTTAAAATATCTTAAAATGAAAATAAAATATTGTTAAACATTATAAAATCAAATTATATGATCAATGATTATATGAATCATTTTCTCATCTTGATGATCCATTTAATCATATAACATATTTATAAAATTAAATTCTACATAATATATAACTCATACTATAATTATATATTGATATGTATATAATACAACAAATTATAAAATAATTAAGTTATTACAAGTAAAATATTAAATAAAAATGAATAGAATAAAACACATGGAAAAAAAATTGAATCATAATAATAAAACTAATGGAGTTGCCATTAAACAAATGGAGGAATTATAATAAGGTGACAAAAATTAAGGTATAATATTATAAAGACAATTAAAAATTTTATTAAATAAAAATGAGGATAATTTTGTTAATATAATAAAAATAGATGTTATCATAACTCCTTTTCCTGCACTCCTCTCCGAAAATCTTCAATTTGGGGGGAACGGAAAAATACTTCAGGAGGGATTTTGATTACCTCCAATTCCCCATCTCCCTCTCCTCATAAAAAATTGAACCAAACACACTTATTTTAAAATATTCTCTCCCCTTTTCTCCAAAATCCTCCAACTAAACAGACCCTTAATATTTACACAATATTAGATATTTGTAGTTGAGAAACCTCTAAGATAATTAATTTGGGTAATCAATTAGGATTTTGTTCATTTGAAAATATTAACATTTATCAATTTGATCAATATTCAAAGTATTACTATGCAAAACTATGTTGCACAAATTAACATATAACACATAAATTAGAGAATGAAATTGGACATATTCAAGTCACTTTGTTATTTATACGGGGAGAGAATTTCCTTCAAAGAAAAATTTTTCTTTGAAATCTATATAAAAGTTAACATATAATACATAAATTAAAGAGGAAAAGGGCAATAAAAACACTCAATTTATACAAGGTTGGTCGATAACACGGTTTTTTCTAGTAGTCTAATATAGTCAAACTATAACTTATGATGAAATTCATTTCATGTCCTTGTTAAAGAGTACAATAGGTATGCTGAGGGATGTATAGCTCGTTCAAGTAGGGGTGAGAAACTCTGTATTTTTTTTGTATCAGAAAGTGGTTGTCCTTCTCAACTCTATCGTTGGGATATTTATAGCACTCTTGGGCTTGGATCCTATGTCATTTAAGAATAACAACTACTATTAAGAATGATTGTTTCACTATTAGGAACAAAAATCACAATTTGTGAGAAAACTTCCATTGTTTACTAAATGCTGGATTTCTGATAAACTTTGTTGATTCGTTTGATTCATACTTTATCTTGTTATTATTGTGAATTTGTGGAAGCATTAGAAATGATCAAGGCATTTTTTTTATATTGAGCACAACCATATCCAAATGTAACTTACCCGTGAATAGAGAGAATTCGTTAACCCCCTTTGAGCCTAAACAATGTGAATCTCATTTTGAATTTTGTCAGATTCTAAAAATTTTCTTGAACCCTTGAATTTTTTTTAATTGTACTCTTTGACATACAATTCGAAGAGCATTCACTTGAGGGTTGAGTAAAAGTCAAGTTGGGGAGAATGAAAAAGAAAGATGGTAGGTTGCTACAACTTTTGAAAAATTCAAGCAAGCATTGAAAAAAATATGTGAATATGAATGTAAAAAAAAAAAGAGAAAAAAAGAATGCTTGCTTGGAAAAGAAAAAATAGTGAAAGAATAAGTTGTGAAATAATGTTAGGAATGTTTGCAATTGGAAAAAAATGGGATGAAGTTGGGATGTGTAAATAACATGTATAGTTAATGTCTCTTTTGCATCGACAATTTCGTTTCAATGGCCTTAGAAATATCTCTTGTTTGTAAACCCAACCAAGATACAACCTTAAAGACCTTAGTGATCTTCTTGCTTCGATATTTTCATTTTTGATTGTTAGATATTGTATGAATTGAATTGATATTGGCATTATTTGTCAGGTGAGTGAAATTGTCCCCGCGGTTTCAAACCTGTAATTTCATCAATCCTTATTCGAAGAGAAGAGATAAAGTGATTCATTCCTGAAAAACATAGTTGTTGATTGATGCATAACTTAATATTTGCTCTAATAATTTAGTTCTTGTGCATTGTTTGATTCTCAACATTTGAAACCGTTGCTTGTTTGCATTCTTTGTGTTTGAGCCATTTTATCCATTCTTGGGTGAATCTTAATCTTGAGCAAATCCTCTTGTTTGAAATTAGAGTCATACTTTGCTTAAGGACAAGCAAAAATCTAGTTGGGAAAACTTGTTAGATGTCAAACTTTTCTTATTTGATCTATCAAATGTTGGCATCTTTTATTCTTTTTGTAGGTAAAAGTGATTAGAATCACTTTTGTTTTTGATGATATGCTTCATTGTGTGAAAATGTCTTCGTTGCTTTGATTTGTGTGCTATTGTGCAAGAATTAGGCATAAAAGAAGACGAGTGGGATACAAATAATTCGACAAAGAAACCAAGACAACAGAGAAACATCAACAAGTTTGCACCGGGAACCTCCTAACGAACCTACCCAGAAAAATATCAAAAATTTCGTACAACGAACTTTCTAGTGAAGGCCTTGGAGAGCATGGTGTTGTTCATCCAAAGAGAAAAGAGACTGAAACATGTTGGGAATGTTTGCAATTGGAAAAAAATGGGATGGAGTTGGGATGTGTAAATAACATGTATAGAGAAAATAGACTGAAACACGTTGGGAATGTTTGCAATTGTTAGGTTAGTGAAATTCTCCCCGCGATTGCAAATGCGTAATTTCTTCAATCCTTATTCGAAGAGAAGAGATAGAGTGATTCATTCCTTAAAAAATTAATCGTTGATTGATGCATGACTTAATATTTGCTTTAATAATTCAGTTCTTGTGCATTGTTTGATTCTCAATATTTGAAACCATTGCTTGTTTGCATTCTTTGTGTTTGAGCCATTTTATCCATTCTTGGGTGAATCTTAATCTTGAGAATATCCTCTTGTTTGAAATTAGAGGCATACTTTGCTTGAGGACAAGCAAAAGTCTAATTGGGGAGAGTTGTTATATGTCAAACTTTGCTTATTTGATCTATCAAATATTGGGATCTTTCATTCTTTTTGTAGGTAAAAGTGATTAGAATCACTCTTGTTTTTGATGATATGCTTCATTGTGTGAAAATGTCTTGGTTGCTTTGATTTGTGTGCTATTGTGCAAGAATTAGGCATAAAAGAAGAAGAGTGGGATACAAGGAATTTGACAAAGAAACCAAGACAACAGAGAAACCTCAACAAGTTCGCACCGGGAACCTCCTAGCGAATCTACCCAGAAAAATATCAAACATTTCGTACAACGAACTTTCTAGCGAAGGCCTTGGAGAGCATGGTGCTGTTCATCCTGAGAGAAAAGAGACTGAAACACGTTGTGCGAAGGAGCTAGCGAATGGTTTGTTGTAGCGAAGGAGAAGCGAAGTCCTACCGAATAGCCCCAGACTTGAGGCAGTAACTATTTAGAGGAGAATTTGTTGTGCGAAGTTTGTAGCGAAGCCTTCGCAGTGTGAAGATTTGCTCGCACAATGAACATGTGGAAAAGTCTCAAAGGCGGTTTAACTGTTCAGCGGCACCTTAGGTGCCTAATTTGATGTTCGCTAGGTGAAGGATCTGTTCGCAGTGCGAACAAGACAGATCCTGAATGTACTATATAAGTACTTTTCTTGCTTTGTAGGTTAAAATGTAATATTTTTTACATCAGAACTTATCTCTCTTCATTTTAAGTTTATTATAGAGAGAGAAATACAAAACCCTAAGAGGGAGTATGTAAGATCTTTGATCTCTTGTTGGGGTTTGGATGTAATCTTTTGATACCTTATGTATTTCATCTAATATATGTTTTTGAACTAGTTTGGGTTCTCTATTGATTGATTATCTTTGATTTCTTTTGTGGGTCTTGACAAAACCTTTTCACATATTTGATCTAAGATTTTTATCTATCAATGAACAAACTTTTGACATGGTTTTATAAGTAGATATTCATTGTATCTTCTATTGTATATTGTTGATTAAGTAGCATGGGTAGCATGAGTATGATCAATACGTTATTGTGCAGGTGCGTGATAATAGTGATGAAGAATCATGTTCACAAACATTTAGCAGATTAGATGAATACATGGAAAAAGGGTTAAGCATATGTACATATTCTGATCATTGTGTTTTATCCAAAACAATCGTTTAGCCGATATGGGTGTCGTCTTTGTTTACATGTTTATCGATGATTTGAACTGCTATAGACATGTACTCTTCATATCTGGATCTAGGATGATTACATGTTAGGTCCTAAACTCTAAAAATAGATTTAGGCTTAGATTTTGCGTGAGTATCAGTTCTTAATGCTCTGTGTTATGTTTTTGTTGCGTGAGACATCACCAATGAAACAACATGGTTGTTCTCTTGACGTTGCGTTAGAGATGACCTCTGTCGTGGGTGATATGTGAGGATATTATACGAATGATAGAGTTTTGTTTATCATGATCAGAACAATGCATGTGTTATCAATTGATGAGATCCAATCCCAACAAGGCTCCGTTTATATTTCAGTCTTTACTTTATATTTTCCGTCTTTATATTTTCTGCTTTCTATTCATGGTTCCTTGAACCTTTTCAACTAAGCCTTTTGAACAATAAGCTTAGAAATGTAGAGACGGTTGAACGACATTCTTTCATCGCATTGATTCCTGTGGAGATGACAAAACTTGGTACTTAATATTTTTGTTGGCTGCTTTACCCCTTGAATAAAATGGTGCCATTGTCGGGGATTGGTGTTGAGATATTGAAGTGCATTGCAACTGTTCCTATATTTTTAAGCTTTTTATATTTTTTTATATTGTATATATTTGTTTCCTTTTATGTTTTCTCTAGTGTGATTTGGAATGATGAAAACTCCTTATAGAGTGGTTGCTATCTGTATAAAAGTATTCAACAAAGATTCCACCGAGTTTGAATGGCGATGATAGTATGGAACAAGTGAATGTTATCAAGGTACATGGTTACCCTTGTTTATAATTTTAGAATGCTTAAGAACTTAATTCTTCGTGCAAATGAAATTTGTTCTTATAGCAACTTTTTTGAATGATTGTTTCACTTAGGACCAAAAACCACACTTTGTGGGAAAGCTTCCATTGTTTACTAAATGTTGCATTTCTGATAAACTTTGTTGATTCGTTTGATTCATACTTTATCTTGTTATTATTGTGAATTTGCGGAAGCATTAGAAATGATCAAGGCATTTTTTTTTACATTGAGAACTACCATATCCAAATGTAACTTACCCTTGAATTTGTTTTAATTTTCCTCTTTGCCATAAAAATTCAAGAGCATTCACTTGAGGGTTGAGTAAAAGTCAAGTTGGGGAGAATGAAAAAGAAAGATGGTAGGATGCTAATACTTTTGAAAAATTCAAGCAAGCATTGAAAAAAATTTATGTGAATATGAATGTAAAAAAAAGAGAAAAAGAATGCTTGCTTGGAAAAGAAAAAAATAGTTAAAGAATGAGTTGTGAAATAATGTTGGGAAGGTTTGCAATTGAAAAAAATGGAATGAAGTTGGGATGTGTAAATAACATGTATAGTTAATGTCTCTTTTGCATCAACAATTTCGTTTCAATGGCCTTAGAAATGTCCCTTGTTTGTAAACCCAACCAAGCTACAACCTTAAAAACCTTAGTGATCTTCTTGCTTCCATATTTTCATTTTTGATTGTTAGATATTATATGAATTGGATTGATATTGACATTATTTGTTAGGTTAGTGAAATTGTCCCCACGATTGCAAATGCGTAATTTCTTCAATCCTTATTCGAAGAGAAGAGATAGAGTGATTCGTTCCTTAAAAAATTAATCGTTGATTGATGCATGACTTAATATTTGCTTTAATAATTCAGTTCTTGTGCATTGTTTGATTCTCAATATTTGAAACCATTGCTTGTTTGCATTATTTGTGTTTGAGCCATTTTATCCATTCTTGGGTGAATCTTAATCTTGAGAATATCCTCTTGTTTGAAATTAGAGGCATACTTTGCTTGAGGACAAGCAAAAGTCTAATTGGGGAGAGTTGTTATATGTCAAACTTTGCTTATTTGATCTATCAAATATTGGCATCTTTCATTCTTTTTGTAGGTAAAAGTGATTAGAATCACTCTTGTTTTTGATGATATGCTTCATTGTGTGAAAATGTCTTGGTTGCTTTGATTTGTGTGCTATTGTGCAAGTATTAGGCATAAAATAAGAAGAGCGGGATACAAGGAATTTGACAAAGAAACCAAGACAACAGAGAAACATCAACAAGTTCGCACCGGGAACCTCCTAGCAAATCTACCCAGAAAAATATCAAACATTTCGTACAACGAACTTTCTAGCGAAGGCCTTGGAGAGCATGGTGCTGTTCATCCAGAGAGAAAAGAGACTGAAACTCGTTGTGCGAAGGAGCTAGCGAATGGTTTTTTGTAGCGAAGGAGAAGCGAAGTCCTACCGAATAGCCCCAGACTTGAGGCAGTAACTATTTAGAGGAGAATTTGTTGTGCGAAGTTTGTAGCGAAGCCTTCGCTGTGCAAAGGATTGCTCGCACAATGAACATGTGGAAAAGTCTCAAAGGCGGTTTAACTGTTCAGAGGCACCTTAGGTGCCTAGTTTGATGTTCGCTAGGTGAAGGATCTGTTCGCAGTGCGACCAAGACAGATCCTGAATGTACTATATAAGTACTTTTCTTGCTTTGTAGGTTAAAATGTAATATTTTTTACATCAGAACTTATCTCTTTTCATTTTAAGTTTATTTTAGAGAGAGAAATACAAAACCCTAAGAGGGAGGATGTAAGATCTTTGATCTCTTGTTGGGGTTTGGATGAAATCTTTTGATACCTTATGTATTTCATCTAATATATGTTTTTGAACTAGTTTGGGTTCTCTATTGATTGATTATCTTTGATTTCTTTTGTGGGTCTTGACAAAACCTTTTCACATCTTTGATCTAAGATTTTTATCTATCAATGAACAAACTTTTGACATGGTTTTATAAGTTGATATTCATTGTATCTTCTATTGTATATTGTTGATTAAGTAGCATGGGTAGCATGAGTATGATCAATACGATATTGTGCCGGTGCGTGATAATAGTGATGAAGAATCATGTTCACAACCATTTAGCAGATTAGATGAATACATGTAAAAAGGGTTAAGCATATGTACATATTCTGATCATTGTGTTTTATTCAAAACAATCGTTTATCCGATATGGGTGTCGTCTTTGTTTACATGTTTATCAATGATTTGAACTGCTATAGACATGTACTCTTCATATCTGGATCTAGGATGATTACCTATTAGGTCCTAAACTCTAAAAATAGATTTAGGCTTAGAATTTGCGTGAGTATCAGTTCTTAATGCTCTGTGTCATGTTTTTGTTACGTGAGACATCACCAATGAAACAACATGGTTGTTCTCTTGACGTTGCGTTAGCGATGACCTCTGTCGTGGGTGATATGTGAGGATATTATACGAATGATTGAGTTTTGTTTATCATGATCAGAACAATGCATGTGTTATCAATTGATGAGATCCAATCCCAACAAGGTTCCGTTTATATTTCAGTCTTTACTTTATATTTTCCGTCTTTATATTTTCTACTTTCTATTCATGGTTCCTTGAACCTTTTAAACTAAACCTTTTGAACAATAAGCTTAGAAATGTAGAGACTGTTGAACGACATTCTTTCATCGCATTGATTCCTGTGGAGATGACAAAACTTGGTACTTAATATTTTTGTTGGTTGCTTTACCCCTTGAATAAAATGGCGTCATTTTCGGGGATTGGTGTTGAGATATTGAAGTGCATCGCAACTGTTCCTATATTTTTAAGCTTTTTATATTTTTTTATATTGTATATATTTGTTTCCTTTTATGTTTTCTCTAGTGTGATTTGGAATGATGAAAACTCCTTATAGAGTGGTTGCTATCTGTATAAAAGTATTCAACAAAGATTTCACCGATTTTGAATGGCGATGATAGTATGGAACAAGTGAATGTTATCAAGGTACATGGTTACCGTTGTTTATAATTTTAGAATGCTTAAGAACTTAATTCTTCGTGCAAATGAAATTTGTTCTTATAGCAACTTTTTTGAATGATTGTTTCACTTAGGACCAAAAACCACACTTTGTGGGAAAGCTTCCATTGTTTACTAAATGTTGCATTTCTGATAAACTTTGTTGATTCGTTTGATTCATACTTTATCTTGTTATTATTGTGAATTTGCGGAAGCATTAGAAATGATCAAGGCATTTTTTTTTTACATTGAGAACTACCATATCCAAATGTAACTTACCCTTGAATTTGTTTTAATTTTCCTCTTTGCCATAAAAATTCAAGAGCATTCACTTGAGGGTTGAGTAAAAGTCAAGTTGGGGAGAATGAAAAAGAAAGATGGTAGGATGCTAATACTTTTGAAAAATTCAAGCAAGCATTGAAAAAAATTTATGTGAATATGAATGTAAAAAAAAGAGAAAAAGAATGCTTGCTTGGAAAAGAAAAAAATAGTTAAAGAATGAGTTGTGAAATAATGTTGGGAAGGTTTGCAATTGAAAAAAATGGAATGAAGTTGGGATGTGTAAATAACATGTATAGTTAATGTCTCTTTTGCATCAACAATTTCGTTTCAATGGCCTTAGAAATGTCCCTTGTTTGTAAACCCAACCAAGCTACAACCTTAAAAACCTTAGTGATCTTCTTGCTTCCATATTTTCATTTTTGATTGTTAGATATTATATGAATTGGATTGATATTGACATTATTTGTTAGGTTAGTGAAATTGTCCCCACGATTGCAAATGCGTAATTTCTTCAATCCTTATTCGAAGAGAAGAGATAGAGTGATTCGTTCCTTAAAAAATTAATCGTTGATTGATGCATGACTTAATATTTGCTTTAATAATTCAGTTCTTGTGCATTGTTTGATTCTCAATATTTGAAACCATTGCTTGTTTGCATTATTTGTGTTTGAGCCATTTTATCCATTCTTGGGTGAATCTTAATCTTGAGAATATCCTCTTGTTTGAAATTAGAGGCATACTTTGCTTGAGGACAAGCAAAAGTCTAATTGGGGAGAGTTGTTATATGTCAAACTTTGCTTATTTGATCTATCAAATATTGGCATCTTTCATTCTTTTTGTAGGTAAAAGTGATTAGAATCACTCTTGTTTTTGATGATATGCTTCATTGTGTGAAAATGTCTTGGTTGCTTTGATTTGTGTGCTATTGTGCAAGTATTAGGCATAAAATAAGAAGAGCGGGATACAAGGAATTTGACAAAGAAACCAAGACAACAGAGAAACATCAACAAGTTCGCACCGGGAACCTCCTAGCAAATCTACCCAGAAAAATATCAAACATTTCGTACAACGAACTTTCTAGCGAAGGCCTTGGAGAGCATGGTGCTGTTCATCCAGAGAGAAAAGAGACTGAAACTCGTTGTGCGAAGGAGCTAGCGAATGGTTTTTTGTAGCGAAGGAGAAGCGAAGTCCTACCGAATAGCCCCAGACTTGAGGCAGTAACTATTTAGAGGAGAATTTGTTGTGCGAAGTTTGTAGCGAAGCCTTCGCTGTGCAAAGGATTGCTCGCACAATGAACATGTAGAAAAGTCTCAAAGGCGGTTTAACTGTTCAGAGGCACCTTAGGTGCCTAGTTTGATGTTCGCTAGGTGAAGGATCTGTTCGCAGTGCGAACAAGACAGATCCTGAATGTACTATATAAGTACTTTTCTTGCTTTGTAGGTTAAAATGTAATATTTTTTACATCAGAACTTATCTCTTTTAATTTTAAGTTTATTTTAGAGAGAGAAATACAAAACCCTAAGAGGGAGGATGTAAGATCTTTGATCTCTTGTTGGGGTTTGGATGTAATCTTTTGATACCTTATGTATTTCATCTAATATATGTTTTTGAACTAGTTTGGGTTCTCTATTGATTGATAATCTTTGATTTCTTTTGTGGGTCTTGACAAAACCTTTTCACATCTTTGATCTAAGATTTTTATCTATCAATGAACAAACTTTTGACATGGTTTTATAAGTTGATATTCATTGTATCTTCTATTGTATATTGTTGATTAAGTAGCATGGGTAGCATGAGTATGATCAATACGATATTGTGCCGGTGCGTGATAATAGTGATGAAGAATAATGTTCACAACCATTTAGCAGATTAGATGAATACATGTAAAAAGGGTTAAGCATATGTACATATTCTGATCATTGTGTTTTATTCAAAACAATCGTTTATCCGATATGGGTGTCGTCTTTGTTTACATGTTTATCAATGATTTGAACTGCTATAGACATGTACTCTTCATATCTGGATCTAGGATGATTACCTATTAGGTCCTAAACTCTAAAAATAGATTTAGGCTTAGAATTTGCGTGAGTATCAGTTCTTAATGCTCTGTGTCATGTTTTTGTTACGTGAGACATCACCAATGAAACAACATGGTTGTTCTCTTGACGTTGCGTTAGCGATGACCTCTGTCGTGGGTGATATGTGAGGATATTATACGAATGATTGAGTTTTGTTTATGATGATTAGAACAATGCATGTGTTATCAATTGATGAGATCCAATCCCAACAAGGTTCCGTTTATATTTCAGTCTTTACTTTATATTTTCCGTCTTTATATTTTCTACTTTCTATTCATGGTTCCTTGAACCTTTTAAACTAAACCTTTTGAACAATAAGCTTAGAAATGTAGAGACCGTTGAACGACATTCTTTCATCGCATTGATTCCTGTGGAGATGACAAAACTTGGTACTTAATATTTTTGTTGGTTGCTTTACCCCTTGAATAAAATGGCGTCATTTTCGGGGATTGGTGTTGAGATATTGAAGTGCATCGCAACTGTTCCTATATTTTTAAGCTTTTTATATTTTTTTATATTGTATATATTTGTTTCCTTTTATGTTTTCTCTAGTGTGATTTGGAATGATGAAAACTCCTTATAGAGTGGTTGCTATCTGTATAAAAGTATTCAACAAAGATTTCACCGAGTTTGAATGGCGATGATAGTATGGAACAAGTGAATGTTATCAAGGTACATGGTTACCGTTGTTTATAATTTTAGAATGCTTAAGAACTTAATTCTTCGTGCAAATGAAATTTGTTCTTATAATAACTTTTTTGAATGATTGTTTCACTTAGGACCAAAAACCACACTTTGTGGGAAAGCTTCCATTGTTTACTAAATGTTGCATTTCTGATAAACTTTGTTGATTCGTTTGATTCATACTTTATCTTGTTATTATTGTGAATTTGCGGAAGCATTAGAAATGATCAAGGCATTTTTTTTTACATTGAGAACTACCATATCCAAATGTAACTTACCCTTGAATTTGTTTTAACTTTCCTCTTTGCCATAAAAATTCAAGAGCATTCACTTGAGGGTTGAGTAAAAGTCAAGTTGGGGAGAATGAAAAAGAAAGATGGTAGGATGCTAATACTTTTGAAAAATTCAAGCAAGCATTGAAAAAAATTTATGTGAATATGAATGTAAAAAAAAGAGAAAAAGAATGCTTGCTTGGAAAAGAAAAAAATAGTTAAAGAATAAGTTGTGAAATAATGTTGGGAAGGTTTGCAATTGAAAAAAATGGAATGAAGTTGGGATGTGTAAATAACATGTATAGTTAATGTCTCTTTTGCATCGACAATTTCGTTTCAATGGCCTTAGAAATGTCCCTTGTTTGTAAACCCGACCAAGCTACAACCTTAAAAACCTTAGTGATCTTCTTGCTTCCATATTTTCATTTTTGATTGTTAGATATTATATGAATTGGATTGATATTGACATTATTTGTTAGGTTAGTGAAATTGTCCCCGCGATTGCAAATGCGTAATTTCTTCAATCCTTATTCGAAGAGAAGAGATAGAGTGATTCGTTCCTTAAAAAATTAATCGTTGATTGATGCATGACTTAATATTTGCTTTAATAATTCAGTTCTTGTGCATTGTTTGATTCTCAATATTTGAAACCATTGCTTGTTTGCATTATTTGTGTTTGAGCCATTTTATCCATTCTTGGGTGAATCTTAATCTTGAGAATATCCTCTTGTTTGAAATTAGAGGCATACTTTGCTTGAGGACAAGCAAAAGTCTAATTGGGGAGAGTTGTTATATGTCAAACTTTGCTTATTTGATCTATCAAATATTGGCATCTTTCATTCTTTTTGTAGGTAAAAGTGATTAGAATCACTCTTGTTTTTGATGATATGCTTCATTGTGTGAAAATGTCTTGGTTGCTTTGATTTGTGTGCTATTGTGCAAGAATTAGGCATAAAAGAAGAAGAGTGGGATACAAGGAATTTGACAAAGAAACCAAGACAACAGAGAAACATCAACAAGTTCGCACCGGGAACCTCCTAGCAAATCTACCCAGAAAAATATCAAACATTTCGTACAACGAACTTTCTAGCGAATGCCTTGGAGAGCATGGTGTTGTTCATCCAGAGAGAAAAGAGACTGAAACTCGTTGTGCGAAGGAGCTAGCGAATGGTTTTTTGTAGCGAAGGAGAAGCGAAGTCCTACTGAATAGCCCCAGACTTGAGGCAGTAACTATTTAGAGGAGAATTTGTTGTGCGAAGTTTGTAGCGAAGCCTTCGCAGTGCAAAGGATTGCTCGCACAATGAACATGTAGAAAAGTCTCAAAGGCGGTTTAACTGTTCAGAGGCACCTTAGGTGCCTAGTTTGATGTTCGCTAGGTGAAGGATCTGTTCGCAGTGCGAACAAGACAGATCCTGAATGTACTATATAAGTACTTTTCTTGCTTTGTAGGTTAAAATGTAATATTTTTTACATCAGAACTTATCTCTTTTAATTTTAAGTTTATTTTAGAGAGAGAAATACAAAACCCTAAGAGGGAGGATGTAAGATCTTTGATCTCTTGTTGGGGTTTGGATGTAATCTTTTGATACCTTATGTATTTCATCTAATATATGTTTTTGAACTAGTTTGGGTTCTCTATTGATTGATTATCTTTGATTTCTTTTGTGGGTCTTGACAAAACCTTTTCACATCTTTGATCTAAGATTTTTATCTATCAATGAACAAACTTTTGACATGGTTTTATAAGTTGATATTCATTGTATCTTCTATTGTATATTGTTGATTAAGTAGCATGGTTAGCATGAGTATGATCAATACGATATTGTGCAGGTGCGTGATAATAGTGATGAAGAATAATGTTCACAACCATTTAGCAGATTAGATGAATACACGTAAAAAGGGTTAAGCATATGTACATATTCTGATCATTGTGTTTTATTCAAAACAATCGTTTATCCGATATGGGTGTCGTCTTTGTTTACATGTTTATCAATGATTTGAACTGCTATAGACATGTACTCTTCATATCTGGATCTAGGATGATTACCTGTTAGGTCCTAAACTCTAAAAATAGATTTAGGCTTAGATTTTGCGTGAGTATCAGTTCTTAATGCTCTGTGTAATGTTTTTGTTGCGTGAGACATCACCAATGAAACAACATGGTTGTTCTCTTGACATTGCGTTAGAGATGACCTCTGTCATGGGTGATATGTGAGGATATTATACGAATGATTGAGTTTTATTTATCATGATCAGAATAATGCATGTGTTATCAATTGATGAGATCCAATCCCAACAAGGCTCTGTTTATATTTCAGTCTTTAGTTTATATTTTCCGTCTTTATATTTTCTGCTTTCTATTCATGGTTCCTTGAACCTTTTAAACTAAACCATTTGAACAATAAGCTTAGAAATGTAGAGACCGTTGAACGACATTCTTTCATCGCATTGATTCCTGTGGAGATGACAAAACTTGGTACTTAATATTTTTGTTGGCTGCTTTACCCCTTGAATAAAATGGTGCCATTGTCGGGGATTGGTGTTGAGATATTGAAGTGCATTGCAACTGTTCCTATATTTTTAAGCTTTTTATATTTTTTTATATTGTATATATTTGTTTCCTTTTATGTTTTCTCTAGTGTGATTTGGAATGATGAAAACTCCTTATAGAGTGGTTGCTATCTGTATAAAAGTATTCAACAAAGATTCCACCGAGTTTGAATGGCGATGATAGTATGGAACAAGTGAATGTTATCAAGGTACATGGTTACCGTTGTTTATAATTTTAGAATGCTTAAGAACTTAATTCTTCGTGCAAATGAAATTTGTTCTTATAGCAACTTTTTTGAATGATTGTTTCACTTAGGACCAAAAACCACACTTTGTGGGAAAGCTTCCATTGTTTACTAAATGGTGCGTTTCTGAAAAACTTTGTTGATTCGTTTGATTCATACTTTATCTTGTTATTATTGTGAATTTGCGGAAGCATTAGAAATGATCAAGGCATTTTTTTTTACATTGAGAACTACCATATACAAATGTAACTTACCCTTGAATTTGTTTTAATTTTCCTCTTTGCCATAAAAATTCAAGAGCATTCACTTAAGGGTTGAGTAAAAGTCAAGTTGGGGAGAATGAAAAAGAAAGATGGTAGGATGCTAATACTTTTGAAAAATTCAAGCAAGCATTGAAAAAAATTTATGTGAATATGAATGTAAAAAAAGAGAAAAAGAATGCTTGCTTGGAAAAGAAAAAATAGTTAAAGAATAAGTTGTGAAATAATGTTGGGAAGGTTTGCAACTGAAAAAAATGGAATGAAGTTGGGATGTGTAAATAACATGTATAGCTAATGTCTCTTTTGCATCGACAATTTCGTTTCAATGGCCTTAGAAATGTCCCTTGTTTGTAAACCCGACCAAGCTACAACCTTAAAAACCTTAGTGATCTTCTTGCTTCCATATTTTCATTTTTGATTGTTAGATATTATATGAATTGGATTGATATTAACATTATTTGTTAGGTTAGTGAAATTGTCCCCGCGATTGCAAATGCGTAATTTCTTCAATCCTTATTCGAAGAGAAGAGATAGAGTGATTCGTTCCTTAAAAAATTAATCGTTGATTGATGCATGACTTAATATTTGCTTTAATAATTCAGTTCTTGTGCATTGTTTGATTCTCAATATTTGAAACCATTGCTTGTTTGCATTCTTTGTGTTTGAGCAATTTTATCCATTCTTGGGTGAATCTTAATCTTGAGAATATCCTCTTGTTTGAAATTAGAGGCATACTTTGCTTGAGGACAAGCAAAAGTTTAATTGGGGAGAGTTATTATATGTCAAACTTTGCTTATTTGATCTCTCAAATATTGGCATCTTTCATTCTTTTTGTAGGTAAAAGTGATTAGAATCACTCTTGTTTTTGATGATATGCTTCATTGTGTGAAAATGTCTTGGTTGCTTTGATTTGTGTGCTATTGTGCAAGAATTAGGCATAAAAGAAGAAGAGTGGGATACAAGAAATTTGACAAAGAAACCAAGACAACAGAGAAACATCAACAAGTTCGCACCGGGAACCTCCTAGCGAATCTACCCAGAAAAATATCAAACATTTCGTACAACGAACTTTCTAGCGAAGGCCTTGGAGAGCATGGTGTTGTTCATCCAGAGAGAAAAGAGACTGAAACTCGTTGTGCGATGGAGCTAGCGAATGGTTTTTTGTAGCGAAGGAGAAGCGAAGTCCTACCGAATAGCCCCAGACTTGAGGCAGTAACTATTTAGAGGAGAATTTGTTGTGCGAAGTTTGTAGCGAAGCCTTCGCAGTGCAAAGGATTGCTCGCACAATGAACATGTGGAAAAGTCTCAAAGGCGGTTTAACTGTTCAGAGGCACCTTAGGTGCCTAATTTGATGTTCGATAGATGAAGGTTCTGTTCGCAGTGCGAACAAGACAGATCCTGAATGTACTATATAAGTACTTTTCTTGCTTTGTAGGTTAAAATGTAATATTTTTTACTTCAGAACTTATCTCTTTTCATTTTAAGTTTATTTTAGAGAGAGAAATACAAAACCCTAAGAGGGAGGATGTAAGATCTTTGATCTCTTGTTGGGGTTTGGATGTAATCTTTTGATACCTTATGTATTTCATCTAATATATGTTTTTGAACTAGTTTGGGTTCTCTATTGATTGATTATCTTTGATTTCTTTTGTGGGTCTTGACAAAACCTTTTCACATCTGTGATCTAAGATTTTTATCTATCAATGAACAAACTTTTGACATGGTTTTATAAGTTGATATTCATTGTATCTTCTATTGTATATTGTTGATTAAGTAGCATGGGTAGCATGAATATGATCAATACGATATTGTGCAGGTGCGTGATAATAGTGATGAAGAATAATGTTCACAACCATTTAGCAGATTAGATGAATACATGTAAAAAGGGTTAAGCATATGTACATATTCTGATCATTGTGTTTTATTCAAAACAATCGTTTATCCGATATGGGTGTCGTCTTTGTTTACCTGTTTATCAATGATTTGATCTGCTATAGACATGTACTCTTCATATCTGGATCTAGGATGATTACCTGTTAGGTCCTAAACTCTAAAAATAGATTTAGGCTTAGAATTTGCGTGAGTATCAGTTCTTAATGCTCTGTGTTATGTTTCTGTTGCGTGAGACATCACCAATGAAACAACACGGCTGTTCTCTTGACGTTGCGTTAGAGATGACCTCTGTCGTGGGTGATATGTGAGGATCTTTGACGAATGATTGAGTTTTGTTTATCATGATCAGAACAATGCATGTGTTATCAATTGATGAGATCCAATCCCAACAAGGATCCGTTTATATTTCAGTCTGTACTTTATATTTTCCGTCTTTATATTTTCTGCTTTCTATTCATGGTTCCTTGAACCTTTTAAATTAAACCTTTTGAACAATAAGCTTAGAAATGTAGAGACCGTTGAACGACATTCTTTCATCGCATTGATTCCTGTGGAGATGACAAAACTTGGTACTTAATATTTTTGTTGGCTGCTTTACCCCTTGAATAAAATGGCGCCATTGTCGGGGATTGGTGTTGAGATATTGAAGTGCATTGCAACTGTTCCTATATTTTTTGCTTTTTATATTTTTTTATATTGTATATATTTGTTTCCTTTTATGTTTTCTCTAGTGTGATTTGGAATGATGAAAACTCCTTATAGAGTGGTTGCTATCTGTATAAAAGTATTCAACAAAGATTCCACCGAGTTTGAATGGCGATGATAGTATGGAATAAGTGAATGTTATCAAGGTACCT
This sequence comes from Lathyrus sativus, assembly GCA_963859935.3. Lineage (NCBI taxonomy): Eukaryota > Viridiplantae > Streptophyta > Magnoliopsida > Fabales > Fabaceae > Lathyrus > Lathyrus sativus. The sequence goes on from OZ012739.1 coordinate 339,978,646, forward strand.
GGTTACCGTTGTTTATAATTTTAGAATGCTTAAGAACTTAATTCTTTGTGCAAATGAAACTTGTTCTTATAGCAACTTTTTTGAATGATTGTTTCACTTAGGACCAAAAACCACACTTTGTGGGAAAGCTTCCATTGTTTACTAAATGTTGCATTTCTGATAAACTTTGTTGATTCGTTTGATTCATACTTTATCTTGTTATTATTGTGAATTTGCGGAAGCATTAGAAATGATCAAGGCATTTTTTTTACATTGAGAACTACCATATCCAAATGTAACTTACCCTTGAATTTGTTTTAAATTTCCTCTTTGCCATAAAAATTCAAGAGCATTCACTTGAGGGTTGAGTAAAAGTCAAGTTGGGGAGAATGAAAAAGAAAGATGGTAGGATGCTAATACTTTTGAAAAATTCAAGCAAGCATTGAAAAAAATTTATGTGAATATGAATGTAAAAAAAAAGAGAAAAAGAATGCTTGCTTGGAAAAGAAAAAATAGTTAAAGAATAAGTTGTGAAATAATGTTGGGAAGGTTTGCAATTGAAAAAAATGGAATGAAGTTGGGATGTGTAAATAACATGTATAGTTAATGTCTCTTTTGCATCGACAATTTGTTTCTATGGTCTTAGAAATGTCCCTTATTTGTAAACCCGACCAAGCTACAACCTTAAAAACCTTAGTGATCTTCTTGCTTCCATATTTTCATTTTTGATTGTTATATATTGTATGAATTGGATTGATATTGACATTATTTGTTAGGTTAGTGAAATTGTCCCCGCGATTGCAAATGCGTAATTTCTTCAATCCTTATTCGAAGAGAAGAGATAGAGTGATTCATTCCTTAAAAAATTAATCGTTGATTGATGCATGACTTAATATTTGCTTTAATAATTCAATTCTTGTGCATTGTTTGATTCTCAATATTTGAAACCATTGCTTGTTTGCATTCTTTGTGTTTGAGCCATTTTATCCATTCTTGGGTGAATCTTAATCTTGAGAATATCCTCTTGTTTGAAATTAGAGGCATACTTTGCTTGAGGACAAGCAAAAGTCTAATTGGGGAGAGTTGTTATATGTCAAACTTTGCTTATTTGATCTATCAAATATTGGCATCTTTCATTCTTTTTGTAGGTAAAAGTGATTAGAATCACTCTAGTTTTTGATGATATGCTTCATTGTGTGAAAATGTCTTGGTTGCTTTGATTTGTGTGCTATTGTGCAAGAATTAGGCAGAAAAGAAGAAGAGTGGGATACAAGGAATTTGACAAAGAAACCAAGACAACAGAGAAACATCAACAAGTTCGCACCGGGAACCTCCTAGCGAATCTACCCAGAAAAATATCAAAAAATTTCGTACAACGAACTTTCTAGCGAAGGCCTTGGAGAGCATGGTGTTGTTCATCCATAGAGAAAAAAGACTGAAACTCGTTGTGCGAAGGAGCTAGCGAATGGTTTTTTGTAGCGAAGGAGAAGCGAAGTCCTACCGAATAGCCCTAGACTTGAGGCAGTAACTATTTAGAGGAGAATTTGTTGTGCGAAGTTTGTAGCGAAGCCTTCGCAGTGCAAAGGATTGCTCGCACAATGAACATGTGGAAAAGTCTCAAAGGCGGTTTAACTGTTCATAGGCACCTTAGGTGCCTAATTTGATGTTCTCTAGGTGAAGGATCTGTTCGCAGTGCGAACAAGACAGATCCTGAATGTACTATATAAGTACTTTTCTTGCTTTGTAGGTTAAAATGTAATATTTTTTACATCAGAACTTATCTCTTTTCATTTTAAGTTTATTTTGGAGAGAGAAATACAAAACCCTAAGAGGATGGATGTAAGATCTTTGATCTCTTGTTGGGGTTTGGATGTAATCTTTTGATACTTTATATATTTCATCTAATATATGTTTTTGAACTAGTTTGGGTTCTCTATTGATTGATTATCTTTGATTTCTTTTGTGGGTCTTGACAAAACCTTTTCACATCTTTGATCTAACATTTTTATCTATCAATGAACAAACTTTTGACATGGTTTTATAAGTTGATATTCATTGTATCTTCTATTGTATATTGTTGATTAAGTAGCATGGGTAACATGAGTATGATCAATACGATATTGTGCAGGTGCGTGATAATAGTGATGAAGAATAATGTTCACAACCATTTAGCAGATTAGATGAATACATGTAACAAGGGTTAAGCATATGTACATATTCTGATCATTGTGTTTTATCCAAAACAATCGTTTATCCGATATGGGTGTCGTCTTTGTTTACATGTTTATCGATGATTTGAACTGCTATAGACATGTACTCTTCATATCTGGATCTAGGATGATTACATGTTAGGTCCTAAACTCTAAAAATAGATTTAGGCTTAGAATTTGCGTGAGTATCAGTTCTTAATGCTCTGTGTTATGTTTCTGTTGCATGAGACATCACCAATGAAACAACACGGCTGTTCTCTTGACGTTGCGTTAGAGATGACCTCTGTCGTGGGTGATATGTGAGGATATTATACGAATGATTGAGTTTTGTTTATCATGATCAGAATAATGCATGTGTTATCAATTGATGATATCCAATCCCAACAAGGCTCCGTTTATATTTCAGTCTTTACTTTATATTTTCCGTCTTTATATTTTCTGCTTTCTATTCATGGTTCCTTGAACCTTTTAAACTAAACCTTTTGAAGAATAAGCTTAGAAATGTAGAGACCGTTGAACGACATTCTTTCATCGCATTGATTCCTGTGGAGATGACAAAACTTGGTACTTAATATTTTTGCTGGCTGCTTTACCCCTTGAATAAAATGGCGCCATTGTCGGGGATTGGTGTTGAGATATTGAAGTGCATTGCAACTGTTCCTATATTTTTAAGCTTTTTATATTTTTTTTTATGTTGTATATATTTGTTTCCTTTTATGTTTTCTCTAATGTGATTTGGAATGATGAAAACTCCTTATAGAGTGGTTGCTATCTGTATAAAAGTATTCAACAAAGATTCGACCGAGTTTGAATGGCGATGATAGTATGGAACAAGTGAATGTTACCGTTGTTTATAATTTTAGAATGCTTAAGAACTTAAGTCTTCGTGAAAATGAAATTTGTTCTTATAGCAACTTTTTTGAATGATTGTTTCACTTAGGACCAAAAACCACACTTTGTGGGAAAGCTTCCATTGTTTACTAAATGTTGGATTTCTGATAAACTTTGTTGATTCGTTTGATTCATACTTTATCTTGTTATTATTGTGAATTTGCGGAAGCATTAGAATATTGGCATCTTTGCTTATTTGTCAAACTTTGCTTATTTGATCTATCAAATATTGGCATCTTTCATTCTTTTTGTAGGTAAAAGTGATTAGAATCACTCTTGTTTTTGATGATATGCTTCATTGTGTGAAAATGTCTTGGTTGCTTTGATTTGTGTGCTATTGTGCAAGAATTAGGCAGAAAAGAAGAAGAGTGGGGTACAAGGAATTTGACAAAGAAACCAAGACAACAGAGAAACATCAACAAGTTCGCACCGGGAACCTCCTAGCGAATCTACCCAGAAAAATATCAAAAATTTTGCACATCGAACTTTCCAGTGAAGGCCTTGGAGAGCATGTAGTGTTCATCCAGAGAGAAAAGAGACTAAAACTCGTTGTGCGAAGGAGCTAGCGAATGGTTTGTTGTAGTGAAGGAGAAGCGAAGTTCTATCGAATAGCCCTAGACTTGAGGCAGTAACTATTTGGAGGAGAATTTATTGTGCGAAGTTTGTAGCAAAGCCTTTGCAGTGCGAAGGATTGCTCGCACAATGAACATGGGGAAAAGTCTCAAAGGCAGTTTAACTGTTCAGAGGCACCTCGGGTGCCTAATTTGATATTCGTTAGGTGAAGGATCTGTTCGCAATGTGAACAAGACAGATTCTGAATGTACTATATCAGTATGTTTCTTGCTTTTTAGGTTAAAATGTAATATTTTTTACATCAGAACTTATCTCTCTTCATTTCAAGTTTATTTTAGAGAGAGAAATACAAAACCCTAAGAGGGAGGAGGTAAGATCTTTGATCTCTTGTTGGGGTTTGGATGTAATCTTTTGATACCTTATGTATTTCATCTAATATATGTTTATGAACTAGTTTGGATTCTCTATTGATTGATTATCTTTGATTACGTATTTGTGGGTCTTGACAAAACCTTTTCACATCTTTGATCTAAGATTTTTATCTATCAATGAACAAACTTTTGACATGGTTTTGTAAGTTGATATTCATTGTATCTTCTATTGTATTGTGTTGATTAAGTAGCATGGGTAGCATGGGTAGGATCAATACGATATTGTGCGGGTGCGTGATAATAGTGATGAAGAACGGTGTTCACAACCATTTAGCAGATTAGATGAATACATGTAAAAAGGGTTAAGCGTATGTACGTATTCTGATCATTGTGTTTTATTCAAAATAATCGTTTATCTGATATGGGTGTCGTTTTTGTTTACTTGTTTATCTTTGATTTGAACTGCTATAGACATGTACTCTTCAGATTTGGATCTTGGATGATTACCTGTTAGGTCCTAAACTCTAAACATAGATTTACATCTTTGTAAGAGCAAAAATTGTCTCTACATGTTATCTCTATGTTTTGATGATAACAATTAAGTATTTATGAAAGAATCATTTTATGTTCTAATGTTTGTTGTGTGCAGATCATTAAATAAATATATCAAATCAACAAACAATATCAAGAAGTGCATGAAAGCCAATATGAAGTTACTTTGTGTGAAGTGACTTAAAACATAGCTTTCAAGGAAACTCTGAATGAAGAACAAAGTGAAACTCTGAGTGAAGTACACCGTGATATTCTGGATAAAGAATTTAAAGTGCCTACTCAAGAAACAGTTTGCCACTGTATTTGAGTGAAGTATCTTCTGGATTCTATTCTAAGAAGTTTATTTGATCTGGAAGCTATCAATGCATCTGAGATGTAGTTCTCTGAAGAACCAAGGTCTGAAGACTTAAGGATTCTGAAGATCAAGAGTCTGAAGAAATAATCTTCTGAGGAATTACGTTCTGAAGAATCTGATGACTTGAAGTTCTGAAGGCTGGAGGCTTTGAAGACCAAGTGCGGAAAGCTCTGAAGACTAGATTCTAAAGTTGAAGATTATGTAGCAACACCCAGATGAAAACGTGTTAATAAACTTTGGTAAACAAGCTCTGAAGTAAGACTCTGATGTTATTACACTATCATACCAAAGTAGTTTCTGAACTACTCATCAGAAACATCAGAAGAAGAAGTTGAGCCAGAAGCTGATCTGTTCAAAAGACAAAGTAAGTGATGTCACTATAATTTCCAACACGTGACTATTTTATCCGTTGGGATATGACCGTTGAAATTAAGAGATGACACTTCTACCCTCACAAAGCTGCACTATAAAGGAAGAATATTTGATTCATTCAGAAGCTAGCTAATTACAGAGTAAGAAAGCTCATTACAAAGCAAGCCAGCTTGTTACGAAGAAATGATGTTGACGAGTGAAATTAGCAACATAGTTGATTAACAAGGAAAACTTTTAAGCAATATGGAAACTATTGTTCTTAATAATCTCCTGAGATTCATCCTTAAATTAGTTTCTATATTAGAATGCAAGGAGCTGTTGCTCAATACTTGTTATGTACTAAATTAGGAGTAACCTGCTTATCAAGAAGCACTCATGTAATCTCCTGTAATATAAATTCTATCTTTAGAAGTAATGGTTCCTCAAGTGATCTTGTGAAGATCAGTATACTTGAGATGATAAGTGACAGTTGTCATTTATGGGATCAATGAACGTTATATCCTTAAGGGATCCCTGAACGTGTCATTGTTCATTAGTTAGTCACCTGCAGTTAGCTTGTGCATATCTGTAATCAGTTTGGTTATAGTGGATTAAGTCCTTGCTTGAGTGAGGCGAAATCACCTTGGAAGGGTGGACTGGATTAGCTTGAGGGTTGCTCAAGTGAACCAGGATATATCTTGTGTTCTTTACTTATATCATGATTTATATGCTTCCGCAATGCAAAGAAAAGAATACTATAGAAAGCAACTTACAAGAAAAAGTTTAAAAGTTTCAGTAGAGTAAATACCCAATTCAACCCCCCCCCCCCCTTTCTTGTGTATTTTAACACCTTCAGTTGGTATCAGAGCTCCGGTTCTTTTATTGATGGATATTAAACACTTAACAGTGTCAGATAAAGATCCAAAAGCATGTGAAGAAATACTCCTGGGGATTTTTCACTCCTCTTACAATTTTAGTCTCATATCAGTTTATGACAAAGATGAGTACTAAAATTGTATTTAATGTTTTTTTGTGAGCTAGTCAGTGATTCACTGAAGTTTGAAGTATTGAAAGTTTTTAATAACAAAATATTCTCCTCTAGAGATTGAAAGAAGATTGAAGAATCAGTTGACAAGAGAGATTCATCATAAAAGAAGTTTTTCTGTTGAATGCTTCATAAAATACGTTTGGATGTACATTGTATTAGCTCAAAGGTCAAATCATAAGTAGCAAGAAATCTTGTTTGCTGAAGATTAATTCCAGGTGAGCATGAGACGTTTTCAAGAAACGGATTAGTCCACACTTGACTTTCTCATGAGAAGCTCATTGAGAATTTCTCTGTAGTAAGTAAAGAAATTTTCTTGGCTAAGAGAATCTGACTCATAAGAATTTCAGATTAAAGCATGCATATGTAAAGAAGTGTAATAACTCTGAGTTTGTATTAGATGCTGCATGGACAATTAAAGTTCTATTAAATTGAGATTTTATCTCAGTTGAACAAACTGTAATTAGTCAAATGTTTTTCTGACATTCTTTCTTAAAAAGTAATGAGGATTGAATACTGAAGTCAAAATGAATACTGAAGTCAAAAAGTCAAAAGTCAAAATGAATACTGAAGTCAAAAAATCAAAATGAATACTGAAGTCAAAAAGTCAAAAGGAATTTAAGTTACTGGGATTATTCATGAATAAGTCAGTTAACATTCCTTTCAAAAGAAAATCCAGATGTCATTCTGTTAGCTGCTTCTGGAAAACTATATCTTCAAAGTTTCTCCTGAATCAAATCTTCTCACCTATAAGAGATGATTAACAGATAGAAAAAGAAGTCATCAGAAGTCTATCAAGAAGGTTCTAATCTACCTAGAAGACATATTCTTCTGTGACAAGAAACTCTGAGAATCTGATGATACATAGCTCTGAAACGTCTGCAACAAAGATTGTTTCTGGATAACAAGAACATCTGAAGAACGAAGATCTGATCTGATATGAAGCGTTCCTCTGGATGACAAGTTTTCTGAAACACTCGCCAGAGTCAAGCTGCATAAATCTGAAGATAAATCTGGAACCTCATCAGAAGATCTGAAGATTATTATGATAATGGAAGTAAGAGAAGGTCTTCAGAAGATCTGAAGCTTGTTCTGATAAAGATGAAACTCCTTCAGAAGATCAGAGCATGGTTTAAACGTCTCACATTCTCAAGCGTCAGTGGCACAAGTCAACAACCACGTGTCAATCACGTGTCATTTATCTTCTGACTGATGGAAACAATTGAAGTGCACAAAAAGGATGTGCCGTTCTTAGGTTCTATTCAAATTGATTTAAATTCTCACGTTTGTCAGTACCATTAAATGCATTTCATCATTGTTTATCTTGTTAAATGTGTTAATTAAATAAAATTTAATGCTAAATGATGTTTGAGTGTTCTGTGCCCTAATTTTGCCCATATATATATTCCACATCTCATCAATTGCACACTCTTCACGCTCACTATCACCAGCATATGCATTTTTGCCTTCTACATTGTTTCCTCTTCTCTCTTAAACCCAAAATCCAGCAAACCTTCTCATTTCCAAGTTCATCAACTATGGCTTCATCCTCATCAAGGTCTGCTCAACTTCAATCAACAATGGCTGCTATCAGTTCATCCGTCGTAAGTACAACTGGATACAAGGAACCTGTAAGAACTCTTCTTACTCCAGTTGAAGATTTGGAAGTTCTCTGTGAATCGTTAGTGGATTTTGAGTGCATTGCCAGAAATGGTTTTGATCTTCGTCCAACAGTGAAAGCTCAAGGATGGTCTAAGTACTTTGATCGTTTGTTTGGACCTGTTTATCCTCATCTAGTCAATGAATTCTAGATTCATGCAGTTCTCTATCCCAAGTACATTGTTTCGTCTGTTCTTGGCAAAGAAATTATCATTTTTGAAAATTTGATAAGAAAATTAATTGGATAGGAAGAAACGGATGGAGTTACACATCTTCAGGCTGATCGTGTAAATATGGAAGAAATGTTTACTGAAGTTATGGAATCTGAACAGTCATCTAGCTGGATGAAGAATTTGAAGACCGTTTACAAAATCTGGGCCAAGATTTTTCTAAGTTGCATCCATCATAGGAAAGCATCCAACTCACCAGATTATGTGAATGCTGATCAGTGCTATTTCATGTACTGTTTTAGCAAAGGAACCAAGGTGGATTTACCTTATGTTTTGTTTAATCATCTGTGGAATCAGATCAAGCAAACCAAAGAAGTTTTAAGGTCTAAAATTAAGAAGCTCAGAAACTGGATTCCTATGGGGAGACTAATCTCAGACATTCTAACTGAGAATGGTCTAGTTGCACATTTAACATAAGCAGGACAAACAACAGAGTTATAGGCTATTCATGGAAGCCCTATGAATGGTAAAAACCTAGTCAAGATGAGATTGATTGAGAAATTGGCATCTGCCCCACCCAAGAGAAAATCTGTTGATGTTTGTAAAAGGAGAATTCCAGTTGATGATTTTCCTCTGTTCTCTGCTGATGAACCCAGAGAAGTCATTCTAGCGTATATAGCAGAATGTCTGGCAGATGGAACTCCACTTCCTACAAATCTAGTTCAGAAAGAAAGTGAATCTATACCAGATCTTTTTGAAGCTAGACGCAAGAAGAAGAAAAATGTCTCTGAAGAAGGTACTCCAAAGCCAAAGAGGAAAGCCTCTGGCGAAGCTGTTGACATACCTCAGAGGATCAAAAAGCAGAAAGCTAATCCTACTGAAGCAAGTCTGGACACCATTATGGAAACTGTGAAACAGGTACTAACATCCAATCCTCCACCATCTGAACCTTCACCTTCTCTTTCATCTGAACATATTTCATCTGAACCAACACAGTCTCAACCATCTTCTGTACCCCAACAAGCAAATCCATATGATAAACAAACCTTTGCACCCACAAACTCTGCTCCACTTACACCACCAGTTATTCTACCAGAACAATCTTTACCCTATCAGCAAGAACATCCACTCTCACCAGATCCACAACATTATTCTGATCCTGAACCTGATTTCATGGATCTCCAACCTCTTAAAATTATTTATCCTGTATCCTCTGGAGATTGTGACACAGCAGATTCATCTTTTGAATCTGATGTTGACTCTTTTATCCAATCCCTAAACCTTCACCTTAACTCAGATAAACCCTCACCCCCAGGCATTCTCAACCATCTTTTGTTCCCTTTTCATCTTCTCCACAGCATCCTATCTTTATCATTTCCAAATTCCTTATTCCCTCACCTTCCTCCAAAACCGCCTCATCCAAACCATCATCTTTGGAAACTTTCCTTAAACCCAAACCTAGGATGGATGTTAGTAATCTTGTATCTTATTTTGAGAAAGAGGTAAGTACGTGGTTCTCCACTGTACAGAAGGATTGTATGTCTACTCTAAATCCTGATGATTCTGATGCTGTCTGGAAAAGATTCAAAGCAAGATTTAATTCTGTTTCTACGAATCTTCAAGAGATTTATGCTGAAGAAGTTCATAAGAGATTTTCTAAAGCTGTAAGAGTGACTCTGCTTAACATCAAAAGATCTCCTACTTTGTTTTTGGAAAATGCTCCGTCAGATGTTGAACTGTCTTCTTCTGGAACCTTGGCTGCATCATCTGAAAAAGCCATCCCTCCAAGTTCTGCAACCTATGTGGAACTAGTGGCTGAAGATAATCTTTCTGAAGCAACTGTGGAGCCCAATCAGTCAGCGTTGATATTTGTGGATCAACCATCTTTCTCTGGTTTTCAAGCTAAATCTGCAATGGACTTTGATCACCCAACAACATTTTTATCTGTTCCTCTTGCGTCTGAGATCAAGATTGAGAGACTAGATCTTGAAGAAGAAATCAAGGAAATCAAGACATAGATGATGAAACAAGAACAAACTACTGATGAAATTAAGACTTGGATGGCTAAGCAAGAACAATCTACTGCTCAGATCACGGATCTTCTGAAGATCATAGCCTCTCGCCAGCCTTAGTTTTCATTTTTGTCTTTATTTGTGCACATGTTCGACGTTTCTATTGTTCATTTGTCTGTTATCTGAATATTTTTTATGATTGAAGTGGTTCTTTTTGTGTTTTATCTTTCTCTGTTATCTCTTTTCTTATCTGATTATCACCTTTTTGATGATGTCAAAAAGGGGGAGAAATAGAGTTGTTTTTGATAGAAACTTAAGTGTGATATAATATGGATATATGATTATGATTGATATAATCTAATAAGGATACAATACAACAGCTCTGATATAAACTATGTTTATTACTAACTATGTGTTTGATGCTTTACTGAGGAAGTCTGAACAAGTTCACTAGGCATTCTAAAGACAGGTCATATGAATAAACTCTAAATTAGAATGATTGGCTGTTCATATAATAAAAGTCATACGACTCAGAATCAAGAATTAGTATCAGATTCAGTATCAAACTAATTGGTATCAGACTCAGAATCAATTAGCTTCAAGAGACCAAGAATAAAGATTGTATCAAGCTCAGAAGATCCAAATATCTGACCAATTAAAGCCAAGGGTGTTGCATCCTAATTTTTGACTCTAAGATCCCGCATATTTTTGCATCATCGGTATAGTTTATCATCTCTTACATTTTTCATAATATCCAATTTATCAGCTGAAATAAACTTTTTAGGCAGTTTAAGTCGTTTTAGCAGATAAAATTTATTTCAAAATTTGACAAAACGCTGTATTTTTCCGAATCGTGTATTTTTTGCTGATCACTTTGGTGTATTCATTTTATTTTTTCGAGCACTTCGATACCGGTCCAATTTTTTTCGTTTTTTTACCGTTTTTATTTATACTTTTAAATAATATATTTTTTAATTAATCAATTTTTTTTAGTTAATACCCTTTCTTATTTTATATTTAATTTTTAATTTTTGAGTTTTAATTTTAATTTTTTATTTTAATTATTTTTTAGAAACTTGTCAAATAAGTCTCATAAATTAATTACTTTTTAGAAACTTGTCAAATAAGTCTCATAAATTACTTACTTTTTAGAAATTTGTCAAATGCGTCTCATAAATTACTTACTTTTTAGAAACTTGTCAAATAAGTCTCATAAATTACTTACTTTTTAGAAACTTGTCAAATAAGTCTCGTTAAATTATTTACTTTTTAGAAACTTGTCAAATAAGTCTCATACACTCTTCTTTCTTTTTCAACCTATATAAAGGAAGCAACCACACCATAAAATCTCACACTTCATGCTCTTTTCCTTATCACACTTCCACATAAACTAAAAACTCACTATCCACCATATTCTATCATCACTCTTTCATACACAATATCTTCCATGATATGAATAACTCACCTTCATTTTTTCAATAATAAACCACCACCTACATTTCTTTTTCTTCATGCTATCTCTAACCTCACATAAAATATCATCCTCCAAGTAGACACAATACTCCCTCATCTAATCTTTATCAGGTTTTTTTTCTTCTTTTCTTTTACTTTATTCATTTATTTAGTTTATTTTAATTTGTAAAATATTTGGAAAGACAAAAAGGGATTTTTAATTATTTATCTTTTATTAGTTAATTGTTAAATATTTAAAAATGCAAAAATATATGTTGTAATTATTAATTAATTTAAATATTTGTATTTAATTTGATTAATTAAATTATTAGTTAATCTTGTTAAATATTTATATTTAAATTGATTAATAATTTTGTTGGTTGCCTGATTCTATTTGTGACTGATTTTCTTCCATGTACATGTTACTTTACTTCTATTCCTTGTTGACCTAATCCAAGGAAAGGGACTGTGTGTTGACTTATTATCATTGTGCATATCCATTGCTTACCTGTCTTAGTTGTTCTTGGTTCTTAGAACCTAACAAATCGTAGTTTCACGAACTACGGACGCTCTGATTTCTCAAGTCCCTCTTGAGGATACGTAGGCACAAGATGCGACGTCTTGGCGAGTCAACTTCACATTTTTCTAACCTTTTATTTCTCCCTCACTAACCACTAACTTCCTGTTACCTTTCCCAATTTAGGATCTGAGTCTCCGAACTCACATTTAGCGTCCCGCCGTGGACATCCTTTACCCTTTTATCCTAACCTATCTGAGTTGTCGTACTCATGTTTAGCGTCCCGCCGTGGACATTCTCTACCATAACAATCTCAACTTAGATTCAGGAGTCGCCGCACTCCATGTAAGTACTTCCCTATGAATGCTTACATCCCCTTGGAACCTTGACCACAGTCAAGAGTTCCTCCCCCCTAGATAGGGGAACTACGGTTGCTCTGATTCCATTCCCGTCAGGATACGTAGGCACAAGATGCGATGTCTTCGCGAGCATACTTTACATACTTTACATACTTTACAAACTTTATACATACTTTATACTTTATATCTTTACCCTTAACACATTTCCTTTAGCAAGCAAACTTTAGCAAACACAAATATTAACAAGAGGTTCCTGTAGAGTACTACAGATGTTTAGGATGTGAAATACCTACCCTAGGCATAAACAACCCCCGAACCTTTAGATCTCTCTTTGCTTAGCTTTAGGCCTTGCCTTTTGCTTTGCATTTTAATAGGTTTTTCTTTCTTTAAACCTTTCCTTTTTGGATAAATTAAAGTCCGGTTGTGAATTTAAGAATTAAGATTCAAGTTAATCAATAGCTTGGTATCATGATTCTCACTGCAACAGAAATGGCGACTTCACTGGGGACTCCCCTAAGAGGGTTAAGCCCACCTTGTTTATATTTGTGTTTGCTATATGATTGTTTTCTTGTATATTTGTATATATTTGTACATATATTTGTCTGTGCTTGGGTTTATCTGTATGTAGGGTTATTACTTGGAGTGGTGAGGATAAGTCCTATACCCGGACTTGAGTGCACCTATGATAGGATGGTGGTATATTCAGGAAGGCTTATAGGGAGTTGATTCCCGACCAAGCTAACTTGAGAAACCACCGCTCAGTGGAGGCCCTCTTGAGAGTTAGTTTTGTTGAACGAGTATTTGTGAAAACATTACTACTTTTGATTTAGGAGCCTTTGACACTGAGGACCTTTAGTTACCTTTTATCCCCACTTAGCCTTTTAGGACGTAGTGCGATGACTATGAGGGAGTATTCCCGAAGTAGTTGATACGCAATACTACACTCAGACGAGTCTCTCTTGAGAATATTATTGATTTCCAAGTAGTTGGTGTGTCGATAATATCCGAAAAATGGGTCAAGGACTTTGGGAACTTTGTTAGAACCTGTTGTGCAGGTGCTTTACCCCTAGTACACACGCTATGGTTGGTTCTTTACCCATACCTCACGTTGTAATCTTGAACCTTTGATCCGGTTATGTGTGTTTTGCATCCCATCTCGCATAGCATTGTATTGCATTGCATTTGCATCTTTGCATGGTTCGTTGCATACCTTTGTTTTTCCATTCGCTCATCTCCAATTGTCTTCATCATTATGTGTGCCTTTGAGTCGTCAAGCTAATTCCTCGACACCGATATCGGACTAGAGCTAATTACAGTCGTAAGATGTCAGAGCAAGAAGTGCATAATATAGAGATCCAAATGGAGATCGTTGATTTGAAATCAGACAGGACAACTCATCCTTGTTACTCATTAATAACTAAGCCATGTTTCTCGTTGTTTGTACTTTCCTTCATTTTGTTTAAGTTGTTTGCCTTCAAAATATGTTTTTACTTTTATGTTAATGAATGAGAATTGCAACTTGTGATTCAATTCATTTTGTCTAATATTTGCATCTTTATGCTTTATCTTTTAAAAATATACACCTTTTGTTCAAACTTTTGACATGTAAATATTTGATGGAGGATGATGAAAACGTTATTCCCGTAACTGCTGTCAGTATGCTTTCAATCAAACTTTGTTGACGATGTAAGGCATTGTTTCAATCCCCAAACACTGGAGAAATAAGGAAGATAATCCCTCGTTAACCCCTTCGAACCTAGAAGTCGGAGTTTCTTTCTTTACAATAAACCCGTAATCTTAACCTGGGGCAGGGTAGTTCTCAGTTAACTCGGTTGTTTGTTCCAGCAATACACCTTTCATATAAAGGTTGCATTCACAAGTTTTCCTTCGCACATAACAAACAAGTGTCGAAGATGTTTTTCAAGCCAAAAAGCCAATGATGGTTCACCGTAATCATTAAAGCCAGACAATTACTCTCTTTCTTTAAAAAAAATCAATCAAAAGAAAAGCCCGCTAAGTCAAAACCTATGAAGGAGACTTAGGAAAAACTGGGGCATCCCGCTGACTGTAATCTTCACAAGAAACAGTTCAGGAAAAAGTTAGGGATAATAGAAGAGGAGATCTTTAAATCTTTACCATGAAAATCCTCAGTGTCAAAACAACCAAATGTTGTAGAGAAGTAGTGATTTCCGTCTCAAGAGTCCTTGGACTTCTGAACCATCATCATGGCTATAATCAGTGCAATTCCTATAGGAACCTGAGTGTATATTATGAGTTAGGTGAGTATAGGACTGAAGATCATCACGTAGATTGGGTGGGCACAAATAAACTTTGAGCCTTTATCCTTTGTTTCTTAAACCGTGAACTAGGCCACGCTACAACCCTCAAAAGACCTAACTGAAACAAGGTTATTTTGAAAGCATACTACAACAAGGTTACGTAAACTGACTCCAAAAGATCTTTGCAAATCAATTATTTTGGCAGTACACCTTTGCTTTAAACTTTGGGTGTCTTGAACCACCATGTTCTGACCAATGACTCATTTATTTTGCACCTTTCAAAAATGATTTTTGATTTCAAACGTTGCATGCTTTGCATTACCATGTTTGTATGAACACTTTTGTTTGCAAATTGGCTTTCCTCTCAAGGATTTTTCAAACATTTAGAAACTTGGTTGGTGATCCTATAAGGGGCAAGTTCCTTTTACATCCTATTTAAGAATCAATTGAAGATTTGTTCAAGGCATGATATTCTCAGATTTGGTTTATCCAGAATATATTTCAAGACTCAGACTGGGGCAAGCTCTCCAAGCACCCGATGCCTCGGTCAACATCAGACAAGCTGAAGTCATCATCAGTTCATCTTTAACAGACAGCTAAACTGGGGCAGTTTACTTGAAGAAACCCCAATCAGCTCCTTATCCTTCCTACAAGGGTTATCTATTTGATACAATTTATCAGTGCGACATAGATGTGTTCATCAATAGCATCTTTAGTCCCCAAGCAGATTGAAAGTGATCTTCGTGTTGAGGAATCATGTCTTCCAGTCTTGTCTTCTCACCAAAAGAGTCGAGCCTTATCGTCGACATTTGCATTTGCATTTGATCATATGTCATCTGCATAATTTACACATGCGTATATCATAAGCATAATTCATGTACATGTGCACATCATGGGTGTTTTATCCCCATTTGCTTTTTCTCCCGAGGTCGTGTTTTACCCGCGTCTTACCTTGTGGATGAATTTCAATTTATCTATCATCATGGGTGTTTTATCCCCATTTGCTTTTTCTCCCGAGGTCGTGTTTTACCCGCGTCTTACCTTGTGGACAAAATTTCAATTTACCTAGCATCATGGGTGTTTTATCCCCATTTTCTTTTTCTCCCGAGGTCGTGTTTTACTCGCGTCTTACCTTATGGGCGAATTTCAATTTACCTAGCATCATGGGTGTTTTATTCCCCATTTGATTTTTCTCCCGAGGTCGTGTTTTACTCGCGTCTTACCTCGTGGACGAATTTCAGTTTACCTGGCATCATGGGTGTTTTATCCCCATTTTCTTTTTCTCCCGAGGTCGTGTTTTACTCGCGTCTTACTTTATGGGCGAATTTCAATTTACCTAGCATCATGGGTGTTTTATTCCCCATTTTATTTTTCTCACGAGGTCGTGTTTTACTCGCGTCTTACCTCGTGGACGAATTTCAGTTTACCTGGCATCATGGTTGTTTAATCCCCCATTTACTTTTCCCCCGAGGTCGTGTTTTATTCACGTCTTACCTTGTGGTCAAAATTCCAACTCACTTGGCACCTACCAAACAGTTTGTGTTGTGACTTATCTTATGGTTTTCCAGATATTTATTTCTCTCTCTGATGGGTTTCCAGATTGAGTCTTTGTTCTTTGTTCTGATGTTCTTCCAGAACTTATCTGATGGTTTTCCAGATATTTATTTCTCTCTCTGATGGGTTTCCAGACTGAGTCTTTGTTCTTTGTTCTGATGTTCTTCCAGAACTTATCTGATGGTTTTCCAGATATTTATTTCTCTTTCTGATGGTTTTTCCAGATTGAGTCTCTGTCTGATGTTTTTCCAGATTGAGTCTTTGTTCTGATGTTTTTCCAGAACTTATCTGATGGTTTTCCAGATATTTACCTTGATTCTGATGTTTTTCTAGAATCCATCCGTTGTTTTTCCGGATATGTTTCTCTTCCTGATGTTTTACCAGAATTTATTTCTTTTGTCGTCTGATGTTTTTCCAGAACCCCTTTGTGTCTTTAAATTCTGATGTTTTACTAGAATTTATTTCTTTTGTCGTCTGATGTTTTTCCAGAACACCTTTGTGTCTATCAGAGTTTTGTTTAATGCACTTCTGACAAAACCTCTGGTGACTGTGACTTTTCCCCCAGTAAGTTTCATTTGCTTTCTATATGTTTTTGTTATCTCACTGTGTGTTACTTTCAGCATCTGATGTTTTTCCGGATGTTTGTGTCTTTGTTTAGGGTTTGTCCCTCTCTTTTCAAGTATTATTGGATACTCTATGTCACATTGGCAGATGTTCATAACATTTTATTTTCCTCAATTGTGTCTCCTAGATACTTTCTCCCGTGAAGTTGTCAGTCTTTCCCCAGTGGAGTTGCAGCATCTTCCCAATATATATTCGTCTCCTGTGGCATCTTTCCTCATAAAATCTTTATCTTGCATATCATAAGTATTTTGTGGCATCTTAGGGTCAAAAATTGTGCATGTTTGTATTTAAGTCTCTCCGACCGTGTCGAGACGAAAATTTCAATTTTCACCTCTCCGGATCGAAGAAACTTAAATAGGGGCATCTGTTGCATCCTAATTTTTGACTCTAAGATCCCGCATATTTTTGCATCATCGGTATAGTTTATCATCTCTTACATTTTTCATAATATCCAATTTATCAGCTGAAATAAACTTTTTAGGCAGTTTAAGTCGTTTTAGCGGATAAAATTTATTTCAAAATTTGACAAAACGCTGTATTTTTCCGAATCGTGTGTTTTTTGCTGATCACTTTGGTGTATTCATTTTATTTTTTCGAGCACTTCGATACCGGTCCAATTTTTTTCGTTTTTTTACCGTTTTTATTTATACTTTTAAATAATATATTTTTTAATTAATCAATTTTTTTTAGTTAATACCCTTTCTTATTTTATATTTAATTTTTAATTTTTGAGTTTTAATTTTAATTTTTTATTTTAATTATTTTTTAGAAACTTGTCAAATAAGTCTCATAAATTACTTACTTTTTAGAAACTTGTCAAATAAGTCTCATAAATTACTTACTTTTTAGAAACTTGTCAAATAAGTCTCATAAATTACTTACTTTTTAGAAACTTGTCAAATAAGTCTCGTTAAATTATTTACTTTTTAGAAACTTGTCAAATAAGTCTCATACACTCTTCTTTCTTTTTCAACTTATATAAAGGAAGCAACCACACCATAAAATCTCACACTTCATGCTCTTTTCCTTATCACACTTCCACATAAAAACTCACTATCCACCATATTCTATCATCACTCTTTCATACACAATATCTTCCATGATATGAATAACTCACCTTCATTTTTTCAATAATAAACCACCACCTACATTTCTTTTTCTTCATGCTACCTCTAACCTCACATAAAATATCATCCTCCAAGTAGACACAATACTCCCTCATCTAATCTTTATCAGGTTTTTTTTCTTCTTTTCTTTTACTTTATTCATTTATTTAGTTTATTTTAATTTGTAAAATATTTGGAAAGACAAAAAGGGATTTTTAATTATTTATCTTTTATTAGTTAATTGTTAAATATTTAAAAATGCAAAAATATATGGTGTAATTATTAATTAATTTAAATATTTGTATTTAATTTGATTAATTAAATTATTAGTTAATCTTGTTAAATATTTATATTTAAATTGATTAATAATTTTGTTGGTTGCCTGATTCTATTTGTGACTGATTTTCTTCCATGTACATGTTACTTTACTTCTATTCCTTGTTGACCTAATCCAAGGAAAGGGACTGTGTGTTGACTTATTATCATTGTGCATGTCCCTTGCTTACCTGTCTTAGTTGTTCTTGGTTCTTAGAACCTAACAAATCGTAGTTTCACGAACTACGGACGCTCTGATTTCTCAAGTCCCTCTTGAGGATACGTAGGCACAAGATGCGACGTCTTGGCGAGCCAACTTCACATTTTTCTAACCTTTTATTTCTCCCTCACTAACCACTAACTTCCTGTTACCTTTCTCAATTTAGGATCTGAGTCTCCGAACTCACATTTAGCGTCCCGCCGTGGACATCCTTTACCCTTTTATCCTAACCTATCTGAGTTGTCGTACTCATGTTTAGCGTCCCGCCGTGGACATTCTCTACCATAACAATCTCAACTTAGATTCAGGAGTCGCCGCACTCCATGTAAGTACTTCCCTATGAATGCTTACATCCCCTTGGAACCTTGACCACAGTCAAGAGTTCCTCCCCCCTAGATAGGGGAACTACGGTTGCTCTGATTCCATTCCCGTCAGGATACGTAGGCACAAGATGCGATGTCTTCGCGAGCATACTTTACATACTTTACATACTTTACAAACTTTATACATACTTTATACTTTATATCTTTACCCTTAACACATTTCCTTTAGCAAGCAAACTTTAGCAAACACAAATATTAACAAGAGGTTCCTGTAGAGTACTACAGATGTTTAGGATGTGAAATACCTACCCTAGGCATAAACAACCCCCGAACCTTTAGATCTCTCTTTGCTTAGCTTTAGGCCTTGCCTTTTGCTTTGCATTTTAATAGGTTTTTATTTCTTTAAACCTTTCCTTTTTGGATAAATTAAAGTCCGGTTGTGAATTTAAGAATTAAGATTCAAGTTAATCAATAGCTTGGTATCATGATTCTCACCGCAACAAAGGGGAGTTCACCCAGAAAGGTTCACAAGTCAAGATATTTGATTTTCACCCAATCTGAAACTCAGGGGGAGTTTCTCATCTGAAAGAATAGCGTGACTAAGTTATCAGAAAAGAATTGTTAAAACTCTGTGCTACAGATGTTTTGATGAACAGTAGTAAATGATTCAGAAGGCTCTGAAGTTATATGGCTCTGATACGATGTCTAAAAAAGATAAGCTCTAAAAGATCTGAACATGGAGTTCTGCTGAACAAGTCCAGATGCTAAAGACTTACGCTCTGATAGACCATAGGGAAGTATTCCTTCTAGTCTATTATATTTTTATTATATCAAAATTTTTATTCTATGAGTTTTGAGATCAGAGTAAGTCTCTGAGCAAGCAAAAATAAAATTCTGAGGTTAACACATTCAGGGGGAGTTGTTGCTCGATACTCTGAATATGTTATGCTTGGTGATTTCTCTATATAAAATGTTATATCAAAATACATGTTTTTGTCATCATCAAAAAGGGGGAGATTGTAAGAGCAAGAATTGTCTCTACATGTTATCTCTATGTTTTGGTGATAACAATTAAGTATTTATGAAAGAATCATTTTATGTTCTAATGTTTGTTGTGCACAGATCATTAAATAAATATATCAAATCAACAAACAATATCAAGAAGTGCATGAAAGCCAATATGAAGTTACTTTGTGTGACGTGACTTAAAGCATATCTTTCAAGGAAACTCTGAACGAAGAACAAAGTGAAACTCTGAGTGAAGTACACCGTGATATTCTGGATAAAAAATTTAAAGCGCCTACTCAAGAAATAGTTTGCCACTGTATTTGAGTGAAGCATCTTATGGATTTTGTTCTAAGAAGTTTATTTGATCTGGAAGCTATCAATGCATCTAAGATGTAGTTCTCTGAAGAACCAAGCTCTAAAGACTTAAGGGTTCTGAAGATCAAGACTCTGAATAAATAATCTTCTGAGGAATTAAGTTCTGAAGAATCTGATGACTTGAAGTTCTGAAGGCTGAAGGCTCTGAAGACCAAGTGCAGAAAGCTCTGGAGACTAGATTCTAAAGTTGAAGATTATGTAGCAACACCCAGATGAAAACGTGTTAATAAACTCTGGTAAACAAGCTCTGAAGTAAGACTCTGATGTTATTACACTATCATACCAAAGTAGTTTCTGAACTACTCATCAAAAACATCATTAGAAGAAGTTAAGCCAAAAGTTGATCTGTTCAAAAGACAAAGTAAGTGATGTCACTATACTTTCCAACACGTGACTATTTTATCCGTTGGGATATGACCGTTGAAATTAAGAGATGACACTTCTACCCTCACAAAGCTGCACTATAAAGGAAGAATATTTGATTCATTCAAAAGCTAGCTAATTACAGAGTAAGAAAGCTCATTACAAAGCAAGCTAGCTTGTTACGAAGCAATGATGTTGATGAGTGAAGTTAGCAACATAGTTGATTAACAAGGAAAGCTTTTAAGCAATATGGAAACTACTGTTCTTAATAATCTCCTGAGATTCATCCTTAAATTAGTTTCTATATTAGAATGCAAGGAGCTGTTGCTTAATACTTACTATGTACTAAATTAGGAGTAACCTGCTTATCAAGAAGCACTCATGTAATCTCTTGTAATATAAATTCTATCTTTAGAAGTAATGGTTCCTCAAGTGATCTTGTGAAGATCAGTATACTTGAGATGATAAGTGACAGTTGTCATTTATGGGATCAATGAACGTTATATCCTTAAGGGATCCCTGAACGTGTCATTATTCATTAGTTAGTCACCTGCAGTTAGCTTGTGCATATCTGTAATCAGTTTGGTTATAGTGGATTAAGTCCTTGCTTGAGTGAGGCGAAATCACCTTGGAAGGGTGGACTGGATTAGCTTGAGGGTTGCTCAAGTGAACCAGGATATATCTTGTGTTCTTTACTTATATCATGATTTATATGGTTCCGCAATGCAAAGAAAAGAATACTATAGAAAGCAACTTACAAGAAAAAGTTTAAAAGTTTCAGTAGAGTAAATACCCAATTCAAACCCCCATTTCTTGTGTATTTTTCACACCTTCAGTCTTCTCCAATGAGAAGTCAACTAAACCAAGTTGGCCAACCGGTCTCGCCGGAACAAAGTCCGGTCATCTTCCCCAATTATCCGGCCGCCGTGAACAGTGAGCCAAACAACATAGAATGCTATACCCCATCAAATCCAATGAAATTTAAGTGCAAACTCATCTACGGATCAAGGGGAACTCAAATCCAACCATGGTTTTCATTTTTGAGCAACGAATAAGCCAAATCGAAGACAAATGTGAAACGTGCACAAATTGTGAAACTTAAAATTGGCCAACCAAAATCTCTAGAATGCATCTACAACTCACAAGGAGTTTAAATCCACATCTCATTTGCTCTAAAAGCTCAAGAATAAGTCAAAATTCAAACAACAAGAAAAATGCATCATACTGAAAACACACCAAATGCCAGTTCATTTTATTCAAAAACGATCTACATTGTTTCTATGTCTCAAGAATGCAAAAATGGTGCAGAATCAAGGCTTAAAATGAGAGATATAGTGGTTTCGAATTTACCTAGTGGAGCACCTTCACAGGGTCTTGTCTTGAGCTGAACCTCTGAACAAACCACCCAGAAACGTTCCAAATTCCTTAAGGAAGCTCTTGATCAACTCAATTTGGCTTGAAATTGTGTGTAGATCCAAAAACGATTTCTCAATTTTGCTCTCTTTTTCAACTTTCTATTTCAGCAAAACCACCACCAAAACGAGCCCTCTAGGTCTAGGAAGTTTCCTTGTGTTTTATATGTTGGGTTTAGATGAAAATAGTGCTCCAAATCAGGTCCTAAAGCCCAATTCACAAATTCATTTTTCCACACTTTTTCCAATTGCCATACGTATGTTTTTCCATTGCACCAGCTTGGATTTTGATTCAAATCAACTCCAAATGACTTGAGCTGATCAAAGGGTCAAGAAGTAAACTTTACTTTTGATCTTATGGTTGATTTCCAACTTGTTACTTCAAGAGGAAGAAAACATGAAAATGGCCAATTTAAAGACCTCAAATTTCCAATGTGAAAATGGCAATATCTTTGAATCATCATTTGCACTCAAAAAAAGTACAAATTTGCCTTGAGAAAGTTTAAAATCAATTAAAACTCAAATTCTCATTTTAGGCCTTCTTTATGAAAAATTCAATCACCCAATCTTCAATCCAAGCTCCAACCATGACAAGAGATGATTTGGTAATTCAAATGGCCCTATTTGGAGCAAGTTTCATGTTGAAAAGATTTCCATTTGAAGTGTGCAAGTTGGTGAAATGGACCTATAATTTCATGACCTGTAATCTTACTTTCCCAAAATACCCCTAACTTGTAACCCTCATAACTTGAGTTCTACAAATCAGATGAAAGACTTATAGTACATTTTAAAAATCTAAGACCAAGATCTACAACTTTCATGTTGGCTAAAAGTTGAGAAGAAACATCCTTCTAAGTCAAAAATGGCTTGGAAGTTGGTATACTTTTTTTGACCAAGATCACATCCATCTGATGACCTGTAACTTGTCTGGATCATAACTTGAGTTCTATATATGCAATTAAGGACTTCTAGTACTCAAAAGAAAGCTAAGAACATGCTCTACAAGTTCCATGTTGGCCAAAAGTTGATATGAGACTTGTATCTTGAGGTATGTGGTCTTGAAGTCAGGCACTAAATAGGGGATTTTACCATGAGAACCCTAATTTAGTAACTCCTCACACTCTTGATCCTTGATGAAATGATCTTGAAATGATATATTAGATACCTCAACATAACATCCCATGACCATAGAGACTTGGAATTGAATTTGAAACTCCTTCAATTTCATAGTTAACTGAGTGTTTACCAGATGAAAACCCTAGATGCCACACTTTTGACTGGGGCTTGTTCCACTTCACACAACAACTTGAATAAGCTCCAAATGGCTCTCAAGGAACTCAATGAGCTCTCTAAACATCTCATACCCATAATCATGCATTCACAATCCCCTGATTCTCTTCAATTGGCCTTCAAGCTAGGAGCTGACCTACACACATCCATCTATCCTTTCACAAGACATTGATCACTTCAAGATGTCCTGATGACCATTCAAGCTTGAGTAACACCCCTGGCTTAGGCTCAATTCTTTGAGAAGACCTCTCTTACTATGCACAACCTCTTGATCCCCTGTAAAATGAAATATGCTATGCAATACAAATGCTAGAATAAAATGAAATGAACTGAAACATAAACCAAGTTAAGAAAAGGTTGAGCAAATTTTGGGGTGCAACAGCTGCCCCTATTCAAACGACTTGGACCTGAATGGGTGAAAAGCGAACTGCTTTCACGCAATCAAGGTAAAAGACGGTTGAATACAAAAGAACCCAGAAATTTGCCAACCGCGGAAAATCTGGATATAGCTGTACTGATCTCAAAGCCACTCCGTTGGGGAAAAAGAATACAAACGTCAAAAATGGTGCCATGGTTTGGATACCATACTGGCGAAAAGTAACAATCCAAGTTACTGGATTTTGGGTACTCCACAGAAATCGAAGCCTGAATGCTCGAAGTAATCGGAGCCTGAATGCTAAAAAAACACAAATTGGAACCTGGATACTTGAAAACTGGAGCCTGGATGCTCAAAGAAACAAATCTGAGTCTGGATACTCAAAGGTTGGAGCTTAGATGCTCAACGAAATAAATCTGAGTCTAGATACTCAAAGATTGGAGCCTGGATGCTCAAAGAAATAAATCTGAGTCTGGATACTCAAAGATTGGAGCCTGGATGCTCAAAGAAACAAATTTGAGTCTGGATACTCAAAGATTGGAGCCTGGATGCTCAAAGAAATAAATCTGAGTCTGGATACTCAAAGGTTGGAGCCTGGATGCTCAAAGAAATAAATCTGAGTCTGGATACTCAAAGGTTGGAGCCTGGATGCTCAAAGAAATAAATCTGAGTCTGGATACTCAAAGGTTGGAGCCTGGATGCTCAAAGAAATAAATCTGAGTCTGGATACTCAAAGATTGGAGCCTGGATGCTCAAAGAAATAAATCTGAGTCTGGATACTCAAAGATTGGAGCGTGGATGCTCAAAGAAATAAATCTGAGTCTGGATACTCAAAGGTTGGAGCGTGGATGCTCAAAGAAATAAATTTGAGTCTGGATACTCAAAGGTTGGAGCCTGGATGCTCAAAGAAATAAATCTGAGTCTGGATACTCAAAGGTTGGAGCCTGGATGCTCAAAGAAATAAATCTGAGTCTGGATACTCAAAGATTGGAGCTTGGATGCTCAAAGAAATAAATCTGAGTCTGGATACTCAAAGATTGGAGCCTGGATGCTCAAAGAAATAAATCTGAGTCTGGATACTCAAAGATTGGAGTCTGGATGCTCTATGCAAATAAACTGAGTCTGGATACTCGGTTAATAAATCTGAGTCTGGATACTTAATAACCTGAGCCTGTATGCTGAACGCAATCTGAGCCTAGATGCTCTATGCAAATAATCTGAATATGGATACTCGGTTAATAAATCTGAGTCTGGATACTCAATAATATGAGCTTGGATGCTCAATGCAATCTGAGACTGGATGCTCTATGCAAATAACCTGAGTCTGGATACTCAATTAATAAATCTGAGTCTGGATACTCAATAATCTGAGCCTGGATGCTCTATGCAAATGAAATATATTCATCAGGATCTGGATATCCTACGAGTTCAAGTCAAACGATGTTGTTGGGACACAATATGAGCTGTGGTCTGGATACCACATGGGCTAAGAAAAATATTAGGTGCCAAGGTCTGGATACCACATGTCAATAAGAGATAACAACAATTACTGTGATATGGATATCACGGAGCATCGGATAAACTACCATGGTCTGGATACCAAAACTTCCTTTACCGGAGTCTGGATACTCAACGGAGAAAGTACAAACAAGATTCATCAGGGTCTGGACACCCAACTAATTTTAGTGGAGTCTAGATACTTGACGGAGAAAACAAAATTCATCAGGGTCTGGATACCCAACTGACTTTACCGGAGTCTGGATACTCAATGGAGAAAGCATAATACAACGAGCATAAGCCATGGTCTGGATACCATAATGCAAAAGAACACAAATACACCTGCCGTGATCTGGACATCACAAGGGAATTCGACCGGAGTCTGGATACTCAACGGAGAAACCGGAGCCTGAATGCTCAACGTAAACTTGATCGGAGCCTGGTCACTCAACGGACAAAGGAGATCATCACCATATGAAACTTACCGGAGTCTGGATACTCAACGAAACTGACCGGAGTCTGGATACTCCACGGACGAAACAATATACCACAAATTGAAAATTCACCGGAATCTGGATATTCAACGGAGAAGGGGTACAACCTCAAAACTTATCAAGGTCTGGATACCCAACTGACTTTACCAAAGTCTGGATACTCGACGGAAAAAGCACAATAATATCAATCACTGTGGTCTGGATACCACAACCCTCTTTACTGGAGTCTGGATACTCAATGGAAAAAGGAAAACCCCATCAACTAGGGATGGACTGGAGTCTGGATACTCAACGGACAAAGGTCTTCACCATTAAGATCTGAAGATACTTCTGGGGAATAACATTGAGCCAGGGTCTGGATACCATGCGGGCTAAGAGAAATCTCATGGTCTGGATACCAAAGGACAAAATCAAACCTCCGAAGATACGCCTAAAACAAAGAAATAACAACCTGGTTTATGTTTCACATGCAAATGTTTGAAAATGGTGTAATGCTCCATACGAAATGGAAATTCTACGCGTTTGGGTAGATGCTATACACACATGCAGATGCAACGAAACTGAAACAACAGAAGTAAAAAATGCCAGAGAAACAGAAACCATCCTGTCAAGAACAACAAACAACCCTGCAGGGAAAGGAAAATCCTTGTTGGGAGATCAACGATTCTGCCGGAGATAGAGCACAAACTTGCTCCTGCTAACACCAAATGGACTTATGCCGAGAAACGAGCCCTTGCTGGCTTCTGGGGATTGCTCTTCTGGGGGACGAACCTACCCAGGCTGTAGATTTCTCAGTGGGGGGAGAACCCAATCACAACTCGCTGGGGAATGCATACCAACAATACTGGGGATGGAGACGCCGACTCCAGATGCTCAACATGGACTCTGGATGGGGAGAATAACCTTGCTCAAGTAACTGCCCCAGTGTAGTTTAGTTTGCTCCAATCTCGTCTCTAGGACGATTCATCTTGAAAAGAAAAAACTTGTCATGAAAACAACCTCGAGATGGCTTGCCCCTGGACTTGTAACATGGAAAGATTCGCCCCTGGTCGACTTACCCTGATGAATTCTGAAGATATGAAGAGGAACAACTCCTTTTCCTTCAAATTTTTTCCCCAGTCTGTGGGATCTCCATAACATCTTCCTCAACGGGAAACCTGAACCTCTGCACCCTGATGGTTTGATATGAACTACTTCAACATTTTGAATCTCCAAAGGGATGCTTCATATTAATTGCCCATTGAACAAGACATAGCTTCTGCGCTCTCAAGGTGGCCTGCCCCAGTCTGCAATGACTTTGCCCTAGACTGGCTGATCTGTGGGGAAAGTGTCTCTTGGCTGCGAGAGATTCACCGAATCTCGACTTGTCTACCTCAGATTAACTGAATTTTGGATGGCTGACTCCCATGCTATGATCATTTGATATAACTTGCCCCCATTTGACAAGGTATTCAGACATCCCGCATTCTATCCTGATCAATCTTTCTGTTGTGGGGACTTTCCTGCTGTCAAGTGCTCACTCGCAAGTAAAACAAAATTGTTCTGCATAAAATATATAATAATGCAATGCATATGACAGTTTTCGAAATCCAATATGTTCACTGGAAAAATTTGTGACATAGAGTGAATAAATCATTTATCAACATGTAAACAATAGCACAATGCTGTAAGAAGAATCCTTTTAGGAGTCAGTTTCGATGCAATCTTTACCGAAGTATGCTTTCGGAACAAACCTGCTTCAATTAGGACTTTTTCAGGTTATAACTTGGTCAGGTTCACAGTTTACAAGGAAAGGATAAAGGCTCAAAGGTTATTTAAACCCACCCATTCTCCGAGATGTTCTCCAATCCTATATTCAGCTAATTCGGCACTAGCGCTCACCTCTCAGAGGTTGAATGACAGGAGTGATGGTGCGAGAAACCATAAGTTTTTTCTTTTTCGGAGCGACAATCACCCGCTTTTCGTCTTTGGTGCCTAAATCACACGACTTGTTTTTCATCATCATTTTTCAATTTCCCTAACTTTTGCCTGGACTGGCTCTTCTGATTTCAAAGCCCAGCGGGATGCCCTGATTTTTGCCTAAGCCGCTTGTTTTCAAGATTCAGATTAGCAGGCTTCGTTCTTTTTTTTTTCTTCCTTTTTTTAATTCTTTTTCTTTTCAAACAAATCGTGTGACACCGTCTTTTCTGACTCTTTGGGGAACAACGTGACTGTTTCACTCCTTATCGGTAAGGTTTAACCATTGTGGTTCTTTAGGCACGACCTATACAGGTGTGATTTATCCTAGAACAGGAACAACTCCTATTGCAATTTGGATACTCGGCCGAACTAGCTGACACCTACCCTGCCCCAGGTTAAGATTTAGGCTTTTCATTTTCATAAAGAAACTCCTACTACGAGGCTCAAAGGGGTTGACAAGGGATTATCATCCATATATCTCCGGTGTTTGGGAATTTGAAACAATGTCTGTACATCATCAGCAGGTTTTATTTCAATAGCACACAATCGGAAGCTTGTGCGTCTTTAAACTTCATCATCCTCCCTGAATTTCGCTTAAACAAGCGTATAACATCTGTAAAAACAATTAGTGAACACGAAAGGATTAAATCAAAATATGCATATTCATTTCATTATCAATATCAATTGAAAACAAACAAGTTTTACAAGCGAAGTTGCATTTAAACAGGAAGGAAACTACAAATGTAAAGAAATAAAAGGATAAAACAAAGATTGCTAGCTTCTGGGAACTGTGCTTTCACATCTTATCTTGCTGCTGAGTCGGTCATCTTCAGAATTGCTCGCTGAAGTCAGTCCGATAATCCTCTAAACACTTGCTTTCAGTTATCTCTTCAATGACATGAACTGATACACCCACCTGGCCGGATGCCGGAAGATCATTGATCTGAATGCCTTGAGGCGTGATTGAGACTCGGTTGGAATCCAGCAGATTCTAAACTTGGCTTCTAAGCACCTGTTAGATGCCAAATTCCACTTGTTTGATCTATCAAATATTGACATCTTTCACTTATTTTTGTCAAGAGAGTGTAGAAAACCACTCTTGCTTTGTTTGGTTTGCAATATATTTTGAAAATTTCTTGGTACCTTTGATTTGTGTGTTATTGTGCAGGAATTAGGCACAAAACAAGTGAAAAGTAAGACACAAGAAATGGGCAAGAAAACAGAGACAACATGCAACCAACAAAATGCTGTTAGTGTGCAGGATTGACACTAGTTGGAGTGTTGAAGCACCTAGGAAAAGATGAGACAGAGCTGCTGGAAGAAGCTGGATATCAGAATATTCTCCTGGCGAAGCTCAGCAAGTGCCAACAAATGTTCGCCTGGAGAGTGCTGGTGAGCCAGGGCGAGTAATTCAAATTAAACTCCCAGACCAAAAGGGCATGAAGTTCGCCTGGTGAGTGAAGCCAGCGAAGGTTCGCCTGGCAAATGGTAGCTTCGCCTAGCGAAGGCGCGGTAACTCAGAAGGGCGGTTTGCTTATTTGGTTCGCCTGGCGAAGGCCCCAGTTCGCCTGGCGAATGGGGGAAAACAGAACATCTTTTGTACTTTATTTAGTGATTTTTAGGGATGAGAACTTAATAACTTTTGATAACTTCATGGGGTAACATTTTAGAAAGACCAGAACTTATCTCTCTTCATTTTTTTAGAGAGAGAAACATAAAACCCTAAGAGGGAGGAGGTAAGATCTTCGATCTCTTGTTGGGGTTTGGATTGTAATCTTTTGATACCTTATGTATTTCATCTAATTTATGTTTATGAACTAGTTTGGATTCTCTATTGATTGATTATCTTTGATTATGTATTTGTGGGTCTTGACAAAACCTTTTCACATCTTTGATCTCAGATCCTCTTCTATTAATGAACAAACTTTTGACATGGTTTTGAAGTTGATATTCATTTTATCCTCTATGGTGTTGTGTTGATTAAGTAGCATGGGTAGGATCAATATGATATTGTGTGGGTATATGATAATAGTGATGAAGAACGGTGTTCACCGATATTTGGCGGATTAGATGAATACATGAAAAAAGGGTTATGTGCATGTACGTATTCTGATCATTGTATTTTATGCAAAATAATCGTTTATCTGATATGGGTATTATCTTTGCTTTCTTGTTTATCTTTGATTTGAACCGTGATAGAGATATACTCTTCAGATCTGGATCTAGGATGAATGCCTGTTAGGTCCTAAATTCTAGAGATAGATTTAGGCTTAGCATTTGCGTGAGTATCAGATCTTAATGCTCTGTGTTGTGTTTTTGTTGGGTGAGAGATCACCAATGAGACAACACGGCTGTTCTCTCGACGCCGCGTTAGAAATAAGCTTTGTCATGAGTGATACGTGAGGATTTTAGACGAATGATTGTGTTGTGTTTAATTTGATCAGAAGAATGCATGTGTTATCAATTGATGAAATCCAATCCCAACAAGGCTCCGTTTATATTTCAGTCTTTATTTTATATTTTCTATTTTTATCTATGGTTATTTGAACCTTTTAAACCAAAACTTTTGAACAATAAGCTTAGAAATGTAGATACCGTTGAACGGAGTTTATATCGCACTAATCTCTGTGGAGACGACAAAACTGGGTACTTAATATTTTTTCTTTCTGCTATACCGCATCAACAAAATGAGGCGTGATTGAGACTCCGTTGGAACCCAGCAGATTCTGAACTTGGCTTCTAAGCACCTTATAGTCTTCAGTCGAATGCCCCTGTGCCCTAGTGTGGTACTCACAACAAGCGTTGACATCAAAGCCTGGCGGATATGGTAGAATCGGGGGATTCATTTCCTTTGGTACTATCAATCCGCCCTTGATCAAACACGGCAACAACTGGCTGTATGATATCGGTAACTGAGTAAAACGCCTCTCTGGCCTCCTTGGTCTTTGCCTGGGATGCTGACGCGGCTGATAACGTCCTGACCGTTGACTCTGGCGAGAAGCCGATGTATGCTTCGAAGATTCAAAAGATCGTTGACCAGGAATAACTGAGACATCTGGGGATTGAGTCTGAATTATCAGGGACTCCCTTTGTTCAAGTGTTTTCATCTTCAGGTTCGGCCCAGGAACCGACAATAGTTGTGGGTGCGGGGATTTAGAATTCATAAATTGCAAGGCATCCTCTTGGCTCAAGGCATCTTCAGGATGAATAGGAGGAACCAAATGGTATGATTACGCCGCCCGACACGAATTCCACTGCATTTGCCTCAATTAAATCCTGAACTACGTGCTTAAAAGCTTTGCAATTCTCTACATCGTGCCCCGGTGCCCCGGCATGGAAATCACAGTGGGCACCTTCATCATAACCTGGTGGTAGGGTCCTTGTAAGCGGAGACAGGGTCCGGAGTTTGACTAACTGAAGCTGAAGCAGGAAAGGCAACAACTAAGCATATGTCATAGGAATCTGATCAAAAATTCTGACAGACTGTCTCGGCCTTGTTGCGTACCCTTCAACCTCAGGACTACTCTGGGAGACAGGACATGGCCGTTGACGGAAAAATTTTGGAACATCTGGGTGTGCACGAGATCTTTGAGGCCTATCATGCCTTGGGAGAGGTTTCACCGATGAAAGCAGAACCAGCACCTCTGCAGCAGTCTCAGGCACCTGATCCCTTCTTAGCACACTTCTCAACACTTCTGCCATGAAGCTCATTTGGGTCTTCAACTACTGGTTTTCCTCTTTAAGCACCTTCTGCTCCATACATAATGCTTGCATATCCCCCACAACTTGCCTCATCTGGCTCTGCATTTGCCTCAGCTCTGCTTGAACTTGCTCCATAGTTGCGTTGACTTCTGGACGTCTTCCCTGAAACAACTAGTGGCCCACAGGAAGAAATAAGGTTAACAGTTCCGATGCACCTGGAAATGCGAGAAACATGCTAAAATGCAGACATGTATATATGAAAACAGGGAAAGTTCCCCCATGATTCTAGTTTCGGGATAACAACCAAGACAATGGAGAGCCCCACAGACAAGCATAGAAGAAAAACTCCTCATATATACAAACATAATCCCACAGGAAAAGTATAAACATCAAATAAGTATAATCAGAAAAGGACCTCAACCAATAGGTCTGGTGATGGTCCATACAAAAGTCTACGCTACAGAATACAAAGAAACAAATCAAATTGGATGGCGAGACTGAAAATCCTTCAGCAACGCCTGTGTATCCGGATGGTCTGGCCTAGTGAGCAAACCACGTAAGAGCAACTCCTACTGGCTGATAGTGGACTGAAGATCCTCAACCGAGTCCTCTTTCCCAACAACCTCCTCAAGTCTACGCCTCTTAGCACTAGCTTCCTCTCTATGCTCCTCCAAGGTTGCAAGCGCTTCATATAATTTGCAATTACTATGCCTCCTGAGCGAAGCTTCCTTTGAGATTTCCTCATCTTTAGCTTTGAGCTGAGCCTTCTATTTAATGATATGCGCCTTCAACTTGTCCTCACGCTGCTTGCTGGTGGACATGGCAGCGTTCCACTGAGCCTCAAACTTGGAAATCCGCAAATAGGCTTTATCCAACTCTTGCTTTTTAGTAGCAAGCACACTACTAACAACATTTATGTCTAAACCCAACCGCTCTCTATCGCTCATCTCCTTAGTCAAGTCTGTTCCCAACTTGTTCACCAATTCAGTTTGCTTTTTCAAAGAATACCTTGCTTCGTTCCTTTCACTTCTGAGTTGAGCAACGTCATTCTCCAACTCTTCATTTGTCTTCTTCAACTCTTCTTTTTCATGACATACCTGATTATACCTTTGGATGTCTACTGTAGTAGGCTCCTCAATAACGGGAGGACAAACAGGCTCCAGTAGAGGATATGGCATCAAGAACTTCGTGGTCCTCTCATGAATCCAAGCCACATAGGGGTCATAAGCTTGACTGTTGCTCTTCCCTAGTAATGCTTTGCCTCTCCTATGGATACTTCGCCAAGCGCGCTCAAGTTTGATCAAATCATCACCCTCTAACAAACCCGTGAGATACAGAGATTCCTGTATCTCTTCCTCTTTTGGAGCGTCCCTGAGAGCATATCCGAACTGTCGTACCAACAAAGAAGGGTTATAGTTGACGCACCTTTTCCTTCCGACCAGGGGTACGTTAGGAAAACCGCCACAACTATAAATAATGTTTGTGCCAAGCATGTCTTTATCAAACCAAATAACATCCTTGGCAGTCAAGCCCATCATCCTCTCAGACCACTCTGAGGTAGCAACAGTGTCCACAAACTGACCAGTCTTAGGCATGTGACTCATCAACCATCTATAAAGCAAAGGAACATAACACGAGACGTTCTTCCCCCTTCGGTTTTCATTCTCGTGGTGCACAGAATGATAAAATTCTCCTAATAGCATAGGGACCGGGTTCCCTGAGGCTAGCAGGTAGAAAGCATCCACGTCTATAAAGTCAGGCAGATTCGGAAACAAAACAATGCTATAAATGCAAAGTGCCAGAATAGCACTAAACACAATCC
Organism: Lathyrus sativus; assembly: GCA_963859935.3. Lineage (NCBI taxonomy): Eukaryota > Viridiplantae > Streptophyta > Magnoliopsida > Fabales > Fabaceae > Lathyrus > Lathyrus sativus. The sequence continues at coordinate 340,011,861 of OZ012739.1, forward strand.
AGCAGCCATTCTTAGTGAACTTTTGAGATTTCTCAATAAGAAACGGTAGCAGAAAACCATAAGTTCCTTTCCTCTCAACTAGCTTCCCCTTTAACTCTGTAGCGTCCAAATGTAATATAGCAGCGAGTACAACCAGGTCAGGCTCCGCATCTGTGTGGACAAAAGGCATCTGATCACGGATAGGCACCCCCAACATATCAGAATACTCTTCCAAAGTAGGCGCCAAAACAAAATCCGGAAAGACGAAGCATCTCAACTGGGCGTCGTAAAACTGCAAGAGAGTGTAGATACCACTGGTCTCAAAGGATGAGGGTTTGCAGACACATCTGGCCAATCTCCCATAATCTTGTCTAAACTGTTCCATCACATTCGCTTCAGCCATGGCAATCAGACTCCTCAAAGAACCGACATCTGGGGTAGGAAACCTATAAGCAATTGTCCTTTTCAAGGGCTCCATATCAAGAACGAAGAACAGAACCACTAGAATCAGGAGGGAAATATACACCTGCATCATGAATACATGTTAATGAAGAGATGCAAATGAAAATGCAAATGCAACAGAGGATCAAGCTTGTTGTGTTGTAGCTTGAGAAGAACCAGCACTTCGCTTTAGTACTGACAAATCACTAACATAAGAACCCCTTTGTACCATGAACACAGGTTCACACTGTCAAGAACTGGGTAGTCTAGAGGTCAAAGTTTCCTGCATAACCCACCCACTCACAGGTATGGACCTATCCACTGACAAGGTTTGGCATCATATGCATTCATCAGCGTCACAGACTTTCAAGAAATGATGATACGTTCACCATTTCTGGTTTGGCATCATCATCCCTTGAAGAGGCCTCACTTAGCTGAATCCCAAATGATCGGTCCCCAAAGTCGACAACCCTCAAATCCAAATTCCAGTCGGATCCTAAGGATCGGAAAGGAAATCGTCAAAGAGAATCTCGTCTGAGCGTGAATTTCGTAGGGAACTGTGTCTGCTAAGCAAACAGGTCTACCCACTAATCTCCACTATTAATACTAAGTTTGTACTCAAGCCCAGGTCCGGCTTATCACTCGATGGAACTCCCCACCCCACAGCACAGCAAGTATGATACAATGCGGAAAGTAAAATGCGGAAGTAAATAAAGATAAAGCACATATATACACACACCCAAAAGAAAACACATAAGCGCTAGGATTGACTCGCATAGGGGATATTCCTGTCCCCAGCAGAGTCGCCAGCTGCCGCTACTGCGAAAAAATAAGGCCGACAATGACTAACAGAGTTGCCACCTATCGTTATTTATCCCAAAGGGGCGAAAGGAAACGATTGGAAAAACCTGACGAAAACGGGAAAAGACGAGGTCATCGCAACCAAGTCCTAGGTTCGGGAGTCGGTTACGCAAGGGGAAGGTATGAGCACCCCTCACGTCCGTCGTACTCGACGGGATCCACGCATGTGTTGTCTAGCTAAAAGGGTGTATAAACTATCTACGCTAAAGGCTTATGGACAAAAGAAAAAGAAAAAGATTGACTCGGCAGAGCATCACCGCTCTGTGCCTACGTACTCCCTCGTGCAATGGAAAAGTCAGAGTCAACGTAGTTCGCCTAACTACGGCTAAAGAAAGGGGGAAAGGTTGCTCGCTAAGACATTGCGTCTTATGCCTACGTACTTTCATCTGGTATGAAATATCAGAGAAAACGTAGTTCGGGCTTACGAGAACACAGGTTGTTCAAAAGTTTTACCCGAGTAGGGTTAACAGACAGTTCTAGCAGTTGGTGTATGCAGCTCGACCATTGGAGACTTAGGTGTTACCGTTTGCAATAGGACTGAAAGTTAAAAACACTCTTGTTTGTAAAAAAGGTTTTCCTGATTAAGATCCTGAAGGATAAAAAAGTTTGAAGTGTTTTTGTATTTTTTAAGAAGAAGTGTCTTGAGTTAGGAGTGTTCAGAATATATGTTGTAACAAAGTCTAAAACCTAGGATCGAATGCGTCGCATATCGTCCTAAGGACGTATACTAAACACTCTAGGCAATTGAGAGGTAATCGCTCAATCACCATTTCCCAAGTACAAGGCTCATGGCACAACATTCATTATATTTATTAGGTGGATTGAAGTTGCTTGAAGATGAGAAAAGAAAGGGACAAACTAGAGGGGGACTAGACCAAACCCTAAAAGTTGTCATGCAAAGTGCACCTAAAGTTGAGACTACAAAAGGGAAAACTCTACCTAATGTTATCATGCATGGTTAGAACCCTAATGTATATCATAACCTCTCTTGTTCAAGAGAGGTTAGAAATCCTAAGGTAAGGAAGACAAAAGAAGAAGAAGAAACAACAAAGGAAACAATGCAAATGAAGGATGCAAACACAAATGCACAAGTAAGAACACATAAAATGAAAGTGGGAGGAAAACATGTGTGGAGCAGTAGCCACCACAAGCTCATCTCAACCAAGCATGCATATTAAGATGCAAAGAGAAAAGGGAGAGAGATGCATCAAAAACAAGTAACAAAAACAATGGGAAAAAGTCCTCATGGATTCATTACTTTAGGTAAGCTTCAAGTTCCTCCTAAGGAGGGACCAAGCAACCTTAAATAACATTCCAAAGTCATGGGACATAATGGAGGATGAGGAGAGAGTACACATATGCAAAAGCAAACATAAAACAAGAGAAAACAAGCATATGCACAAAGGAAAGGCAAGAAAGCTCCACATAGAAACCCTAATCAAAAGGTTCAAAAGATGAACACAAATGAGCAAGCAAAAAGAAGTGTCATGACCTAAAATTGAACCAAAAACATCCTTAACATGTTAGCAACATGAATTATAAGGCATTGCAAGCTCAAAAGATCCAAAAGTGTCATATCCAAGTCAAACTAGGTCAAGATGTGTGTAGGAACCTCCCTTGGAGATGACTTGACTTGCAGGTCATCCCAAAATTAGGAAAAGGCTCAACAAATACCAAATGAAATGCATAAGACAGCCACACAAGTTGGCAAACAGAAACCAAAGGCACAAGGTCCATATCCCCTCAAAGCACCATCAAAAGAAAATTGAATTCAAGATGTACCACTTTGAAATGGGAAAAATCGAGGGTCAAGAGGAAAGCATCAAAAGTCAAACAAAAATGCATTAAACCAGGGCCAAAATCATCCTCTAAGACTCTCCAAGTCATTATTCACATGAGAAAAATGTCTCAATCATTGGAGAAAAAGATTGGTCCACAAACAAAGCAAGAACACAAAAGGAGCAGATAAAATCAATTTAAAAACAACTCCAAGCATTTAATTCCATTTTAATTCAAAAATAAATCAAAAATGAAAATAAAAAATATCAAATAATATTCAACACATTAAAGTGTCTTAAAAGTATTTTTGTGGAATTTTATGATATTTGGAGCTATTTTTAAATGATTAAAAGCAAAAAAGAAATAAAATGAAATAAAAACAATTAAAAGATCACACGGTGCAAATAGTAAGAAATGCAGTTCAAAACAAAAGACTGGGCCTGGAAAGGGGTGCAAATAGCATTGGGGCCCAAAGCGCCCAAACAGAATTAGGGTAGATCAGAATATCCACCAAGCCTGGTCAACAGATGGACCAACGTGGAATTCAATATGGACCACTTGATCATTCAGTATGCACATCCTAAGGCCATCAGCGTGCCAACAAATTAAATGAAATTTAAATGAAATATATTGTTGCACGGTCAAACAAGCTCCACCATGTTTCTTAATCACACGGTCCACAATTAAAACGAGCAGATCAAACGGTAGAAGTTGTCTTCTCCAATGAGAAGTCAACTAAACCAAGCTGGCCAACCAGTCTCGCCGGAATAAAGTCCGGTCATCTTCCCCAATTATCCGACCCGCCGTGAACAGTGAGCCAAACAACACAGAATGCTATACCCCATCAAATCCAATTAAATTTAAGTGCAAACTCATCTACGGATCAAGGGGAACTCAAATCCAACCATGGTTTTCATTTTTGAGCAACGAATAAGCCAAATCAAAGACAAATGTGAAACGTGCACAAACTGTGAAACTTAAAATTGGCCAACCAAAATCTCCAGAATGCATCTACAACTCACAAGGAGTTTAAATCCACATCTCATTTGCTCTAAAAGCTCAAGAATAAGTAAAAATTCAAACAACAAGAAAAATGCATCATACTGAAAACACACCAAATGCCAGTTCATTTTATTCAAAAACGATCTACATTGTTTCTATGTCTCAAGAATGCAAAAATGGTGCAGAATCAAGGCTTAAAATGAGAGATATAGTGATTTCGAATTTACCTAGTGGAGCACCTCCATTGGGTCTTGTCTTGAGCTGAACCTCTAAACAAACCACCCAGAAACGTTCCAAATGCCTTAAGGAAGCTCTTGATCAACTCAATTTGGCTTGAAATTGTGTGTAGATCCAAAAACGATTTCTCACTTGTGCTCTCTTTTTCAACTTTCTATTTCAGCAAAACCACCACCAAAACGAACCCTCTAGGTCTAGGAAGTTTCCTTGTGTTTTATATGTTGGGTTTAGATGAAAATGGTGCTCCAATTCAGGTCCTAAAGCCAAATTCGCAAATTCATTTTTCCACACTTTCTCCAATTGCCATACGTGTGTTTTTCAATTACACCAGCTTGGATTTTGATTCAAATCAACTCCAAATGACTTGAGTTGATCAAAGGGTCAAGAAGTAAACTTTGCTTTTGATCTTATGGTTGATTTCCAGCATGTTACTTCAAGAGGAAGAAAACATGAAAATGGCCAATTTAAAGACCTCAAATTTCCAATGTGAAAATGGCAATGTCTTTGAATCATCATTTGCACTCAAAAAAAGTACAAATTTTCCTTGAGAAAGTTTTAAATCAATTAAAACTCAAATTCTCATTTTAGGCCTTCTTTATGAAAAATTCAATCACCAAATCTTCAATCCAAGCTCCAACCATGACAAGAGATGATTTGGTAATTCAAATGGCCCTATTTGGAGCAAGTTTCATGTTGAAAAGATTTCCATTTGATGTGTGCAAGTTGGTGAAATGGACCTATAATTTCATGACCTGTAATCTTACTTCCCAAAATACCCCTAACTTGTAACCCTCATAACTTGAGTTCTAAAAATCAGATGAAAGACTTATAGTACATTTTAAAAAGCTAAGACCAATATCTACAACTTTCATTTTGGCTAAAAGTTGAGTAGAAACATCCTTCTAAGTCAAAAATGGCTTGGAAGTTGGCATACTTTTGTTGACTAAGATCATATCCCTCTGATGACCTGTAACTTGTCTGGATCATAACTTGAGCTCTATAAATCCAATTAAGGACTTCTAGTACTAAAACGAAAGCTAAGAACATGCTCTACAAGTTCCATGTTGGCCAAAAGTTGAGATGAGACTTGTATCTTGAGGTAGGTGGTCTTGAAGTCAGACACTAAATAGGGGATTTTACCCTGAGAACACTAATTTAGTAACTCCTCACACTCTTGATCCTTGATGAAATGATCTTGAAATGATATATTAGATACCTCAACACAACATCCCATGACCATAGAGACTTGGAATTGAATTTCAAACTACTTCAATTTCACAGTTAACTGAGTGTTTACCAGATGAAAACCCTAGATGCAACACTTTTGACTGGGGCTTGTTCCACTTCACACAACAACTTTAATAAGCTCCAAATGGCTCTCAAGGCATTCAATGAGCTCTCTAAACATCTCATACCCATAATCATGCATTCACAATCCCCTGATGCTCTTCAATTGGCCTCCAAGCTAGGAGCTGACCTACACACATCCATCTATCCTTTCACAAGACATTGATCACTTCAAGATGTCCTGATGACCATTCAAGCTTGAGTAACACCCCTGGCTTAGGCTCAATGCTATGAGAAGACCTCTCTAACTATGCACAACCTCTTGATCCCCTGTAAAATGAAATATTCTATGCAATACAAATGCTAGAACAAAATGAAATGAACTGAAACATAAACCAAGTTAAGAAAAGGTTGAGCAAATTTTGGGGTGCGACACTATGCAGTAAAATATCATACATGTTATGTTGTGATCATAAATTATAATGATTGATAACATAACACTACTATACAATGCAGAGTGTACCAAATTTAGAAGGGGTTATTGAGAACAAAGAGAAGAATGTGATTCTGCAGATTGGGGAAAGTTCATGGAATGTGAAATTTCTTCGTGTTAATAATGATATAAGGGCTCGCTATCTATCGGTTGGTTGGTCCTTGTTTACAAGTAAAAATGGACTGCAACCGGGAGATGTTTATGTCTTTGAACTTATAAACAAAGAAGATTTAGTTTTTAAAGTTCATGTTTTCTGAAGGAAAAATTAATCTATCTCTTTGAACTAATTAGTTCACGTTGTCTTTGAACTAATTCCTTTCCATCAAATAGGGGGAAGAAATCTTCAGATTTTGTTGTCATTGTTCTTTATTCGGTAATTAGACCTGTGATTTTCAGACAGAATAAATAGTACTATTAGTTCTGCTTAAGTGGGTAATTTCCATTCATAATGTAACCTTTTGTTATCATTTTAGTTCTAACCATTCAATTTCAGCTTCAGGTTTATCATTCCATAATATGGACAATTCTCAAGCAATACTCTAATAGATTTAGTTTTTGTCTCATTGATAATCGGCATTCGAATGAAAATTGATTGGTCTGGTGTAATATTTATTTCGAATGAGTTGGACAGAGGGAGTACTTTAGGTGGTATGGTCTCTATAGGTTCGAGTTGGGTGCATTTAAGATCATTAAAATAACTCAATCAAAATTTAGAATTGGGTTAGAGTTAGTCATTGTAACACCCCAATCTAACCCGACGGATAATTAAGGAAAACAGAATCAGAGTGCAACAAATTTTGTAAACATGACGGTCGTAAGGGGCTGTCACGACCGTGACGGTCATGACAATCGTAAGGAAGTTGTGACGACCGTCACATCAGCAAATTCTAGGCGTTACAATTTCAACTCACAGAAACATACATTTCACAATTCCATTAAACAGCATGCATTTAGTAATGATACATAGCACAGAAGCTTGGATGAACATGCAACAATAACTTGATTAACTTTTTGATTACAAGGCATCTTATTAATTTGCAGCGGAATATAAAACATTTCCAACATTTAGAATGATTAAATCAAGACCATGAAACTTGCAACAAAACTTCATTAAAATTTAGCAAGTAATTATCTTGCATCAATTCAACATAAACAACGAGTTTCAACCATAAAAATCAGCACTACTAATTCCTCGGTATAGTGCATCCAACCAACATTTGGCACTTAACAGCAGCCACCAACTTAATGGAAAATACTTGATAAAATTCAGCAACAAGGAAATTAAATAAAAGCAATAACATCAATCGTTCATCCCCCCAAGAGTGCTACGTATCAGAGCGACCAACGACCTTAAACATAAAGCGACACTTTATTCCTGATTACCTGCAAGTTACCACCAATGGAGGTAACATACAACGTAAAGGGTGAGATATCAACATAACATAAGGCATGATAAAAGTCATGTCAGAATATTATCACAGCATTATAATTCCAGCAGTTCGCATAAATATTAGTAATAATTAAACTGCAACAATTCATTATTCCTATCCACAACAATTATCATCATAACTCTGCAACTCGTCAAAACAACTCAACAACACAACTCAACAATGCGACTCAACAATGCGACTCAACTGTGCATATGCATGTGGTACCATTTTTGGGAGACAACACTCCACAACCATTCGGGAGACAACACTCCACAATAATTCGGGAGACAACACTCCACAATAATTCGGGAGACCACATTCCACAATAATTTATTTTGCCATTAAGGCACAACCGTCGCCAATCCAGACCAAATGATATGTTATGAGACGCAACTATTATGGACTATAACACAACAACAACAACAACTGTGCAACAACCGTGTAACAAGGCATCAAGCCTACAACCAATTATCCATAACAGAAACATCACATTTCGCATACATCATGTACTCACCACTTCAACCTATTCATATCAGAGAAGTACCAACAGTATCGTTCCTACGAATAAGACTCTAACACATTTTCGCAGAGAACAATTAAAACAACCTCGTCTCTATAATTGAGAACTCAACAACATTTTCATGTCAGAGAACAACTAACAACATCATTACTACAAATAAGAACTCAACACATTTTCATATACCTTCATACGGGTAATATAACTACAACTTATCAACATAATCCAAGGAGAATATTATAATAACATTTTCTCAACAGTGACATAACAACTTCATATGCATCAAGTATTCATCATTTCAATCTGTTCATGTAGGGGAACAATAACAACATACTTTCGACATTTAAGAATTCAGCACATTATCGTAAAAACAACATTACAACTTTTACTCACGAAATTAATTATAGTTCCTGAAAAGGTTAGTTAACTACGGGGCAACTAATCTTGCCTCATTAAGGGAAACCATACAGCATCGTACAACACATTGACGATATAACACATTCATTCCTACACAGAAAAACCTCGTCCCTAACATTTATCGGGTAAACTATATCTATGATTCGATTCCCTACCTGAAGTCGATCAAGTAAGAGCATAATAACAACCTTTTCTCAACAAATGGGAAATTAGCGTGTGTCGGCGCCGATTCCCAACATTACTACATAAACTAATGACATAAACACTAATGCAGGCGTAGACAAACATTAACCCTTAATATTTCTCAACCTACGGGAACATTTACCCTTAATATTGCTCAACCTACGGAAACATTACTACGAGGACATTACTACGGGAACATTTTCACGGGAATATTACTACGGGAACATTTCCACGGGAATATTACTACGGGAACATTAATCCTTAATATTTCTTCAACTTACGGGAACATTACTACGGTAACGTTACTACGGGAACATCACTACGGGAACATCACTACGGGAACATTAATCCTTAATATTCATCGATCTACAGGAACATTAATCCTTAATATTTATCAATCTACAAGAACATTAATCCTTAATATTTATCGATCATACCCACAGTTATAGAATTGAACCCCACCCTTACCTTTGGATTGAGGACAACTCTAAACTTATGATTTGCTCTCCGGTGACTCCTCTGCAACTACCTTCAATTCTTTCCGGCGGTTAATTCTTCTGTTCTTCATTTCTCCACATCCACGTCCTTTTTCCTCTTTTCTCAGCCTTTTTCCTCCAATTTGGTTTTCTGAGCAGTTTATCGTTCTTTTGCTCTTTCTCTCACAACTTCTCTAATAACTCCCTAATTCCCTTTATTCTCTCTACTACTACTACTACTACTACTACTACTACTAATAATAATAATAATAATAATAATAATAGTAGTAGTAATAATAATAATAATAATAATAATAATATAATATTCCTACTAGTTATTAAATTATCATCATTATTAATTATATTATATTATTATCAAACTCAATGATTTATTAAATGATTTCCTATACTTCAAGGACACCCATCAACGCTCTCAAACACACTTCCACAACGTCCTCGAAATTACCTCAATCAAACAGCTCCCAACCAGACCACTTTCACCAAAGCAATCTCTTCACCTCAAAGTTACTTCTCGTTCATCCACCTGAACTAGCAATGCCTCAACAGTCAAATCACCTTTCACTTGTACACCACCTGCTGCGGTTAGAATATGATATCAAATTATTAATTAATTTGAATCGCATCTTTAGTTCACAACCGCTCTTTGATTTATCCGAAGGAAAAGGTCAAAAGAGGAAAACCTAATTTTGCATCGTAAAGACAATGCGGGGAGAGATCTAGGTAAGGGGTTGGTTAAGCTTAGGAAAGGTACTAGCACCCTAAACTTCTGTAGTACTCTACAGGAACCTTTTGTTTATTGTATGCTTTTTATTTTATTTTATTATCTGCTTTAATATATATTGAGCTAAGGGATAGAGTGACCTAAAGACCTAAGGGTTAGTCCTAAGTTTACTCGGCAAGACGTCGCATCTTGTGCCTACGTATCCTGGATAGGGAATGGAGTCAGAGTAATCGTAGTTCCCCTCGAAAGGGAGGTTAGAAACGTCTTAACTGTGGTCAAGGTTTCATTGGGGAGTAAGCGTTCATAGGGAAGTGCCTACGTGGAGTCTTGAAACTCCTATTTCTACGTTGAAATTGTTAATTGAAATTATGGTTAAATTAAATATTCCACGGCGGGAAACCCTAAAACAGAGTACGGCGACTCTTTGACCTAATGCTAGGGTAAGGGGTATTTTCGTCCACGGCGGGACACATAGGCGATTAGGGTTTTGAAATGGTCAAACGTTAGGGTTATTGACTCGGCGGTCAAACGGCTAGACCTAATCCTTCGGAAGGAATCCTAACGGTAAAAACATGCAAACAGACAAAATATCATACGACCGAATTAAAATGCAGAAAAATAAAGAAAGCGGTAAAAGAAGCATCGCGACGATCACTCGCGTAAATTACAAATCCCAAAAACAAATGCAAAAATAAAAATAATTGCGATCATGGCCTCGCATAAATTACATCCATGAAACAAAATAAATTGAACAAATAATTTAAATATAATCTGAGGAGAGAAACAGAGAACATTAGTGCAAAGGGTTAGACAGAAATTCATGGCAAATAATAAAATAGTGAAAAAGAAAAATTAAGAATTTGGACGTTTATTTAACATTATTATTATTATTATTATTATATTTTTAAAAAAATTTAATTTAAAAAGAAAATTAATTTGATTTTGAAAATGTTTTGGGTTGATTTTGAAAAAGATCTAGCTTTAATTTTGAAAATGTTCTTTAGTTTTAATTTTTTTTTTTAAAAAAATTTAGTTTTTTAATTTAAAATTTAAAGAAACATTTTAGTTTTTATTTAAGAAATGTTTTAATCTTATTTTAAAAAAACTGTTTTGGTTTAACTTTAAAAAAACTGTTTTAAATTTTAAAAGAGTGTTTTTAGTTTAATTAGAGAAACAAATGTTTTTTTTTTTTGGATTTTTATTGAAAAGAAATTGTTTTTATTGAAAAGTAATTGTTTTTATTAAAAATAAATTATTTTTATATTACCAAATGCTCTTATTCAAGAAATACAAAATAAATATTTGCAAAAACATTACGTTAGTTAGTTATTTAATTAGCAAAACATTACGTTAGTTACTTAATTAACAAAACCTTACGTTAGTATCTATAAAAACTAAAACCAATTAACGATAATAAAAATGGAAAAAGAAAAAAAGAAATAAGAGAAAAAAAAACAAAAGATATAAAAAATAGAAAAGGACAAGAAAATAAAACTGAGGCATAAACGAAAAGAGGTATGTTTGGCATTTCATTTCAGACTTTGTCTTTCCAAAGACCCAACTTCTTCTTCTTCATCATTGCGCCGCCATAATCTTCTCTTTTTCCTGTAAAAAAAAAAAAGAATAACAGAAACCAAATGTGATATTGATGAAATCTTACGAGTTACGATTTGTTGGTGATTCTGCCGGTGATGAAGCTTTGAAGGTTTTGTCAAAAATCTCCCCTCTTTTGATAAGTCGTGAGAACGGCCGCCGTTTTTTCCTTTTGTGTGCTCTCCCCCCTTTCTCAAATGCAACTCATGTTTATATAGATAACAAATTAGGGTTAACTCTAACCTAATGCCTATTTTAAAGCCCAACTTAAATAATTAGTCAAAACTAAAAAAAACAAACTAAAACAAACTTAAAAGAATAAAATCTTTTCTAATATTTTTAATTTTATGATTTTTAGATGTTTTTACGAATAATATGGAAAAAAGTGAAAAAATAATATTTTTTAAAAAATAATTTAAATAAAATACGAAAATAATAATTAAATAATATAAAAAAACTATTTTTGTTATTTTTTTTATGAAAATAGAAAAGTTAGAATAAAAATAAAAGAAAAACAAAAAGTGAAGAAGGTGAGATTCGAACTCTCAACCTCTCACACTCACAACTCCTTACACACGGTCTCTTGTCAATTGTGCCATCTTATTCATTCGAAATAAAGTGGCACTAGAAACCATGTAAAGGTAGGACAAATTTGGGGTGCAACAGGTGCCCCTATTTAAATAGCTTCACCGGATGATTTGAGCAGCGGAGACTCGAGAAATCGCGGTGAAAGGGATTTAAATACAGATAACCGAAAATTTGGCCCCTAGATGCAGTGATATGCAATGATATGGACAAAATAACACGAACTATAATGCTGACAATGTCATGAATCTAATATGATGCGTATGATGGAATGATGAATGCAAGGATGCAGACGACACGACGTCATAGGGGACAACACAGCGAAGAATTGCACTGGGGAAAAAGACACGCGGTGGTGACAAGGTAACATAGGATCCACACGGAGGCAGGACCAGGTAAATGACAGACACTAGAGTTTTCGGGACATTCCTTGAAGAGATCGAGCGGGATCTTCAGGACTCACCAGAAAACATATAGGGAGAGACAAACATCAGAACATTTCGGAAGAACATCGAAAAGGAGACACGTCGTATCTGGAAGAACGTCAGATAGACATGACACGAAATATTCGATGGGTGCCAAGTAAACTAGACTTTGTCCACAAGGTAAAACGCGATAAAACACGACCTCGGGGAGAAAAATGCAAATGGGGATAAAACACCCATGCTGCCAAGTAACTAAATTCGTCCACAAGGTAAGACGCGGATAAAACACGACCTCGGGGAGAAAAATGCAAATGGGGATAAAGCACCCATGATGCCAAGTAAATACATTCGTCCACGAGGTAATACGCGGGTAAAACACGACCTCGGGGAGAAAAATGCAAATGGGGATAAAGAACCCATGATGCCAAGTAAATAAATTCGTCCACAAGGTAAGACGCGGGTAAAACACAACCTCGGGGAGAAAAATGCAAATGGGGATAAAGCATCCATGATGCCAAGTAAATAAATTATTCCACAAGGTAAGACGCGGGTAAAACACGACCTCGGGGAGAAAAATGCAAATGGGGATAAAGCACCCATGATGCCAAGTAAATAAATTCTTCCATAAGGTAAGACGCGGGTAAAACACGACCTCGGGAGAAAAAGAAAATGGGGATAAAACACCCATGATGCCAGGTAAATTGGACTTCGTCCACAAGGTAATACGTGGGTAAAACACGACCTCGGGAGAAGAAGCAAATGGGAATAAAACACCCATGATGCCAGGTAAATTGGACTTCGTCCACGAGGTAATACGTGGGTAAAACACGACCTCGGGAGAAAAAGAAAAAGGGGATAAAACACCCATGATATGCACATGTGTATAAATCATGCTATGATAGATGATCAAATGACAATGCATATGTCGACGACAAGGCTCGAATCTGTTGGTAAGATGACAAGACTGGAAAACTGATTCCTCAACCCGGAGATCACTGCCACTTGCTAAATTGTAATCAGGTTAATGGTCCTCGTAGGAAGGATGGAAAGCCGCTTGGATATCTTTCAAGTAAACTGCCCCAGATTAAATTGTCCATTACAGATGAACTGATAATTGCTTCAGCTTGTCTGATTCTGAAAATGACTGTTTTATTGTACCCTCAGAAGGTTTGCCCCAGTGTGAGTCTTGGAAAAAAAACCTTTGGATAAACCAAATCTGAGAAGATCTTGTCTTGAACGAATCTTGAACTGATTCTTTGACAGGATGTAAAAGGAACTTGCCCCTGATAAGATCACTTGACCAAGTTTCTTATTGTTTAAAAATTCCTTAGAGGAAAGCCAGTTTGCAAACAAAAATATTCATACAAACATGGTAATGCAAAGTTCATGCGACTTTTGAAATCAAAATTATTTTTGAAAAATGAAAAATAAGTCGTTGGTCAGAACACGGTGGTTCAAGACGCTCAAAATTTAAAACAAAAGTGTATTGCCAAAATAAATGATTCACAAAGATCTTTTGGAGTCAGGTTACGCAACCTTGTTGTAGTATACTTTCAAAATAACCTTGCTTCAATTAGGTCTTTTGAGGGTTGTAACGTGGTCTGGTTCATGGTTTATGAAACAAAGGATAAAGGCTCAAAATTTATTTATACCCACCCCATCTACATGATGATCTCCAGTCCTATGCTCAGTTAACTCCTATTATGCATTCAGGTTCGTATAGATTAGGAATTACACTGATGGTAGCAATGATGGTTCAGAAGTCAATGGACCTATGAAAAGCAGCCACTACCTCCTTATGATATTTGGTCATTTTGACATTGAGGATTTTCAGGGAAAAGATTTAAAACTCCTCTTTGTATTATCCTTAAATTTTGCCTGAACTGTTTATTTTGAAAGTTATAGTCAGCGGGATGCCCTAGTTTTGCCTAAGTCTCCTTCATAGGTTTTGACTTAGCGGGCTCTTTCTTTTGATTTTTTATTTTGAAACATGACTGCCTGGTTTAATGATTACGGTGAACCATCATCGGTTTTTTTTGGCTTAAAAAAATCCTCGACACTTGTTTGTTGTGTGTGAAGGAAAATTGTAAGTGTGACCTTTATATGAAAGGTATATTGCATGAACACATAATCGAGTTAATTGAGAAATACCCATCCCCAGGTTAAAATTGCAGGTTTTTTTTTGTAAAGAAAGGAACTCCAACTTCTAGGCTCGAAGGGGGTTGACAAGGGATTAACTTCCTTATTTCTCCAGTGTTTGGGAATTGAAACAATGCCTTACATCGTCAACAAGGTTTGATTGAAAGCATACTGACAGCAAGTATGGGTATAACATTATCATCATCCTCCCTCCAATCTTAGCATATCAAAAATTTGGACAAAAAGTAAATATTTGAAAAATAAAGCATAAAGATGCAAATAGTAAGCAAAATGAATTGAATCAAAAGTCGCAATGCTCATTTCATTAATGTAAAAGTACAAACATAATTTGAAAGCAAACAACTAATACGAAATAAGGAAAACGCAAACAACAAGGAATAAAAGGCCTAGTGATAAAACTTCATTTCTGATGCACTGGCAAGGGATCCTTCTGAACATTCGGATGACCGTCTGTAAAATTAAGTATTCCGGTTCTAACCAATTCACGCACTCTAGCCTTCAGCGTAAAACAATGTTCCAAGTCGTGGCCTGGGGAACCCTCATGAAAAGCACAATGGAGATCGGTCCTGAACCCAACCGGATGGGGATTAGAAGGAGGTGGCGAAGCCTTTGTGGTGATCAGTCCTCGTCGAACCAAGTCAAGATATAGCTCAGTGTAAGTCATGGGAATAGGATCAAAGTGGCTTCTGTTCCATTTCTGGTTTGTCTGATAACTGGGTGTTGAGGAGTCTGAGCTGGTTGTCCTCTGGCAATCAGTATTTGAAGCATTTCAGTGAGCTTAGTCATGTATGACTTCAACTCATCGATTTCCATTCGGATCTCTGCATTGTATGTCTCTTGCTTTGACATCTTATGTCTATAGTTAGCCCTGGTCTGATATCTGTGTCGAGGAATCAGCTTGACGACTCAAAGGTACACTGGAAGACGAGAGAACCGAGAATGAGAAACCGGGGGAAAAATGCAATGCAAAAATGTGATGCTAATGCCATGTAATGGTTCCAAGAATTTCAACGGTCGATTGCAAATATTCCCTTTTAGGAAAGTTGGAAAGAAATTTTTTTTTTTACTCTAAAATGTAGGACCTTTTTGAATTTGCAAAGGACTGTTGAATTCCTTGAAACTGGAAATGATATGATGCTTTATGGATGCAAAGCAAAAATACACACACAAAGGTCCTAGGTTAGAGGATAACGAATGGAGTTAAGGTCTACCCTTCCCCAAAGGTATGTATTATGAGGTAGTTGTACCTGCAGAGCAAGGTTCTAAAGAGGTGCCCAAAGTCATCACTCCATCCTTCGGATATTATCAACTTTCCAACTGACTCGGAGGTCGATAATATTCTCAAGAGAACCTCTTTTGAGTGTAGTATCGCGTAGCAACTATTGTAGGACTACTCCCACATAGTTCCCGCACTACGTCCTATATAAGGCCAAGGTGGTGTTAAGGTACTACGGTCCCCAGTATCACAGACTCCAATTGAAAATAGTAAAAGTTTTCACGACTGCACTCGATCAACCGAACCATTTTCGAAAGGGTCTCAACTGAGCGGTGATTCTCGAGTTGACTTGGTCGGGACTCACTCCCGGCAAGCCTCGTCGAATATCTCACCTTCCTATAATAAGGTCACTCAAGTCCGGGTTAGGACTTATCTCACAATAACAGGTATCCCCACAAGGTACAATGATATATAAAAATAATTAATAAAATATCATACAATAAACAAAATAGGGGTAACCCTTAAAAATTAGGAGGGTCCCCAGTGAAGTCGCCATTTTCTGTTGCGGTTAGAATATGATATCAAATTATTAATTAATTTGAATCGCATCTTTAGTTCACAACCGCTCTTTGATTTATCCGAAGGAAAAGGTCAAAAGAGGAAAACCTAATTTTGCATCGTAAAGACAATGCGGGGAGAGATCTAGGTAAGGGGTTGGTTAAGCTTAGGGAAGGTACTAGCACCCTAAACTTCTGTAGTACTCTACAGGAACCTTTTGTTTATTGTATGCTTTTTATTTTATTTTATTATCTGCTTTAATATATATTGAGCTAAGGGATAGAGTGACCTAAAGACCTAAGGGTTAGTCCTAAGTTTACTCGGCAAGACGTCGCATCTTGTGCCTACGTATCCTGGATAGGGAATGGAATCAGAGTAATCGTAGTTCCCCTTGAAAGGGAGGTTAGAAACGTCTTGACTGTGGTCAAGGTTTCATTGGGGAGTAAGCGTTCATAGGGAAGTGCCTACGTGGAGTCTTGAAACTCCTATTTCTACGTTGAAATTGTTAATTGAAATTATGGTTAAATTAAATATTCCAAGGTGGGAAACCCTAAAACAGAGTACGGCGACTCTTTGACCTAATGCTAGGGTAAGGGGTATTTTCGTCCACGGCGGGACACATAGGCGATTAGGGTTTTGAAATGGTCAAACGTTAGGGTTATTGACTCGGCGGTCAAACGGCTAGACCTAATCCTTCAGAAGGAATCCTAACGGTAAAAACATGCAAACAGACAAAATATCATACGACCGAATTAAAATGCAGAAAAATAAAGAAAGCGGTAAAAGAAGCATCGCGACGATCACTCGCGTAAATTACAAATCCCAAAAACAAATGCAAAAATAAAAATAATTGCGATCATGGCCTCGCATAAATTACATCCATGAAACAAAATAAATTGAACAAATAATTTAAATATAATTTGAGGAGAGAAACAAAGAACATTAGTGCAAAGGGTTAGACAGAAATTCTTGGCAAATAATAAAATAGTGAAAAAGAAAAATTAAGAATTTGGACGTTTATTTAACATTATTATTATTATATTTTTAAAAAAATTTAATTTAAAAAGAAAATTAATTTGATTTTGAAAATGTTTTGGATTGATTTTGAAAAAGATCTAGCTTTAATTTTGAAAATGTTCTTTAGTTTTAATTTTTTTTTTTAAAAATTTAGTTTTTTAATTTAAAATTTAAAGAAACATTTTAGTTTTTATTTAAGAAATGTTTTAATATTATTTTAAAAAAACTGTTTTGGTTTAACTTTAAAAAAACTGTTTTAAATTTTAAAAGAGTGTTTTTAGTTTAATTAGAGAAACAAATATTTATTTTTTTTGGATTTTTATTGAAAAGAAATTGTTTTTATTGAAAAGTAATTGTTTTTATTAAAAAGAAATTATTTTTATATTACCAAATGCTCTTATTCTAGAAATACAAAAAAAAATATGTGCAAAAACATTACGTTAGTTAGTTATTTAATTAGCAAAACATTACGTTAGTTACTTAATTAACAAAACCTTACGTTAGTATCTATAAAAACTCAAACCAATTAACGATAATAAAAATGGAAAAAGAAAAAAAGAAATAAGAGAAAAAAAAACAAAAGATATAAAAAATAGAAAAGGACAAGAAAATAAAACTGAGGCATAAACGAAAAGAGGTAGGTTTGGCATTTCATTTCAGACTTTGTCTTTCCAAAGATCCAACTTCTTCTTCTTCTTCATTGCGCCGCCATAATCTTCTCTTTTTCCTATAAAAAAAAAAGAATAACAGAAACCAAATGTGATATTGATTTGTTGCACCCTAAAATTTGACCAACCGGGTCCCGTATTTGGTCCATGTTTCGATGCATGACCGCATTCGCATCCTCATATCGCATACAGTGCATTTTTCAGTTGTTCTGATTTTATCGGGATCACAGCCCTCTCCTCGCATTTCAGGTGTTTTTAATCAGTTTAGATAAGTAGAATCGTATTTTTTGGGAATTCGTGTTATTCCTGGTGTTTTCAGCTCACGCTATTATTTTTAGGGATATTTGGGTGTCCATTGTTTTTTACCGACTACTTTGGTGCGCTCTCGTAGTGTTATTTGTCGTTCTGTGCTATTTTTGTTCCTTTTGGAATTATTGTGAATTTTCTGGATTTTTATTAGATATTATTAGGGTTTTAATAGATTTTTTTATCATTTTAGAATAATGTAGAATATTAATAGTTTTTTTTTATTAATAGATTTTTTTTATATATATAGCTTTAAATCCTTTTTTAGAATTTATAGAGTTTTTTTAGGTTTAATAGTTTTTTTTATATAGTTTTAATAGAATAATAGCTTTTCTTTTAAATAAATAATATAGATTTTATTAGAGATTTAATAGAGATTTAATAAAATTTTAGATTAATAGAGAATTATTAGAGTTTTTTTAGATTAGTGGAATTATTAGAGTTTTATTAGTTTAGAAATTAATTGGAATTAATAGAGTTTTTTTTAGGTTAATTCTCTTTTTAGGTTTAATTGAGATTTAGTTAGATTAATTAGGTCTTAATCGGTTGTTTAGGTGTTAATTAGGATTTATCAGAATTAATTAGGATTTAGAATAGTCTAATTTTCATTTAGCATCTAATTGAGGTTTTAAATAGTTAATTAGGTTTTCAGTTTTTAATTAGTTTAATTTTTAGCCTTTAATCCATCATTAATCCGTTTCAATTCAGTTTTTTTGGGGTTTATGGTCATTTTGTGGGCCCAAGGTTGTGTTGGAGGCCCATTTCATCTCAGAGTTCAGTCCAAAAATCCTTCCATGGATATAAAGTCTGAGGCCACGTGTTATCTGGAGGAGGCCCCCACATATTCACTGCATATTCACTGCATGTGTGACAACGCAACCCCCACCTTCTCCCTCTCTCTGCCACGCGTACCCCACCTTCTCCCTCTCTCTGCCACGTCCTAGCCACACGTCCTCCATGCAGACATTCCCCGTGACACGCGTCCACACCTGAGTCTCGCCGGTTGCATGGCCGGCGGCCATGCAACCCCCGTCCCCAACTGTTTCCGGCCACCCTCAACCAACTCCGGCCGCCATACTAGACACCGGAAAACTGGGAAATCCCAGAATTCTTCACGTCTTCATCTTCTCCGGTCGATCTACATCACCATCATCCTTCATCAACATGCATCTTCTCCGATCAACTCTCATCATGGATCTTCAACCTTTTCCAGCAATCATCTCCGTTCATCATCAATCCTCAACATCCTTCCAAACGTTTCACAGAAGTCCTCAAGAAACTCCAGATCTATCAACCACCTTCATCCTCAAGAATCTCCAGATTTTTCAACCTTCTTCAAGATCGTGCAAGATTCATCATCGGTTCACCTGTTTCCAGAAGTTCTTGGAGATACAACATCATCATCCTCTTCGTAGTATTTATCACCAGAAATTACCAAGGATTCATCAGATGCGTCAACACCTAAGGCCTTCATCAAAGATCCGGTCAAGGCTCATCATCTGGATCTCCGATCCTCATCATCTCCAGTATTTTTTCCAGATTTCGCCCTCCATACTCAACATCAATCGTCGTTCGTCAATCATATTTTTCCAGAAATCTACGATCATCATCCCATCTTCAGCGACCTCAAGAACTGCTCCGTTTTCTTCACACGTTCACCGCTCAGCAGATCTTTTAAGATCCGTTCAGCAAGCTCTTCAAAGCTCCTCCGGTAACACATCTACCTCCTTCACCTTCTCCAGTTTTTTTAAGATCGTCATAGTTGAATCTTCGTCAAGGACGTGGACCACGAGTTCTTCAGGAATTCCTTCTAAGGTTGACAAATCGTGGAGTAGTTTGTTACTTTCATTGGACACTACAAGATTCTACAGGTTTTGGGGGATGATAATGGGCTGTGAGTGAGATTGAAAGAGGAAGGAAGGACAGAGTTAGAGAGGAGTTGGAGAAGAGGAAACGGTGGAGGCGCAGGATGAACAGTGCAACAAAGAAGATCTAGGGTTTTTTCTGTGAAGTGGGAATGAGGAAGAAAGGGCTGCCAATTGGGTTGGGCCTCGAGCCCATTGGTTTTTTTTTTTACTGTCTACACTCCCATTTCCTATTCCCCCCCCCCCCTCCGTGTGTTCTTTGGTGAATATGGGCTGGGTCCAATACGAGATTGTTGGCTGGACTACCCCCGTTCTCACTTCCTGCACCCCCCCCCCCTTTTTTTTTCTCCATTTGTTTTGCTGAAGGGTTCTGTTGGGTTGGGCCCAATTTCTTTTCAGCATTATTTTTGCTGTACCCCCATTTTACTGCCGTGCGCCCCCCCCCCCCCCCCCCCCCTTTTGTATTTTTCATTTTTTTTCTTCTTATTTTCTTTGTTTAGAGATATTGTGCAAAAAAATGAAAAAGATATATGGAAAAAATATTTTGAAAAAAGAAAAGGGAATATAGAAAAAGAATATGAAAAAATTGTGAAAAAATAATATTGAGAAAAAATATATTGAAAAAAATAGAGAAAAAGAATAGAGAAAAAATAGTAAAAAATATTAGTGTAGATTTAATATTTTTTAGAGTACATTTTTCATAGAGTTTAGTTTACCTTTTAGAGGTAGTTTTTAAATGTCCATTTGTTAGGGGACTTTTTACACTTTTAGAGATAGTTTTAAAAGTCCATTTGTTAGGGGACTATTTTCCATTTGATTTTTTCCAGGATAGGATAGGATAGTATTTCCTAGGAGTTTATTTTTCCGTATTCAATCATTGTAATCATTTTTCAGAATGTTAATAAAACGAGATTTGAGTTGTGGTCCCGAAAGTAGACGAACTACAACTGCTCTGATTTCTCGTACCAGGCGAGAATATGTAGGCATAGGATGCGATATCCTAGCGAGCACACTAACAACTAACCTTTTGTTCTCTCGCTGTTGTGCGATCGAGACTTTCCCGCTGACGACTAATGTTACCCCTTTCTCTTGCCCGAGTGCATGTGAGACCAGACCGTAGTTTTTCCCATAGGTTCCCGTACCTGTAAAACCAGTTTGATTTCTCACTACTGTGTGAGAATATCCAGATTAGCCGTAGTTAGCCTGAACTACGTAAGCTCTGATCTTCCATGCAGTGTGGAAGTACGTAGGCACAAGACGCGAGGTCTTGGCGAGCCAATTTCCCGTATTCCCGAACTACGTTGACTCTGACTTTCTCTCTTGAGAATACGTAGGCATAGAGTGCGACGCTCTATCGAGTCAGTTTCCCTTCCGTTAGATTTAGCAGCCGTAGATAGATTGTTTTGCATCCTGTAGACAACCCAAAGCAAGCGTGGATCCCGTCGAGTACGACGGACGTGAGGGGTGCTAATACCTTCCCCTTGCGTAACCGACTCCCGAATCTAGGTTTTGGTTGCGATGACCATATGTTGCACCCCAAAATTTGACCAACATTTATTTACCCATCAAGTGTTTGAAGGTTGATACCTTCATCAGAAAGTTCAAGAGATCCTCAGAGGAATTGGTTGAAACCAAGGTTGTGTGTCTCATAGCTTGAGAGTTGTGGGAGCTCCTCATATGATTCTGAGACTTTGAAAAATAGACTTGAAGCTTTGAGAAAGCCTATGAGATGTATTTAAAGCCATCATGAAGCCCAGAGAGGTCATTGCGCAAGAATTCAGAAGATTCAACCATGAATGGTAGAATTAGGGTTTTGACTGGGTCAATCCTAGGTCAGCTGATGTTTTGGAGAGGGTTGAGACCTAATCCAAGGGCCATGAGATCATGGAATGATGTATGGAGATGTTATAAGGATGATTCCTAGACCAACTCATCATGATTGAGGAGTTTGAGAAGTTTTAAGCTAGGGTTTCTAAGGATTGTCAGTGTAAAATCCCCTAGTTTGATCCCTATCTTCCAGGCAGTTTTAGCTCAAGATGTGATTGTTATCTCATCTTCCCCACAACATGAATGTTGTAGAGCTTGTTCTTAGATTTAATTTGAGTGGTAGAAGCCCTTGATAGGATGTGCAAAGCTCAAGTTATGGTTTTGACAAATTACAGGTCATCTGAGGTATGTGAATCTAGGTCCCTGAAAGGCACCCAACTTGCAGACAACTTTTTCCCTAGTAGGATGATTCCTATGATCTCTTGGCCAACATGAATGTTGAAGATCATCTTCTTAGCTTTCTAGAGAGTACTAGAAGTCCTTGATAGGATTTGTAGAACTCAACTTATGGCTTTGACAAGCCAAGGGTATTTTGGTCATTTTGAACTTATAGGTCATTTCAAGCATATGGCCATATCTCCTACTTCCAAGCTTCAAATGGAAAAACCTTCAGCATTAAAGTTGCTTAGAATGATGTTTTAAGGCTAGTAGGGTGGTCATGAGATGTTGGAAAGGCTCATAAAAAAAAGTGATAAAAATAGCCTAAAAATGGGACATAAGTTAATTCAAGTGAAATGGAAAATCACAAAATCCAAGCTATAAACCCTAACCATGGCATATGATAGGTCATTTTGACTCCCAAGGACATTTTAAGAACAATGGTTCAGCCACAATTTTTATTTGAGGCTTAAATTTTGGAGTTGCTTTGTAAAAGTCTTACTTGCATAATGGGGTACCTAGCCAAATCAAAGAAAAGCTTAATAAACAAGGTGTTTAAGCTTTGTATCTTGTCCAAAATACCACTTAAGGAGAAAATCAAGTTAATTACTCAAGTTATAGGGTTTTTGTCATGATATTTCATGTGGTGAGAATGGAAGTGCAAAATATCATTTCATGAAAGTTCAAGTTCCTACTAGATTGATCTAGATGATTCTAGACCCTTCTAAACATCTCTATATATTGATTACACTCTCCATTGGCGAAAGGTTGGTGATTGTTGATGTTCATGGTGGTAGAAAAAAGAGTTTGAACCAAAACTTTCCATTTTGCAAATTGTATTGAAACTCCACTTTTCTCTTCATTACCCTTCCATTTTCTTCCACAAACCATCTCCATAAACATCCCTGAACATGTTCATGCTGGAGTGAGCCACCATTGTTGAAGAATTGGAGCTTTCCAAGTGAAGTTGCAAGAGAGCAAAAGGGATTGAATCTGAAGATGCAAGCCATCTCCATCAAATCTTGTGCAAGAAGAGTGTTATTCATCACCTAGGGACCATTTGTGAAGATCTACAAGGATTGATTCAAAGCCTTTCAACATCCACCATTGCAAGAGGCAAGGTATGCAAAACTGTTCTTACCTCTCACTTTAGGCATGGCTAGGATTAGTTCTTGTTGGAAAACCATTAGTGACCATTAGGTGATTAATCATGGGAAGTTATAGAGCCATTGGTGAAGATTGAAAATTGGACATGATTCTTTAATGGTCAAGAACTCATTGGATAGAGAGTATTATTTCGTGTTCTATAGCTTAGGATGATGAGCATAACATGAGGATTAATTATATACAAAGTTTGTTGAGTTTTATGATGGTCGAAAATTGAAGAAAGTTTGGATCCATGGAGTTGTGTGGTTCGGTTTGCATGGTGTAGTTAGTTTCAACGAAATCCAAAGGCATGGTTGTATTCTACATAAAATTCTAGTCAAGTTTGGTTCTTGGATCATGCAATTTGATGGAGAAATGAGAGAGAACAAGTGGTGGAAAGTTCATGCATGAGATTGTATTTTCATGGTGTTACTACAAACCCTAGATGGACCAAGGAAGAAGATATAATCTAGACCATTGATTGTATGTGGACTTGTTGACTTGGAAGACCATCCTGCGGCCGAGATTTTATTAAACTTTAAAAAATCATATAAAATTGAAAAATGCATATTTTTTAATGAGACTTTTTTTCCCAATTTTTATTTTCTGTCTAGAAAAATATAAAATCATAAAATAGCCATTTTATTCCAGTTTTATATTTTTTGCACATTTTTACTTTTAATTGCTTTTTTTAATTCTTTTAGTTGGTATACTAACTTGTAGAATTTAATTAGGGTAGTTCCCTTAGGATTTTTAGTTCAATTTTTTTAGGATAATTAGATGAATAATTTAGGGTCCCCCTGAATTAATTTCATAATTTTGTAATAATTTTTAGGATAGTTTTAATTAGGTAGTTCTAAGTAGTATAGAATTTGATTAAAACTTTAGCATAGGATCATAACAATTTTAGATTTAGGTTTTATAGGGAAATTTAGTCTATGGGGAATATATGGACTTAAGGGTAGTTATTTAGGGTCCCCTAGCATTTATATTAGGATTTAATAGAATAATATACTATTTTTAGTCGATTTTTGAATTGAATGATTGTTTGTGTGGCCTTTAGGGCAAGTTTTGTTAGTTTGCTTTGCTTTGGGGTATTCCTTTGATTGGAGGAGCTTGGCATCTCATTGTGGGGCTTAGTGGAGCATACTAGAGGATTGGAGGAGGCATGGATTGAAGGCCTGGTTTAGGAGCTTGCTCTCTTTCTGTGAGGTTTGAGACCCTGGAGTCTGAGGGAAGTTCATGGTACTTTCCTGAGTCTTTCATTCTTTCTTCTCACCTCTTTCCCAAGTATCCAATGATGTTGGAGCCTTCATGTGAGTTTAGTTTCTCCTGAGGAGGAATGTAAACTGATCACAGTTGTTGAGCCACATGGGATATGATTCCTAAGTGGAAGCCCCCTAGTACTTTCCTGAGGAAGGCACTATGGGTCTGTTCACTTAGTTCCCTTAGTTCATGTAGGATTTCTCAAGTATCCAATGATGTTGGAGCCTTCATGTGAGTTTAGTTTCTCCTGAGGAGGAATGAAAACTGATCACAGTTGTTGAGCCACATGGGATATGATTCCTAAATGGAAGCCCCCTAGTACTTTCCGGAAGAAGGCACTATGGGTCTGTTCACTTAGTTCCCTTAGTTCATGTAGGATTTCTCAAGTATCCAATGATGTTGGAGCCTTCATGTGAGTTTAGTTTCTCCTGAGGAGGAACGTAAACCGATCACAGTTGTTGAGCCACATGGGATATGAGTCCTAAGTATAAGCCTCCTAGTGCTTTCCTGAGGAAGGCACTATGAGTCTGCCTACTTAGCTCCCTTTCTTTGGTAAGCTTGTTTTGAAGCTTGAAGACTGGGATTGATTTCTCTTGATTAGGGTTTTGCTTTAGGGCTTTGCTTAGAGGTATATTAGGGTTTTGTTTTTAGGGTTAGGATTAGGGAGAGCTTAGATGTAGATAATTTCTTTCTCAAGCATGGATGGCATTTCATTTATTTTATCTGTATGACTGCAGTTTACTATTTATTGCTTGATAGCATGTTGTTTATTTTTCAGTATGATTACTGTTATTTCATGACTGGCTTGAGGTCGAGACGAGCTTGTGGAGGCTGAAGCTCTCCCTCACTTGCATTGCATGCATTTTACTGTTAAGCTGATGCTTTGTCTGTTTTGGTGTATCATTGACATGATCCCTTAGGACTCTCATTTCCTTTGATAAGGATTTGATGATAGACTTTTAGGTTGAAACCTATGCATGACAACTTCTAGGAGTTTCCTGTTCAAACCTCAACCATAGGATGAATCCATGGCATGATAACAGTAGGACTTGATAGTCTCCCTCCTAGTTGGGCCTGTTCTCTTCTCATCTCAAAACAGTTTAAGATACAGTAATCATGAATGATTTCTTTCGTATATTACGAGCCTTAAGCTATCTGAGAAAGGATTGTGGGAGAGTTCCTTTTCCATAGTCTGGATGTTTAGTATGGTACCCTTTGGGTGACATGCAACGCATTCACTCTCAGGTCATAGTCTCTAGTGCGGTTGAAATCGCAAACACAATAAAAAACACTTCTTTCAAAACAGGAAATAAACCGTAGTTTCCCGAACTACGTGAGCTCTGATCTCTCATGCCTGTTGAGAGTACGTAGGCACAAGATGGCGAAGTCTTGGCGAGCTACCTTCCCCCACAATCCTTCGTAGGCCGAACTACGTTGACTCTGATTTCTCATTCTCTGATGAGAATACGTAGGCATAAAGTGCGACGCTTTGCCGAGTCATTTTTCTTTTCTTTTTCAGCCAGCCTTGATAGGTAGATAGAATAAAACCAACTCATCCAGTAAACACAACAAGCGTGGATCCCGTCGAGTACGACGGACGTGAGGGGTGCTAATATCTTCCCCTTGCGTAACCGACTCCCGAACCCAGACAATGGTTGCGACGACCTTGTCTTACCCTTATTCGTCAGGTTTTTCCGATCGTTTCCTTTCCCGCTCTGAGGGATAAATAACGAAAGGTGGCGACTCTTCTGTCATGCCGGCACCTTATTTTCGCGAAAGCGACACCATACCTTTCCCGTTTTTTGCGAGGTTTACTTCGAGCGTTTCCTTTCCCTCCGTTGGGATAAATAACGCACGGTGGTGACTCTTCTGTCAGCCGGCGCCGATTTTCGCAGTAGCGACAGATGGAGACTCTGCTGGGGATCCAACGTCCCCTGGCTGCTAAGGACTGCGATAGTCCCCATGCATGTGGGATCCAACGTCCCCTAAGAGAGTCAATCCTAGCGCTTGTTTGCTTGTCTTTTGGGTGTTTATTTTTTTTATCGCTATTATCTATTGCCGTTGTGCTGGGGAGGGTGATATTTTGAGTGATAGCCGGACCTGGGTTGCTTGAGTATGCATTTAGACGTAGTTGTGGAGATTAGTGGGCGAACCTGTCTGCTGAGCAGGCAGAGTGTCCCCACGAAATCCGCGCTCAGACGAGGTTCTCTCCGAGGTGCTTCTCTAAGGTCTTGAGGATCATAGGGGAGTCCAGACGTGAGGATTGTCGACTCTGGGGACCGATCAATTGGAAGTCAGCTAAGTGAGGCCTCTTTATGAGATGACGATGCCACTCCTTCTGGGAATCGTATCATTCCTCATGAAAGTCTGTGACGCTGAGGACCGCATAGGATGCCGTATCTTAGGTCCATACCCGTGAGTGGGGGGGTTTTTCTTTTTTTGCGAAACCTTGACTTCCAGACTACCAGCTATCCTGGCGTTCTCTTTTAGAGAGAACGTACTCCGTCAGCAGTGCAGTGGCACTCAGCTTGTTGTGTGGGGGCTGTGATCCCGTGTTTGTTGCATTGCATTGCATTTGCATAAGCATCTTTGCATCATATTGTATAGCATTTCTCCAGCTAGCCAGAGTTCTGATCCAGCCTTTGTTTCCTGAAGGTGAGTACCCGGAGTTTGGATTGAGCAACTGTTGATTGTTAGAAGACGGCCAAGGGGTTGAAACGGATCAAGCAGAATCAAGCAGTGTAGTCAGTTGAAGATCGTTGATAGCTATGTCTGAAGGCAATTTCCAGTCTCCTAGCGCCTTGTCAGGGTTCACTGTGACGACCAATCCTCTGTATGATTCCACGTCTGACGAAGGCATTCCGCAAGTGAATAACCTTACTGCATCTCAGCTTGTGCAGACTTCTGTTAGAGGCCAAAATCTGCACCAACAGCTTGTCATCCCAAGTGAACGTTCTTCTTCAGATGCCGCGAATTATCAGAATGTTATTCCTGCTGGTTTGATCTCCCGAAGAGAAGTTCCGATAGTGAGGACTAATGATCCATTAGCTCTTGTGCAAGCTAAGAGGTTGCACGCATTGGAGAAGCAAGTCGAAGCCCTGGAAGTTAAGAACGATGTTGGTCTCAATGCTTCAGATATGTGCTTGGTTTCTAACCTGGTGTTGCCTCCTAAATTCAGAGTGCCGAAGTTTGAAAAGTATAAAGGAGATAGCTGTCTGAGGCTACATTTGGTGATGTTCTGCAGAAAGATGACTTCGTTTGTGCAAAACGACAAGTTGATGATTTACTGTTTTCAGGACAGTTTGATTGGGGCATCTCTACGTTGGTATATGCAGTTAGAAAAGGATCAGATTCGATCATGGATGGATTTAGCCAGAGCTTTCCTGAAGCGGTATGATTACAATATGTACATAGCTCCCTTTCGCATGCAGTTGCAGTCTTTGTCTATGGGGATCAATGAACCTTTCAAAAAGTATGCTAGAAGATGGAGAGATTTTGCTTCCAGAGTGGAACCACCGATCCCTGACCGAGAGTTAGCAGGCATGTTCGTAGACTCATTGCAAAGCCCGTACTTTGAGAGATTGCTTGGAGTTTCGCTGAACTTCTCCGAATTAGTGGGAGTTGGAGAACGTATTGAGAATGCTATAAAGATTGGAAAAATCCAGGTTGATTCAAGCGGTCAGGCTAGTGAAACTGAATCTCTTTGCGACCATCAGAACGAAGAAGGAGTTGTGATCAATGCCATCATGCCAGATGTTGGGTATCCTCGAGATGAATTGGTGAAATCTGTTGGATCAGTATCTCCTGTGCCTTGTTATGCTGGACAGACAGCTGTGCCTGGGGCACCATATCAGGAGTCTTATGTCGCTTCCCCTGCAAATCAGCGAACTCGTGGCCGAGGTTATCAGACTCAGCGTCAGAATCAGAACAGACCTCGTAGCAATTTGGAACGAAGGAATGCCCCTTTCCACCCAGTTCCTGTGCCGTACAGTCAGCTTTTGCCACAGTTGGTCCAGAGTTCTTTGGTGGAGCCGAAAGCTCTCAAGCCCGTGCCAGAACCTTACCCTCCTGGGTATAATCCCCATGTTCAGTGTGGTTATCATGGTGGCTCACCGGGGCATGCCACTGAAGATTGTAAAGCGTTTCAGGCGAAGGTACAGCAGTTGATCGACCAAGATTGCATTTCTTTTCGAGAAGGACTTCTGTTTGTTCATACCAACCGCTCAGTTGTCTAAGCTCGTAGACTCGGAAAGTATTCCCCAGCAAAAGCCAGTGATCCAGACAGGCAGGCGCCTTCAGCATTGGCAGTCCTCAGACTTTATATCATTTGCATTAGTAGTTTCTTTTCTGTTAGTTACTACTTGCTTTTAAACATTGTATGTTTCGAATGGTAATAATAATGAAGTGACTATGCATTTTTCTGAATTAATCATGTCGTTGTCGCTCATTTACTGCATTGCACTGGCACTTGCATTTTATTCACTCCACTTTATCACTGTGACTAGCAAAGATTGGAGGGAGGATGACGGACTAAACTCATAACCGATGATCGTATGCTTTTAGATAAGACCTTACCGATGACGTACAAGGCATTGTTTCAAATCCCCCAAACACTGGAGATATAAGGAGTTAGTCCCTTGTTAACCACTTCGAGCCAAGAAGTAGAATTTTTTCGGACTTTTAAACCCTCACATCTTAACCCGGGGCAGGGTAGTTGTCGGTTAGCTTGACCGAGCATTCAAGTCTTACAGAGGAGTGTTGTCTTTCGAGGACCAATCAGTTTATACCTTTCAAGAGGTCATACCTCACCAATCAGGAGTGAGACAGTTACAATCCTTTCGGAGCAATCGAGACAACCAGTTTCACACGACTTTGTTCCAAAAGAAAGAAGAAAGAAAGCCCGCTAAGTAAAAAGAAAGAAAAAGCTGGAAAGCTAATACTTAGGCAAAAATCAGGGCATCCCGCTGGACTTCAAAAGAAAACGAAAACTCAAAAGGAGTCAGTCTAGGCAAAAATTAGGGAATCAAAAGAACGAGAAGGAAAGGATATCAATAGAAATTTTTTCCCCAGCGAGTCACAAAGTCGTGTAGACAGACACCGAAAACGAGAAGGAGTAGCTATCACTCCGAAAAACCCTGTGAGTTCCTTAGCTGTGGTTCCTACCAGTCAACATACCTCTCGAAGAGGCGAGCGCTTGTGCCAGGTTAACTGAACTTTAGGATCGGAGATCATCACGTAGAAGGGGTGGGTACAAATCAAAATTTGAGCCAAATATCTTTTGTTTCACGAACCGTGAACCCGACCACGATACAACCCTTAGAAGACCTAATTGAGGTAGGGTTTATTCTGAAAGCGCATTACGATAAGGTTGAGTAACCTGACTCTTTCTTGACTTGCTAGTCACATCCTTGTTGTGTTTTTCACTGACCACGTAAGCACTACGTTTGAACTCTGGTTCATTCGTCACTCACAATCATAGCATGTAAATGAGTGACAGCTCAAAATTTTTTCAAAATCTGCATGAACACTGCATTAAGATTACCATTCGTGAATAGACAATTTTAATTGCAGGTTAGTAGTTGACATGAAAGAAATTTCAACAGGGAATAATCGAGCAGGACCGAATAATTCAGCAGTCTGAACCAGAATGGTGTATGTTGTGAAGACCTGTGAATCTGGGGCATTGAGTTCCAGTAAGTTCAGAATCAGTTAGTCTGAGGACAAGTCCCGAAGCTTCAGTTGATCAGGGGTAGTTTGCTTGAGAAGCAGTTGATCAGAAGTGAGTCTTCTCGAGATCCAATCA
This sequence comes from Lathyrus sativus, assembly GCA_963859935.3. NCBI lineage: Eukaryota > Viridiplantae > Streptophyta > Magnoliopsida > Fabales > Fabaceae > Lathyrus > Lathyrus sativus. The sequence continues at coordinate 340,042,518 of OZ012739.1, forward strand.
GGGGCAATCATGCAGAGCGTTGAGATTTGAAAGCAGATACTTCAGGTGGATAATCAGATCGGGTTAAGTCGCTAGAACGCTCATTCAGGGGCAAGTCACTGCAGAGAGTGTTGAAGCTGACTGGGTTGATAGGGGTTTTTATGGAGATTGAATTCTGTTGTCGTATAGATACCAGGGCAAGTAATCTCGAGGTCGTCTCGTAGCAAGTTGTTCAGAGCAAGTACTCCCAAGAGTTAGATTGGGGCAAATTGATTTGTACTGGGGCAAGTTGTTCAAACCAGTCTGTTTCTCCCCAGCCGGAGTTGAGTATCGGGGAGTCGTGTCATTACCCTTATCAAAAACATTAACATTTCGAAAAAGGCCTTGCTGTCGTTGGATCATTGACCTACAGTTTAAACCTGTTACGTGTCAGTAACCAGTTATTTCCAAAGTCCAGTTCTCGCCTGGCAAACCGGTAACCAGTTCTCGTCTGGCCCACCCTTCTGTAAGCATCAGTTCCCGTCTGGTGTAGTTTATTGTAACCAGTTCTCGTTTGGGTCATCGTTTCTTCAAGTGTTGTATCAGTTCTCGTCTGGTACATGTCGTTGCTAAATCAATTCTCGTCCGATAACCTATTTTCCTATCAGTTCTCGCCTGGTAGTCTACCTTTGAATGCTAGTTCTCGTCTAGTATTTTCCATATCTTCCACTGTGTACATAATCCATGTTTATCTTGAACCAGAAAAACAAAAAACCTGAAGGTATCTGACATTCCCAATGACTCGCATGTTGTCATGTTCCCCGATACGAAGCTCGACGGATACCAGTGCTCCGATTAATGTTTGAACTCCTTATGGATGTTGTTAAATCAGAATTGCTACTCTTCAGCAGATGAAAGTTGTGTATTATCGGAAGAATTGAGATTGTATTTTTATCCCGCATCAGAGTAGGATCAGGAGTATCCCCAGCAGATTGAGATTGATATCCGTGATAGAAGAGGCATTTTCAGCAGCGTGCTGCGCGCAGTCGACCCCAGTTTTGATCAATCCCCACAGAGCATAATCAGTTGTCAATGGTTTGAAGAGAGCATCCCCAAGCAAGGTTGCCTTTCCATTTCTCCAGCAGGACGGTTATCCCCAGCAGATTTGGTTTCCCTTTTTCAGCATTTATTTTGCTGAGATGATTCTGTGATATCAGGTTACCTTCAGTGGAGTTGACGTTGCCTTCGGCATTTATTTTTCCAAGTGGTTGCAAACCTGGTGTTCTCTGGCAGCTCGAGCCTGCATTAGCATTTGCATATAGCGTCATAGCATTTATACAAACATATAGCATTTCCATGCTGTCTGGACCTCGCATTTTCAAACAGAACGCATAGCATTTACATGCCATATATGGCATTGCATCATTTCAGACATACGCACTTCGAAACATGGACCAGGTTGGTTACCTCATGGATTTCGAGTATGTTCCCTGGCAGAGTTGTTGGGTTAAGTTTCTCTTCATCCCCAGCGGAGTGATTCTTCACATTTGGTTGTTACGTCAGCACTGAAAAAAAGATTGGCATGTATCAGATTTCTGAAGCTGCGGCCTGTTGACAGAATGGGTGCCGAGCAGTCGATTCAGAAGTTCCCCAGGAGAATTGTACTCAAGTTCGCTGTGAACTGTGAGATGACAGGATTTGATCCCATAAGAGAGATGGGAATCAAGTTGTTTGCTGTCTGAAGCATTATTCCAATACTTGTGGCGTCGCACAGGTGATTGATGTTGAAAAGGAGAGAAATTTTTATCATATAATTGACCAGTTGTTGCCGTGACAACCAAACTTCAGTTCATTGGAGGCTATTCCTCAAGCAGTTTTGCAGTATATTCCCACGGTTGGCATATTTCAGGGTTTCATTGGTATTCAACCGTCATCTACCTTTGAATGTTTGAAGGCTGAGCGCTCTTCAACCATTCAGGTCCAAGCCGTTTGAATAGGGGCAGCTGTTGCACCCTAAAATTTGACCAACCGGGTCCCGTATTTGGTCCATGTTTCGATGCATGACCGCATTCGCATCCGCATATCACATACAGTGCATTTTTCAGTTGTTCTGACTTTATCGGGATCACAGCCCTCTCCTCGCATTTCAGGTGTTTTTAATCAGTTTAGATAAGTAGAATCGTATTTTTTGGGAATTCGTGTTATTCCCGGTGTTTTCAGCTCGCGCTGTTATTTTTAGGGATATTTCGGTGTCCATTGTTTTTTACCGGCTACTTTGGTGCGCTCTCGTAGTGTTATTTGTCGTTCTGTGCTATTTTTGTTCCTTTGTGAATTATTGTGAATTTTCTGGATTTTTATTAGATATTATTAGGGTTTTAATAGATTTTTTTATCATTTTAGAATAATGTAGAATATTAATAGTTTTTTTTTATTAATAGATTTTTTTTATATATATAGCTTTAAATCCTTTTTTAGAATTTATAGAGTTTTTTTAGGTTTAATAGTTTTTTTATATATAGTTTTAATAGAATAATAGCTTTTCTTTTAAATAAATAATATAGATTTTATTAGAGATTTAATAGAGATTTAATAAAATTTTAGATTAATAGAGAATTATTAGAGTTTTTTTAGATTAGTGAAATTATTAGAGTTTTATTAGTTTAGAAATTAATTGGAATTAATAGAGTTTTTTGTAGGTTAATTCTCTTTTTAGGTTTAATTGAGATTTAGTTAGATTAATTAGGTCTTAATGGGTTGTTTAGGTGTTAATTAGGATTTATCAGAATTAATTAGGATTTAGAATAGTCTAATTTTCATTTAGCATCTAATTGAGGTTTTAAATAGTTAATTAGGTTTTCAGTTTTTAATTAGTTTAATTTTTAGCCTTTAATCCATCATTAATCCGTTTCAATTCAGTTTTTTTGGGGTTTATGGTCATTTCGTGGGCCCAAGGTTGTGTTGGAGGCCCATTTCATCTCAGAGTTCAGTCCAAAAATCCTTCCATGGATATAAAGTCTGAGGCCACGTGTTATCTGGAGGAGGCCCCCACATATTCACTGCACATTCACTGCATGTGTGACAACGCAACCCCCACCTTCTCCCTCTCTCTGCCACGCGTACCCCACCTTCTCCCTCTCTCTGCCACATCCTAGCCACACGTCCTCCATGCAGACATTCCCCGTGACACGCGTCCACACCTGAGTCTCGCCGGTTGCATGGCCGGCGGCCATGCAACCCCCGTCCCCAACTGTTTCCGGCCACCCTCAACCAACTCCGGCCGCCATACCAGACACCAGAAAACTGGGAAATCCCAGAATTCTTCACGTCTTCATCTTCTCCGGTCGATCTTCATCACCATCATCCTTCATCAACATGCATCTTCTCCGATCAACTCTCATCATGGATCTTCAACCTTTTCCAGCAATCATCTCCGTTCATCATCAATCCTCAACGTCCTTCCAAACGTTTCACAGAAGTCCTCAAGAAACTCCAGATCCATCAACCACCTTCATCCTCAAGAATCTCCAGATTTTTCAACCTTCTTCAAGATCGTGCAAGATTCATCATCGGTTCACCTGTTTCCAGAAGTTCTTGGAGATACAACATCATCATCCTCTTCGTAGTATTCATCACCAGAAATTACCAAGGATTCATCAGATGCGTCAACACCTAAGGCCTTCATCAAAGATCCGGTCAAGGCTCATCATCTGGATCTCCGATCCTCATCATCTCCAGTATTTTTTCCAGATTTCGCCCTCCATACTCAACATCAATCGTCGTTCGTCAATCATATTTTTCCAGAAATCTACGATCATCATCCTATCTTCAGCGACCTCAAGAACTGCTCCGTTTTCTTCACACGTTCACCGCTCAGCAGATCTTTTAAGATCCGTTCAGCAAGCTCTTCAAAGCTCCTCCGGTAACACATCTACCTCCTTCACCTTCTCTAGTTTTTTTAAGATCGTCATAGTTGAATCTTCGTCAAGGACGTGGACCACGAGTTCTTCAGGAATTCCTTCTAAGGTTGACAAATCGTGGAGTAGTTTGTTACTTTCATTGGACACTACAAGATTCTACAGGTTTTGGGGGATGATAATGGGCTGTGAGTGAGATTGAAAGAGGAAGGAAGGACAGAGTTAGAGAGGAGTTGGAGAAGAGGAAACGGAGGAGGTGCAGGATGAACAGTGCAACGAAGAAGATCTAGGGTTTTTTCTGTGAAGTGGGAATGAGGAAGAAAGGGCTGCCAATTGGGTTGGGCCTCGAGCCCATTGGTTTTTTTTTTACTGTCTACACTCCCATTTCCAATTCCCCCCCCCCCCTCTGTGTGTTCTTTGGTGAATATGGGCTGGGCCCAATACGAGATTGCTGGTTGGACTACCCCCGTTCTCACTTCCTGCACCCCCCCCTTTTTTTTTCTCCATTTGTTTTGCTGAAGGGTTCTGTTGGGCTGGGCCCAATTTCTTTTCAGCATTATTTTTGTTGTACCCCCATTTTACTGCCGTCCGCCCCCCCCCCCCCCCCCCCTTTTGTATTTTTCATTTTTTTTCTTCTTATTTTCTCATTGTGGGGCTTAGTGGAGCATACTAGAGGATTGGAGGAGGCATGGATTGAAGGCCTGGTTTAGGAGCTTGCTCTCTTTCTATGAGGTTTGAGACCCTGGAGTCTGAGGGAAGTTCATGGTACTTTCCTGAGGAAGGCACTATGGATGTCTTTCATTCTTTCTTCTCACCTCTTTCCCAAGTATCCAATGATGTTGGAGCCTTCATGTGAGTTTAGTTTCTCCTGAGGAGGAATGTAAACTGATCACAGTTATTGGGCCACATGGGATATGATTCCTAAGTGGAAGCCCCCTAGTACTTTCCTGAGGAAGGCACTATGGGTCTGTTCACTTAGTTCCCTTAGTTCATGTAGGATTTCTCAAGTATCCAATGATGTTGGAGCCTTCATGTGAGTTTAGTTTCTCCTGAGGAGGAATGAAAACTGATCACAGTTGTTGAGCCACATGGGATATGATTCCTAAGTGGAAGCCCCCTAGTACTTTCCTGAAGAAGGCACTATGGGTCTGTTCACTTAGTTCCCTTAGTTCATGTAGGATTTCTCAAGTATCCAATGATGTTTGAGCCTTCATGTGAGTTTAGTTTCTCCTGAGGAGGAACGTAAACCGATCACAGTTGTTGAGCCACATGGGATATGAGTCCTAAGTATAAGCCTCCTAGTGCTTTCCTGAGGAAGGCACTATGAGTCTGCCTACTTAGCTCCCTTTCTTTGGTAAGCTTGTTTTGAAGCTTGAAGACTGGGATTGATTTCTCTTGATTAGGGTTTTGCTTTAGGGCTTTGCTTAGAGGTAGATTAGGGTTTTGTTTTTAGGGTTAGGATTAGGGAGAGCTTAGATGTAGATAATTTCTTTCTCAAGCATGGATGGCATTTCATTTCTTTTATCTGTATGACTGCAGTTTACTGTTTATTGCTTGATAGCATGTTGTTTATTTTTCAGTATGATTACTGTTATTTCATGACTGGCTTGAGGTCGAGACGAGCTTGTGGAGGCTGAAGCCCCACACACATTTCCTCCCTCACTTGCATTGCATGCATTTTACTGTTAAGCTGATGCTTTGTCTGTTTTGGCGTATCATTGACATGATCCCTTAGGACTCTCATTTCCTTTGATAAGGATTTGATGATAGACTTTTAGGTTGAAACCTATGCATGACAACTTCTAGGAGTTCCCTGTTCAAACCTCAACCATAGGATGAATCCATGGCATGATAATAGTAGGACTTGATAGTCTCCCTCCTAGTTGGGCCTGTTCTCTTCTCATCTCAAAACAGTTTAAGATACAATAATCATGAATGATTTCTTTCGTACGTTACGAGCCTTAAGCTATCTGAGAAAGGATTGTGGGAGAGTTCCTTTTCCACAGTTTGGATGTTTAGTATGGTACCCTTTGGGTGACATGCAACGCATTCACTCTCAGGTCATAGTCTCTAGTGCGGTTGAAATTGCAAACACAATAAAAAACACTTCTTTCAAAACAGGAAATAAACCGTAGTTTCCCGAACTACGTGAGCTCTGATCTCTCATGCCTGTTGAGAGTATGTAGGCACAAGATGGCGAAGTCTTGGCGAGCTACCTTCCCCCACAATCCTTCGTAGGCCGAACTACGTTGACTCTGATTTCTCATTCTCTGATGAGAATACGTAGGCATAAAGTGCGACGCTTTGCCGAGTCATTTTTCTTTTCTTTTTCAGCCAGCCTTGATAGGTAGATAGAATAAAACCAACCCGTCCAGTAAACACAACAAGCGTGGATCCCGTCGAGTACGACGGACGTGAGGGGTGCTAATACCTTCCCCTTGCGTAACCGACTCCCGAACCCAGACAATGGTTGCGACGACCTTGTCTTACCCTTATTCGTCAGGTTTTTCCGATCGTTTCCTTTCCCGTTCTGAGGGATAAATAACGAAAGGTGGCGACTCTTCTGTCATGCCGGCACCTTATTTTCGCGAAAGCGACAGCTGGCGACTCTGCTGGGGAGTTATAGCATCTAGGTACTTTTCCCATCCCTTATGCTGGGACCGTTTCCCATCCCCTACGCGAGTCAATCGTAGCGCTTGGGTGTTCATCTGTTGGGTGTTGTGCATATGTGTTTTATCTTTTCCGCACTTTACTTTTCCGTACCTTTACCTTTCCGCATTTACTTTCAGCACTATATTATTATGATTATTGTTGTGGGAGAGGGAGGTTACTATGAGTGAGAAGCCGGACCTGGGCTTGAGTATGCACCTAGACATAGTTGCGGAGAGTAGTAGACGAACCTGTCTGCTGAGCAGGCACAGTTCCCTACGAAATCTGTGCTCAAACGAGGTTCTCGCCGAGGTGCTCCTTTCCGGTCCTGAGGATCTGAGGGGAGTCCAGACGTGAGGATTGTCGACTCTGGGGACCGATCATTTGGAAGTCAGCTAAGTGAGGCCTCTTCATGACTTGATGATGCCACTCCTTCTGGGAATCGTATCGTCACTCATGAAAGTCTGTGACGCTGATGACCGCATAGGATGTCGTACCTTTGTCCGTGGATTAGGTCCATACCTGTGAGCGGGATTGGGTTTATTGCAAGAAACTTTGACCTTCAGACTACCTGGTTTTCTTGACAGTGAATCAGTTATGTTGGTACCAGAGTTTTCAGTTGCAGATTTGGTTGTTCTTGATAGAGCAGGTTTCGATCAGAGGATCTTATCATCAGGTGTATGTCTGTTCGTGATAGAGCAGGTTTTGATCAGAGGATCTTATCATCAGGTGTATGTCTGTTCTTGATAGAGCAGGTTTGATCAGAGTATTGTCATCAGTGGTTTGTTCTTGATAGAGCATATTTTGGGGTCTGAAGACCTCATCAGCAGATGTTGTTTGTTCTTGATAGAGCGGATTTTGAGTGGGGTCTGAAGATCTCATCAGCAGCTGTATGTTTGTTCTTGATAGGGCAGATTTTTGATTTGGGGTCTGAAGACTTCATCAACAGATATTTCTTGATCATACATCTGAGGTCCTTATTATCAGACGTTTGTTCTCGACAGAGCAGAATTTTGATCCTATGTACATGGTCCTATCAGATGGTTATTCTTAGCAGATCAGATCTGTGGTCCTACACCGGGGGTTTCTTCTCATCAGTGGTCGTTGTTTTGTTGATACAGAATCTCCACAACAGCAGTTACCTGGATATATTATTGCATGACTGCATTTTGCATTAGTTCGCATATTCATGTTTGCATTCCATTAGCATGTGTCTGTGCTGCAGGCGCATTTCGTACCCTGATTCTGGTGTCCGGAGCAATATGAGATATTTTCTTCCATGAATGGATCCAGTCTTATCACTGCATTGACACTATGTTGGCACGTTGACACCAGAATTAGGGGTGATCTCCTAAACGTACAGACACCCATGGCATTAGCATAATTCATCTTGCATGGCAGAAGCCGGGGCTTATTTTCTAACCCTTGTGTTTGCAGGTTTGACTCAGAATCGAGCAACTCAGACTAATGGAGTAGGTACAAGCTGAGTTGGGGAAAATCCAAAGCCAGATGGGGCAGGTCATGAATGACATACAGGCAGTGTGCCTGGACCAGCAAGTGCTCAGAGAGGAGAATCAACAGCTGCAGAATCAGTTGAGCTTTCTCATGGGAGTGGTGAGAAGTATGCTAAAAAATGAGAGTGATCGAGCACCCGAGGTGGAGACCAAGGTGCTTCCTCCATTGCCGTTAGTGCCACCTGTGCTGAAGCCAAGTGGACTTCGTGGATCCTCTACACAGCATGAAGCTCAAGACTGGTCTCGTCAGCAGCCGCGCCAGGCATTTCAGAATAACCCTGAAGGTCATAATCAAAAGAAGAAGCTACTTGATAGAGCTGTGGACCCAATACCTGTGAGTTATGCCCAGCTGTTGCCACTGTTGGTTCAGAACCGTGTTCTTAAGCTTCGGACTTCGGATCCACCGGATGACGTGTCACCAGACGTTGATCTCAGCACACATTGTGATTTCCACTCAGGAGCACCGGGGCACCATGTTGAAACATGTAAGGCTCTCAAGAATAAGATTCAAGACCTTATTGACTCAAGGACAATTAGGCTTGTGTCGGGCGGCATGAGAGCATCGGGAAAGTTCATCCCGTACCCTGCAGAAGAGGTGAATGATTCCACTCCTTTGCCTGAAGCTGAGAAAGATCTTGAATATGTCCCGCGACCTTTGGTGACTGAATCGCCTCGCTCGCAGTTTCTACCTGGATCAAGTTCAAGGACGCAAGCGCCTAAACAAGGGACCGTTGCCATGCAGAAGCGACGACCTCTTGCTCCTGGGTGGAAAGAATACCAGCACCAGGATCAAAAGAGGCCTCGCAACCACTTAGAACGAAGGAATGCTTCTTTCCATCCAGTGCCTGTGCCGTATAGCCTGATTCTTCCACAGTTGATTCAGGATTCTTTGGTGGAACCGAAAGCTCTCAAGCCCGTGCCAGAGCCTTACCCTCCAGGGTACAATCCCCATGCTCATTGTGGTTACCATGGTGGATCTCCGGGGCATTCAACTGAAGACTGCAAAGCTTTTCAGGCGAAAGTGCAGCAGTTGATCGATAAAGGGTGCATTTCCTTTCCAGAAGGAGTTTTGGTTGTGCGTGACAACCTCTCAGCTGTCTGAGCTCACAGATTCAGAGGGTTATGTTCAGAAGCCAGTGGTCCAGACAGGCAGACGTCCTCAGCATTGGCAGTCCTCAGATCTTTTACCATTTGCATTTGTAGTTTCTTTTCTGTTAGTTACTACTTGCTGTTAAACATTGAATGTTTCGAATGGTAATATTAATAAAGTGACTATGCAGCTTTTCTGCATTAGTTATGTCGTTGTCACTCATTTACTGCATTGCACTGACACTTGCATTTTATTCACTCCACTTTATCACTATGATTAGCAATGAGCGGAGGGAGGATGATGAAACTGAATACTCATAGCCGATGATCGTATGCTTTCGGATAAAACCTTGTCGATGACGTACAAGGCATTGTTTCAAATTCCCTAAACACCGGAGAGATAAGGAAGAGAATCCCTTGTTAACCACTTCGAGCCGAGAAGTAGAAGTTTCGTTCAGACTTTTTAAACCCTTACATCGTAACCCGGGGCAGGGTAGTGGTCAGTTAGCTTGATCGAGCGTTCAAGTCTTATAGAGGAGTATTGTCCTTCGAGGACCAGTCACATCATATTCCTCTCTAGAGGTCGTACCTCATCAACCACAATGGTTAAACCTCACCGATCAGGAGTGAGACAGTTATAATCCTTTCGGAGCAATCAAGACAATCAGTGTCACACGACTTTGTTCAAAAATATATATATATATATATATATATATATATATATATATATATATATATATATATATATATATATATATAGATATATATATATAGATATATATATATATATATATATATATATATATATATATATATATATATATATATATATATATATATATATATATATATATATATATATATAAAGCCCGCTAAGTAAAAGAAAAGAATAGCTGAAAAGCAAATGCTTAGGCAAAAATTAGGGCATCTCGCTGGACTTCAAAAAGAAAAATCGAAAAGAACTCTGAAGAGTCAGTCCAGACAAAAATTAGGGAATCAAAAGAATGAAAAAGAAAGGATTATAAAAAAGAAAAATCCTCAAACAAGGACGAAGTCGTGTAGATACAGACACCGAAACGAAAAAGGAGTAACTGTCACTCCGAAACACCTTGTGAATTCTTTAACCAGTTGTTCCCAATGTTCGACATGCCTCTCGAAGAGGCGAGCGCTCAAGCTAAGTTAACTGGACTTTAGGATCGGAGATCATCACGTAGAAGGGGTGGGTACAAATCATAATTTGAGCCAAATATCCTTTGTTTCACGAACCGTGAACCCGACCACGATACAACCCTTAAAAGACCTAATTGAGGCAGGGTTTATTCTGAAAGCGCATTCCGATAAGGTTGAGTAACCTGACTCCTTCATGATTTGCTAATCATATCCTTATTGTATTTTTTCCATGATCACATCAGCACTACGTTTGAACTCTTTGGTTCATTCGTCACTCACTAGCATGACACGTAAATGAGTGACAGTACATTTTTTCGAAATTTGCATGAACACTGCATTAGAATTACCATTCGTGAATAAACAATTTTAATTGCAGGTCAGTAGCTGATACGGAGGAACTTCAACAGGGAATAGTCAATCAGGACTGAATCGTCAGAGGTCTGGATCAGAATGGTATGCTGCGAAGCCTTGTAAATCTGGGGCATTGACTTCCTGTGAGTTTGGAATCAGTTTGTCTGAGGACAAGTCCCGGAGTATCAGTTGATTATGGGGCAGTTTATACAAGAAGCGGTTGATCGGAAGTGAACCTTCTCGAGACCCAATCAGGGGCAGTTATCTAGAATTCTTGCGGTTTGAGGGCAGATCCCTCCAGTGTTCAATCAGAGCATGTTGAGTCGCTCATCGCTCGTTCAGGGGCAAACTACTTCAGAGATATTGAAGCCAACCATGCTGAGAGTTGACTAATGAAGGATGAATTCTTCCGTCGTATAGATGTTGGGGCAAGCCATCTGAAGATTGTCATGTTGCCAGCTGCTTTCTGTCCAGAATAAATTTTCCCAAGAGTCAGATTGGGGCAAGTGGAATCGTACTGGGGCAAGTTGTTCAAATGAGTTTATTCGCCCTAGCAAGAATTGAGTGTCGGGGAATCGCGCCATTACCCTGCCACGACCTGAGCCTTCTGAAGAAGCCTTGTTGTCATTGGATTGTTATCCTACAGCCTAACCTGTTACTCGGCTCCATTATTGGTAGTCTGTATTCTCTGTGTCGACGTTGTTGAATCAGGATTGTTTCTCAGTAGAGATGCGCAGTTTGAGATTGTTTACCCTGAGCAGTTTGAGACTGCAGCAAATTGAGATGGCATTTATCCCTTATCAGAGTAGGGTCAAGACTAGCCTCGGTAGGGCGGGATTGATATCCCCGGAAGAGTATGGCCATCCCAAGCATTGAACGTTGATTAGCCTGATGTGCTATTTTCCCAAGTGGGTTAAGACTGAAGCCTTCCCTGACCAGCAGATTTGGGTTCATTTCCCCAGCAGTGGAACTGATGCAATGTTGTACCCCCACAAAGTCCGAATGTGACTCCCTTTCCTCCCGAGTCTAGGTCATTGACTCATTCCTTAAGCAGAGGTCGGCGGTGATTCCCTCATTAAGTAACCTCCAGACGGGTAAATTTTGATGTCAGCCAGAGAAGAGTTATTTCTCAGCAGATTGCTTCGTACCCTATAAGGACTTAGGGTGTTCAAAAAAAGAACGTTTAGGGTTGTCTTCCTCGGTGAAGTGAGGGTCGAGTTCAGTGATCGATTGTTGTCTTCCGCAGATGTCAGAGGTGTTTCCTTGATAGGATCAGTACAACTCCAATAGAGTCGTACCATGAGCATCTAAGGACTGATATCCCCAGCAGTGTTGATACACAGGTATTCCTCATCAGACTTGATAGTCCAGTAAGTGTTACCCAGAAGGGTCAGGCCCCGTGAGACGTGTGCAAGAGTTATCCTCAGCGTGTTAAGATTGATATCGACAACAGAGTGTAGCCCTTTTCCCCAGCGAGAGGATAGCACTTCCCCAGGCAGAGAGGATTCTCTTCCCCAAGCAGACGCATCTTGAAGGAACGTCATCTTCTCAGCTGAGTCGCGCGCCGAAGCTCGTATTCTTCCCCAGCACCGGGTCACAAGTGCAGATTTCATGGAAATGTTCGGGTGCCGAAGCGCGTGTTTTCCCCAGTAAAGTCGCCGAAGCAGGTGTCTCCCCCAGCACCGGGTCACAAGTGCAGGATTCGTAGGAAACCGTTCATACGCCGAAGTATGCAGTAACTGATGGTGCCAGACTGAAGTCTCCCGCGGAATTGAGATTCCCCCACCCAGAGTCATACCCTCTCCTGAAGTCGGATGATTCCCTCTTCCCCAGTAGAGTGTTGGAACAGCTGAGGCTGTATTCCTCTGCAGAGTTGTGCTCTCCCCCGAAGTCGGATGACTCCTTCTTCCCCAGCGGAATTGAAATTCCTCATCAGAGTCGTACTCTCCAGTGAAGTAGAATGATTTCTATCCCTGGCTGAGTCCGCAAACCCCCAAGAGAGCTGAATCCTTGGAAGCAGTGGGGACCATGAGTGGATTTTCCCTAGCAGAGCATTGAACAACTGATGCTGTATTTCCCCCAGAGTTGTACTCTTCCCAGCGAAGCAGAATGGCTTCTCCCTCCTCAGCCGAGTTTGCAGATATCCAAGAGAGCCGAATCCTTGGAAGGCGATCAGATCATGATTGGTTTTTCCCCAGTGGAGTGTTGAGCAGCTGAAGTTGGTCCCCCACAGAGTTATCATCCCCAGAAGAGTAGCCGAGACGGCCACGCAGTTTATTCTCGCGATTGATATCACTTTCTCTCAGCAGGTCCAGGTTCTCGTAGAGCTTCGTTCCCCTGCAGCAGTCAACTGAAGTTGTTTTCCCTGCAGCAGTCAACCGAAGATCATTTCCCCAGACGGAGTCCAATTGATATTGGCATGTCCACGTTCTCCTCAGCAGGATGATTCCTCTATCTGAGTAGTTCTTTCTCCTTGACAGGAGGATTTCCCCCTCGGCATTTATTTTGCTGACGGGATTGCATCATTGTGCATGATGGCATAGCATTTATCATAAACGCATAGCATTTACACCGTGCGGAGCATGGCGCCGAAGCATATGCATAATAAACATGATCTAGGTTGCTACCGTTCTTGTTTTGCAGGTGTTCCGCCGAAGGATCAGTGATTCAGGATGGTTCCTGATATTCTCCCCCAGCGAAGTCTTCAGTTCAAAACGATTCTTGAATTCCCCAGCAGGGTCGTTTGCTTAAGATGATTCTTAAGACCTCAGTGCAGTCTCCCGAGTTGGTTGCTCAAATTGATACCTAGAGTCCTCGACGAAGAGCGCCCAGGACGATTCCTGAAACTCCAAGAGAGCCGAATCCGTGGAAGCTGCTCAGACTGTGATTGGTTTGTCCCCAACAAGAGTTGCCCAGGATAGCTCCTGGAATCCCCAACAAAGTGTTTGCTCAGAACGGTTATCAGTTCAAGATGATTATTGCAGTCCTCAGCAGAGTTGATTTATCCAGAATGAGTTTTGGACCCCCGGAGCGGAGTTACGTGATAGTTCTCCAAATTCCCCAGCGGCGAAGTGTCATCCCCAGCAGGTTTTCCAACGGCGAAGTTAGAATCTCTCCTGAAGACTCCATGATCGAGGTCTGACCGTGTTAATGAAGCGGTATGATCGGCTACGTATTACCGGTTACCGTGTGACCAATTCCCCAATGAAGTTTCTCCACTTTGACGGCGAGGTTAGATGTTTGTTTCCAGCGGTGAGGTTGGATGTTTGCTTTGACGGCGAGGTCAGATTATGTTTGTTTCCAGCGGTGAGGTTGGATGTTTGCTTTGACGGCGAGGTCAGATTATGTTTGTTTCCAGCGGTGAGGTTGGATGTTTGCTTTGACGGCGAGGTCAGATTATGTTTATTTCTAGCGGTGAGGTTGGATGTTTGCTTCGACGGCGAGGTCAGATTATGTTTGTTTCCAGCGGTGAGGTTGGATGTTTGCTTTGACGGCAAGGTCAGATTATGTCTGTTTTGGCGGCGATGTCAGAAGATTATGTTCGACGGCGATGTAAGACTCTTTAAATCCCTGGCAGAGATGATGTTTGTACGATGGCGATATCGAGTGTCTCTCAGAGTGATGTTTGTTTCTGGCAGCGGGGTCAGATTCTGTTTTCCAGCGGCGATGTTGGGTATGCCAGATGATTTAGTTCTCCAGCGGCGATGCGGGGTATTTTGACTGTCCAACGGCAATGTCAGATTTAGTTCTCCAGCGGCGATGCGAGGTATTTTGATTGTCCGACGGCGATGTCAGATTTAGTTCTCCAGCGGCGATGCAGGGTATTTTGATTGTCCAACGGCGATGTCAGATTTAGTTCTCCAGCGGTGATGCGGGGGTATTTTGATTGTCCGACGGCGATGTCAGATTTAGTTCTCCAGCGGCGATGCGGGGTATTTTGATTGTTCGACGGCGATGTCAGATTTAGTTCTCCAGCGGCGATGCGGGGTATTTTGATTGTCCGACGGCGATGTCAGATTTAGTTCTCCAGCGGCGATGCGGGGTATTTTAATTGTCCGACGGTGATGTCAGATTTAGTTCTCCAGCGGTGATGTTGGGTATTTTGATTGTCCGACGGCGATGTCAGATTTAGTTCTCCAGCGGCGATGCGGGGTATTTTGAGTGTCCGACGGCGATGTCAGATTTAGTTCTCCAGCGGCGATGCGGGGGTATTTTGATTGTCCGACGGCGATTTCAGGTGGTTTAGTCTTCCAGCGGTGATGTTGGGTGTTTTGGTTGCCTGAAGACGATGTCAGAAGAAGTTAACGTGGATAACTGACGGCGATGTCAGATCAGTATTTCCCCAGCTAGTTGTCGTGCAGCTAGTATTGCAGTATTCGAAGATTTGTTCCCCGCAGAGTATCGTGTGCTCGTGCAGTTGGCAAATTTTCGGGTTTACCGGTATTCAACCGTCTCGCACCTTGATTGGCTGAGAGCCGTTCGCTTCTCACCCAGTCAGGTTCAAGCCGTTTGAATAGGGGCAGCTGTTGCACCCCAAAATTTGACCAACATTTATTTACCCATCAAGTGTTTGAAGGTTGATACCTTCATCAGAAAGTTCAAGAGATCCTCAGAGGAATTGGTTGAAACCAAGGTTGTGTGTCTCATAGCTTGAGAGTTGTGGGAGCTCCTCAGATGATTCTGAGACTTTGAAAAATAGACTTGAAGCTTTGAGAAATCCTATGAGATGTATTGAAAGCCATCATGAAGCCCAGAGAGGTCATTGCGCAAGAATTCAGAAGATTCAACCATGAATGGTAGAATTAGGGTTTTGACTGGGTCAATCCTAGGTCAGCTGATGTTTTGGAGAGGGTTGAGACCTAATCCAAGGGCCATGAGATCATGGAATGATGTATGGAGATGTTATAAGGATGATTCCTAGACCAACTCATCATGATTGAGGAGTTTGAGAAGTTTTAAGCTAGGGTTTCTAAGGATTGTCAGTGTAAAATCCCCTAGTTTGATCCCTATCTTCCAGGCAGTTTTAGCTCAAGATATGATTGTTATCTCATCTTCCCCACAACATGAATGTTGTAGAGCTTGTTCTTAGATTTAATTTGAGTGGTAGAAGTCCTTGATAGGATGTGCATAGCTCAAGTTATGGTTTTGACAAATTACAGGTCATCTGAGGTATGTGAATCTGGGTCCCTGAAAGGCACCCAACTTGCAGACAACTTTTTCCCTAGTAGGATGATTCCTATGATCTCTTGTCCAACATGAATGTTGAAGATCATCTTCTTAGCTTTCTATAGAGTACTAGAAGTCCTTGATAGGATTTGTAGAACTCAACTTATGGCTTTGACAAGCCAAGGGTATTTTGGTCATTTTGAACTTATAGGTCATTTCAAGCATATGGCCATATCTCCTACTTCCAAGCTTCAAATGGAAAAACCTTCAGCATTAAAGTTGCTTAGAATGATGTTTTAAGACTAGTAGGGTGGTCATGAGATGTTGGAAAGGCTCATAAAAAAAAGTGATAAAAATAGCCTAAAAATGGGACATAAGTTAATTCAAGTGAAATGGAAAATCACAAAATCCAAGCTATAAACCCTAACCATGGCATATGATAGGTCATTTTGACTCCCAAGGACATTTTAAGAACAATGGTTCAGCCACAATTTTGATTTGAGGCTTAAATTTTGGAGTTGCTTTGTAAAAGTCTTACTTGCATAATGGGGTACCTAGCCAAATCAAAGAAAAGCTTAATAAACAAGGTGTTTAAGCTTTGTATCTTGTCCAAAATACCACTTAAGGAGAAAATCAAGTTAATTACTCAAGTTATAGGGTTTTTGTCATGATATTTCATGTGGTGAGAATGGAAGTGCAAAATATCATTTCATGAAAGTTCAAGTTCCTACTAGATTGATCTAGATGATTCTAGACCCTTCTAAACATCTCTATATATTGATTACACTTTCCATTGGTGAAAGGTTGGTGATTGTTGATGTTCATGGTGGTAGAAAAAAGAGTTTGAACCAAAACTTTCCATTTTGCAAATTGTATTGAAACTCCACTTTTCTCTTCATTACCCTTCCATTTTCTTCCACAAACCATCTCCATAAACATCCCTGAACATGTTCATGCTGGAGTGAGCCACCATTGTTGAAGAATTGGAGCTTTCCAAGTGAAGTTGCAAGAGAGCAAAAGGGATTGAATCTGAAGATACAAGCCATCTCCATCAAATCTTGTGCAAGAAGAGTGTTATTCATCACCTAGGGACCATTTGTGAAGATCTACAAGGATTGATTCGAAGCCTTTCAACATCCACCATTGCAAGAGGCAAGGTATGCAAAACTGTTCTTACCTCTCACTTTAGGCATGGCTAGGATTAGTTCTTGTTGGAAAACCATTAGTGACCATTAGGTGATTAATCATGGGAAGTTATAGAGCCATTGGTGAAGATTGAAAATTGGACATGATTCTTTAATGGTCAAGAACTCATTGGATAGAGAGTATTATTTCGTGTGCTATAGCTTAGGATGATGAGCATAACATGAGGATTAATTATATACAAAGATTGTTGAGTTTTATGATGGTAGAAAATTGAAGAAAGTTTGGATCCATGGAGTTGTGTGGTTCGGTTTGCATGGTGTAGTTAATTTCAACGAAATCCAAAGGCATGGTTGTATTCTACATAAAATTCTAGTCAAGTTTGGTTCTTGGATCATGCAATTTGATGAAGAAATGAGAGAGAACAAGTGGTGGAAAGTTCATGCATGAGATTGTACTTTCATGGTGTTACTACAAACCCTAGATGGACCAAGGAAGAAGATATAATCTAGACCATTGATTGTATGTGGACTTGTTGACTTGGAAGACCATCCTGCGGCCGAGATTTTATTAAACTTTAAAAAATCATATAAAATTGAAAAATGCATATTTTTAATGAGACTTTTTTTTCCCAATTTTCATTTTCTGTCTAGAAAATTATAAAATCATAAAATAGCCATTTTATTCCAGTTTTATATTTTTTGCACATTTTTACTTTTAATTGCTTTTTTTAATTCTTTTAGTTGGTATACTAACTTGTAGAATTTAATTAGGGTAGTTCCCTTAGGATTTTTAGTTCAATTTTTTTTAGGATAATTAGATGAATAGTTTAGGGTCCCCCTGAATTAATTTCATAATTTTGTGATAATTTTTAGGGTAGTTTTAATTAGGTAGTTCTAAGTAGTATAGAATTTGATTAAAACTTTAGCATAGGATCATAACAATTTTAGATTTAGGTTTTATAGGGAAATTTAGTCTATGGGGAATATATGGGACTTAAGGGTAGTTATTTAGGGTCCCCTAGCATTTATATTAGGATTTAATAGAATAATATACTATTTTTAGTCGATTTTTGAATTGAATGATTGTTTGTGTGGCCTTTAGGGCAAGTTTTGTTAGTTTGCTTTGCTTTGGGGTATTCCTTTGATTGGAGGAGCTTGGCATCTCATTGTGGGGCTTAGTGGAGCATACTAGAGGATTGGAGGAGGCATGGATTGAAGGCCTGGTTTAGGAGCTTGCTCTCTTTCTGTGAGGTTTGAGACCCTGGAGTCTGAGGGAAGTTCATGGTACTTTCCTGAGGAAGGCACTATGGATGTCTTTCATTCTTTCTTCTCACCTCTTTCCCAAGTATCCAATGATGTTGGAGCCTTCATGTGAGTTTAGTTTCTCCTGAGGAGGAATGTAAACTGATCACAGTTGTTGAGCCACATGGGATATGATTCCTAAGTGGAAGCCCCCTAGTACTTTCCTGAGGAAGGCACTATGGGTCTGTTCACTTAGTTCCCTTAGTTCATGTAGGATTTCTCAAGTATCCAATGATGTTGGAGCCTTCATGTGAGTTTAGTTTCTCCTGAGGAGGAATGAAAACTGATCACAGTTGTTGAGCCACATGGGATATGATTCCTAAGTGGAAGCCCCCTAGTACTTTCCTGAAGAAGGCACTATGGGTCTGTTCACTTAGTTCCCTTAGTTCATGTAGGATTTCTCAAGTATCCAATGATGTTGGAGCCTTCATGTGAGTTTAGTTTCTCCTGAGGAGGAACGTAAACCGATCACAGTTGTTGAGCCACATGGGATATGAGTCCTAAGTATAAGCCTCCTAGTGCTTTCCTGAGGAAGGCACTATGAGTCTGCCTACTTAGCTCCCTTTCTTTGGTAAGCTTGTTTTGAAGTTTGAAGACTGGGATTGATTTCTCTTGATTAGGGTTTTTCTTTAGGGCTTTGCTTAGAGGTAGATTAGGGTTTTGTTTTTAGGGTTAGGATTAGGGAGAGCTTAGATGTAGATAATTTCTTTCTCAAGCATCGATGGCATTTCATTTCTTTTAGCATGTTGTTTATTTTTCAGTATGATTACTGTTATTTCATGACTGGCTTGAGGTCGAGACGAGCTTGTGGAGGCTGAAGCCCCACACACATTTCCTCCCTCACTTGCATTGCATGCATTTTACTGTTAAGCTGATGCTTTGTATGTTTTGGTGTATCATTGACATGATCCCTTAGGACTCTCATTTCCTTTGATAAGGATTTGATGATAGACTTTTAGGTTGAAACCTATGCATGACAACTTCTAGGAGTTCCCTGTTCAAACCTCAACCATAGGATGAATCCATGGCATGATAACAGTTGGACTTGATAGTCTCCCTCCTAGTTGGGCCTGTTCTCTTCTCATCTCAAAACAGTTTAAGATACAGTAATCATGAATGATTTCTTTCGTATGTTACGAGCCTTAAGCTATCTGAGAAAGGATTGTGGGAGAGTTCCTTTTCCACAGTCTGGATGTTTAGTATGGTACCCTTTGGGTGACATGCAACGCATTCACTCTCAGGTCATAGTCTCTAGTGCGGTTAAAATCGCAAACACAATAAAAAACACTTCTTTCAAAACAGGAAATAAACCGTAGTTTCCCGAACTACGTGAGCTCTGATCTCTCATGCCTGTTGAGAGTACGTAGGCACAAGATGGCGAAGTCTTGGCGAGCTACCTTCCCCCACAATCCTTCGTAGGCCGAACTACGTTGACTCTGATTTCTCATTCTCTGATGAGAATACGTAGGCATAAAGTGCGACGCTTTGCCGAGTCATTTTTCTTTTCTTTTTCAGCCAGCCTTGATAGGTAGATAGAATAAAACCAACCCGTCGAGTACGACGGACGTGAGGGGTGCTAATACCTTCCCCTTGCATAACCGACTCCCGAACCCAGACAATGGTTGCGACGACCTTGTCTTACCCTTATTCGTCAGGTTTTTCCGATCGTTTCCTTTCCCGCTCTGAGGGATAAATAACAAAAGGTGGCGACTCTTCTATCATGCCGGCACCTTATTTTCGCGAAAGCGACATCATACCTTTCCCGTTTTTTGCGAGGTTTACTTCGAGCGTTTCCTTTCCCTCCGTTGGGATAAATAACGCACGGTGGCGACTCTTCTGTCATCCGGCGCCGATTTTCGCAGTAGCGTCAGCTGGCGACTCTGCTGGGGATCCAACGTCCCCTGGCTGCTAAGGACTGCGATAGTCCCCATGCATGTGGGATCCAACGTCCCCTAAGAGAGTCAATCCTAGCGCTTGTTTGCTTGTCTTTTGGGTGTTTATTTTTTTTATCGCTATTATCTATTGCCGTTGTGCTGGGGAGGGTGATATTTTGAGTGATAGTCGGACCTGGGCTGCTTGAGTATGCATTTAGACGTAGTTGTGGAGATTAGTGGGCGAACCTGTCTGCTGAGCAGGCAGAGTGTCCCCACGAAATCCGCGCTCAGACGAGGTTCTCTCCGAGGTGCTTCTCTAAGGTCTTGAGGATCATAGGGGAGTCCAGACGTGAGGATTGTCGACTCTGGGGACCGATCAATTGGAAGTCAGCTAAGTGAGGCCTCTTCATGAGATGACGATGCCACTCCTTATAGGAATCGTATCATTCCTCATGAAAGTCTGTGACGCTGACGACCGCATAGGATGCCGTATCTTAGGTCCATACCCGTGAGTGGGGGGGTTTTTCTTTTTTTGCGAAACCTTGACTTCCAGACTACCAGCTATCCTGGCGTTCTCTTTTAGAGAGAACGTACTCCGTCAGCAGTGCAGTGGCACTCAGCTTGTTGTGTGGGGGCTGTGATCCCGTGTTTGTTGCATTGCATTGCATTTGCATAAGCATCTTTGCATCATATTGTATAGCATTTCTCCAGCTAGCCAGAGTTCTGATCCAGCCTTTGTTTCCTAAAGGTGAGTACCCGGAGTTTGGATTGAGCAACTGTTGATTGTTAGAAGACGGCCAAGGGGTTGAAACGGATCAAGCAGAATCAAGCAGTGTAGTCAGTTGAAGATCGTTGATAGCTATGTCTGAAGGTAATTTCCAGTCTCCTAGCGCCTTGTCAGGGTTCACTGTGACGACCAATCCTCTGTATGATTCCACGTCTGACGAAGGCATTCCGCAAGTGAATAACCTTACTGCATCTCAGCTTGTGCAGACTTCTGTTAGAGGCCAAAATCTGCACCAACAACTTGTCATCCCAAGTGAACGTTCTTCTTCAGATGCCGCGAATTATCAGAATGTTATTCCTGCTGGTTTGATCTCCCGAAGAGAAGTTCCGATAGTGAGGACTAATGATCCATTAGCTCTTGTGCAAGCTAAGAGGTTGCACGCATTGGAGAAGCAAGTCGAAGCCCTGGAAGTTAAGAACGATGTTGGTCTCAATGCTTCAGATATGTGCTTGGTTTCTAACCTGGTGTTGCCTCCTAAATTCAGAGCGCCGAAGTTTGAAAAGTATAAAGGAGATAGCTGTCTGAGGCTACATTTGGTGATGTTCTGCAGAAAGATGACTTCGTTTGTGCAAAACGACAAGTTGATGATTTACTGTTTTCAGGACAGTTTGATTGGGGCATCTCTACGTTGGTATATGCAGTTAGAGAAGGATCATATTCGATCATGGATGGATTTAGCCAGAGCTTTCCTGAAGCGGTATGATTACAATATGTACATAGCTCCCTTTCGCATGGAGTTGCAGTCTTTGTCTATGGGTATCAATGAACCTTTCAAAAAGTATGCTAGAAGATGGAGAGATTTTGCTTCCAGAGTGGAACCACCGATCCCTGACCGAGAGTTAGCAGGCATGTTCGTAGACTCATTGCAAAGCCCGTACTTTGAGAGATTGCTTGGAGTTTCGCTGAACTTCTCCGAATTAGTGGGAGTTGGAGAACGTATTGAGAATGCTATAAAGATTGGAAAAATCCAGGTTGATTCAAGCGGTCAGGCTAGTGAAACTGAATCTCTTTGCGACCATCAGAACGAAAAAGGAGTTGTGATCAATGCCATCATGCCAGATGTTGGGTATCCTCGAGATGAATTGGTGAAATCTGTTGGATCAGTATCTCCTGTGCCTTGTTATGCTGGACAGACAGCTGTGCCTGGGGCACCATATCAGGAGTCTTATGTCGCTTCCCCTGCAAATCAGCGAACTCGTGGCCGAGGTTATCAGACTCAGCGTCAGAATCAGAACAGACCTCGTAGCAATTTGGAACGAAGGAATGCCCCTTTCCACCCAGTTCCTGTGCCGTACAGTCAGCTTTTGCCACAGTTGGTCCAGAGTTCTTTGGTGGAGCCGAAAGCTCTCAAGCCCGTGCCAGAACCTTACCCTCCTGGGTATAATCCCCATGTTCAGTGTGGTTATCATGGTGGCTCACCGGGGCATGCCACTGAAGATTGTAAAGCGTTTCAGGCGAAGGTACAGCAGTTGATCGACCAAGATTTCATTTCTTTTCGAGAAGGACTTCTGTTTGTTCATACCAACCGCTCAGTTGTCTAAGCTCGTAGACTCGGAAAGTATTCCCCAGCAAAAGCCAGTGATCCAGACAGGCAGGCGCCTTCAGCATTGGCAGTCCTCAGACTTTATATCATTTGCATTAGTAGTTTCTTTTCTGTTAGTTACTACTTGCTTTTAAACATTGTATGTTTCGAATGGTAATAATAATGAAGTGACTATGCATTTTTCTGAATTAATCATGTCGTTGTCGCTCATTTACTGCATTGCACTGGCACTTGCATTTTATTCACTCCACTTTATCACTGTGACTAGCAAAGATTGGAGGGAGGATGACGGACTAAACTCATAACCGATGATCGTATGCTTTTAGATAAGACCTTACCGATGACGTACAAGGCATTGTTTCAAATCCCCCAAACACTGGAGATATAAGGAGTTAGTCCCTTGTTAACCACTTCGAGCCAAGAAGTAGTAGTTTTTCGGACTTTTAAACCCTCACATCTTAACCCGGGGCAGGGTAGTTGTCGGTTAGCTTGACCGAGCATTCAAGTCTTACAGAGGAGTGTTGTCTTTCGAGGACCAATCAGTTTATACCTTTCAAGAGGTCATACCTCACCAATCAGGAGTGAGACAGTTACAATCCTTTCGGAGCAATCGAGACAACCAGTGTCACACGACTTTGTTCCAAAAGAAAGAAGAAAGAAAGCCCGCTAAGTAAAAAGAAAGAAAAAGCTGGAAAGCTAATACTTAGGCAAAAATCAGGGCATCCCGCTGGACTTCAAAAGAAAACGAAAACTCAAAAGGAGTCAGTCTAGGCAAAAATTAGGGAATCAAAAGAACGAGAAGGAAAGGATATCAATAGAAATTTTTTCCCCAGCGAGTCACAAAGTCGTGTACACAGACACCGAAAACGAGAAGGAGTAGCTATCACTCTGAAAAACCCTGTGAGTTCCTTAGCTGTGGTTCCTACCAGTCAACATACCTCTCGAAGAGGCGAGCGCTTGTGCCAGGTTAACTGAACTTTAGGATCGGAGATCATCACGTAGAAGGGGTGGGTACAAATCAAAATTTGAGCCAAATATCTTTTGTTTCACGAACCGTGAACCCGACCACGATACAACCCTTAGAAGACCTAATTGAGGTAGGGTTTATTCTGAAAGCGCATTACGATAAGGTTGAGTAACCTGACTCTTTCTTGACTTGCTAGTCACATCCTTGTTGTGTTTTTCACTGACCACGTAAGCACTACGTTTGAACTCTGGTTCATTCGTCACTCACAATCATAGCATGTAAATGAGTGACAGCTCAAAATGTTTTCAAAATCTGCATGAACACTGCATTAAGATTACCATTCGTGAATAGACAATTTTAATTGCAGGTTAGTAGTTGACATGAAAGAAATTTCAACAGGGAATAATCGAGCAGGACCGAATAATTCAGCAGTCTGAACCAGAATGGTGTATGTTGTGAAGACCTGTGAATCCGGGGCATTGAGTTCCAGTAAGTTCAGAATCAGTTAGTCTGAGGACAAGTCCCGAAGCTTCAGTTGATCAGGGGTAGTTTGCTTGAGAAGCAGTTGATCAGAAGTGAGTCTTCTCGAGATCCAATCAGGGGCAATCATGCAGAGCGTTGAGATTTGAAAGCAGATACTTCAGGTGGATAATCAGATCGGGTTAAGTCGCTAGAACGCTCATTCAGGGGCAAGTCACTGCAGAGAGTGTTGAAGCTGACTGGGTTGATAGGGGTTTTTATGGAGATTGAATTCTGTTGTCGTATAGATACCAGGGCAAGTAATCTCGAGGTCGTCTCGTAGCAAGTTGTTCAGAGCAAGTACTCCCAAGAGTTAGATTGGGGCAAATTGATTTGTACTGGGGCAAGTTGTTCAAACCAGTCTGTTTCTCCCCAGCCGGAGTTGAGTATCGGGGAGTCGTGTCATTACCCTTATCAAAAACATTAACATTTCGAAAAAGGCCTTGCTGTCGTTGGATCATTGACCTACAGTTTAAACCTGTTACGTGTCAGTAACCAGTTATTTCCAAAGTCCAGTTCTCGCCTGGCAAACCGGTAACCAGTTCTCGTCTGGCCCACCCTTCTGTAAGCATCAGTTCCCGTCTGGTGTAGTTTATTGTAACCAGTTCTCGTTTGGGTCATCGTTTCTTCAAGTGTTGTATCAGTTCTCGTCTGGTACATGTCGTTGCTAAATCAATTCTCGTCCGATAACCTATTTTCCTATCAGTTCTCGCCTGGTAGTCTACCTTTGAATGCTAGTTCTCGTCTAGTATTTTCCATATCTTCTACTGTGTACATAATCCATGTTTATCCTGAACCAGAAAAACAAAAAACCTGAAGGTATCTGACATTCCCAATGACTCGCATGTTGTCATGTTCCCCGATACGAAGCTCGACGGATACCAGTGCTCCGATTAATGTTTGAACTCCTTGTGGATGTTGTTAAATCAGAATTGCTACTCTTCAGCAGATGAAAGTTGTGTATTATCGGAAGAATTGAGATTGTATTTTTATCCCGCATCAGAGTAGGATCAGGAGTATCCCCAGCAGATTGAGATTGATATCCGTGATAGAAGAGGCATTTTCAGCAGCGTGCTGCGCGCAGTCGACCCCAGTTTTGATCAATCCCCACAGAGCATAATCAGTTGTCAATGGTTTGAAGAGAGCATCCCCAAGCAAGGTTGCCTTTCCATTTCCCCAGCAGGACGGTTATCCCCAGCAGATTTGGTTTCCCTTTTTCAGCATTTATTTTGCTGAGATGATTCTGTGATATCAGGTTACCTTCAGTGGAGTTGACGTTGCCTTCGGCATTTATTTTTCCAAGTGGTTGTAAACCTGGTGTTCTCTGGCAGCTCGAGCCTGCATTAGCATTTGCATATAGCGTCATAGCATTTATACAAACATATAGCATTTCCATGTTGTCTGGACCTCGCATTTTCAAACAGAACGCATAGCATTTACATGCCATATATGGCATTGCATCATTTCAGACATACGCACTTCGAAACATGGACCAGGTTGGTTACCTCATGGATTTCGAGTATGTTCCCTGGCAGAGTTGTTGGGTTAAGTTTCTCTTCATCCCCAGCGGAGTGATTCTTCACATTTGGTTGTTACGTCAGCACTGAAAAAAAGATTGGCATGTATCAGATTTCTGAAGCTGCGGCCTGTTGACAGAATGGGTGCCGAGCAGTCGATTCAGAAGTTCCCCAGGAGAATTGTACTCAAGTTCGCTGTGAACTGTGAGATGACAGGATTTGATCCCATAAGAGAGATGGGAATCAAGTTGTTTGCTGTCTGAAGCATTATTCCAATACTTGTGGCGTCGCACAGGTGATTGATGTTGAAAAGGAGAGAAATTTTTATCATATAATTGACCAGTTGTTGCCGTGACAACCAAACTTCAGTTCATTGGAGGCTATTCCTCAAGCAGTTTTGCAGTATATTCCCACGGTTGGCATATTTCAGGGTTTCATTGGTATTCAACCGTCATCTACCTTTGAATGTTTGAAGGCTGAGCGCTCTTCAACCATTCAGGTCCAAGCCGTTTGAATAGGGGCAGCTGTTGCACCCTAAAATTTGACCAACCGGGTCCCGTATTTGGTCCATGTTTCGATGCATGACCGCATTCGCATCCGCATATCGCATACAGTGCATTTTTCAGTTGTTCTGACTTTATCGGGATCACAGCCCTCTCCTCGCATTTCAGGTGTTTTTAATCAGTTTAGATAAGTAGAATCGTATTTTTTGGGAATTCGTGTTATTCCCGGTGTTTTCAGCTCGCGCTGTTATTTTTAGGGATATTTCGGTGTCCATTGTTTTTTACCGGCTACTTTGGTGCGCTCTCGTAGTGTTATTTGTCGTTCTGTGCTATTTTTGTTCCTTTGTGAATTATTGTGAATTTTCTGGATTTTTATTAGATATTATTAGGGTTTTAATAGATTTTTTTATCATTTTAGAATAATGTAGAATATTAATAGTTTTTTTTATTAATAGATTTTTTATATATATATAGCTTTAAATCCTTTTTTAAAATTTATAGAGTTTTTTTAGGTTTAATAGTTTTTTTTTATATAGTTTTAATAGAATAATAGCTTTTCTTTTAAATAAATAATATAGATTTTATTAGAGATTTAATAGAGATTTAATAAAATTTTAGATTAATAGAGAATTATTAGAGTTTTTTTAGATTAGTGGAATTATTAGAGTTTTATTAGTTTAGAAATTAATTGGAATTAATAGAGTTTTTTGTAGGTTAATTCTCTTTTTAGGTTTAATTGAGATTTAGTTAGATTAATTAGGTCTTAATGGGTTGTTTAGGTGTTAATTAGGATTTATCAGAATTAATTAGGATTTAGAATAGTCTAATTTTCATTTAGCATCTAATTGAGGTTTTAAATAGTTAATTAGGTTTTCAGTTTTTAATTAGTTTAATTTTTAGCCTTTAATCCATCATTAATCCGTTTCAATTCAGTTTTTTTGGGGTTTATTGTCATTTCGTGGGCCCAAGGTTGTGTTGGAGGCCCATTTCATCTCAGAGTTCAGTCCAAAAATCCTTCCATGGATATAAAGTCTGAGGCCACGTGTTATCTGGAGGAGGCCCCCACATATTCACTGCACATTCACTGCATGTGTGACAACGCAACCCCCACCTTCTCCCTCTCTCTGCCACGCGTACCCCACCTTCTCCCTCTCTCTGCCACGTCCTAGCCACACGTCCTCCATGCAGACATTCCCCGTGACACACGTCCACACCTGAGTCTCGCCGGTTGCATGGCCGGCGGCCATGCAACCCCCGTCCCCAACTATTTCCGGCCACCCTCAACCAACTCCGGCCGCCATACCAGACACCAGAAAACTGGGAAATCCCAGAATTCTTCACGTCTTCATCTTCTCCGATCGATCTTCATCACCATCATCCTTCATCAACATGCATCTTCTCCGATCAACTCTCATCATGGATCTTCAACCTTTTCCAGCAATCATCTCCGTTCATCATCAATCCTCAACGTCCTTCCAAACGTTTCACAGAAGTCCTCAAGAAACTCCAGATCCATCAACCACCTTCATCCTCAAGAATCTCCAGATTTTTCAACCTTCTTCAAGATCGTGCAAGATTCATCATCGGTTCACCTGTTTCCAGAAGTTCTTGGAGATACAACATCATCATCCTCTTCGTAGTATTCATCACCAGAAATTACCAAGGATTCATCAGATGCGTCAACACCTAAGGCCTTCATCAAAGATCCGGTCAAGGCTCATCATCTGGATCTCCGATCCTCATCATCTCCAGTATTTTTTCCAGATTTCGCCCTCCATACTCAACATCAATCGTCGTTCGTCAATCATATTTTTCCAGAAATCTACGATCATCATCCTATCTTCAGCGACCTCAAGAACTGCTCCGTTTTCTTCACACGTTCACCGCTCAGCAGATCTTTTAAGATCCGTTCAGCAAGCTCTTCAAAGCTCCTCCGGTAACACATCTACTTCCTTCACCTTCTCTAGTTTTTTTAAGATCGTCATAGTTGAATCTTCGTCAAGGACGTGGACCACGAGTTCTTCAGGAATTCCTTCTAAGGTTGACAAATCGTGGAGTAGTTTGTTACTTTCATTGGACACTACAAGATTCTACAGGTTTTGGGGGATGATAATGGGCTGTGAGTGAGATTGAAAGAGGAAGGAAGGACAGAGTTAGAGAGGAGTTGGAGAAGAGGAAACGGAGGAGGTGCAGGATGAACAGTGCAACGAAGAAGATCTAGGGTTTTTTCGGTGAAGTGGGAATGAGGAAGAAAGGGCTGCCAATTGGGTTGGGCCTCGAGCCCATTGGTTTTTTTTTTACTGTCTACACTCCCATTTCCAATTCCCCCCCCCTCCGTGTGTTCTTTGGTGAATATGGGCTGGGCCCAATACGAGATTGCTGGCTGGACTACCCCCGTTCTCACTTCCTGCACCCCCCCCCCCTTTTTTTTTCTCCATTTGTTTTGCTGAAGGGTTCTGTTGGGCTGGGCCCAATTTCTTTTCAGCATTATTTTTGTTGTACCCCCATTTTACTGCCGTGCGCCCCCCCCCCCCCCCTTTTGTATTTTTCATTTTTTTTCTTCTTATTTTCTCATTGTGGGGCTTAGTGGAGCATACTAGAGGATTGGAGGAGGCATGGATTGAAGGCCTGGTTTAGGAGCTTGCTCTCTTTCTGTGAGGTTTGAGACCCTGGAGTCTGAGGGAAGTTCATGGTACTTTCCTGAGGAAGGCACTATGGATGTCTTTCATTCTTTCTTCTCACCTCTTTCCCAAGTATCCAATGATGTTGGAGCCTTCATGTGAGTTTAGTTTCTCCTGAGGAGGAATGTAAACTGATCACAGTTGTTGAGCCACATGGGATATGATTCCTAAGTGGAAGCCCCCTAGTACTTTCCTGAGGAAGGCACTATGGGTCTGTTCACTTAGTTCCCTTAGTTCATGTAGGATTTCTCAAGTATCCAATGATGTTGGAGCCTTCATGTGAGTTTAGTTTCTCCTGAGGAGGAATGAAAACTGATCACAGTTGTTGAGCCACATGGGATATGATTCCTAAGTGGAAGCCCCCTAGTACTTTCCTGAAGAAGGCACTATGGGTCTGTTCACTTAGTTCCCTTAGTTCATGTAGGATTTCTCAAGTATCCAATGATGTTTGAGCCTTCATGTGAGTTTAGTTTCTCCTGAGGAGGAACGTAAACCGATCACAGTTGTTGAGCCACATGGGATATGAGTCCTAAGTATAAGCCTCCTAGTGCTTTCCTGAGGAAGGCACTATGAGTCTGCCTACTTAGCTCCCTTTCTTTGGTAAGCTTGTTTTGAAGCTTGAAGACTGGGATTGATTTCTCTTGATTAGGGTTTTGCTTTAGGGCTTTGCTTAGAGGTAGATTAGGGTTTTGTTTTTAGGGTTAGGATTAGGGAGAGCTTAGATGTAGATAATTTCTTTCTCAAGCATGGATGGCATTTCATTTCTTTTATCTGTATGACTGCAGTTTACTGTTTATTGCTTGATAGCATGTTGTTTATTTTTCAGTATGATTACTGTTATTTCATGACTGGCTTGAGGTCGAGACGAGCTTGTGGAGGCTGAAGCCCCACACACATTTCCTCCCTCACTTGCATTGCATGCATTTTACTGTTAAGCTGATGCTTTGTCTGTTTTGGCGTATCATTGACATGATCCCTTAGGACTCTCATTTCCTTTGATAAGGATTTGATGATAGACTTTTAGGTTGAAACCTATGCATGACAACTTCTAGGAGTTCCCTGTTCAAACCTCAACCATAGGATGAATCCATGGCATGATAACAGTAGGACTTGATAGTCTCCCTCCTAGTTGGGCTTGTTCTCTTCTCATCTCAAAACAGTTTAAGATACAGTAATCATGAATGATTTCTTTCGTACGTTACGAGCCTTAAGCTATCTGAGAAAGGATTGTGGGAGAGTTCCTTTTCCACAGTTTGGATGTTTAGTATGGTACCCTTTGGGTGACATGCAACGCATTCACTCTCAGGTCATAATCTCTAGTGCGGTTGAAATTGCAAACACAATAAAAAACACTTCTTTCAAAACAGGAAATAAACCGTAGTTTCCCGAACTACGTGAGCTCTGATCTCTCATGCCTGTTGAGAGTACGTAGGCACAAGATGGCGAAGTCTTGGCGAGCTACCTTCCCCCACAATCCTTCGTAGGCCGAACTACGTTGACTCTGATTTCTCATTCTCTGATGAGAATACGTAGGCATAAAGTGCGACGCTTTGCCGAGTCATTTTTCTTTTCTTTTTCAGCCAGCCTTGATAGGTAGATAGAATAAAACCAACCCGTCCAGTAAACACAACAAGCGTGGATCCCGTCGAGTACGACGGACGTGAGGGGTGCTAATACCTTCCCCTTGCGTAACCGACTCCCGAACCCAGACAATGGTTGCGACGACCTTGTCTTACCCTTATTCGTCAGGTTTTTCCGATCGTTTCCTTTCCCGTTCTGAGGGATAAATAACGAAAGGTGGCGACTCTTCTGTCATGCCGGCACCTTATTTTCGCGAAAGCGACAGCTGGCGACTCTACTGGGGAGTTATAGCATCTAGGGACTTTTCCCATCCCTTATGCTGGGACCGTTTCCCATCCCCTACGCGAGTCAATCGTAGCGCTTGGGTGTTCATCTGTTGGGTGTTGTGCATATGTGCTTTATCTTTTCCGCACTTTACTTTTCCGTACCTTTACCTTTCCGCATTTACTTTCAGCACTATATTATTATGATTATTGTTGTGGGAGAGGGAGGTTACTATGAGTGAGAAGCCGGACCTGGGCTTGAGTATGCACCTAGACATAGTTGCGGAGAGTAGTAGACGAACCTGTCTGCTGAGCAGGCACAGTTCCCTACGAAATCTGCGCTCAGACGAGGTTCTCGCCGAGGTGCTCCTTTCCGGTCCTGAGGATCTGAGGGGAGTCCAGACGTGAGGATTGTCGACTCTGGGGACCGATCATTTGGAAGTCAGCTAAGTGAGGCCTCTTCATGACTTGATGATGCCATTCCTTCTGGGAATCGTATCGTCACTCATGAAAGTCTGTGACGCTGATGACCGCATAGGATGTCGTACCTTTGTCCGTGGATTAGGTCCATACCTGTGA
Organism: Lathyrus sativus; assembly: GCA_963859935.3. NCBI lineage: Eukaryota > Viridiplantae > Streptophyta > Magnoliopsida > Fabales > Fabaceae > Lathyrus > Lathyrus sativus. The sequence goes on from OZ012739.1 coordinate 340,073,590, forward strand.
GCGGGATTGGGTTTATTGCAAGAAACTTTGACCTTCAGACTACCTGGTTTTCTTGACAGTGAATCAGTTATGTTGGTACCAGAGTTTTCAGTTGCAGATTTGGTTGTTCTTGATAGAGCAGGTTTCGATCAGAGGATCTTATCATCAGGTGTATGTCTGTTCGTGATAGAGCAAGTTTTGATCAGAGGATCTTATCATCAGGTGTATGTCTGTTCTTGATAGAGCAGGTTTGATCAGAGTATTGTCATCAGTGGTTTGTTCTTGATAGAGCATATTTTGGGGTCTGAAGACCTCATCAGCAGATGTTGTTTGTTCTTGATAGAGCGGATTTTGAGTGGGGTATGAAGATCTCATCAGCAGCTGTATGTTTGTTCTTGATAGGGCAGATTTTTGATTTGGGGTCTGAAGACTTCATCAACAGATATTTCTTGATCATACATCCGAGGTCCTTATTATCAGACGTTTGTTCTCGACAGAGCAGAATTTTGATCCTATGTACATGGTCCTATCAGATGGTTATTCTTAGCAGATCAGATCTGTGGTCCTACACCGGGGGTTTCTTCTCATCAGTGGTCGTTGTTTTGTTGATACAGAATCTCCACAACAGCAGTTACCTGGATATATTATTGCATGACTGCATTTTTCATTAGTTCGCATATTCATGTTTGCATTCCATTAGCATGTGTCTGTGCTGCAGGCGCATTTCGTACCCTGATTCTGGTGTCCGGAGCAATATGAGATATTTTCTTCCATGAATGGATCCAGTCTTATCACTGCATTGACACTATGTTGGCACGTTGACACCAGAATTAGGGGTGATCTCCTAAACGTACAGACACCCATGGCATTAGCATAATTCATCTTGCATGGCAGAAGCCGGGGCTTGTTTTCTAACCCTTGTGTTTGCAGGTTTGACTCAGAATCGAGCAACTCAGACTAATGGAGCAGGTACAAGCTGAGTTGGGGAAAATCCAAAGCCAGATGGGGCAGGTCATGAATGACATACATGCAGTGTGCCTGGACCAGCAAGTGCTCAGAGAGGAGAATCAACAGCTGCAGAATCAGTTGAGCTTTCTCATGGGAGTGGTGAGAAGTATGCTAAAAAATGAGAGTGATCGAGCACCCGAGGTGGAGGCCAAGGTGCTTCCTCCATTGCCGTTAGTGCCACCTGTGCTGAAGCCAAGTGGACTTCGTGGATCCTCTACACAGCATGAAGCTCAAGACCGGTCTCGTCAGCAGCCGCGCCAGGCATTTCAGAATAACCCTGAAGGTCATAATCAAAAGAAGAAGCTACTTGATAGAGCTGTGGACCCAATACCTGTGAGTTATGCCCAGCTGTTGCCACTGTTGGTTCAGAACCGTGTTCTCAAGCTTCGGACTTCGGATCCACTGGATGACGTGTCACCAGACGTTGATCTCAGCACACATTGTGATTTCCACTCAGGAGCACCGGGGCACCATGTTGAAACATGTAAGGCTCTCAAGAATAAGATTCAAGACCTTATTGACTCAAGGACAATTAGGCTTGTGTCGGGCGGCATGAGAGCATTGGGAAAGTTCATCCCGTACCCTGCAGAAGAGGTGAATGATTCCACTCCTTTGCCTGAAGCTGAGAAAGATCTTGAATATGTCCCGCGACCTTTGGTGACTGAATCGCCTCGCTCGCAGTTTCTACCTGGATCAAGTTCAAGGACGCAAGCGCCTAAACAAGGGACCGTTGCCATGCAGAAGCGACGACCTCTTGCTCCTGGGCGGAAAGAATACCAGCACCAGGATCAAAAGAGGCCTCGCAACGACTTAGAACGAAGGAATGCTTCTTTCCATCCAGTGCCTGTGCCGTATAGCCAGATTCTTCCACAGTTGATTCAGGATTCTTTGGTGGAACCGAAAGCTCTCAAGCCCGTGCCAGAGCCTTACCCTCCAGGGTACAATCCCCATGCTCATTGTGGTTACCATGGTGGATCTCCGGGGCATTCAACTGAAGACTGCAAAGCTTTTCAGGCGAAAGTGCAGCAGTTGATCGATAAAGGGTGCATTTCCTTTCCAGAAGGAGTTTTGGTTGTGCGTGACAACCTCTCAGCTGTCTGAGCTCACAGATTCAGAGGGTTATGTTCAGAAGCCAGTGGTCCAGACAGGCAGACGTCCTCAGCATTGGCAGTCCTCAGATCTTTTACCATTTGCATTTGTAGTTTCTTTTCTGTTAGTTACTACTTGTTGTTAAACATTGAATGTTTCGAATGGTAATATTAATAAAGTGACTATGCATCTTTTCTGCATTAGTTATGTCGTTGTCACTCATTTACTGCATTGCACTGACACTTGCATTTTATTCACTCCACTTTATCACTATGATTAGCAATGAGCGGAGGGAGGATGATGAAATTGAATACTCATAGCCGATGATCGTATGCTTTCGGATAAAACCTTGTCGATGACGTACAAGGAATTGTTTCAAATTCCCTAAACACCGGAGAGATAAGGAAGAGAATCCCTTGTTAACCACTTCGAGCCGAGAAGTAGAAGTTTCGTTCAGACTTTTTAAACCCTTACATCGTAACCCGGGGCAGGGTAGTGGTCAGTTAGCTTGATCGAGCGTTCAAGTCTTATAGAGGAGTGTTGTCCTTCGAGGACCAGTCACATCATATTCCTCTCTAGAGGTCGTACCTCATCAACCACAATGGTTAAACCTCACCGATCAGGAGTGAGACAGTTATAATCCTTTCGGAGCAATCAAGACAATCAGTGTCACACGACTTTGTTCAAAAAAAAAAAAATATATATATATATATATATATATATATATATATATATATATATATATATATATATATATATATATATATATATATATATATATATATATATATATATATATATATATATATATATATATATATATATATATATATATATATATATATATATATATATATATATATATATATATATATATATATATATATATATATATATATATATATATATATATATATATATATATATATATATATATATATATATATATATATATATATATATATATATATATATATAAAAGCCCGCTAAGTAAAAGAAAAGAATAGCTGAAAAGCAAATGCTTAGGCAAAAATTAGGGCATCTCGCTGGACTTCAAAAAGAAAAATCGAAAAGAACTCTGAAGAGTCAGTCCAGACAAAAATTAGGGAATCAAAAGAATGAAAAAGAAAGGATTATAAAAAAGAAAAATCCTCAAACAAGGACGAAGTCGTGTAGATACAGACACCGAAACGAAAAAGGAGTAACTGTCACTCCGAAACACCTTGTGAATTTTTTAACCAGTTGTTCCCAATGTTCGACATGCCTCTCGAAGAGGCGAGCGCTCAAGCTAAGTTAACTGGACTTTAGGATCGGAGATCATCACGTAGAAGGGGTGGGTACAAATCATAATTTGAGCCAAATATCCTTTGTTTCACGAACCGTGAACCCGACCACGATACAACCCTTAAAAGACCTAATTGAGGCAGGGTTTATTCTGAAAGCGCATTCCGATAAGGTTGAGTAACCTGACTCCTTCATGATTTGCTAATCATATCCTTATTGTATTTTTTCCATGATCACATCAGCACTACGTTTGAACTCTTTAGTTCATTCGTCACTCACTAGCATGACACGTAAATGAGTGACAGTACATTTTTTCGAAATTTGCATGAACACTGCATTAGAATTACCATTCGTGAATAAACAATTTTAATTGCAGGTCAGTAGCTGATACGAAGGAACTTCAACAGGGAATAGTCAATCAGGACTGAATCGTCAGAGGTCTGGATCAGAATGGTATGCTGCGAAGCCCTGTAAATCTGGGGCATTGACTTCCTGTGAGTTTGGAATCAGTTTGTCTGAGGACAAGTCCCGGAGTATCAGTTGATTATGGGGCAGTTTATACAAGAAGCGGTTGATCGGAAGTGAACCTTCTCGAGACCCAATCAGGGGCAGTTATCTAGAATTCTTGCGGTTTGAGGGCAGATCCCTCCAGTGTTCAATCAGAGCATGTTGAGTCGCTCATCGCTCGTTCAGGGGCAAACTACTTCAGAGATATTGAAGCCAACCATGCTGAGAGTTGACTAATGAAGGATGAATTCTTCCGTCGTATAGATGTTGGGGCAAGCCATCTGAAGATTGTCATGTTGCCAGCTGCTTTCTGTCCAAAATAAATTTTCCCAAGAGTCAGATTGGGGCAAGTGGAATCATACTGGGGCAAGTTGTTCAAATGAGTTTATTCGCCCTAGCAAGAATTGAGTGTCGGGGAATCGCGCCATTACCCTGCCACGACCTGAGCCTTATGAAGAAGCCTTGTTGTCATTGGATTGTTATCCTACAGCCTAACCTGTTACTCGGCTCCATTATTGGTAGTCTGTATTCTCTGTGTCGACGTTGTTGAATCAGGATTGTTTCTCAGTAGAGATGCGCAGTTTGAGATTGTTTACCCTGAGCAGTTTGAGACTGCAGCAAATTGAGATGGCATTTATCCCTTATCAGAGTAGGGTCAAGACTAGCCTCGGTAGGGCGGGATTGATATTCCCGGAAGAGTATGGCCATCCCAAGCATTGAACGTTGATTAGCCTGATGTGCTATTTTCCCAAGTGGGTTAAGACTGAAGCCTTCCCTGACCAGCAGATTTGGGTTCATTTCCCCAGCAGTGGAACTGATGCAATGTTGTACCCCCACAAAGTCCGAATGTGACTCCCTTTCCTCCCGAGTCTAGGTCATTGACTCATTCCTTAAGCAGAGGTCGGCGGTGATTCCCTCATTAAGTAACCTCCAGACGGGTAAATTTTGATGTCAGCCAGAGAAGAGTTATTTCTCAGCAGATTGCTTCGTACCCTATAAGGACTTAGGGTGTTCAAAAAAAGAACGTTTAGGGTTGTCTTCCTCGGTGAAGTGAGGGTCGAGTTCAGTGATCGATTGTTGTCTTCCGCAGATGTCAGAGGTGTTTCCTTGATAGGATCAGTACAACTCCAATAGAGTTGTACCATGAGCATCTAAGGACTGATATCCCCAGCAGTGTTGATACACAGGTATTCCTCATCAGACTTGATAGTCCAGTAAGTGTTACCCAGAAGGGTCAGGCCCCGTGAGACGTGTGCAAGAGTTATCCTCAGCGTGTTAAGATTGATATCGACAACAGAGTGTAGCCCTTTTCCCCAGCGAGAGGATAGCACTTCCCCAGGCAGAGAGGATTCTCTTCCCCAAGCAGACGCATCTTGAAGGAACGTCATCTTCTCAGCTGAGTCGCGCGCCGAAGCTCGTATTCTTCCCCAGCACCGGGTCACAAGTGCAGATTTCGTGGAAATGTTCGGGTGCCGAAGCGCGTGTTTTCCCCAGTAAAGTCGCCGAAGCAGGTGTCTCCCCCAGCACCGGGTCACAAGTGCAGGATTCGTAGGAAACCGTTCATACGCCGAAGTATGCAGTAACTGATGGTGCCAGACTGAAGTCTCCCGCGGAATTGAGATTCCCCCACCCAGAGTCATACCCTCTCCTGAAGCCGGATGATTCCCTCTTCCCCAGTAGAGTGTTGGAACAGCTGAGGCTGTATTCCTCTGCAGAGTTGTGCTCTCCCCCGAAGTCGGATGACTCCTTCTTCCCCAGCGGAATTGAAATTCCTCATCAGAGTCGTACTCTCCAGTGAAGTAGAATGATTTCTCTCCCTGGCTGAGTCCGCAAACCCCCAAGAGAGATGAATCCTTGGAAGCAGTGGGGACCATGAGTGGATTTTCCCTAGCAGAGCATTGAACAGCTGATGTTGTATTTCCCCCAGAGTTGTACTCTTCCCAGCGAAGCAGAATGGCTTCTCCCTCCTCAGCCGAGTTTGCAGATATCCAAGAGAGCCGAATCCTTGGAAGGCGATCAGATCATGATTGGTTTTTCCCCAGTGGAGTGTTGAGCAGCTGAAGTTGGTCCCCCACAGAGTTATCATCCCCAGAAGAGTAGCCGAGACGGCCACGCAGTTTATTCTCGCGATTGATATCACTTTCTCTCAGCAGGTCCAGGTTCTCGTAGAGCTTCGTTCCCCTGCAGCAGTCAACTGAAGTTGTTTTCCCTGCAGCAGTCAACCGAAGATCATTTCCCCAGACGGAGTCTAATTGATATTGGCATGTCCACGTTCTCCTCAGCAGGATGATTCCTCTATCTGAGTAGTTCTTTCTCCTTGACAGGAGGATTTCCCCCTCGGCATTTATTTTGCTGACGGGATTGCATCATTGTGCATGATGGCATAGCATTTATCATAAACGCATAGCATTTACACCGTGCGGAGCATGGCGCCGAAGCATATGCATAATAAACATGATCTAGGTTGCTACCGTTCTTGTTTTGCAGGTGTTCCGCCGAAGGATCAGTGATTCAGGATGGTTCCTGATATTCTCCCCCAGCGAAGTCTTCAGTTCAAAACGATTCTTGAATTCCCCAGCAAGGCCGTTTGCTTAAGATGATTCTTAAGACCTCAGTGCAGTCTCCCGAGTTGGTTGCTCAAATTGATACCTAGAGTCCCCGACGAAGAGCGCCCAGGACGATTCCTGAAACTCCAAGAGAGCCGAATCCGTGGAAGCTGCTCAGACTGTGATTGGTTTGTCCCCAACAAGAGTTGCCCAGGATAGTTCCTGGAATCCCCAACAAAGTGTTTGCTCAGAACGGTTATCAGTTCAAGATGATTATTGCAGTCCTCAGCAGAGTTGATTTATCCAGAATGAGTTTTGGACCCCCGGAGCGGAGTTACGTGATAGTTCTCCAAATTCCCCAGCGGCGAAGTGTCATTCCCAGCAGGTTTTCCAACGGCGAAGTTAGAATCTCTCCTGAAGACTCCATGATCGAGGTCTGACCGTGTTAATGAAGCGGTATGATCGGCTACGTATTACCGGTTACCGTGTGACCAATTCCCCAATGAAGTTTCTCCACTTTGACGGCGAGGTCAGATGTTTGTTTCCAGCGGTGAGGTTGGATGTTTGCTTTGACGGCGAGGTCAGATTATGTTTGTTTCCAGCAGTGAGGTTGGATGTTTGCTTTGACGGCGAGGTCAGATTATGTTTGTTTCCAGCGGTGAGGTTGGATGTTTGCTTTGACGGCGAGGTCAGATTATGTTTATTTCTAGCGGTGAGGTTGGATGTTTGCTTCGACGGCGAGGTCAGATTATGTTTGTTTCCAGCGGTGAGGTTGGATGTTTGCTTTGACGGCAAGGTCAGATTATGTCTGTTTTGGCGACGATGTCAGAAGATTATGTTCGACGGCGATGTCAGACTCTTTAAATCCCTGGCAGAGATGATGTTTGTACGATGGCGATATCGAGTGTCTCTCAGAGTGATGTTTGTTTCTGGAAGCGGGGTCAGATTCTGTTTTCCAGCGGCGATGTTGGGTATGCCAGATGATTTAGTTCTCCAGCGGCGATGCAGGGTATTTTGACTGTCCAACGGCGATGTCAGATTTAGTTCTCCAGCGGCGATGCGAGGTATTTTGATTGTCCGACGGCGATGTCAGATTTAGTTCTCCAGCGGCGATGCGGGGTATTTTGATTGTCCGACGGCGATGTCAGATTTAGTTCTCCAGCGGTGATGCGGGGGTATTTTGATTGTCCGACGGCGATGTCAGATTTAGTTCTCCAGCGGCGATGCGGGGTATTTTGATTGTTCGACGGCGATGTCAGATTTAGTTCTCCAGCGGCGATGCGGGGTATTTTGATTGTCCGACGGCGATGTCAGATTTAGTTCTCCAGCGGCGATGCGGGGTATTTTGATTGTCCGACGGTGATGTCAGATTTAGTTCTCCAGCGGTGATGTTGGGTATTTTGATTGTCCGACGGCGATGTCAGATTTAGTTCTCCAGCGGCGATGCGGGGTATTTTGAGTGTCCGACGGCGATGTCAGATTTAGTTCTCCAGCGGCGATGCGGGGGTATTTTGATTGTCCGACGGCGATTTCAGGTGGTTTAGTCTTCCAGCGGTGATGTTGGGTGTTTTGGTTGCCTGAAGACGATGTCAGAAGAAGTTAACGTGGATAACTGACGGCGATGTCAGATCAGTATTTCCCCAGCTAGTTGTCGTGCAGCTAGTATTGCAGTATTCGAAGATTTGTTCCCCGCAGAGTATCGTGTGCTCGTGCAGTTGGCAAATTTTCGGGTTTACCGGTATTCAACCGTCTCGCACCTTGATTGGCTGAGAGCCGTTCGCTTCTCACCCAGTCAGGTTCAAGCCGTTTGAATAGGGGCAGCTGTTGCACCCCAAAATTTGACCAACATTTATTTACCCATCAAGTGTTTGAAGGTTGATACCTTCATCAGAAAGTTCAAGAGATCCTCAGAGGAATTGGTTGAAACCAAGGTTGTGTGTCTCATAGCTTGAGAGTTGTGGGAGCTCCTCAGATGATTCTGAGACTTTAAAAAATAGACTTGAAGCTTTGAGAAATCCTATGAGATGTATTGAAATCCATCATGAAGCCCAGAGAGGTCATTGCGCAAGAATTCAGAAGATTCAACCATGAATGGTAGAATTAGGGTTTTGACTGGGTCAATCCTAGGTCAGCTGATGTTTTGGAGAGGGTTGAGACCTAATCCAAGGGCCATGAGATCATGGAATGATGTATGGAGATACTATAAGGATGATTCCTAGACCAACTCATCATGATTGAGGAGTTTGAGAAGTTTTAAGCTAGGGTTTCTAAGGATTGTCAGTGTAAAATCCCCTAGTTTGATCCCTATCTTCCAGGCAGTTTTAGCTCAAGATATGATTGTTATCTCATTTTCCCCACAACATTAATGTTGTAGAGCTTGTTCTTAGCTTTAATTTGAGTGGTAGAAGTCCTTGATAGGATGTGCAGAGCTCAAGTTATGGTTTTGACAAATTACAGGTCATCTGAGGTATGTGAATCTGGGTCCCTGAAAGGCACCCAACTTGCAGACAACTTTTTCCCTAGTAGGATGATTCCTATGATCTCTTGTCCAACATGAATGTTGAAGATCATCTTCTTAGCTTTCTAGAGAGTACTAGAAGTCCTTGATAGGATTTGTAGAACTCAACTTATGGCTTTGACAAGCCAAGGGTATTTTGGTCATTTTGAACTTATAGGTCATTTCAAGCATATGGCCATATCTCCTACTTCCATGCTTCAAATGGAAAAACCTTCAGCATTAAAGTTGCTTAGAATGATGTTTTAAGACTAGTAGGGTGGTCATGAGATGTTGGAAAGGATCATAAAAAAAAGTGATAAAAATAGCCTAAAAATGGGACATAAGTTAATTCAAGTGAAATGGAAAATCACAAAATCCAAGCTATAAACCCTAACCATGGCATATGATAGGTCATTTTGACTCCCAAGGACATTTTAAGAACAATGGTTCAGCCACAATTTTGATTTGAGGCTTAAATTTTGGAGTTGCTTTGTAAAAGTCTTACTTGCATAATGGGGTACCTAGCCAAATCAAAGAAAAGCTTAATAAACAAGGTGTTTAAGCTTTGTATCTTGTCCAAAATACCACTTAAGGAGAAAATCAAGTTAATTACTCAAGTTATAGGGTTTTTGTCATGATATTTCATGTGGTGAGAATGGAAGTGCAAAATATCATTTCATGAAAGTTCAAGTTCCTACTAGATTGATCTAGATGATTCTAGACCCTTCTAAACATCTCTATATATTGATTACACTTTCCATTGGTGAAAGGTTGGTGATTGTTGATGTTCATGGTGGTAGAAAAAAGAGTTTGAACCAAAACTTTCCATTTTGCAAATTGTATTGAAACTCCACTTTTCTCTTCATTACCCTTCCACTTTCTTCCACAAACCATCTCCATAAACATCCCTGAACATGTTCATGCTGGAGTGAGCCACCATTGTTGAAGAATTGGAGCTTTCCAAGTGAAGTTGCAAGAGATCAAAAGGGATTGAATCTGAAGATACAAGCCATCTCCATCAAATCTTGTGCAAGAAGAGTGTTATTCATCACCTAGGGACCATTTGTGAAGATCTACAAGGATTGATTCGAAGCCTTTCAACATCCACCATTGCAAGAGGCAAGGTATGCAAAACTGTTCTTACCTCTCACTTTAGGCATGGCTAGGATTAGTTCTTGTTGGAAAACCATTAGTGACCATTAGGTGATTAATCATGGGAAGTTATAGAGCCATTGGTGAAGATTGAAAATTGGACATGATTCTTTAATGGTCAAGAACTCATTGGATAGAGAGTATTATTTCGTGTGCTATAGCTTAGGATGATGAGCATAACATGAGGATTAATTATATACAAAGATTGTTGAGTTTTATGATGGTAGAAAATTGAAGAAAGTTTGGATCCATGGAGTTGTGTGGTTCGGTTTGCATGGTGTAGTTAATTTCAACGAAATCCAAAGGCATGGTTGTATTCTACATAAAATTCTAGTCAAGTTTGGTTCTTGGATCATGCAATTTGATGAAGAAATGAGAGAGAACAAGTGGTGGAAAGTTCATGCATGAGATTGTATTTTCATGGTGTTACTACAAACCCTAGATGGACCAAGGAAGAAGATATAATCTAGACCATTGATTGTATGTGGACTTGTTGACTTGGAAGACCATCCTGCGGCTGAGATTTTATTAAACTTTAAAAAATCATATAAAATTGAAAAATGCATATTTTTAATGAGACTTTTTTTCCCAATTTTCATTTTCTGTCTAGAAAATTATAAAATCATAAAATAGCCATTTTATTCCAGTTTTATATTTTTTGCACATTTTTACTTTTAATTGCTTTTTTTAATTCTTTTAGTTGGTATACTAACTTGTAGAATTTAATTAGGGTAGTTCCCTTAGGATTTTTAGTTCAATTTTTTTAGGATAATTAGATGAATAGTTTAGGGTCCCCCTGAATTAATTTCATAATTTTGTGATAATTTTTAGGGTAGTTTTAATTAGGTAGTTCTTAGTAGTATAGAATTTGATTAAAACTTTAGCATAGGATCATAACAATTTTAGATTTAGGTTTTATAGGGCAATTTAGTCTATGGGGAATATATGGGACTTAAGGGTAGTTATTTAGGGTCCCCTAGCATTTATATTAGGATTTAATAGAATAATATACTATTTTTAGTCGATTTTTGAATTGAATGATTGTTTGTGTGGCCTTTAGGGCAAGTTTTGTTAGTTTGCTTTGCTTTGGGGTATTCCTTTGATTGGAGGAGCTTGGCATCTCATTGTGGGGCTTAGTGGAGCATACTAGAGGATTGGAGGAGGCATGGATTGAAGGCCTGGTTTAGGAGCTTGCTCTCTTTCTGTGAGGTTTGAGACCCTGGAGTCTGAGGGAAGTTCATGGTACTTTCCTGAGGAAGGCACTATGGATGTCTTTCATTCTTTCTTCTCACCTCTTTCCCAAGTATCCAATGATGTTGGAGCCTTCATGTGAGTTTAGTTTCTCCTGAGGAGGAATGTAAACTGATCACAGTTGTTGAGCCACATGGGATATGATTCCTAAGTGGAAGCCCCCTAGTACTTTCCTGAGGAAGGCACTATGGGTCTGTTCACTTAGTTCCCTTAGTTCATGTAGGATTTCTCAAGTATCCAATGATGTTGGAGCCTTCATGTGAGTTTAGTTTCTCCTGAGGAGGAATGAAAACTGATCACAGTTGTTGAGCCACATGGGATATGATTCCTAAGTGGAAGCCCCCTAGTACTTTCCTGAAGAAGGCACTATGGGTCTGTTCACTTAGTTCCCTTAGTTCATGTAGGATTTCTCAAGTATCCAATGATGTTGGAGCCTTCATGTGAGTTTAGTTTCTCCTGAGGAGGAACGTAAACCGATCACAGTTGTTGAGCCACATGGGATATGAGTCCTAAGTATAAGCCTCCTAGTGCTTTCCTGAGGAAGGCACTATGAGTCTGCCTACTTAGCTCCCTTTCTTTGGTAAGCTTGTTTTGAAGTTTGAAGACTGGGATTGATTTCTCTTGATTAGGGTTTTTCTTTAGGGCTTTGCTTAGAGGTAGATTAGGGTTTTGTTTTTAGGGTTAGGATTAGGGAGAGCTTAGATGTAGATAATTTCTTTCTCAAGCATCGATGGCATTTCATTTCTTTTAGCATGTTGTTTATTTTTCAGTATGATTACTGTTATTTCATGACTGGCTTGAGGTCGAGACGAGCTTGTGGAGGCTGAAGCCCCACACACATTTCCTCCCTCACTTGCATTGCATGCATTTTACTGTTAAGCTGATGCTTTGTATGTTTTGGTGTATCATTGACATGATCCCTTAGGACTCTCATTTCCTTTGATAAGGATTTGATGATAGACTTTTAGGTTGAAACCTATGCATGACAACTTCTAGGAGTTCCCTGTTCAAACCTCAACCATAGGATGAATCCATGGCATGATAACAGTAGGACTTGATAGTCTCCCTCCTAGTTGGGCCTGTTCTCTTCTCATCTCAAAACAGTTTAAGATACAGTAATCATGAATGATTTCTTTCGTATGTTACGAGCCTTAAGCTATCTGAGAAAGGATTGTGGGAGAGTTCCTTTTCCACAGTCTGGATGTTTAGTATGGTACCCTTTGGGTGACATGCAACGCATTCACTCTCAGGTCATAGTCTCTAGTGCGGTTGAAATCGCAAACACAATAAAAAACACTTCTTTCAAAACAGGAAATAAACCGTAGTTTCCCGAACTACGTGAGCTCTGATCTCTCATGCCTGTTGAGAGTACGTAGGCACAAGATGGCGAAGTCTTGGCGAGCTACCTTCCCCCACAATCCTTCGTAGGCCGAACTACGTTGATTCTGATTTCTCATTCTCTGATGAGAATACGTAGGCATAAAGTGCGACGCTTTGCCGAGTCATTTTTCTTTTCTTTTTCAGCCAGCCTTGATAGGTAGATAGAATAAAACCAACCCGTCGAGTACGACGGACGTGAGGGGTGCTAATACCTTCCCCTTGCGTAACCGACTCCCGAACCCAGACAATGGTTGCGACGACCTTGTCTTACCCTTATTCGTCAGGTTTTTCCGATCGTTTCCTTTCCCGCTCTGAGGGATAAATAACGAAAGGTGGCGACTCTTCTATCATGTCGGCACCTTATTTTCGCGAAAGCGACACCATACCTTTCCCGTTTTTTGCGAGGTTTACTTCGAGCGTTTCCTTTCCCTCCGTTGGGATAAATAACGCACGGTGGCGACTCTTCTGTCAGCCGGCGCCGATTTTCGCAGTAGCGTCAGCTGGCGACTCTGCTGGGGATCCAACGTCCCCTGGCTGCTAAGGACTGCGATAGTCCCCATGCATGTGGGATCCAACGTCCCCTAAGAGAGTCAATCCTAGCGCTTGTTTGCTTGTCTTTTGGGTGTTTATTTTTTTTATCGCTATTATCTATTGCCGTTGTGCTGGGGAGGGTGATATTTTGAGTGATAGTCGGACCTGGGCTGCTTGAGTATGCATTTAGACGTAGTTGTGGAGATTAGTGGGCGAACCTGTCTGCTGAGCAGGCAGAGTGTCCCCACGAAATCCGCGCTCAGACGAGGTTCTCTCCGAGGTGCTTCTCTAAGGTCTTGAGGATCATAGGGGAGTCCAGACGTGAGGATTGTCGACTCTGGGGACCGATCAATTGGAAGTCAGCTAAGTGAGGCCTCTTCATGAGATGACGATGCCACTCCTTATGGGAATCGTATCATTCCTCATGAAAGTCTGTGACGCTGACGACCGCATAGGATGCCGTATCTTAGGTCCATACCCGTGAGTGGGGGGGGTTTTCTTTTTTTGCGAAACCTTGACTTCCAGACTACCAGCTATCCTGGCGTTCTCTTTTAGAGAGAACATACTCCGTCAGCAGTGCAGTGGCACTCAGCTTGTTGTGTGGGGGCTGTGATCCCGTGTTTGTTGCATTGCATTGCATTTGCATAAGCATCTTTGCATCATATTGTATAGCATTTCTCCAGCTAGCCAGAGTTCTGATCCATCCTTTGTTTCCTGAAGGTGAGTACCCGGAGTTTGGATTGAGCAACTGTTGATTGTTAGAAGACGGCCAAGGGGTTGAAACGGATCAAGCAGAATCAAGCAGTGTAGTCAGTTGAAGATCGTTGGTAGCTATGTCTGAAGGCAATTTCCAGTCTCCTAGCGCCTTGTCAGGGTTCACTGTAACGACCAATCCTCTGTATGATTCCACGTCTGACGAAGGCATTCCGCAAGTGAATAACCTTACTGCATCTCAGCTTGTGCAGACTTCTGTTAGAGGCCAAAATCTGCACCAACAGCTTGTCATCCCAAGTGAACGTTCTTCTTCAGATGCCGCGAATTATCAGAATGTTATTCCTGCTGGTTTGATCTCCCGAAGAGAAGTTCCGATAGTGAGGACTAATGATCCATTAGCTCTTGTGCAAGCTAAGAGGTTGCACGCATTGGAGAAGCAAGTCGAAGCCCTGGAAGTTAAGAACGATGTTGGTCTCAATGCTTCAGATATGTGCTTGGTTTCTAACCTGGTGTTGCCTCCTAAATTCAGAGCGCCGAAGTTTGAAAAGTATAAAGGAGATAGCTGTCCGAGGCTACATTTGGTGATGTTCTGCAGAAAGATGACTTCGTTTGTGCAAAACGACAAGTTGATGATTTACTGTTTTCAGGACAGTTTGATTGGGGCATCTCTACGTTGGTATATGCAGTTAGAGAAGGATCAGATTCGATCATGGATGGATTTAGCTAGAGCTTTCCTGAAGCGGTATGATTACAATATGTACATAGCTCCCTTTCGCATGGAGTTGCAGTCTTTGTCTATGGGGATTAATGAACCTTTCAAAAAGTATGCTAGAAGATGGAGAGATTTTGCTTCCAGAGTGGAACCACCGATCCCTGACCGAGAGTTAGCAGGCATGTTCGTAGACTCATTGCAAAGCCCGTACTTTGAGAGATTGCTTGGAGTTTCGCTGAACTTCTCCGAATTAGTGGGAGTTGGAGAACGTATTGAGAATGCTATAAAGATTGGAAAAATCCAGGTTGATTCAAGCGGTCAGGCTAGTGAAACTGAATCTCTTTGCGACCATCAGAACGAAGAAGGAGTTGTGATCAATGCCATCATGCCAGATGTTGGGTATCCTCGAGATGAATTGGTGAAATCTGTTGGATCAGTATCTCCTGTGCCTTGTTATGCTGGACAGACAGCTGTGCCTGGGGCACCATATCAGGAGTCTTATGTCGCTTCCCCTGCAAATCAGCGAACTCGTGGCCGAGGTTATCAGACTCAGCGTCAGAATCAGAACAGACCTCGTAGCAATTCGGAACGAAGGAATGCCCCTTTCCACCCAGTTCCTGTGTCGTACAGTCAGCTTTTGCCACAGTTGGTCCAGAGTTCTTTGGTGGAGCCGAAAGCTCTCAAGCCCGTGCCAGAACCTTACCCTCCTGGGTATAATCCCCATGTTCAGTGTGGTTATCATGGTGGCTCACCGAGGCATGCCACTGAAGATTGTAAAGCGTTTCAGGCGAAGGTACAACAGTTGATCGACCAAGATTGCATTTCTTTTCGAGAAGGACTTCTGTTTGTTCATACCAACCGCTCAGTTGTCTAAGCTCGTAGACTCGGAAAGTATTCCCCAGCAAAAGCCAGTGATCCAGACAGGCAGGCGCCTTCAGCATTGGCAGTCCTCAGACTTTATATCATTTGCATTAGTAGTTTCTTTTCTGTTAGTTACTACTTGCTTTTAAACATTGTATGTTTCGAATGGTAATAATAATGAAGTGACTATGCATTTTTCTGAATTAATCATGTCGCTGTCGCTCATTTACTGCATTGCACTGGCACTTGCATTCTATTCACTCCACTTTATCACTGTGACTAGCAAAGATTGGAGGGAGGATGACGGACTAAACTCATAACCGATGATCGTATGCTTTCAGATAAGACCTTACCGATGACGTACAAGGCATTGTTTCAAATCCCCCAAACACTGGAGATATAAGGAGTTAGTCCCTTGTTAACCACTTCGAGCCAAGAAGTAGAAGTTTTTCGAACTTTTAAACCCTCACATCTTAACCCGGGGCAGGGTAGTTGTCAGTTAGCTTGACCGAGCATTCAAGTCTTACAGAGGAGTGTTGTCTTTCGAGGACCAATCAATTTATACCTTTCAAGAGGTCATACCTCACCAATCAGGAGTGAGACAGTTACAATCCTTTCGGAGCAATCGAGACAACCAGTGTCACACGACTTTGTTCCAAAAGAAAGAAGAAAGAAAGCCCGCTAAGTAAAAAGAAAGAAAAAGCTGGAAAGCTAATACTTAGGCAAAAATCAGGGCATCCCGCTGGACTTCAAAAGAAAACGAAAACTCAAAAGGAGTCAGTCTAGGCAAAAATTAGGGAATCAAAAGAACGAGAAGGAAAGGATATCAATAGAATTTTTTTCCCCAGCGAGTCACAAAGTCGTGTACACAGACACCGAAAACGAGAAGGAGTAGCTATCACTCCGAAAAACCATGTGAGTTCCTTAGTTGTGGTTCCTACCAGTAAACATACCTCTCGAAGAGGCGAGCGCTTGTGCCAGGTTAACTGAACTTTAGGATCGGAGATCATCACGTAGAAGGGGTGGGTACAAATCAAAGTTTGAGCCAAATATCTTTTGTTTCACGAACCGTGAACCCGACCACGATACAACCCTTAGAAGACCTAATTGAGGTAGGGTTTATTCTGAAAGCGCATTACGATAAGGTTGAGTAACCTGACTCTTTCTTGACTTGCTAGTCACATCCTTGTTGTGTTTTTCACTGACCACGTAAGCACTACGTTTGAACTCTGGTTCATTCGTCACTCACAATCATAGCATGTAAATGAGTGACAGCTCAAAATTTTTTCAAAATCTGCATGAACACTGCATTAAGATTACCATTCGTGAATAGACAATTTTAATTGCAGGTTAGTAGTTGACATGAAAGAAATTCCAACAGGGAATAATCGAGCAGGACCGAATAATTCAGCAGTCTGAACCAGAATGGTGTATGTTGTGAAGACCTGTGAATCCGGGGCATTGACTTCGAGTAAGTTCAGAATCAGTTAGTCTGAGGACAAGTCCCGAAGCTTCAGTTGATCAGGGGTAGTTTGCTTGAGAAGAAGTTGATCAGAAGTGAGTCTTCTCGAGAGCCAATCAGGGGCAATCATGCAGAGCGTTGAGATTTGAAAGCAGATACTCCAGGTGGATAATCAGATCGGGTTAAGTCGCTAGAACGCTCATTCAGGGGCAAGTCACTGCAGAGAGTGTTGAAGCCGACTGGGTTGATAGGGATTTTTATGGAGATTAAATTCTGTTGTCGTATAGATACCGGGGCAAGTAATCTCGAGGTCGTCTCGTAGCAAGTTGTTCAGAGCAAGTACTCCCAAGAGTTAGATTGGGGCAAATTGATTTGTACTGGGGCAAGTTGTTCAAACCAGTCTGTTTCTCCCCAGCCGGAGTTGAGTATCGGGGAATCGTGTCATTACCCTTATCAAAAACCTTAACATTTCGAAAAAGGCCTTGCTATCGTTGGATCATGTCACACCCTCATTTTCACCGTTAGACTTTTATACCCTACATTCGGCATATCATACATCATTCTATTGTGTATCGAGCATGCGGGTTCACAAGGTACGAACTAGGCCATTTGGTTGTAACTTGTCTATTTTCGGACTACATGAAAAAAGGTTCATCACCTAAGGTTTGATCTGAGGAAAAATTCTACTCATGAAAATTTTGGCAAGGGGAAGTTACTTGACAAAATACAAGGATATTCAAGATAAATATTAATAGACATGAATGCTAGGCCAAATCCAAAGCTCCTTCATACATGTTTATTTTTATGGCATAAGTGGAGTGCAAATTATTAAGGCATGAATCAAGATCATCAATGCATAATTCAAGATTTCATTTTTAAGCACATGAGGGAATCCATCATCCAAAATTCAAGATTCATGAATGGAGATAAAAATAATACTAAGAGGAATTTTGTGACATTACAATCATGTAATTTGTTACAAAAATTCCAACTCTAGATAATGTTTAGAAATTAATCTATTTCTAAATCTTCATTCAAGTCTTTAATCAAATCTATGATATGGTACTCTTCATACTACACCATTTTTTTTTCATGTGCTACATTATGCTCACAAACATCCAAGAAATATGCAAGAATTAAATCAACATTGGAATGTTTATGGGCCAAAATTATGCATGTTCAATCATAGGCAAAACAGCCCCATGCAAGAGTTGAAGAATTACTACATGTCACAAAATCAAGAGGACAACATGTACTATGTTACAAGATCATTTTTTATGTCACAAAGTCAAGGAAATAGCATGCAAATGATATATTTACTTGCTAAATATCAGTTTGCAAATGCTGTCAAAGAGTGGTAACAATTGGCTACATGGCAAGATACAAAGCAATACCATCCAAGAGACTAATGGGCAAAAAGAGGGATAGTTGTATAGTATGCTACAACAGAAAAATGCAGCAAGTCATACTAGAAATAGAAGGGAAAAGTGGGGCTGCACAAAAGGAAGAAAAAGGCATTGCCAAGAATGGAAAGTTGGTGATGAAAAGGTGTGCAAAGTGTGTGGCTTTAGGACAACAGAAAAAGTTGACAGAAAAGGTGGAAAATGGGCTGCAAGCAAGCATAGAAAACATAGTATTCCTTACTATCAAAACAGAACACAACACAAGAAGCAAGCAGAGTAGAGACTACACATAGAGAGCAAAGAGTAAGAGCAAAAAACCAGAAAATAGTTAACAAGAAACCCCAAAAAAACAGAAAAAAAAAAAAAGAGTGAGATAGAGACACAAGAGGATCATTGAGAAACCAAACCTTCACAACATAGAGTGAAGAGGGGAGAGCACATCCAACAAAGGTCATTGGAGTACTTGCAAGAAGGATAGAAAGCTCTTGGTATCCATTTCTTCAAATCTTTCTCCTTTTATTCTTTGCTTTTATATTCATTTCATTCACTCTTTTATGTGTTGTTGAACTGTATATCATGTAAGATCCCCTAAGGGACTAAGAAACCATCCTCAAGGAACCACAAAAACGAAACGAAAACATAAAAAAAAATGTGAGATTTCGACCTGGACCAGCAACACGGGCCGTGTCACACGACACGGCCGACCGTGTCACACGACACGGCCGACCGTGTCACACGACACGGCCGACCGTGTCACGCTACTGTATGAAGTTTTTTTCCCCAGGCCTTGCAACACGGGCCATATCACACAACACGGCCGAGCGTGTTGCATCACTGTTTCAACTTTTTTCACTCGTGTCACACCACTGTTTCCTCCATATTTTTTTACCGGTTTTACCTTAAAAAAAATTTTTTCAAAGAGCCGTGTCACACCACTGTTTCCTCCATATTTTTTTACCGGTTTCAACTTCGTGCCGTTTTTTTTTTGTGTCTCGATTTTTTTGAGCCGTGTGGCTTATGTTTGTATGATGTTTGTATGTGAATATTGTTATGGCCCTTGTTGACCTTTGTTTCCAAAAACTATTTTTAAAAGTAAACTCTCGATTTTATCGAGCCATTTTTGACCATGTAAGTCGGATGCCTTGTGCACCGCCATCGACCTAAATCGCATCACTTCAAATATATTTACAAGCAATAAATCTTGATCCAACGTCAAGTGTTTCTCTTTTCGCATAAAAATACAAAAAAAACACAATAAAATATATGATTGGAATTATGCACCATGAACTTTAAAGTGGTGGAGAAGGAATGAGAATGGAACCCTCCTACACTCATTCCGAATGTTTCGAATACAAGGCGCTCGACTTGGTTATTCGAGACATTCATCTCTATCCAAAGTCTTTTGTATAATCCTAGTCAAGAACACATTTTCTTCAAAAAAAAACTAAAAACAACATCAACTCATCAAACTATTTTTGCCTTAGGGCGTCAATCCAAAAAAACCTTTTTCAAGGTATAAAATCAACCAACAAACAACAATTTCATAAAGCCTCCGAACTACGGAGCTCTGATTCTTCACTTCTTTTAAGTGAGGATACGTAGGCACAAGGGCCACAATCCTTGGCGAGCATTAAAATAAATAAACCAATCCCTCTTTTCCTTAAAAAAAGCAAACTTTTAGAATAAAACACCCATTCACACGAAATAACCTAGGAGGTTCCCATCGAGTACGATGGATGCGAGGGGGTGCTAATACCTTCCCCTCGCATAACCGACTCCCGAACCCTAAGACTTGGTTGCGATGACCACGCTCTTTTCCCAAAGGTTTTATCGCTATTTCCCTTTCCCCCCGTGGGATAAATAAAATCCGGTGGTGACTTTGTGTCATTTTTCGCGTAGCGACAGATCATTGACCTACAGTTTAAACCTGTTACGTGTCAGGAACCAGTTATTTCCAAAGTCCAGTTCTCGCCTGGCAAACCGGTAACCAGTTCTCGTCTGGCCCACCCTTCTGTAAGCATCAGTTCCCGTCTGGTGTAGTTTATTATAAGCATCAGTTCCCGTCTGGTGTAGTTTATTGTAACCAGTTCTCGTTTGGGCCATCGTTTCTTCAAGTGTTGTATCAGTTCTCATCTTGTACATGTCGTTGCTAAATCAATTCTCGTCCGATAACCTATTTTCCTATCAGTTCTCGCCTGGTAGTCTACCTTTGAATACTAGTTCTCGTCTAGTATTTTCCATATCTTCCACTATGTACATAATCCATGTTTATCCTGAACCAGAAAAACAAAAAACCTGAAGGTATCTGACATTCCCAATGACTCGCATGTTGTCATGTTCCCCGATACGAAGCTCGACGGATACCAGTGCTCCGATTAATGTTTGAACTCCTTGTGGATGTTGTTAAATCAGAATTGCTACTCTTCAACAGATGAAAGTTGTGTATTATCGGAAGAATTGAGATTGTATTTTTATCCCGCATCAGAGTAGGATCAGGAGTATCCCCAGTAGATTGAGATTGATATCCGTGATAGAAGAGGCATTTTCAGCAGCGTGCTGCGCGCAGTCGACCCCAGTTTTGATCAATCCCCGTGGAGCACAATCAGTTGTCAATGGTTTGAAGAGAGCATCCCCAAGCAAGGTTGCCATTCCATTTCTCCAGCAGGACGGTTATCCCCAGCAGATTTGGTTTCCCTTTTTCAGCATTTATTTTGCTGAGATGATTCTGTGATATCAAGTTACCTTCAGTGGAGTTGACGTTGCCTTCGGTATTTATTTTGCTAAGTGGTTGCAAACCTGGTGTTCTCTGGCAGGTCGAGCCTGCATTAGCATTTGCATATAGCGTCATAGCATTTATACAAACATATAGCATTTCCATGCCGTCTGGGCCTCACATTTTCAAACAGAACGCATAGCATTTACATGCCATATAGGGCATTGCATCATTTCAGACATACGCACTTCGAAACATGGACCAGGTTGGTTACCTCATGGATTTCGAGTATGTTCCCTGGCAAAGTTGTTGGGTTAAGTTTCTCTTCATCCCCAGCGGAGTGATTCTTCACATTTGGTTGTTACGTCAGCACTGAAAAAAAGATTGGCATGTATCAGATTTCTGAAGCTGCGGCCTGTTGACAGAATGGGTGCCGAGCAGTCGATTCAGAAGTTCCCCAGGAGAATTGTACTCAAGTTCGCTGTGAACTGTGAGATGACAGGATTTGATCCCATAAGAGAGATGGGAATCAAGTTGTTTGATGTCTGAAGCATTATTCCAATACTTGTGGCGTCGCACAGGTGATTGATGTTGAAAAGGAGAGAAATTTTTATCAGATAATTGACCAGTTGTAGCCGTGACAACCAAACTTCAGTTCATTGGAGGCTATTCCTCAAGCAGTTTTGCAGTATATTCCCACGGTTGGCATATTTCAGGGTTTCATTGGTATTCAACCGTCATCTACCTTTGAATGTTTGAAGGCTGAGCGCTCTTCAACCATTCAGGTCCAAGCCGTTTGAATAGGGGCAGCTGTTGCACCCTAAAATTTGACCAACCGGGTCCCGTATTTGGTCCATGTTTCGATGCATGACCGCATTCGCATCCGCATATCGCATACAGTGCATTTTTCAGTTGTTTTGATTTTATCGGGATCACAGCCCTCTCCTCGCATTTCAGGTGTTTTTAATCAGTTTAGATAAGTAGAATCGTATTTTTTGGGAATTCGTGTTATTCCTGGTGTTTTCAGCTCGCGCTGTTATTTTTAGAGATATTTCGGTGTCCATTGTTTTTTACCGGCTACTTTGGTGCGCTCTCGTAGTGTTATTTGTCGTTCTGTGCTATTTTTGTTCCTTTGTGAATTATTGTGAATTTTCTGGATTTTTATTAGATATTATTAGGGTTTTAATAGATTTTTTAATCATTTTAGAATAATGTAGAATATTAATAGTTTTTTTTTATTAATAGATTTTTTTTATATATATAGCTTTAAATCCTTTTTTAGAATTTATAGAGTTTTTTTAGGTTTAATAGTTTTTTTTTATATAGTTTTAATAGAATAATAGCTTTTCTTTTAAATAAATAATATAGATTTTATTAGAGATTTAATAGAGATTTAATAAAATTTTAGATTAATAGAGAATTATTAGAGTTTTTTTAGATTAGTGGAATTATTAGAGTTTTATTAGTTTAGAAATTAATTGGAATTAATAGAGTTTTTTTTAGGTTAATTCTCTTTTTAGGTTTAATTGAGATTTAGTTAGATTAATTAGGTCTTAATCGGTTGTTTAGGTGTTAATTAGGATTTATCAGAATTAATTAGGATTTAGAATAGTTTAATTTTCATTTAGCATCTAATTGAGGTTTTAAATAGTTAATTAGGTTTTCAGTTTTTAATTAGTTTAATTTTTAGCCTTTAATCCATCATTAATCCGTTTCAATTCAGTTTTTTTGGGGTTTATGGTCATTTCGTGGGCCCAAGGCTGTGTTGGAGGCCCATTTCATCTCAGAGTTCAGTCCAAAAATCCTTCCATGGATATAAAGTCTGAGGCCACGTGTTATCTGGAGGAGGCCCCCACATATTCACTGCACATTCACTGCATGTGTGACAACGCAACCCCCACCTTCTCCCTCTCTCTGCCACGCGTACCCCACCTTCTCCCTCTCTCTGCCACGTCCTAGCCACACGTCCTCCATGCAAACATTCCCCGTGACACGCGTCCACACCTGAGTCTCGCCGGTTGCATGGCCGGCGGCCATGCAACCCCCGTCCCCAACTATTTTCGGCCACCCTCAACCAACTCCGGCCGCCATACCAGACACCGGAAAACTGGGAAATCCCAGAATTCTTCACGTCTTCATCTTCTCCGGTCGATCTTCATCACCATCATCCTTCATCAACATGCATCTTCTCCGATCAACTCTCATCATGGATCTTCAACCTTTTCCAGCAATCATCTTCGTTCATCATCAATCCTCAACGTCCTTCCAAACGTTTCACAGAAGTCCTCAAGAAACTCCAGATCCATCCACCACCTTCATCCTCAAGAATCTCCAGATTTTTCAACCTTCTTCAAGATCGTGCAAGATTCATCATCGGTTCACCTGTTTCCAGAAGTTCTTGGAGATACAACATCATCATCCTCTTCGTAGTATTCATCACCAGAAATTACCAAGGATTCATCAGATGCGTCAACACCTAAGGCCTTCATCAAAGATCCGGTCAAGGCTCATCATCTGGATCTCCGATCCTCATCATCTCCAGTATTTTTTCCAGATTTCGCCCTCCATACTCAACATCAATCGTCGTTCGTCAATCTATTTTTCCAGAAATCTACGATCATCATCCTATCTTCAGCGACCTCAAGAACTGCTCCGTTTTCTTCACACGTTCACCGCTCAGCAGATCTTTTAAGATCCGTTCAGCAAGCTCTTCAAAGCTCCTCCGGTAACACATCTACCTCCTTCACCTTCTCTAGTTTTTTTAAGATCGTCATAGTTGAATCTTCGTCAAGGACGTGGACCACGAGTTCTTCAGGAATTCCTTCTAAGGTTGACAAATCGTGGAGTAGTTTGTTACTTTCATTGGACACTACAAGATTCTACAGGTTTTGGGGGATGATAATGGGTTGTGAGTGAGATTGAAAGAGGAAGGAAGGACAGAGTTAGAGAGGAGTTGGAGAAGAGGAAACGGTGGAGGCGCAGGATGAACAGTGCAACGAAGAAGATCTAGGGTTTTTTCTGTGAAGTGGGAATGAGGAAGAAAGGGCTGCCAATTGGGTTGGGCCTCGAGCCCATTGGTTTTTTTTTTTTACTGTCTACACTCCCATTTCCTATTCCCCCCCCCCCCTCCGTGTGTTCTTTGGTGAATATGGGTTGGGCCCAATACGAGATTGCTGGCTGGACTACCCCCGTTCTCACTTCCTGCACCCCCCCCCCCCCCCCTTTTTTTTTTCTCCATTTGTTTTGCTGAAGGGTTTTGTTGGGCTGGGCCCAATTTCTTTTCAGCATTATTTTTGCTGTACCCCCATTTTACTGCCGTGCGCCCCCCCCCCCCCTTTTGTATTTTTCATTTTTTTTCTTCTTATTTTCTTTGTTTAGAGATATTGTGCAAAAAAATGAAAAAGATATATGGAAAAAATATTTTGAAAAAAGAAAAGGGAATATAGAAAAAGAATATGAAAAAATTGTGAAAAAAGAATATTGAGAAAAAATATATTGAAAAAAATAGAGAAAAAGAATAGAGAAAAAATAGTAAAAAATATTAGTGTAGATTTAATATTTTTTAGAGTACATTTTTCATAGAGTTTAGTTTACCTTTTAGAGGTAGTTTTTAAATGTCCATTTGTTAGGGGACTTTTTACACTTTTAGAGATAGTTTTAAAAGTCCATTTGTTAGGGGACTATTTTCCATTTGATTTTTTCCAGGATAGGATAGGATAGTATTTCCTAGGAGTTTATTTTTCCGTATTCAATCATTGTAATCATTTTTCAGAATGTTAATAAAACGAGATTTGAGCTGTGGTCCCGAAAGTAGCCGAACTACAGCTGCTCTGATTTCTCGTACCAGACGAGAATATGTAGGCATAGGATGCGATATCCTAGCGAGCACACTAACAACTAACCTTTTGTTCTCTCGCTGCTGTGCGATCGAGACTTTCCCGCTGACGACTGATGTTACCCCTTTCTCTTGCCCGAGTGCATGTGAGACCAGACCGTTGTTTTTCCCATAGGTTCCCGTACCTGTAAAACCAGTTTGATTTCTCACTGCTGTGTGAGAATACCCAGATTAGCCGTAGTTAGCCTGAACTACGTAAGCTCTGATCTTCCATGCAGTGTGGAAGTACGTAGGCACAAGACGCGAGGTCTTGGCGAGCCAATTTCCCGTATTCCCGAACTACGTTGACTCTGACTTTCTCTCTTGAGAATACGTAGGCATAGAGTGCGACGCTCTATCAAGTCAGTTTCCCTTCCGTTAGATTTAGCAGCCGTAGATAGATTGTTTTGCATCCTGTAGACAACCCAAAGCAAGCGTGGATCTCATCGAGTACGACGGACGTGAGGGGTGCTAATACCTTCCCCTTGCGTAACCGACTCCCGAATCCAGGTTTTGGTTGCGATGACCATACCTTTCCCGTTTTTTGCGAGGTTTACTTCGAGCGTTTCCTTTCCCTCCGTTGGGATAAATAACGCACGGTGGCGACTCTTCTGTCAGCCGGCGCCGATTTTCGCAGTAGCGACATCATGAAATCTTACGAGTTACGATTTGTTGGTGATTCTGGCGATGATGAAGCTTTGAAGGTTTTGTCAAAAATCTCCCCTCTTTTGATAAGTCGTGAGAACGGCCGCCGTTTTTTCCTTTTGTGTGCTCTCCCCCCTTTCTCAAATGCAACTCATGTTTATATAGATAACAAATTAGGGTTAACTCTAACCTAATGCCTATTTTAAACCCAACTTAAATAATTAGTCAAAACTAAAAAAAACAAACTAAAACAAACTTAAAAGAATAAAATCTTTTCTAATATTTTTAATTTTATGATTTTTAGATGTTTTTACGAATAATATGGAAAAAAGTGAAAAAAAAATATTTTTTAAAAAATAATTTAAATAAAATACGAAAATAATAATTAAATAATATAAAAAACTATTTTTGTTATTTTTTTTATGAAAATAGAAAAGTTAGAATAAAAATAAAAGAAAAACAAAAAGTGAAGAAGGTGGGATTTGAACTCTCAACCTCTCACACTCACAACTCCTTACACACGGTCTCTTGTCAATTGTGTCATCTTATTCATTCGAAATAAAGTGGCACTAGAAACCATGTAAAGGTAGGACAAATTTGGGGTGCAACACCACCCATCCGAATCAATGTACTTCTTCAACTTAGGCACATACCACATCATGTAAATTCCCACGAGTGACAGCGGTAAAACAGTCTAACCTGCTATTTTTCCCACGCTTCTGTTGCGCGACTCTGGTACAGATCACAAAACACAGTGTGCTTCTGAGACCTCAAGCTCGACCAACACCAGTTACTATCGTAACTCTCAAAACACGTCTTTCTTGGATCCTTTTAGTCGTCTCTTGCACAATCTCAGCTAGCTTCAACATAGAATGATTAATATTCCTTGTTAGGAAAAGAGCCAATTTAGTCATCCTATCCAAAATCACCCAAGTAAAATCATATCCCTCAAATTCCCGGAAGACCCAACACAAAATCCATGGGAATACTATTTGATCTCCACTATGGAATATTCAACGGTTGCATCAGACCCAACGGTATCTGATGTTTATTCTTCGACTTCCAACAAGTCTAACCAGCATATACAAACTCACCCACTTATCTCTTCAACGATCAAAATAATTTCCTCAAATCCAGTTACATCCTCATAGCACCGGGGTGGATACTCCATCTACCTCAATACTCTCATTCCACTTAATAATATCTAGAACATAAACTCTATCACGATGTCTCGTGATACTATTTCCATTAATTTGAAAATTATCCCTTCGACTTTAGTTCCTCAGATTTAACCAATCTACCGACTCAAACCAGAATTCTGACCTTATCGAATCTCGTCAAGAATACCACTAGTAAGGTCCAACATACTAAGCTTAACTCCATAAGAAGTTTCTTCACAAACCAACTCATACCACAAAATTGCTCAATCAGTCCTAACTCTTTTCACCATCATCATCGGCATATGCAAGGATTTCCAAGTCAATGCATAAGCTACCATGTTTTGATTTCCCCAAATGGTAATTCAATCCGAAACCATAATCCATTCCGGAGTCCCAATTATTTTCTGCCTCATATTCAACTCCTCCAACTCAAGCAAATACCTTAAGCTTTTGAGATCACCAAACATTTCAAATCTCAAATTAACCAATTTAAGCCTCCAACTCCAGCACAACCACAACAACACTCAAATCTAAATCACTCGTTAGGTGATTCCTCTTATGTACTTTAAGTTGCTTTAAAGCATAACCCAAAACTCGCTGACGTTTCACTTATCATATCAACAAGGCATCATAAACACAACAAATGGTCCTGTCGGGTTTGGCAAAAATCAACACACGATACATTTTCAATTTTCTGCTATAATTGAACCAGGTACAGGCCTCAAAACAATTTTTCCTAGAAAGAGCATCTCGTTAGCTTTCCAATGCTTCAAACGGGGACTAAAACCGAGTTACGGATCAAGAGATATGAATTTTCGAAGTTTCTCCAAAACAGAATTTTTCTGCATAAAGACTGCTACGGGTTTGAGCATTTTCGCCCGAAAATCCGACCGATTCAATCATTTTCTTCGAAACAACGACATACTCATTTGTACCAAACATATATTAGTGATTTAGAACCATCAAACGCAAAATCTACGACTTCTGATTCCACTCCGAATCTTAAATCCTCAAATCTCCAAAAATGCAAAAACTTACAAAAATTAATCAAATTCGATAAAACAAGCATACTCGATCACGGCCTAACATTACCCGACACTACGGTGTAATCTATTCCAACTTTCGTCCGTAAAAACATTGATTCCGTAAAAGCTGCGATCTCAGAATTCGACGTACGACAACAATTTCACACTCAGAAGGTCATTCCACACATCTTCAACTCTTGGAATATCTAGAGGTTTAATTATACTAACATTGCATTCCACATCTTACTTTCTTTACTAATCATCTGGAGTCACTATCCACCTTGTGGAGGCAAATCGCCACACATCACACAAGTCTGCAAGACATTGGTTAATGCAGGTTTCGATGATGACAAATTCCCTGGATGGATTGGAAATTATGAACTCTAGATCTACTAAACCAGATGCAACGTATCACCCACCATATCCTTTTACGCTTGTCTTAAAACTTCTGAAATGAATATACTATGTGTAGATAAAATGCAATCATGACCAAAGGCATGAAAGACCTCAAACTGATGAATTTTTGCAGGTTTGCAGGGCATGAGTCGACCATAGGGTCGGCGCATGCATCAGAACAATTCTGCACTAGTCAGCGCACAAG
Organism: Lathyrus sativus; assembly: GCA_963859935.3. Classification (NCBI taxonomy): domain Eukaryota; kingdom Viridiplantae; phylum Streptophyta; class Magnoliopsida; order Fabales; family Fabaceae; genus Lathyrus; species Lathyrus sativus. The sequence continues at coordinate 340,101,984 of OZ012739.1, forward strand.
GCAATGCGTCGACCATAGGGTCGGCGCATGAAGGAATAACTTTCCAACGGGTCAGCGCGTAAAGGCATTAGTCGACCATAGGGTCGGTGCATAATGGAAATAGATTTCAACGGGTCAGCGCACGCCGACTGTATGGTCGACGCACACTGATGAATTTTCCAGATTTCCAAAACAACACAGGCCATGCATCAACGCACAGACCTGTTATGGTCGACCGTTCGCACGGAAAATCTGTTTTAAAATGCTTCCCTCTTATATTTAAAATCCTGTTATGTCCAGAATCATGTTGGCAATATATATACTTGTTTAACCACTTGTGTCTTTTAACATTTTGATATTCTTTTGATTCATGTGTTCAAAAACAAGAAAGAGTGAAATAGGTGTCCAAGATTCATCATCTTCATCTTCAACATTTCACAACATTTCAATTACACACAATCATTTTTGAAATGCATTTGTGAGAGATTCAAGGTGATAAGGTTCGAGGCTTAGATTGGAGAATCAAGCTCGGGTTGAAGATTGTGACAGATTCTTTCTTGAATAAAACCATTGGGGTTTTACCCTCCAAGATTGGTTTGAATTTTGGGGGTTTTTGGACGAGATTCTTCATCAAAGGTCAATCGAGCGAAGGTGATTGTGAAGAGGTGTTCTTCACGAGTCTAGTAGCGGATTCAGTGATTTTGAAGGGAAGATCTCGGGGTCGATTTGGTGTTGTTGAGATCAGCTGGAGCCAAAGGTTTGAACAACAACGTGTTATTCAACAAGGTGGCTGGATTCGGAGGTCCATCAACACAAATCGGAGAACTTGATTCATCTTGAATCAAGGGGCAAGGAGTGAAGGCAACTTTCAACACATTGAGATTTCTGTTGTATATTTGCTGCTCAATCCTTGTATAAATTGTTACATTCAACAGGTGATATCTATAAAATCTATCTCAATTCTAGTTTTAGAATTGAGGGCAGACGTGCCCCGAAGCGAGGACGACGGGGGAACTGCCTCAACAAATACTTGTCTTCTCTATTTTCAGCATTTACGTTATAGCTCAAAATAAGTGATTTTTGTATAAGCTCTATTGTCAAAATTGTGATATCAATTGAGTAAGAGGTTAAAACTCTGTTTTTGACTCCAAAGTACAACAAGATATTGTACGAGGCTGGTTGGAATCACTTACTCAACATAAATATCACTTGGAGTGTTTTTGCACACCAAGTGTTTGACATATTGCTTGAACCAAAATTATCTTACTTGTGAATCTAGTTTTGGTTTGATCTTTGAATCATTGGAACTAGGAATCCTTACAACTGAAGTAAATAATTGATAAGTGTAATTAGTGTTATGATTCTATTTTTCCAAATTGTCATTAATCCAAAGGCTTACGTATATCCGGTTTTCCAATAACCGTTCGTTTTAGACTATATTTTCCTCGGTCGCTTCCGCACTTAAAACATTTTTAAAACCAATTTTAAATTGGTAGCGCCGACTCAAATTTTAATTGGCGATCTATTCAACCCCCTCCTTCTAGATCCGTTCCATAGTCTAACAAGTGGTATCTAGAGCTCCGGTTATTCGGTGCTTCAAAGACAACGTAGATAGAAAATGGCTAACGAACCAAAAGGGGCGTACAACAGGGCTCCCGTTTTCAACGGTGAAAATTATAGTTATTGGAAAGACTGTATGCGTGTGCATATAAACTCCATAGACAGAAAAATATGGAACGTTATCCTTAATGGTCCAATAGAAATTACTATGACCAATGCGGATAACGTAGTTGTGCCAAAGCCTGAAGCACAATGGACCGATGACGATGAGAAAAAAATACAATTATGATTGGAAATCTAAAAACATTTTAATCTCCTCATTAGGTGTAGATGAATACTATCGTGTATCCCATTGTCCTACCGCTAAGGCCATGTGGGATTCACTACAAATATCCCATGAGGGGACAAACGATGTTAAGTTGGCTAGAATCAATACATTAACACAAGAGTTTGATCTCTTTTTCATGGAGCAAGGGGAAACCATTGCTGACATGCAAAAGATATTTACTCATCTCATCAATCGTTTACATTCATTAGGTAGGCCTGTTTCCAATGATATTGCTACTAATAAGATCTTAAGATGTCTTAACAGGGAATGGCAGCCTAAAGTGACCGCCATCAAAGAAGCACATGATCTTACCTTATTAGACTTAACAACATTGTTTGGCAAACTACAAGAGCATGAACACGTACTCTTGAGCCTAGACCAACGCGAAAAGATGGAAAAGAAAGACAAAACGAAGGTGAGTGAAAAGAAATCAATAGCTCTCAAGACTTCCTCCTCGAAGTCTCAAGCAAAAGAGCAAAGTGATTATTCCTCAAGCGACGAAGAAGAAGAGGATAAAAGCGAAGATATGGGGTTGTTTGTCAAACGGTATAACCGTTACGTGAGAAAGAACGACATCCAACATTCCGAGAAGAACTTGGTAAACTTCCGGAAACAATCGAGGTACTCCAAGGATGATGACTCAAAAGGTAAAAAGACTAGAGGGACGTGCTACAAGTGTGGAAAGCCCGGTTACTACAAACCGGACTGTCCGATGAACAAAAAGGGAAAGGACAAGGAATCATCAAAGTCACACAAGAAATCATCAAAGCTTAGGAGAGCGTACATAGCGTGGGAAAGTGACAGCGATTCTTCCTCCTCTGATGAAAGCTCTAGTGATGAAGAAGAGTCCGTGAATCTATGCCTCTCCGCCAATCAGAAAAATAAGAAAAAACAGGTACGTCACTCTAAATATGATAAGTCCTCAAATATGTCGCATTCAGAATTACAAACTGCATTTAATGCCTTACATAATGAAGCAGTTGAAGCCTTCAAGAAACTTGCCTCTAATAAGAAAATTTTTACGTATTTAGAGCACAAAGTTAAAGAGTCCGAAAAGAAATTAGAGGACCTTAAGGCTTCCATTGTGAAAGGCAATGAATCGGGTTGTAAGGACAATAGAAATCCTTTCAACTTCGGGTGTGATACTTGTCATATTTGGCAAGGTGAGGTTAGAAACCTCAAGGCCAAATTAAACAAGGCACTTGAGCCTAAAGTTACATTTGCTATTGATAAAAAGGATTTTAGAAAAAGTATGATTAACCCATACCAAAAATATGCATATGTAATTAGGGATCGAGCAAGTGAAAGTGACTCTAAAGTCGATTTTGCTTGCTTATATTGTTGCAAGAAAGGCCACTCCATTGGTAAATGTCGGTTTAGGAGATTTCTTGTTCCTAAAGGCATCTACCAATGGTTGCCCAAACGCAACCATTTTGTCACTAACCTATTAGGACCCAATATGCCATTGGGTACCTCCTTGTGCTAATTATGTTTTGATAGGTGAAATGTGTCAAGACCACCGAGAGAAGATGGGTTCTCGACAGTGGGTGCTCAAGACACATGTTTGGAGACATATCCTTATTCATAGACTTTGTGGCTAAGAAGAAAGGGTACGTAACTTATGGTGATAACAACCGCGGAGAAATACTAGGTAAAGGTAGTGTAGGTAATCCCGCCTCTACTATGATTTCTGACGTGTTGCTTGTCGAAAACCTTAAACATAACCTGCTTAGCATTAGCCAATTATGCGAAAAAGGATACAATGTATCTTTTTCAAAAGATTGTTGCAAAATTATGCATGAAAATGATAAGAATAATATGTTTAATGGTTTTAGAGTAAACAACGTATATATGCTTAACTTAAATGAAGTATCATTAACAAGCGACAAATGCCTCATAACTATGAGTGAAGACTCATGGCTATGGCATAGGCGTTTAGCGCATGTTAATTTTGACTTACTCAATAAGGTAGTCTCAAAAGACCTAGTCTTAGGACTTCCCAAAATAAAGTTCACCAAGGATCACCTTTGTGATGCTTGTCAAAAAGGGAAGCAAACGAGGATCTCATTTATGTCCAAAAAGATAATTTCAACAACGAGACCTCTTGAACTTCTACACATGGACTTGTTTGGGCCGTCTAGGATCAAAAGTCTAGGAGGAAACTATTACGGGTTCGTAATAGTGGACGACTTTTCTAGGTTTTGTTGGACCATCTTCTTAGTAAGTAAAAGTGATACATTCGCCGCTTTTGAAAAGTTTGCTAAGCTTTCCCAAAATAAGTTAAATACAAACATAGTGTCAATTAGGAGCGACCATGGAGGTGAGTTTGAAAATCACTTATTTGAAGAATATTGCGGTAACCATGGTATAGATCATAACTTCTCCGCTCCACGCACTCCTCAACAAAACGGGGTTGTGGAGCGCAAAAACCGTATTTTAGAAGAATTGGGAAGAACAATGATTAACGAAAGTGGTTTACCTAAATATTTTTGGGCCGACGCCATTAGTACGGCGTGCTATATTTTGAATAGGGTACTTATTCGCCCCATTCTAAACAAAACACCGTACGAACTTTTAAAAGGGCGAAAGCCAAATGTTTCTCACTTGCACGTGTTTGGATGCAAATGTTTTGTATTAAACAATGGAAAGGAAAACTTGGGCAAATTTGATTCCAAAGCCGATGAAGGTATCTTTCTCGGATACTCTCAATCGAGTAAAGCATATAGAATATATAATAAACGATTACTGGCTGTAGAAGAGTCTGTGCATGTTACTTTTGATGAGTCCTACCCGAGAAATGTCGGAAAGGAAAATGTTGTTCATGGTGCAGGTACATCAACTGAAGACATACTCAAAAGTGGCGAGACGGGGATTGACCAACCTGACAAAGCCAAAATTGAGGAGGATAAGGATGCACACCGTGATGAAACAGAGGAAGTTCATCCGCCTTCAAACGATGATCTTCCTCAAGAGTGGAAGTCATCTAAAGACCATCCAATTGAAAACATTCTTGGAGACATCACAAAGGGTGTAACAACTCGATCGAAGCTAAGTAATTTCTGTTATCACTTCGCTTTCGTGTCACAGATGGAACCTAAAAACCCTAAGGAAGCCCTACTCGATGAATCAGTTCACTAGAAATGAGGTTTGGGACCTTGTCCCTCCTCCACGAGGTCATCGAGTAATCGGCACCCGATGGGTGTTTAGAGATAAACTGGACGAGAACGGAGTAATAAATCGCAACAAAGCGCGTTTACTCGCGCAAGGGTATAACTAAGAGGAAGGCATCGACTATGACGAAACTTATGCGCCGGTTGCCCGACTCGAGGCTATACGCCTTCTACTTGCTTTCGCTTGTGCGAAAGATTTTAAGTTATTTCAAATGGACGTCAAAAGTGCGTTCCTTAACGGGTTCATAAATGAAGAAGTCTATGTTGCTCAACCACCTGGTTTTGAGTCTCATGAATATCCTGATCATGTCTATAAACTGAAAAGAGCTTTGTACGGTCTCAAACAAGCTCCTAGAGCTTGGTATGAGAGACTAAGCAAATTCTTACTTGATCAAGGCTACTCAAGAGGAAAGGTTGATACTACTCTTTTCATTAAACGTCAAGGAAAACACTTTATTCTTGTACAAATTTATGTTGACGATATCATATTTGGATCCACTAACATGAATCTCATAAGGGTGTTTGCTAAGCTTATGCAGGGTGAATTCAAGATGAGTATAATGGGTGAACTCACATATTTTCTTGGTTTACAAATCAAACAACTGAAGGAAGGAACATTCGTGAGCCAAACAAAGTATTGTTTGGATCTTCTCAAGAGATTTGACATGGCAAATTCAAAAGCCATAGACACCCCTATGCCAACGTGTGCAAATATGAGTAAAGATGAAAGTAGCAAAGATGTTGAGGTAAAAAGGTACAGAGGTATGATTGGCCCGCTTCTCTATCTTACTGCTTCGTGTCCCGACATTATGTTTAGCGTGTGTATGTGCGCCAGATACCAATCATGTCCTAAGGAATCCCATCTAAAATCTGTCAAACGCATACTTCGATACCTATCTGGTACTCCGAAGTATGGATTGTGGTATTCTAAAGGTAATGATTGTTCATTGGTAGGCTTCTCCGATTCCGATTTTGCCGGTTGCAAATCGGATAAGAAAAGCACCAGTGGTACGTGTCACTTATTTTCAAATTCCTTGGTCAGATGGCACAGTAAGAAACAAGTGTCTATTGCTCTGTCAACCGCTGAAGCGGAATACGTAGCCGCCGGTAGTTATTGTGCGCAAGTCCTATGGCTTAAACAACAACTATTAGACTTCAATTTGAAGCTAGAACGTGTTCCAATATTTTGTGACAACACCAGTGCAATAAATCTTACCAAAAATCCGTTGTTACATTCGCGTACCAAACACATAGAAATTCGACACCATTTTCTTAGGGACCATGTAGAGAAGGGTGACGTTGTCTTTGAACATGTTGATACTAAAAACCAACTAGCGGACAATTTCACAAAGGCGCTAGCCAATGAGCCCTTCTTTCATATCCGTTGAGAACTTGGTATTCTCGACATTTCTGATCGGGTTTAACAATTACTACGTTCAAATTTAATATATTTACAACTATGTTTTTTGTACCACTAACAATTTTTTTGAGTTTGTTGCAAGTACAAATCTGTGATTAACAAGAGTAGTCGGTATAGAGGTGATATTGCTCCTTTCTCCTTCTTTTTATCTCTCTCTCTCTTAACATTCATGACTTGAAAATAACTATATCGTTCGACAATCATGGTACTTATATATGTATATGACTTTTGTTGGCTGATACTATGTGTGTTGAATGCAAGTCATATTGTGAAAAGGTGAATAGGCATGATAAATAGGCAAGTGTGGCATTCTGCATAACATGAAACTGAAAATTTGGATTTTTGAAGGTTATGAGTCGACCTAAACAGGACAATGGTCGACGCATGCTGTAAACTTTCAAAATTATCAAAAAATGTACAGTATGCGTCGACGCATGCAGGGGCTATGGTCGACGGCTCGCGTAAAAACCCATAATTTTTCTCTTTTGAAAACCGTTCCAAGTTTCCATTCCTCTATATTTAATGTGCAGTCAACTTTTGTGATGATTTGATATGGCATTTGTCTTGTAAATTGCATCTAGACATTGATCGCGACTTTCTATGTCTAATACAACCTAACTGCAAGTGCACAGTCTATCGCGTAGTAATAATAGATATCGATCCCACAGGGACTCGTAATCAAACTAGTGTTCTCGGGAGTTACTATGTTTAGCTAGGTAGAATATGTTTAAGGGAATAAGATTGTCACTAAAAGGGAACTAAGAATACTATTTAGATTATAATTGATTGAATCGATACGTAGTAATTGTGTTCTTCAGGGATTTGATAAGTTACTGGTGTATGAAATGATTTTCAAAGTTTATTTAAGCAGAAAATGGTGATTTGAAGACTCTCGCCTCACAATGGTTATTGACGCTAATCATAATCCTAAGGGCCAAACGTACACTTTCGTATCCCGTTCGGGGTTAAAATTACTTTTTGGAAATCTCTAAGTTCTAATTCATTTTAAAGTGCTTTCACTGTTATTAAAATGAATGACTAGTGTTTACTATCTGACCTTACCGCAGCTTTCGCTTGTTGGTTCGTATCTTAATTAATTTCCCACTTTCGTGGCAAAACTACTTTTAAATAAGTTCTCGCTTTCGCGACGAAGTTTATTCAGTAAATCAATTTTAAACACTCAGACCATAAGTTACTTTTGAAAAGAAGGTTTTTCAACCAGTTGTTATCAAATCCCATTCGAATTATCACTACATATCGATTACCTAAGTTTAGCTAGACGTGGGTTTGGGAAAGATAAAACATAAATAAAAATAATAAATAATGATTTGCATTATAATAAAACTGGAATCGATTGAAATGAGAAACCTGTAAATATTCCAATTGGCCTTTGGGCAGATCCTCCACAGATGTTGGCAGGATTCTGATCTCTAATGCCAATTTGATCGTACAGTGAAAGTAGAAATTACAGAAGAATGAAAAATGGAATACAGGAAAGGTAAAGAGAAACAAATAAGAATATTGCTGGAAAATATGCTCTGGAAAATAAATTTGGCAGCACTTCGTGGTATGAATGTAACACGCTTTCTGAGGTCCCTTTCTTCCCTTTTTATAGAAGTGGAATTCCAACGGTTATCCTTGAAGCTGATGGACTTTGAGGCAGATAATTTAGGGAGTCATGGTCCACTCTGTGGGAATTGGAACTGATTCTTTAACGTGTAATTGAAGTGGGGCGTTTTTGCCTGCATGACGGTCGTCACAAGGTGTGACGGTCGTCACCCGTGTGACGCCCGTCATGGAGCTGTGACGGTCGTCACATCAGCAAAAACAGCTTCCTGCGCTTTTCATGATGTTTTCACTCCTTTTTCGTCCGTATTTCATCTGAGATTGCTTCTTTTCTTCATGTTGCCTTGTTTAGACGCGATCGTTGAATACCTGCAAAACATCAGACAAATAACACGGAAATGACCCGAAATCGGATCGAAAACGGTTAAACTTTAGTTGAATTATGCATAAAAATATCTATATGATTTCGTGTTATCAAACTCCCCTAAGCTTGAATCTTTGCTTGTCCTCAAGTAAAACATGAAAAAGTCGGCAAGCACGAGGCAGCTTCTTCGTTCGCAGAGTTTGAAAAAACCGGGATGCTTGGTAGGAACAAGACGAGTATCATGACGACACTGGACTACAGGTCTTCAGAGGTCTCCTTTTTATGCAAATCGGTCCCAGTCATGCTACTGTAGCTTGGTGTTAAGGTTCTCGCGGAAAGTTCACCCTGTTTGTTCTAGCGCAATCACATTAAGCCCGTTGTCCGTACACTTTCATGGCAAGTCGACCTATTAGTGAGTATGATCTCATTTCTGTTTTTGATCTTCTTCATTGATCATAAGCTTATGTCATTGATTTTTCAATGAGTTTTTCATGCCGTTGGGCTAAATGCTCGGGTGAGGAGCACCTAACTTAGAAGGAAACGTGTCTTATATTTTTGGGCTTTTTAGCTCTCTTTTCATGATTTTTCATCTTTTTGGAGATCATACACTTATTTGCATCGGTCGCTCGCTTAGAAGTGTTTTAGGATGGTGCTGACTGCTAGTATAAACTACTTGGGGTTGAGTTTACGTAGACACTTGAGACTTTGGTACACGTAGGTAGTGAAACTGACTCGCATAAACTAGAGATCTAAGGTGTCTGGACAATACTGGTTTTGTTAGAACTGTCGTTTCCTCGGAGTTTCAAAACTTGTTTTGGACTCAGGTGCATTCTCGTGGTACTTTTACTTTTGAGGAACGAATGAAAGTTTTTGTTTACGTTGAATAATGTGGGGATTGTTTGCGTAACGGGAAAAATATATAGACGAGCTTTATTTGCTAAAAATAGAAAGTGTTAAAATAGAAATTACGAAAATTCAAAGTGCAGTGAAATGGAAATAAAGGAAATAAAGGAAATTCAGAGTACAGTGGAATGGAAATAAAGGCTCCGCTCCCACACTATCTCGATCAGTGTCCTCACTGATTCTTGAAGCATGCGAGAGGGAGATACAACTGAAAATGAAAATACAAATAACTGAAATATAGTAAACAATGAAGGAAAAAAATGGAAATCTAGTCACGGCCTCTGTCACGTCCGCGCTGGCGTCCTCTGGCTCTGGCAAGGACTACTCTGTCCTCATAACTCATAGCTCCGGTGTGGTAGACGGTGTCTCGGAGTCCTTCGACCTGCAAGGTCAGATTCGCCATGCTCTCAGTGATAGTAGCTTGGCCGGTGTGAAGTTGTTGCATTTGAGTCCGGTGCCAAGCTTCGAACTGGTCGGCTCGCTGATTCTGCTGCTGCAGCATCGCGAGTATCTGTGCCTGCTGGTCTAGGGAGCGACGGAGGTCCTCTTCTGTGTAGTCTGGCACGGGATGATGGCGGCGGCGGCGAGAGGATGTACCTTCGGGAGGTTGAGGCTGCGATGCCTCTGGCTGCTCGGACCTGTCCAACTCAGCTTGGATTTCATCGTCAGAACCGTGAGTGTGATCCTGAGTAGGAACAGCGGCAGCAGGAGGGGCAGTGAGGTCGAACAACCAGTTGGTACGATCCTCTGGGTGTGTGCGGGTGCGGGACGGAAGGATGATGCTTCGGACGGTCTTGCCACGCACTACCGGATGGTATTTGCCGTCAGCTCGGGAGCGGATAAGATGAGAGGCTCTGCAGTGGTCGGTGTCAAGGAACACCGAGGGGATGGACTGGAGGTGATGGAGGAGGTCGCCAAGGTTCAGCCCAAGTGCAATAGCAGTGACAATCCCGCCAAAGTAGAATGGCTTCGAGCCACGGTTGCAGTTGGCCTGAATATGAGCCAGCAGAAACGGAGCAGCGTTGACAGGTTCATTGTTGAAGACGCAATGAAGAAAGAAGAGCTCTTTCGAGTTCACTTTGTGGTTGCTGTCTCTGGCGAAAATAGTGTTGCTCAACGCTCTGTGAAAGTACCGAATGGTTGGGTTATGGATATGAGTGGCGTGCAGGGAGTCCCAACCATCGGCATTGATGCCGGTCACTGATACCACAGCGCGAAAGCTTCGTGCTGGAACTGATCGGTGATGCGGCGGTGAGCGTTGTCGCCGCGAGGTAGCTGTAGAATGCTGGCAATCTGATTTTGGTTCACCTGATAGTTGGTGCCAAACATCCGGAAGCAAGCGGCACCTGAGTGCTGGTTAAGTTCGCCGCTGCTTGTGACGTAAGTGAACGAACTCAAGAACTCAAGAGTGAGTTGTTCGTACGTTGGCTGTGGGTTGGTGCAGAGGTTCCAGATGCCTGCTCTTTGAAGCATCCAGGTTACGCCTTTAAGGAGTCTGAGCTCCGTAAGCGATGGAAGGTGTGGATAATGAGTCGGCTGGAGTGACCTCTGATGAAATGCGATGTAGTTTGCTCGTTGTCTTTCGCCTAAGTCTCCTTCACTGAAGGTAATGTTGCTGATATCTGGGGTTTCTGCATTCCTTGCCATTGTTGGAAGATGGAGAGGTTTCTGAAGATTGGGGTTTTTCTGCAGAGAGGAAAGAACTGACAGAAGTGTGGTTTGGAGGTTGAGATTGAAGTTGAAATATAGAGTTCAATGTGGGGAGGACGAAAATTTGTAGTGGGGTAGAAGTTAGGATGATTGGAAGTGGTAATGGGGGAAGTGGAAGAGAACACGAACCCTGTTTTATCAGATATCAGTTTTTGACTGCGTGACGGTCGTCACGTAGGTGTGACGGTCGTCACCCGCGTGACGCTCGTCAGGGTCCTGTGACGGTCGTCACAGCAGCAAAATCTGCAGAACGCAGAATTTTGCTCCGAGGGCGTACTCGTAGTGAATTTAAGGCTTAGTAATGATACTACAATGTAATTGAATAGCCAACAAACAACGGATAATGCGAAAATAGAATAATTGCATAAAAACTAGAATTGAAATAACATAAAATTGAAATGATTGTATGTAGTACATAAAGAAAACTAACAATGCGAAAAATCCAAATGATTAAATGAAACTAAACTAGACTAAACTGAAACTACTGCTAAGAACTAGTAACTAATCTTTTCGTGTCTTCAACTCATCGAATTTCTGTGAATAGTAGTCGAGTTGGTCGCAGACTAAATCCATGAAGCCTACCAGTTCGCTGTGCATGCTTGCGATGTTAGCTTTTACATTAGTCAGAGCTGCATCAACGTCGTCCAATCTGAGTAACACGGCATCCATTTTGTCGGTGGTCTCCTCAGGGATAGGCTCAGGATAGGTGTTGTAGTGCGGAGGAGTCGTCGGGTCTACTTCAGCTTCGGATACAGCATCCTCATAGTACATATAGTCGTGTGCCTCAGAGATGTGGTCACTGTCATACATATAATTTTGTGGTGTTGACTGTGGTGAAGGAGGTCCCATAGGCTCATCCAATTCATAGAGCCATTTGTCCTTGTTGTGGATACTTGTCATCAGATGATCAGGCAGTGTGAATAGTTGTACTGGTTTTTCGTTAATAAGGTACTCATACGGTCTAGGTCCCATAGTTCCTAAGATGCGTCTGTTAAAGCAGAATTGTATGTTCATGGGTCGGATGGTGCCAAAACGAGTGCTGGCATTTAAGTGGAATCTAAGGCCAAGCTCGTGGGCAATCATTGTTACTAGGCCTCCTATAAGAATAGGTGTCTGAGGTTCCAGCGTGAGGCGTTTGAAAGATCTCATCATGAAAGGCACTGCATTTACTGTCCGTCCCTGAGAAGCACAGAACATGATGAATAACTCCTCTTTAGATACTGCAGTAATATTTTCTTCTTTTCCAAACAAGGTGTGAGCTAGTATCTTATGGAAGTATCTGAAGGCTGGGTTATGAATGTCATCATTATACATTCTGTCTGGTTCAGGGTGATAGTCGCCTGTGATTCTACCCCAGAATTGATCGAGTTGAAAATCAATATCTTCATCTTCTGCACTGATGAACACATGCGGTCCGCTAGGGAATCCTAGGAGGTTAGCTAGTGACATCCGACTATGGGTTTGGTCCATTCCAAACAATCGGAAGGTAATAAGCTCTGTGCTGGATCCAAAACCATAATTGGGTATGTATCTGAAAGAACTAAGGAATTCATAGGTAAGATCCTTATAGGTAGCAAAACGTGTTTTCAGAGCAGTGTTCTCCCAACCCAGTTGATTGAACAGATATTGAATGCTATCCGTGATTCCTAGTTTATCCATAGTAGCCTTATCATAATACAGCGTTAAGGCGAATTCTCTTTCGGTCAGTGCTGCAAATCTTGCCTTTTGAGCTAGTCCTCGGAAGTGAACCTTTGTGAAGTCGTATTCGGCCATACTCGCAGGTAATTCGGAGAAAACAGAAGGAATATTTTGAAGGCTTTTAAAAATCCTGAAAAGTTTAAGACAAGAAATTGAAGTCAGGATTTTTAGAAACGAAAAGCGGTAGAAACAAAAAGACAAAAGAGAAAAAAATAAAATAGAATATGAAAACAGACGAAAGTAGAAAGTAGTAGTAATTATAAGTTTAGAATTTTTGTTGGATTTTCAAAGTGGACTTTTAAAGAAAAATGAAATACAATAACGAGGGAAATTTGGGTTGCCTCCCAGTAAGCGCTGTTTTTAACGTCTAAAGCCTGACGATAGCTTGGTGAGAAGCTATTCGGGTGTCTGAGCTGGAAGCTCAAGCAATGTTATATTGCTGACTTGAGGACTGTTTTCGTTCTTATTGTAATTTTTTAGACGTTGCCCGTTTACGATAAATGGTGTATTCGTCTTATCGGTAATTTCAACAGCTCCACTCTGAAGTACTTTAGTCACTTCATAAGGTCCGGACCACCTAGATTTTAGTTTACCTGGGAAGAGTTTTAATCGTGAATTAAAGAGCAATACGATGTCTCCCACACTGAATTGTTTCCTGATTGAACGTTTATCATGCCACTTTTTAGTTCATTCTTTGTAGATACGGGCATTTTCGTAAGCGTCTAATCGGAGTTCTTCCAACTCATGTAAGTTCAAGATTCGCTTTTCTCCTGCCTCGGTGTAGTTGAAGTTGAGTGTCTTAATGGCCCAGAAGGCCTTATGCTCTAATTCTACAGGGAGATGGCAGGATTTACCGTAAACCAATTTATAGGGGGTAGTACCTATTGGTGTCTTAAATGCGGTCCTATAAGCCCATAAAGCTTCTTGTAGCTTTGAAGACCAATCTTTCCTTGAGGTAGCGACAGTCTTTTCCAAGATCTGTTTTATTTCTCTCTTCGAGACCTCTACTTGTCTGCTAGTTTGCGGATGATAGGGTGTAGCTACTCGGTGCCGGACTCCATATCTAGAGAGAAGTTTATCGAATATTCGTGATATGAAGTGAGATCCGCCGTCACTAATGATGAGTCTTGGTACACCGAATCTAGGAAAGATTGTGTTTTTGAAGAGTTTGATTACTACTCGTGCGTTGTTCGTTGGAGAGGCTATGGCTTCTATCCATTTAGACACGTAATCGACAGCGACGAGTATGTAGTTATTACCAAAAGAAGGTGGAAATGGTCCCATGAAATCTATTCCCCAGACGTCGAAGATTTCTACCTCTAAGATTCCTTTCTGAGGCATTTCATCGCGTCGTGAGATGTTGCCAGTTCGTTGGCATCGATCGCACTTTTGCACGACGATGTGAACGTCTTTCCAGAGATTAGGCCAGAATAAGCCGGCTTGGAGAATCTTAGCGCACGTCTTGGATGTACTAGCATGACCACCGTATGGTGCTGAGTGGCATTGGGAAATAATATTTTCTATTTCTTCCTCTGGGACACCACGACGATATATGTTGTCGGCCCCTCTCTTGAAGAGTAGAGGTTCGTCCCAATAATAGTGTTTCAGATCGTGGAAGAATTTCTTCTTTTGCTGATAAGTAAGATCTGGTGGAAGCACGCCTGCAGCGAGGTAATTAACGATGTCAGCATACCAAGGTAATGTGACTTGGGCATAGACGGCTTCTACGGCTTTTTCGAATTCTGGATCTTCCTAGATTGAGTTGGGTGTGTCACTTTCTAATTTGGCTATCAGACGTTCGTACGGGAAATCGTCATTTTTCGGTACTGGTTCATGTTTGATGCCTTCTATTCGGGATAAGTGATCCGCAACAACGTTCTCGGTTCCTTTCTTATCTTTGATTTCTAAGTCAAACTCTTGTAATAACAGGATCCATCTAAATAGTCTTGGTTTGGCATCCTTTTTGCTTATTAGGTACCTTATGGCAGCGTGGTCTGTGTATATGATAATTTTTGCTCCTACTAAGTAAGAACGGAATTTGTCAAGCGCAAATATAACTGCTAGAAGTTCCTTTTCTGTGGTAGCATAGTTCATTTGGGCAGGATCTAAGGTTCTACTAGCATAGTAGATAGCATGGAGTTTCTTGTCCTTCCTTTGTCCTAGAACTGCGCCTACAGCATAATCACTCGCATCACACATGATTTCGAACGGTAGTCGCCAATCGGGTGGTTGCATGATTGGTGCGGTGATAAGGGCTGATTTCAATGTTTTGAATGCTTTTAAACAGTCGTCGTTGAAGACGAACTCAACATCTTTCATTAACAGGCCGGTCAGAGGTTTTGTGATTTTCGAGAAATCTTTTATAAATCTTCTGTAGAAACCGGCATGTCCTAGAAAACTCCGTATTTCTCGTACGGATTTTGGAGGTTGGAGATCTTTTATAATCTCTATTTTAGCTTTGTCTACCTCGATTCCTCTATCTGATATGACGTGTCCTAGAACTATTCCTTGTCGGACCATAAAATGGCATTTTTCCCAATTTAGGACGAGGTTTACTTTTACACAATGTTCTAATACCATTTCTATGTTTTGTAAGCATCCTTCGAAACTTTGTCCACATATCGAGAAATCGTCCATAAATACTTCCATGATGTTGTCTATGAAATCTGCGAAGATTGCCATCATGCATCTTTAGAAGGTTGCTGGAGCGTTACAGAGTCCGAACGGCATCCGGCGGTAAGCAAAAGTACCATAGGGACAGGTGAATGTAGTCTTTTCTTGGTCATCAGGATGGATGGGAATTTGGAAGAATCCTGAGTAACCATCTAGATAGCAGAAGTATGAGTGTTTGGCTAATCTTTCCAACATTTGGTCTATGAAGGGTAACGGGAAGTGATCTTTGCGCGTAGCCTTGTTAAGCTTTCTATAATCAATGCACATCCTGCTTCCAGTCACGACTCTTTTTGTTATTGATTCACCTTTTTCGTTTTTAACTACTGTGACTCCTCCTTTCTTCGGTACGACATGAACTGGGCTAACCCATTCACTATCGGAGATCGGATAGATGATTCCTGCATCTAGCAATTTCTTTACTTCATCTCTGACTACAGTGCTCAGGATGGGGTTCAATCTCCTCTGATGCTCTCGAGAGGTTTTAGAGTCTTCCTCTATTGTAATTCGATGCATACAGATCGAAGGGCTTATACCTTTTAGATCGCTTATGTTATAGCCTAACACAGTGGGGTACTTCTTTAGGACTTCTAATAGCTTTTCGGTTTCTGGTTGCCCTAAGTCGGTGTTGACTATCACTGGTCTTTTTAGTTCATCGTCTAGAAATTCATATCTAAGGTTTTTGGGTAGTGTTTTGAGTTCTAAAGATGGGTTCTTCGGACCTGGCATATGGTTTGGGGTCAGTGCTAAGCATTTGCTTAGACTGTCGTCTTTATACGGTTTACGCCAATTATCGTCTTCAGAAATATCGGGTATTTGAATCTTTATTATTTCTGAATACGTGGTCTCTTCATTTTCAAGTTCTCTTATGCATTCGTCAATTTCGTCCACTAAATAGCAGGTATCGTCTATTGCTGGTGCTTGTAAGAACTTGGTGAGAATGAACTCTATCTTTTCTTCTCCTACTTCGAATGTTAGCCTTCCTTTCTTCACATCTATAATCGCTCCGGCTGTAGCTAGGAACGGTCTTCCTAGGATAATTGGGGTTACAGTGTCCTCCTTGATGTCCATGATTATGAAGTCAGTTGGAATGTAGAATTGTCCTATGCGTACTGGAACGTTTTCCAGTATTCCGACTGGGTATTTTACTGATCGGTCAGCTAATTGAACGGACATTTTGGTTGGTCTGAGGTCTCCCATATTCAGCTTTTTGCATATAGATAAGGGCATAACACTGATACTGGCTCCTAAATTGCATAGAGTTTTGTCTATTACGAACTTTCCTATGACGCAGGGTATGGAGAAACTACCTGGGTCTTTTAATTTAGGAGGCATGCGGTTTTGAATAATAGCGCTACACTCTGCAGTAAGTGTAACTGTTTCATTATCCTCGATCTTTCTCTTATTCGACAGGATTTCTTTGAGAAATTTAGCGTATGACGGCATTTGAGTTATCGCTTCTGTAAAAGGAATAGTAATATTCAGCTGTTTAAGGAGCTCTACAAATTTCTTAAACTGTCCTGAAGTTTTGGAGTTTATTAATCTTTGCGGATAAGGGATAGGTGGTTTATATGGCGCTGGAGGTGCTTGAGTTTTTTCACTTGCGGTATCCTCCTTCTCGTTGTCTTCCTTCTTCTCTAACTCGGATTCCTTCTCTGCTTGTTCAGTTGGTTTTTGTTTCATGGCTGAGTTTTCGGTCCTCGGATCGATCGGTTCGTCCAATTCTTTTCCACTTCTTAGTATCACAGCATTTGCTTGGCCTTTTGGATTCTGTTCGGGTTGTCCAGGAAATGTGCCAGCAGGTGCGGCAGCAGAGGCTTGCTGTTGAGCCACTTGTGATATCTGAGTTTCTAACATTTTGTTGTGGGTGGCTAAAGCGTCTACTTTTCTTGTCAACTGTTTAATTTGCTCGCTAGTGTGTATGTTTTGATTCAGGAATTCTTTGTTTGTTTGAGCTTGAGTAGCTATGAACTTTTCCATCATCAACTCGAGGTTCGATTTCCTAGGTGCATTCTGAGCAGCTGGTTTCTGATATCCTGGCGGAGCAGTAGGCATTTGCAATGCATTTTCGCTTTTGTAAGAAAAGTTTGGATGATTTCGCCAACCTGGGTTGTAGGTATTTGCGTAGGGATTTCCTTGAGCATAATTTACCTGGTCTGGTGGGATTCCGGCTAGCAAAGGGCATTCGGGTGCATTATGAGTGGTGCTTCCGCATAACTCGTAATTTGGAGTTACTGCAGCGACAGTTGCAGTGGGGTTAACGGTCAGACTATCGATCTTCTGTGCTAGAGCATCTACTTTAGCGTTGAACTTTTCAAGGCTGCTGATCTCGTACATCCCACCTTTCACTGTGGTTTTCTCAGTTGGAGTGCGTTCACCTCCCCATTGGCAATGGTTTTGTGACATGTTTTCTATTAATTGATAGGCTTCATCATATGGCTTATCCATAAGTGCACCGCTCGCGGCAGCGTCTATTGTCAATCTAGTATTGTATAGAAGCCCATTATAGAAAGTATGGATTGTCACCCAGTCTTCTAGACCGTGGTGAGGACATGTTCTCATCATATCTTTGAATCGTTCCCATGCTTCGTAAAGAGATTCAGTATCTTTCTGTCGAAATCCGTTGATTTGAGCTCTAAGCATAGCAGTTTTGCTTGGCGGAAAATATCTCGCTAAGAAGACGTTCTTCAATTGCTCCCACGTCGTAACGGAGTTGGATGGTAACGATTGTAACCATGTCCACGCTCTGTCTCTAAGAGAGAATGGGAAAAGACGAAGTCTTATCGCGTCTGGAGTTACTCCATTTGCTTTCACTGTGTCTGCATATTGTACAAACTTCGTTAGATGTTCGTTCGGATCCTCAGTTGCGTTTCCTGAGAATTGGTTTTGTTGTACAGCCGACAGCAATGATGGTTTCAGCTCAAAATCATTTCGGGTAATAGCTGGGGCAGCAATGCTACTTCTAGGCTCCATCTGAGATGGTGTAGCGTATGCCTTCAGCGGTTTGTTTGGAGGTCCTTCAGCCATCTCTGGTTCTTCTTCTTCTGATTTGGGAATGGGAGTGAGAGGTTCGGGAGTGTTATGTTTGAGTTGGTACTCAATGATTCTACTTCTTAAATGTAAGAAGCGTTCTAGTTCTGCGACTGAAGGTTTTACGATATCGCCTTGCGGGCGATTTCTTGGCATACAATCGACAGAACTAGTAAAGGAAAAATGAAAATTGTTAACCTAGTCTATACGGCGTAACAGAAGGTTACACTATTGACTAAACGGGTCCCCGGCAACGGCGCCAAAAACTTGATCGCGACTTTCTATGTCTAATACAACCTAACTGCAAGTGCACAGTCTATCGCGTAGTAATAATAGATATCGATCCCACAGGGACTCGTAATCAAACTAGTGTTCTCGGGAGTTACTATGTTTAGCTAGGTAGAATATGTTTAAGGGAATAAGATTGTCACTAAAAGGGAACTAAGAATACTATTTAGATTATAATTGATTGAATCGATACGTAGTAATTGTGTTCTTCAGGGATTTGATAAGTTACTGGTGTATGAAATGATTTTCAAAGTTTATTTAAGCAGAAAATGGTGATTTGAAGACTCTCGCCTCACAATGGTTATTGACGCTAATCATAATCCTAAGGGCCAAACGTACACTTTCGTATCCCGTTCGGGTTTAAATTACTTTTTGGAAATCTCTAAGTTCTAATTCATTTTAAAGTGTTTTCGCTGTTATTAAAATGAATGACTAGTGTTTACTATCTGACCTTACCGCAGCTTTCGCTTGTTGGTTCGTATCTTAATTAATTTCCCACTTTCGTGGCAAAACTACTTTTAAATAAGTTCTCGCTTTCGCGACGAAGTTTATTCAGTAAATCAATTTTAAACACTCAGACCATAAGTTACTTTTGAAAAGAAGGTTTTTCAACCAGTTGTTATCAAATCCCATTCGAATTATCACTACATATCGATTACCTAAGTTTAGCTAGACATGGGTTTGGGAAAGATAAAATATAAATAAAAATAATAAATAATGATTTGCATTATAATAAAACTGGAATCGATTGAAATGAGAAACCTGTAAATATTCCAATTGGCCTTTGGGCAGATCCTCCACAGATGTTGGCAGGATTCTGATCTCTAATGCCAATTTGATCGTACAGTGAAAGTAGAAATTACAGAAGAATGAAAAATGGAATACAGGAAAGGTAAAGAGAAACAAATAAGAATATTGCTGGAAAATATGCTCTGGAAAATAAATTTGGCAGCACTTCGTGGTATGAATGCAGCACGCTTTCTGAGGTCCCTTTCTTCCCTTTTTATAGAAGTGGAATTCCAACGGTTATCCTTGAAGCTGATGGACTTTGAGGCAGATAATTTAGGGAGTCATGGTCCACTCTGTGGGAATTAGAACTGATTCTTTAATGTGTAATTGAAGTGGGGCGTTTTTGCCTGCATGACGGTCGTCACAAGGTGTGACGGTCGTCACCCGTGTGACGCCCGTCATGGAGCTGTGACGGTCGTCACATCAGCAAAAACAGCTTCATGCGCTTTTCATGATGTTTTCACTCCTTTTTCGTCCGTATTTCATCTGAGATTGCTTCTTTTCTTCATGTTGCCTTGTTTAGACGCGATCGTTGAATACCTGCAAAACATCAGACAAATAACACGGAAATGACCCGAAATCGGATCGAAAACGGTTAAACTTTAGTTGAATTATGCATAAAAATATCTATATGATTTCGTGTTATCAGACATCTAGTGTGTCCTTTTGTCTCCTCCCTCTTCCCAAAACCCCTAAAACTTCTCTCTATTAAAGACCTTAGTCTTCATCTTCTCCAACATTCTCCTCAACCACTCTCTTCAAAGTTCATCTTTACTACTTCTCCAAAAATCATCATCAATGGCTTCCTTTCTCCGCGAAAATATAGGTAAGAGATCAAGAGCCTCATCATCATCTGCTTCAGTCCCCGTTACCGCTGTTTCACTAGTTCATCCACCTGCTGTTGAAAACTTCAACAAGAGTCTCAGAAAAAGAGCCATAGTTCCACAACATGCTTTCTACCAGGCAACAGGTGAGCGCTTGCATCTCACCCGAATTCTGTCCCTGCTGGAAGTCCAAGGGTTCTTCAATTTTCTGGAGTGCAATACAAAGTATAGTGAGGATTTGGTCAGGGTGTTCTACACAAATCTGCGGGGTAACTTTCAAGATCAGCATTTCCACACTTCTGTCGGAAATAGACTGGTAAATATAAATTCTGAAGTATGGAACAAGTATTTTGATATGACTGTTGATGCTGATGCACCACCTCTGCATGAGGTAACGGACACTCGTACGGTGCCAGGTTATGAATTTAAGAGCGCTCAGAATGACATGCTCAAAAGACCCTATCCAGATGCAATTGTCAACAGCGATGCTTTTCCTAGATCGGTCACAGCCGGGAAACTCAATACAGGGGAGCGCATCCTTCAGTGGATCGTCGCTCGCATACTACGACCAAAAAAGGGTGGACTGTCTCGTGTCGAACAAGCTGAGGTACATCTCATCTATATATTGAAAAACAAAATCAAAATAAACTGGCCATACTATATTGCTAGCAGGATTTTTGCTCTGAGAGACTCAAGTAGAGGCACTGCTTTAGCCTATGGGTCGTTCATTTCAAAAATTCTTGCCGCTGCAAATGTTGTATACCCAACATTTCCTTGTGTCACAGTCCCCTCTGACAAAGAATTTAGCACCAAAACCCTTGCAATGATGGGGTATTTTTGGTGTGCTGAACGACGATTATACAGATTTGTCCGTCGGGCCAATATTCCTCAGGTGCCTCGTGACGGTTCCGATGAAATCGCTGAAGAAGAAAGTGAAGAGCAAGGTGAAGAATAAAGTGAAGAAGAAGATACAGATGCCAAGATACAAGAACCTATCTGTGAGACTCAAGACTATCATCACTCTCCAGTTCAAGATACGCCTTCAAATACCGATTGGGTCCAGTATTCAGCTCCATCAGAAGCACAAGAAGACGATTCTACAAATCAAGGATGGGGTGAATGGCAATATACAGGCTGGACTACCCTGGGTAGATTCTATGACCCATATCACGGCTACCCTCAAGACTATCAACCTTCCCAGCACTCATCACCTCCTCCGCCTTCGGACAACTCTGAAGTCATTAATATGTTGCAGTCAATGCAGTTAGATCAACAAAACTTTATGAGGAGTCAAGACACTCAAATGGAGCAGATTAGAGCTGAGCTTCATACCCAAAATGAAAGGTTTAATTCATTTTCGACTCGGATGGACGCCCGTATTGAAGCTCTGGTTGAATCACATGACCGGCAAGATTGGGAAATCACCAACTCTCTTAGTCACCTCAACATGTCCGTAGAAGCCTTTCTGGACTTCTCGGATCCTTACCACAATCCCGATGCTGCATACCGGGGGAGGGGCCGAGGTCGGGGTCGGGGATATTAGAGTCATAGTTGCATATTTCATAATCGCTTATGTGTTTCATCTATGTACTTTTCATTTTTTCTGTATTATGTGTGCCTGAATTTTCACCTTCGTTACATGTTCTCGTCACTATCTATTAATTCAATTTACTTTTGTTCATTATCATGCTTATGTGTGAAGTTTGGTAATTAACTATCACCTATTGTATGTTCTCTGTTAATTGATGCGTTCTCCTTCTCTTTTTGATGGTGTCAAAGGAGGAGAAGACAATGTAGGAAGCTATCCAACACCAAAGCCATGTCAGGATATTAACAACAGTTGATGGTTGTTTGTTCTACAGCCTTATAGTACAAAAGCAAGGGGGAGCTTGTGTATACATGTGTTTATACATTGCATATTTGGTGTTTTAGTTGTATACAGGTTGTCATCATCAAAAAGGGGGAGATTGTGGAGGCAAATCGCCACACATCACACAAGTTTGCAAGACATTGGTTAACGCAGGTTTCGATGATGACAAATTCCCTGGATGGATTGGAAATTATGAACTCCAGATCTACTAAACCAGATGTAACGTATCACCCACCATATCCTTTTACGCTTGTCTTAAAACTTCTGAAATGAATATACTATGTGTAGATAAAATGCAATCATGACCAAAGGCATGAAAGACCTCAAACTGATGAATTTTTGCAGGTTTGCAGGGCATGAGTCGACCATAGGGTCGGCGCATGCATCAAAACAATTTTGCACTAGTCACCGCACAAGGCAATGCGTCGACCATAGGGTCGGCGCATGAAGGAATAACTTTCCAACGGGTCAGCGCGTAAAGGCATGAGTCGACCATAGGGTTGGCGCATAATGGAAATAGATTTCAACGGGTCAGTGCACGCCGACTGTATGGTCGACACACACTGATGAATTTTCCAGATTTCCAAAACAACACAGCCCATGCGTCGACGCACAGACCTGTTATGGTCGATCGTTCGCGCGGAAAATCTATTTTAAAATGCTTCCCTCTTATATTTGAAATACTGTTATGTCCAGAATCATGTTGGCACTATATATACTTGTTTAACCACTTGTGTCTTTTAACATTTTGATATTCTTTTGATTCATGTGTTCAAAAACAAGAAAGAGTGAAATAGGTGTCCAAGATTCATCATCTTCATCTTCAACATCTCACAACATTTCAATTACACGCAATCATTTTTGAAATGCATTTGTGAGAGATTCAAGGTGATAAGGTTCGAGGCTTAGATTGGAGAATCAAGCTCGGGTTGAAGATTGTGACAGGTTCTTTCTTGAATAAAACCATTGGGGTTTTACCCTCCAAGATTGGTTTGAATTTTGGGGGTTTTTGGACGAGATTCTTCATCAAAGGTCAATCGAGCGAAGGTGATTGTGAAGAGGTGTTCTTCACAAGTCTAGTAGCGGATTCAGTGATT
This sequence comes from Lathyrus sativus, assembly GCA_963859935.3. NCBI lineage: Eukaryota > Viridiplantae > Streptophyta > Magnoliopsida > Fabales > Fabaceae > Lathyrus > Lathyrus sativus. The sequence continues at coordinate 340,125,250 of OZ012739.1, forward strand.
TTGAAGGGAAGATCTCGGGGTCGATTTGGTGTTGTTGAGATCAGCTGGAGCCAAAGGTTTGAACAACAACGTGTTATTCAACAAGGTGGCTGGATTCGGAGGTCCATCAACACAAATCGGAGAACTTGATTCATCTTGAATCAAGGGGCAAGGAGTGAAGGCAACTTTCAACACATTGAGATTTCTGTTGTATATTTGCTGCTCAATCCTTGTATAAATTGTTACATTCAACAGGTGATATCTATAAAATCTATCTCAATTCTAGTTTTAGAATTGAGGGCAGACGTGCCCCGAAGCGAGGACGACGGGGGAACTGCCTCAACAAATACTTGTCTTCTCTATTTTCAGCATTTACGTTATAGCTCAAAATAAGTGATTTTTGTATAAGCTCTATTGTCAAAATTGTGATATCAATTGAGTAAGAGGTTAAAACTCTGTTTTTGACTCCAAAGTACAACAAGATATTGTACGAGGCTGGTTGGAATCACTTACTCAACATAAATATCACTTGGAGTATTTTTGCACACCAAGTGTTTGACATATTGCTCTAACCAAAATTATCTTACTTGTGAATCTAGTTTTGGTTTGATCTTTGAATCATTGGAACTAGGAATCCTTACAACTGAAGTAAATAATTGATAAGTGCAATTAGTGTTATGATTCTATTTTTCCAAATTTTCATTAATCCAAAGGCTTACGTATATCCGGTTTTCCAATAACCGTTCGTTTTAGACTATATTTTCCTGGGCCGCTTCCGCACTTAAAACATTTTTAAAACCAATTTTAAATTGGTAGCGCCGACTCAAATTTTAATTGGGGATCTATTCAACCCCCCTTCTAGATTCGTGCCATAGTCCAACACACCTTTTATATACTCAACCTCACACTCTGTTGCCTTAGCACACACGCCAGACCCAAGTCTCAATACTACTTAATCAGTTTAATCCATTGACCATCCAAACAGACATGAAGTATGGAGCTCTCACTCTCAGACTAGTTGCCGTAACTAAGTCGGTCACAACTCCACTTCACGTCCTGGCTGTATATGACTATCTTGTCAGGATAACTTCCAGCCAACCACAATTAATCGGCAAATCGCCAACTTCTCACATTCATTATAACTCAACAATTCCCATCAAAATTAAACACCTCAACATCGTCCTGCACCGACTCATCAAAACCATTCTTAAGCACTTAGCTTAACTCAAGACAATTCACTGCTCACGCCATCTAAGCTTGCAAGATACACATATCCCATTTAACACAATCCCAACTACTATCAACAAGAGATTGAGGGCGATCAGTTCCTCAATTTGTCAATAGACAGCCGAAAATCATGATGGGGTATAAACCATCTTTACCAAACTATAAGAGCGTTCAACCACACACCGAGCTACAACTCCACACTTGCAGCATCCTGGAGAAACACAAGCTTCTCCCCCACTTGAATCATTCTCACTCCTGCAGACAAAGGTTCTACAACAAAACATGTACCGACAGTGTTTTCACACACATGTCGCATACAAGGGAACAAACAACATTAGACAACATGGTCGGATGGATCGACCTGCTCTGATACCACTAATGTAACACCCCAATCTAACCCGACGGATAATTAAGGAAAACAGAATCAGAGTGCAACAAATTTTGTAAACATGACGGTCGTAAGGGGCTGTCACGACCGTGATGGTCATGACGATCGTAAGGAAGTTGTGACGACCGTCACATCAGCAAATTCTGGGCGTTACAATTTCAACTCACAGAAACATACATTTCACAATTCCATTAAACAACATGCATTTAGTAATGATAAATAGCATAGAAGCTTGGATGAAGATGCAACAATAACTTGATTAACATTTTGATTACAAGGCATCTTATTAATTTGCAGCGGAATATAAAACATTTCCAACATTTAGAATGATTAAAGCAAGACCATGAAACTTGCAACAAAACTTCATTAAAATTCAGCAAGTAATTATCTTGCATCAATTCAACATAAACAACGAGTTTCAACCATAAAAATCAACACTACTAATTCCTCAGTATAGTGCATCCAACCAACATTTGGCACTTAATAGCAGCCACCAACTTAATGGAAAATACTTGATAAAATTCAGCAACAAGGAAATTAAATAAAAGCAATAACATCAATCGTTCATCCCCCCAAGAGTGCTACGTATCAGAGCGACCAACGACCTTAAACATAAAGCGACACTTTATTCCTGATTACCTGGAAGTTACCACCAATTGAGGTAACATACAACGTAAAGGGTGAGATATCAACAACATAACATAAGGCATGATAAAAGTCATGTCAGAATATTATCACAGCATTATAATTCCATCAGTTCGCATAAATATTAGTAATAATTAAACTACAATAATTCATTATTCCTATCCACAACAATTATCATCATAACTCAGCAACTCATCAAAACAACTCAACAACGCAACTCAACAATGCGACTCAACTGTGCATATGCATGTGGTACCATTTTTGGGAGACAACACTCCACAACAATTCGGGAGACAACACTCCACAATAATTCGGGAGACAACACTCCACAATAATTCGGGAGACAACACTCCACAATAATTCGGGAGACCACACTCCACAATAATTTATTTTGCCATTAAGGCACAACCGTCGCCAATCCAGGCCAAATGATATGTTATGAGACGCAACTATTATGGACTATAACACAACAACAACAACAAGTGTGCAACAACCGTGCAACATGTCAGAGAACAACTGACAACATCATTACTACAAATAAGAACTCAACACATTTTCATATACCTTCATACGGGTAATATAACTACAACTTATCAACATAATCCAAGGAGAATATTATAATAACATTTTCTCAACAGTGACATAACAACTTCATATGCATCAAGTATTCATCATTTCAATATGTTCATGTAGGAGAACAATAACAACATACTTTCGACAATTAAGAATTCAGCACATTATCGTAAGAACAACATTACAACTTTTACTCACTAAATTAATTATAGTTCCTGAAAAGGTTAGTTAACTACGGGGCAACTAATCTTGCCTCATTAAGGGTAACCATACAACATCGTACAACACACTGGTGATATAACATATTCATTCCTACACAGAAAAACCTCGTCCCTAACATTTATCGGGTAATGGGAACTATATCTATGCTTAGATTCCCTACATGAAGTCGATCGAGTAAGAGTATAATAACAACCTTTTCTCAACAAATGGAAAATTAGCGCGCGTCGGCGCCGATTCCCAACATTACTACATAAACTAATGACATAAACACTAATGCAGGCGTAGACAAACATTAACCCTTAATATTTCTCAACCTACGGGAACATTTACCCTTAATATTGCTCAACCTACGGAAACATTACTACGGGAACATTTCCATAGGAATATTACTACGGGAACATTTCCACGGGAATATTACTACGGGAACATTAATCCTTAATATTTCTTCAACTTACGGGAACATTACTACGGTAACGTTACTACGGGAACATCACTAAGGGAACATCACTACGGGAACATTAATCATTAATATTCATCGATCTACAGGAACATTAATCCTTAATATTTATCGATCTACAGGAACATTAATCCATAATATTTATCGATCTACAGGAACATTAATCATATGATTCAATTCCCTACATGAAATCGATCATACCCACAGTTATAGAATTGAACCCCACCCTTACCTTTGGATTGAGGACAACTCTAAACTTCCGATTTGCTCTCCGGTGACTCCTCTGCATCTACCTTCAATTCTTTCCGGCGGTTAATTCTTCTGTTCTTCCTTTCTCCACATCCACTTCCTTTTTCCTCTTTTCTCAGCCTTTTTCCTCCAATTTGGTTTTCTGAGCAGTTTATGGTTCTTTTGCTCTTTCTCCCACAACTTCTCTAATAACTCCCTAATTCCCTTTATTCTCTCTAATAATAATAATAATAATAATAATAATAATAATAATAATAATAATAATAATAATAATAATAATAGTAATAATAATAATAATAATAATATAATATTACTACTAGTTATTAAATTATCATCATTATTAATTATATTATATTATTATCAAACTTAATGATTTATTAAATGGTTTCCTATACTTCAAGGATACCCACCAACGCTCTCAGACACACTCCCACATAAAGGTACACCAACAATTCATAAATAATTTAATTAAAATGAACGGGCGTTACAGTCATAACCTTTTTCGACTCTTTGATTCGTTCCTTGTCACCTCTAAGTTAGATTCACACATTTTTCACACATTTTTAAAATATGAAATGTGTTTTAAAAACTTTTTGACCCGTTCCATGCTCACTTCTAACTTAGATTTACACATTTTTAGAAGATGAAATGTGTTCTAAAACTTATTTTATATTTACACAATATTAGATATTTGTAGTTGAGAAACCTCTAACATAATTAAGTTGGATAATCAATTAGGATTTTATTTATTTGAAAATATTAACATTTATCAATTTGACCAATATTCAAAGTATTACTATGCAAGACTAAGTTACACAAATTAACATATAACACATAAATTAAAGAATGAAATTGGACATATTTAGGTCACTTTGTTATTTATATGGGGAGAGAATTTCCTTCAAAGAAAATTTTTTCTTGGCAAATCTATATAAAATTTAACAACATATACTACATAAATTAAAGAGGACAAGGAAACAAAAATCACTCAATATATACAAGGTCGGTCGATTACACTGTTTTTTCTAGTAGTCTAATATAGTCAAACTATAAATTTTGATGAAGTTCAATTAATGTCCTATTTAAAGATTACATTATGTGATAATTCCTAGTAGTTAAGCGTTGTTAGTCATTTTTGAGATATGTTGAGGGGTGTATAGTTCGTTTACGTAGGGGTGAGAAACTTTGTGTATTTTTCTATATCAGAATGTGGTTGTCCTTCTCAACTCTATCTTTAGAATATTATAGCACTCTTGGGCTTGGATCCTATGTCATTTAGGAATAACAACTATTATTGAGAAGATACAAGAGTGAGTGGTTAATGAAGGTGAGATATTACTTAGAAGGGGGGGTTGAATAAGTATGGAAAATTAATACTTGAAAATAATCACACAATTATTTTTATCCTGGTTCGTTAAACAACTACTCCAGTCCACCCTTCCAGAGTGATTTGCCTTTCTCAACAAGGACTTAATCCACTATTAAATCAAACTGATTACAATAGTATCACCTAAGAACTACAGTTCTTAGTCTTCTCAAGAGCTACTGATTCACACTGAATCCTCTTAAGGAAAAATCCTTTACAAACAATGTAAATTAAATACAAGAGTTTTTAATGCTTCTATAAAGCTATAATCACAACAGTGATTTTTCTCTTTAGTTTTAAGTACAATAGGATTCTATGAAGAATAAGAATGAGGGCTTATAGAATATGTGATTTCTTTTCAGCAAGTGTGTAGCACTGAAGAATGAAGTGAGAGACTCCTTTTATAGGCAGCTGATTCAAGCACGTTGAAAAGAGAGTCCAAAAGGTCTGAGCCTTTTTGTCTTCACATGTACTGACCTTTTCTTGAAATAGATGGCACAGATAAATCCTTTTTGTCTGTGTAAGTGTGTCTAGCACAAATAAGGAAAGAGACGTTGAATGATTCCAACGGATACATTCTTGAAAACACTTCTTCAGTTTCAGCAAGTTCTTCAGAGTTTGAATAGATCAGAGTCTTCTGATGAGATTCAGAACTATGCTGTATCAGAGTCTTCTGCAGCTTGTGTGCTTCTAGCGTGTTGATCATCAGAGCATCTTGACACAGAACTTCAGTACTTGGCAGCGTAGGTACTTTCAGAAACTTCTGTAGATCAATGCTTTGAGAAACTCTTCAATTAATATTCTTCTATACTTCTGATGCTTCAGCTTCAGATGCTTCTGATTATCTTCAGATGCTTCTGACTATCTTCAGATGCTTCTGACTCAGAATGTTCTGGAGCTTCTTTCTTCAGATCCTTCTGGAGACTACGCTCAGGATCTTCTGTAAGGAGCAAGCAGATTCTTCTGTAAGGTGCATCTGGCGCTTCAGAGTCAGGATAGCTTCTTGTATTCAAGGCAGATTTGCTTCTAGAGAGTTAATATAATTTTAATCTGCAGTAAAACTCTCAAACAAATTTTAGAGTATATAATTCTTAAATATAAATTTCCTAACAGTTATCATCAAAACAAAGAGTAATTATTAAGAACCAATCTGTGTTCTAACAATCTCCCCCTTTTTGATGATGACAAAAAGTATCAGAAATTTTATTTAATTGAACTTAAAGAATTATAACTCCCCCTGAGATGATGAATCTCCCCCTGAGTTAAATATGAAAAAGGAATAGAAACTTCCCTTTTTATCTTGAGTAATCTTCAGAGTCAGATCTTGTTTGTCTTGTAATAATCAATGGTCAGAATATCTTGCAGATATAAGATTCAGAGTTTGATAAAGGATAAATGATCTGAGAAACTCAGAGATTCTTTTATAGAGTATTCTTATCAAAAGTTCTGAAATAGTCAATTAAGATATTAGAAAGAATAGATATGTCTGAAGATTCATTCTAGTGAAATTATATTAATTAGTTCAGATTTTTATTTTCTCCCCCTTTTTTGTCATGAGCAAAAAGTAAACACTTTTAATAAAGACAATTAAAAGGAATAATAGCAGATAATTCAATGGAGAATAATAAACTGTTTCATTCAATTATAACAGAGCAAAAAGTACATCAGAAGATATTACAAAAACATACAGATGCAAAAACAACAGATGCACAAACATGAGAAAAAAATCTAAGTGTGTTTTGACAAAAGCATCTTCAATAGGTCTGTGATCTCAGATTGTGATTGCTCTTGCTTTGACATGAACTTAGTGATTGTCTCATTCTTCTCATCTTGTTTGGACATCCATTCTGACATGTCCTCAGATTTCTTGTCTTGCTTCGTCATCCAAGATCTGATTTCAGATTGACCAGCTTCCAGAGCAGCAATCTTGTTTGCCAAATCTGGATTTTCTGTCTTAATCTCTGATGATGGAGGATCTGTATCCTGAACAGAGTCAATTGCCATATGTTCTGGAGATCCTGAAGAGGGTTCTACCAGAGTCATAGTTAGTGTAGGGGCAGTTGGTTCTGGTGGAGGAGGAGGTGGAGGAGCATCCAAACACAGCAGAGGTTCAGTTTTGTTGACAATCCAGAATTGAGTTCTTTCAGCTCTGAGCTTTGCATCATCAGAACAGATGTTCTTCAGATTAGAAGCCACAGTGTTGAATCTATTGAGAAATCCTTTCCAGATGATTTCAGTCTCATTTGCATCCATAGTTTCAGAACATCTTTTCTGAACAGTACCTAAAGACATTTGTATTTCTTGCAAAAACGTTTGAAATAAATGTTCAATATTAAGTCTGGGTGGAGGTTTAAGCAAGGTTTCCAGAGTCATCTGTTTAGGTTTTGGAGTTGGTGGTATCAATGATTTTGGAATGGAAATTAGAGGAGGGGGAACATATGGAAAGAATGGAATTTCTGGTTTCTGAGGAAGGGATCTGTTTAAGGCATTAAGCAGATTTGGTTGAGGTCTGGTGCATGGGTAAACATCATCAAAGACTGCATTAGAGTATGGTACGAAAGCAGAGTTTGATGGTTTATCAGATGCAACTGTGTTGTCAGATGCAGGATGCAGAGCTGAAACAGCAGCTTTACCAGATGTAGGAGAAATGGGGGCTAAGGATCCTTCATTTTCCATAGATTTAATATATGAAAGGATTACAGATGGAAGGGTTGGTTTGAGTTTAGGTCTCAGAGGTTTCAAGGGTTCAGAGGGCTCAACTCTATCATAAAAATCTTTAAGTTTGAAACCATAAGATAAGTTATGATACAGAGAAGACACTTGAGCACAAGAGATTCCAGATGATGATGGATTAGATGTAGGAACAATCATCTCAGATGAAGGTACAGGTGGAGGAATAGGTTCTGGAATGGTAGTTTTGGTAGGTACAGATGATTCAGGTTCAGGGTCATGAACAGGGTATTTGTCAGATGGATTAATCAGAAAGTCAGGATGAATTTCTAATTCAGATGAATTTGAAGATGTTTCAGGTGTACAAGAGGTAGAAGAAACTTGAAACACTGTTTTTAATGGAGTGATATCAAGAACTTCTGTCTCAGGGATATGAGATGGTTCTGAAGGAATATCAGGTTGTTGAGTAGGTGGTTCAGATGAAACAGGAGCAGAAGTTACTTGAGTGGGTTCAGAAGTAACAGTTGCTACAGGTTCAGAAGATGGAATTTGTGATGGTGGAATGACAGATTCTTTTTGTGGTTGATCTTCTGTGGTTTGTTTTTCTGGGTGATTTTCTGTTGTTGGTTGAGCAGATTTTTGTGTATCAGAATTTTGTGGTAGTTCTGATGGTTGTGGTTCTGGTTGTTGTGATTCTGTTGGTTGTTTTTCTTTAGGTTGTGGTTCTGATGGTTGTGGAACAGATTGTGATGGACGTGGAGTGAAGTGTTTGATGTGTAGTTTTGGTTGAGGTGGTTTTGATACAGAAGCAGTGGGTTGTTTCTGAGGTGATACAGAACTGGGGGCAGCAACAGATGTTGTTTGAGTGACAGGGGGTTTGGGAACAGACTTAATAGAAGAATCATTTATAACAACATTTTTAGAAGAGACAGAAGCTTTAGTACCTTTGAGTTTAATCCTTTTAGCAGATGCAAAGGCAGCTTCTCCAGAGTCCTTTCTCTTCAGAAGATCCTTTGGTTTCTCAGCAATCTTAACCTTCTTCTGGACAGGTTCAGATTCTGCTGCAGGTTGAGGTCTTTTCCTCTGAAGTGGAACTTCTGCTTCTTCTTCTTCTTCTCCTGCATCTGGCAGGGGTTGCTTGACAAGTTGAAATACATTGGCAGGAACAGGCACTCCTTCCCTTTTACATTCCTCTATATACATCAGAACAATGTGTCTAGGTTCTTCAGCAAAGAATAGAGGGAAATCTGATACTGGAATCCTTTTATTCAGATCAGACATGTTTAACTTCTTTGGAGCAGTGGTAAGTTCATCTACAATCTTGAGTCTCAGAAGGCTCTTAGCGTTCAGAGGCTTTCCCATAATGAACTCTAGTTCTTCTGTAACACCAGCATCATACAGAGCAGCCACTAAACCATTTTCAGTGAGAAGATCTGAGAGCAACCTTCCAAAAGGTATCCAATTCCTGATCTTCTGGTTCTTTTCTTTCACAGATTCTCTGGATGCATTTATGTGATTCCACAGATGCATGAACAATAAGTAAGGAAGATCTACCTTATTACTCTGACTAAGGCAGTACATAAAATAGATCTGTTCATTGTTGACATAATCTGGGGAATTTGTTGACTTTCTGTGATGAATGCATCCCATGAATATCTTGGCCCAGATCTTGTAATCTGGCTTCAGATCTTTGAATCTGTTAGAGGCTTGTCCAGCAGTCATAACCTCTTCATAGACTTCATCCATATCAACACGTCCAACTGGCAGATGTGAAACACCATCTGTTTCTTCATAACCAATCAGTTTTCTAATTAGATCCTCTGTGATGATGATCTCCTTTCCCAGCACAGATGATAGAATAAACTTTGGATACACAGATGCATGAATCCAGAATTCCTTAACAAGCAAAGGGTAAACTGGTCCAAACAGTCTATCAAAGTATTTCACCCAACCTTGAGCTCTAACAATGGAGCGAAAATCAAACCCATTTTCAGCCAAAGAATCAAATTCAACCATGGATTCACATAACACTTCTAACTTTTCAACAGGTGTGAGAAGAGTTCTTTGTGGAGGAATGTATGGATTAGCACCTAGATTATCTGAAGTTACAGCAGCCATAGTTGATTGAAACTGTGCAGTTGTTGATGAAGAAGACGCCATTGAAGAATGCTTTTTAGAACACTTAGGTTTTGAGTTTTTGTGAAGAGAGAACAAGAGATGAAAATGCATATAAATTCTGAGAGTGAAAAGTGTCAAAGTGAATACACTTCAAGTATTTATACTAAACACATAGGCACACCAAAAGACAGAAATAAAGCACGTTGGAGCAACATTAAATGAAAAGAATAAAATCATTTCAAATAATAAATGCTTCTGACAGATTTGGGGGGAAAACCAAGAATTTAACTATTCAAATTTCACCTCAAATGTCTTTTCAGTTGTCCACACGTCACCTCTTCAGATTTTGTGGGACACGTGTTTGCTTGCATGCTGTTCTGAATTCTCTCAAGAAATGAAACGTTAGCCACGTTCAGATCTTCTAAAGATGGTCAGTTCAGATTTTCACATCAGAAATAATAATCAGAATAGAATAAATGAACAGAAGAAATACTTCAGATCATTAAACATTTTGCATCTGAGAGATTGCTTCTGATAAATATTACTCTGGACAAAAATCCATACAAATATTTTTCAGAATGAACTTAAATCTATCTTCAGCAAGGGGTTTTGTAAAAATATCTGCCCATTGATGATCTGTATCAACAAAGGCTAAATTTATGATTCCCTTCTGAACATAGTCTCTGATGAAATGATGTTTAATTTCTATATGTTTTGCCTTAGAATGCAAGATTGGATTTTTTGACAAACATATAGCAGAAGTATTATCACAGAAGATAGAAAGATTACTCTCATAGATTTGATAATCTTCTAATTGACTCTTCATCCAGAGCATCTGAGTACAACATCCAGCAGCAGCAATGTATTCTGCCTCTGTAGTTGATAGTGCAATGGTAGGTTGCTTCTTGCTGTACCATGAGATCAGATGACTTCCAAGAAACTGACAGCTTCCAGAAGTGCTTTTACGTTCAACTCTGTCTCCAGCATAGTCAGCATCACAGAATCCAACTAATGAAAATTCATCAGATCTTCTGTAACACAAACCCATGTTAGAAGTACCTTTCAGATACCTTAGAATCCTCTTAACAGCTGTTAAGTGTGATTCTCTAGGATCTGATTGGAATCTAGCACATAAGCAGACACTAAACAGAATATCTGGTCTTGAAGCAGTCAAGTATAGAAGAGATCCTATGATACCTCTGTAGAGTTTTTGATCTACCTTCTTACTTACCTCTTCCTTACCTAGAGTGCTTGTAGGATGCATTGGAGTCTTTGCCATTTTTCTATCAACCATGTTAAACTTCTTCAGAAGCTCTTTAACATATTTGGTTTGATGTATGTAGGTGCACTCTGGAGTTTGATTGACTTGGATTCCCAAGAAGAATCTCAATTCTCCCATCATGCTCATTTCAAATTCTTCCTGCATACATTTAGCAAACTCCTTTCCAAGCGTAATATTTGTTGATCCAAAAATAATTTCATCTACATAAATTTGACAAATCAACAGATCTTTCTTAACAGTTTTACAGAATAAAGTTGTATCCACTTTTCCTCTGATAAAATTTTTCTTCAGAAGGAAATTGCTCAACCTCTCATACCAAGCTCTGGGAGCTTGTTTTAATCCATAAAGAGATTTCTTTAATTTGAAAACATGATCTGGAAAGTTTTCACTTTCAAATCCAGGAGGTTGGTGGACATATACTTCTTCTTCTATAATACCATTAAGAAAAGCACTTTTAACATCCATCTGATACAGAGTGATGTTATTCTGTGCAGCAAAAGAAATAAGAAGGCGTATAGATTCTAACCTTGCCACTGGAGCATATGTCTCAGTGTAATCAATACCTTCTTGCTGACTGTATTCTTGAGCAACCAGCCTTGCCTTATTCCTTTCTACTTCTCCCTTTTCATTCAGCTTATTTCTGAAAACCCATTTTGTTCCAATAATATTGAATCCTTTAGGTCTAGGAACCAGATCCCAAACTTCATTTCTGGTGAATTGATTCAGCTCTTCTTGCATAGCTATAATCCATTCATTATCTTCCAGAGCCTCATCTACAGATGTTGGTTCTATTATTGACACTAAGCCAAATAAAGAAGATTCAGAAGTTCTGAGAAATGATCTTGTCCTTATTGGATCATCTTTCTTTCCAATAATCACATGTTCTGGATGAGATGATTTGATTCTGGAAGAAGATCCTCTGACAGTTGGTCTTTCAGAAATATGCAAGTTGTTTAGTTGGGAAGTCAAAGGTGTAGCATCTGGGGTTGCTTCAGATTCTTTGATTTTTGCCTTTTCTGCATCTGATCCTTCAGAGTCTGTGAGAATCACTTCTCTATCTGCAGAACTTTCAAACTGCTTTGGCTTTTCAGAGCCAAGCTTATCATCAAATCTAACATGAATAGATTCTTCAACAATCTGTGTTTCAGTATTGAATACTCTGTAGCCTTTAGAGCGTTCAGAATAACCAAACATGAAACACTTCTGTGCTTTGGAATCAAACTTGTTCAGATTATCTTTGGTATTAAGCATAAAACAAATACATCCAAAAGGATGAAAATAAGAAATTTTAGGCTTTCTGTTTCTCCACAATTCATAGGGAGTCTTTTCCAGAAGAGGTCTTACAGACACTTTGTTCTGAATATAACAAGCTGTGTTAATTGCTTCTGCCCAAAAATGTTTTGCCAGATTTGTCTCATTGATCATGGTTCTGGCTATCTCTTGCAATGTTCTATTTTTCCTCTCTACAACTCCATTTTGTTGTGGAGTTCTAGGACAGGAGAAATCATGTGCAATGCCTTTTTCAGAAAAATATTTTTCAAAATGTTTATTTTCAAATTCCCCACCATGATCACTTCTGACTTTAATAATTTTGGAATCTTTTTCAATCTGAACTTGATTGCAGAAGTCAAAGAACACAGAATGAGACTCATCCTTGTGTTTTAGAAACTTTACCCATGTCCATCTGCTGTAGTCATCTACAATGACTAACCCATACTTCTTGCCTCTGATGGATGCAGTTTTCACTGGTCCAAACAGATCAATGTGAAGTAATTCCAATGGTCTGGAGGTAGACACAACATTTTTTGATTTAAAATGAGATTTTGAAAATTTACCTCTTTGACATGCTTCACACAGAGCATCTGAGTTGAACTTCAACTTAGGAAGTCCTCTGACCAGATTGAGTTTATTAATCTGAGATATATGTCTCATATTAATATGCCCCAATCTTCTATGCCAGACCCATTGCTCATCATTCACAGATAAGAGGCATTTTACATTTTGAACTTTAAGTTCTGAAAGGTTAATTTTATAAATGTTGTGTTTCCTCTTTTCACTGAATAGGATAGAGCCATCCTTTTGACATACAGCTTTGCAACATTTTTGATTAAAGATTATATCATAACCATTGTCACTTAATTGACTTATGGACAATAGATTATGTTTCAATCCTTCAACTAACAGAACATTAGTAATAGAGGGAAGCTTACCATTTCCAATAGTGCCAGATCCAATGATCTTGCCCTTCTGGTTCCCTCCAAACTTCACGTCCCCTCCAGATCTAAGTTCCAGGCTTTGGAACATAGACCTTTCTCCTGTCATGTGTCGTGAGCATCCAGAGTCCAGGTACCATGATTGGTGTCCTGACTTTGCTGTTAAGAACATCTGCAACAGGAATTACTTTATCTTTAGGTACCCAGATCTTCTTGGGTCCTTTGGGGTTAGTTGGTTTGCAAGTTTGTCTAAACTTCTGTTTTGCAACATAATGTTTATTCTGACTTGCCTTTGGTTTAAACACATAAGTACTCTTCTCAGAGCTTGTGTGTTTAATGTCATTCAGATGACCAAATTTGAATTGAGAGTACAGAGGTGTCTTCCTGATGAAAAGTTTGTCAACAGGTTTTGGATTGCTTCCAGATGAAGACTCATATCCAATGCCTCTTCTGTTGTTTCCACTAACACCATAGATCATGGAAGCCATCTTGCTTCTGTCTATGCTCTTAGTGAGAAACTTCTGAAAACTAGAGTCATATTTTTCTAAAATATTTTCACAAGACTTAGTTTCAAAAACAGATTCTTGTTGAGTTCTATCAAAGTCATTTTTGATTTTTAAATTTATTTATTTCTGCTCAACAAGTTCTGTTTTCAGAAGATCAATCTCAGATTCAAGATTGCTTTTCAGCTTCTTGTATTTGAGTTTGATGTTGTTGTAACTTTTAAGAACTTCTGTTAAAACTTTAATGAGTTCTTCTTTGGTAAGTTTAGCCATTACCTCTTCTGCATCATCATCAGATTCAGATTCTGATTTATATCCAGAGGTACCTTCTTCTTGATCCTCTGTCCTGGCCATCAGTGCAACGTTTGCACATTCTTCTTCTGATTCAGAAGATGACTCACACTCATCTGAGTCATCCCATGTTGCCATCAGAACCTTCTTCTTCTTGTTGAACTTCTTCTTAGGTTTTTCTTTCAGAAGTTTAGGGCAGTCATTCTTGTAGTGCCCAGGTTCTTTGCACTCATAGCACACCACTTCTTTCTTGGCAGATCTTCTGTGACTAGAAGATTCTTTTCTGTTGTCAGATCTTCTGAAGTTGTTAAATTTCTTTCCCTTGTGCTTCCAGAGTTTGTTAATTCTTCTGGACAACATGGACAACTCATCTTCTTCTTCAGAAGAAGATTCTTCAGAGCTTTCTTGAATAACCTGCAAAGCTTTAGCAGTTTTGTTAGATTTTAAAGCTATGGATTTACCTTTATCTTTCTTCTGGGGTTCATCTTCCTCCAGCTCAATTTCATGGCTTCTCAAAGAACTGATAAGTTCTTCTAAGGAGATCTTGTTCAGATCTTTTGCCATCTTCAATGCAGTCACCATTGGTCTCCATCTGGTGGGAAGACTTCTGATGATTTTCTTGACATGATCTGACGTTGAGTAGCCCTTGTCCAGAACTTTCAGACCAGCTGTAAGAATCTGAAATCTAGAAAACATAGTTTCTACATTTTCAGAATCTTCCATTTTAAATGCCTCATACTTCTGTATGAGCGCCAGAGCCTTTGTCTCTTTAACCTGAGAGTTTCCCTCATGAGTCATTTTGAGTGATTCAAACATGTCATGAGCAGTATCTCTGTTATTAATCTTCTCATACTCAGTATGAGAGATTGCATTAAGCAATATAGTTCTGGCTTTGTGGTGATTCTTGAAGTCTCTTTTCTGCACTTCAGTCATTGATTTTCTATCAATCTTTTTGCCATCCTCTCCAGTAGGATGTTCATATCCATCAATGACCAAATCCCAAAGATCAGCATCATACCCAAGAAAAAAACTTTCTATTCTATCTTTCCAATAGTCAAATTTTTCTCCATCAAACATTGGAGGTTTGGTACTGATCCTATCCCTCTCTTCATATTTATTGTTGATATTTGACATTGAATTATCAGCCATGATAACAAATAAATATATAGATCAAAGTATATCTCCTCTGGATCTTTACTGACACTATTAAGTGATAGCACACTCAGAACTGGAGCTCTGATGCCAACTGAAGGTGAGATATTACTTAGAAGGGGGGGGGTTGAATAAGTATGGAAAATTAATACTTGAAAATAATCACACAATTATTTTTATCCTGGTTCGTTAAACAACTACTCCAGTCCACCCTTCCAGAGTGATTTGCCTTTCTCAACAAGGACTTAATCCACTATTAAATCAAACTGATTACAATAGTATCACCTAAGAACTACAGTTCTTAGTCTTCTCAAGAGCTACTGATTCACACTGAATCCTCTTAAGGAAAAATCCTTTACAAACAATGTAAATTAAATACAAGAGTTTTTAATGCTTCTATAAAGCTATAATCACAACAGTGATTTTTCTCTTTAGTTTTAAGTACAATAGGATTCTATGAAGAATAAGAATGAGAGCTTATAGAATATGTGATTTCTTTTCAGCAAGTGTGTAGCACTGAAGAATGAAGTGAGAGACTCCTTTTATAGGCAGCTGATTCAAGCACGTTGAAAAGAGAGTCCAAAAGGTCTGAGCCTTTTTGTCTTCATATGTACTGACCTTTCCTTGAAATAGATGGCACAGATAAATCCTTTTTGTCTGTGTAAGTGTGTCTAGCACAAATAAGGAAAGAGACGTTGAATGATTCCAACGGATACATTCTTGAAAACACTTCTTCAGTTTCAGCAAGTTCTTCAGAGTTTGAATAGATCAGAGTCTTCTGATGAGATTCAGAACTATGCTGTATCAGAGTCTTCTGCAGCTTGTGTGCTTCTAGCGTGTTGATCATCAGAGCATCTTGACACAGAACTTCAGTACTTGGCAGCGTAGGTACTTTCAGAAACTTCTGTAGATCAATGCTTTGAGAAACTCTTCAATTAATATTCTTCTATACTTTTGATGCTTCAGCTTCAGATGCTTCTGATTATCTTCAGATGCTTCTGACTATCTTCAGATGCTTCTGACTCAGAATGTTCTGGAGCTTCTTTCTTCAGATCCTTCTGGAGACTACGCTCAGGATCTTCTGCAAGGAGCAAGCAGATTCTTCTGTAAGGTGCATCTGGCGCTTCAGAGTCAGGATAGCTTCTTGTATTCAAGGCAGATTTGCTTCTAGAGAGTTAATATAATTTTAATCTGCAGTAAAACTCTCAAACAAATTTTAGAGTATATAATTCTTAAATATAAATTTCCTAACAGTTATCATCAAAACAAAGAGTAATTATTAAGAACCAATCTGTGTTCTAACAGTTAATCCACCACTATTTTTGAGAACGTATTCAAATTACCGCTTCCTTATGGTTTTGGAATATGGATCGTCATTCTCCCACTTCCTTGTATCGGGGGACCATTCCCAAAGGAAGACAACATGTTCAATGGAAAGGGTGACATAACTAGTAAGCGGGCGCACGAACTAGAAAACGGGCCAACGAAGTGGCATTATGGGCTCAACTTAAGTCTTGTCTTCCTTTCGACCCTGAAGGATTCCTTTTAGAATATACCAATATACAATCCTTCAAGTATGAACTGGTTTAGCTTCTCTTCCTTTATTCATACATCATGGGAGGCCCGCAAATGGAATAATTTTAAGCTTGGACTTCTCTGACTAAACTTTAGTTGGGTATCTCGAGAGAGACTTTATTTGAGTCCCTCAGACGAGACTTTAGTTTATTCTCTTATGTGGGACCTTAGAGTTGATTTCCTTAGGTGAGACTTAAGTTGAGTCCCTAATACAAGAATTTAGTTGCTTTATGGGGATGACGTTTATGTTATTCCTTTCCAACATTTATATAGACATTTTCAAGGAGAAAATGATCTTCTAGTGAAAGTATAACATTTATATCTCCCTTTTCAAGGCGACAAAGACCTTCTAGTTAAAGTCTAACATTTATATTTCCGTTTTCAAGGTGACAAGGATTTTGTAGTGGAAGTCCAACAATTATATTTCCCTTTTCAAGGCAACAAGAATCTTTTAGTGTAAGTCCAACATTTATATCTTTCCCTTTTCAAGGCGCATGGATCTTCTAGTGAAAGTCCATCATTTATATTGCTCTTTTCTAGGTGTCAATGATCTTCTATTAAAAGTTCAACATTTATATTTCCCTTTTTAAGGCGGCGAAGAACTTTCAATGAAAATCTACAATTTATATAGCCCTTTTCATGGCAAAAAAATATCTCATAATGGAAGTCTAACATTTATATTGTTCAAAGAACCAAGATAATTTGTTCCATATGATAAAAGTTTTGAAGTGATTCATACATTAACAGGAGATTCACTGTTCTAACAATTAACTGTAATGATATTTTAGTTTGACAGAGTTCCAAGTCTTGGGAATATGTCATCCATCTAACTCATCGAGCTTATACGCTCCATGTAATAGCTTATGTAACGTGCAATATGGTCCTTCCTAACTAGGTTGTAACTTTCCATGCTGGGCGGTCACAACAACCCGTCTCAAAACCAGGTCACCTTCCTACATTACCCTTCGAACAAATTTGGAGTTATTTTTCATTATCGTCCTTTGCTTGGTGGAAAACATTTGAATATGGACAATATATCTTCTTTCAGTGACCATATCGGCAGACTACTATAGAAAACACCTCTCATAATGGTTGGAAAAGAGATACAACCACTTCCGACCAACTGTTGTAAAATAAGGTGTGATTATACATATGATTCCTTCCACCACAATTGTGTAACCGTGATTATAAACCAAATAACACGCAACCTATCACAACACATAACTTTTTTTAAAATTTCTTTGTTTGAAAATGCAAACGTCATCTATGTCAAATAACCTCTTAAAATATTGATTAAAGATTCAAATAATTTCTCATTATATCAAATTTATTTTCAAAAGGTCCGCAACAAAAATGGAAAGAAGTTTCAGCCGAAACCTCGCAGCAAACGCATAACAAGCTCAGACCCCCACAATTGATACCTCTCTTAGCCAATTGATCTCTAGTTGCAAGCCTATCTCAAAATAGCCTTCACAAAAACACTTTAATTTTGGATGGAAGTTTTGAACTCCACACACTCTTCAATCCCTCAACCATGACAGTATCGAGTTCAATAAAAAGTCCAAACCTGCAGCAGTAACTCGTCGCAAGAGGAAACATAAAAAACAACATCATCTCCTAATGACCAAGCCAATTTATCCTCCTTAAAAAAATCTTGCACGATTTCGTTAAGCAATTGAGTAAGCACTTCCATCTTGCTGCACTCCACTAAACCAGGCAGAATGACAAGCAAATTGCACTTCCAAATCCAGTCCGTGTCACACCTGATGCCAGTCTCTGTAGCTCTACCTGACTTTACCGAAAAGGAACGAAAAACAGAGTGAAAAGCATCCTTAAGCGGACACTTACCAAACCAATAACAATACGAAAACGACACAACTCTGCCATGACCCAAAGAACAAGTTGACGTTGATAATTATTATTGTTTCTATGTCAATAGAAAACTTTTCAATTAACATTTTAATAATATAAATTTTATGATCAAGCTATAATGTTAATCAATTTTTCCATTTAATATATACTAACGTCCAGACGGACACGCGAGTGCCCGACTGTCCTTTTTTTAATGTACACGTAAAAATTTAAATGATATTTTTTTTATTTAATATTAATTTTAAATAGAAGTTATGTAGAAAGTTAATAATAGAAAGTTGGTTAAGAAGTTAATAATAAGTTATGTGAAATATTATAGTAGTGGTTAAATTGAAAGTTATTGTGTAAATAACAAATTAAAGTAGGGATAAAATTGGTAGAAAAATAGGTTACACCAAAATACCATGTTTTTCCTTTATATATGTTATAAATTCATAAAATATTTTAAATTTTTTGACATATTAAAAAATATATAAAATATTTAACACCTAATATTTTTCAACTATATTTGTAAATAAAATTTAGAATAATTAATTAAATATATTTGTAAATAACAAATATGCATGGTAAAAAGATTTTTTATTTTTTAAATGATAATAATAATATAAAAGACTGTAGTAGAGTGTAGCTCAAAAAATATATAATATATTATGCTTTTTGTAATTGATGGAAGTAATTTCATATTTTGAATTTGACAAAAAAAAAAAATTAAACATTAGATCATTACATAATATAATAGTAGTGTTTATCATACTTGTGGGGGCAAAAGCCCCAAACCCAAACAACTTAGATCCGCCCTGTTGACATTATAACTTACGCCTTAACAATGATCACTTAAAGGTTTAATATTTTTTTAAGTCTTGTATCTTGATTTCGAGTTTTATTTTGATCCTTTAACTTTAAAAAGGTCTATATTAATTCTTTAACTCTTCAAATTGTTCTATATTAGTCATTTTTTCTAATTAGAGACGAATTTAACTCTCTAAAGCGTTCTATATTATGTGTTTGTTGCTTTTTGAAAGGATAGTTTTGATGAGGTCAAGCAAGAGAGTGTGAGATAGCAACTGAGAGCCAAAGGAAAGAAGAAGGCTGGAAGCAACTGAGAGAAAAGTGAAACAATTATTGCGATCCTAGAGCATATGTGACAACATCTGCATTGGAAAGAGAATAAATGTGAAAGGATAAGATCAAAGACACTAGAATACAAAAGATAGTACATACAACACCCCTTGCGTGCACCATGCAGAAAAAAAGGACAAGTACCTCTGCACGAGCAGTATGCCATACTACACCTTGTCTTCCACCACTGTGTGTACCTAATTTTCAAGTTGTATGAATCAGAAAAAAAAAGGAGGGAACTTTGTTGATTTTATCTTGGATATGATTTGATTTATTCTCAAGCCCATGATCCATGACAAATAGAAAAACCCTAGATGAAACACTTATAAAAGAAACTCTTGAAGAATGAAGAAAGAGTTCAGCATCTGTTAGAAACATTCACATAAAAGACACCAGTGAGGAAAATTGTTGAGTGAAAATGGATTTTCTTCTTCTCACCATCTCCAATACTTACTGTTGAATCCTGGCGCGATAAAAGCTTTCTCTTATTGACCCTATCCATTCCAAGAACACAAGATGTTGCTCATAGGTTGTTATTCCTTTTTCACTTTGTGTTTAAGAGTGATTAGCTTAAGGATCAACATTGTAGTTTGTACTCAGCTCATTATGAGTTAAACCTTTATTTGCTGAGCAATCAAAACTTGATATAATGTAGTTTTTATATTAAGTGATGTGTTGTTAATGCTTTGTTTTATCATATGTTAATATGTTAAAATCTGTTTCTTTGATTGATTAACTTGGAAAAAGATAAAAGCTTATTGTTGTGAGAGATCCAACAACAAGCAGATTTCATGATAAAAGTGGTATACGATAGCAGGATAGAGATATTCATTAGATTATCTTTTTAGAGATGAGTAGTTACAAACATAAAGGATTTTCAGAGTAAAAACTGACATGCTTTAGGGTTACAAGTGAAGCTTAGAGATTTTCCCCCTTGCCTTAAAGCATGTGTTTTTGATGTTGTAGAGATACACCTTTAGATCACTTTGTAACCTTTCCTGGAACGATACATCACATCATATACACATAAATGACTATGTTAAATTAATGAATCATTTCTCAACATAATCTCCATAATTGTGTTCAAACTACATTTTTAAGCTTGTCCTATATTTATTTACTATTAAAATGAACCTATGACAATCATATATTATTTTTATCTTGCTCACGTTGATTTACTAAAACATGGTTTCTTGCAAAAATCAACCTAAGTTACTTTCCACTCCCTATGGGTTTAATATACTTACTTTTTATCACTTTCTACCTTAAAACATACATGAATACTTGAATGTGACATCCCATATTTTCAAGCAACAAGTTTCTGGCGTCATTGTTGGGGAGTGTGTAATAGATAACATTTTAATTTTTTTTAGAATACTATTTTTTTAATACTGCCATTTAAGCTTTTAATGGTTTTTATATTTTAGTGTCATGACAGGTGCTAGGCAATTTCATGCGCAGGTTCATAAACCCAGTCTACAGAGGAGACCCTGAACCTGAGGGAACATTTAGATTGCTTCAGAGACTTCAACTTACTAGACATTTATTAAGAAGCTCTCCTCCTTTTCTTATTTTTTATTTAGAGGAGGAACCAGTTCAGCAGACGGTGTCATGACAGATAACGGCATCATTGGGATTGCCAATAATAGAGCAAGGAATATCGCGGACTATGCAGTATTTGATCCTAATGCTATGGAAATTAGTATTATTTGTCAAGAGATCATTATAGCCCAATTTGATTATAAACCAATGATGTTTCAAATGTTGCAAGCCATTGGTCAATACTTAGGCATTGCAAATGAGGATCCACACTTGCACTTGAGACCATTTCTAGAAGTGGCAAGTAACTTTAATATCCCTGGAATTACTGATGACGCCTTCAGGTTGAGATTATTTACATACTCTCTAAGGGATAGAGCCAAAATTTGGCTAAATTTATTGGAGCCTAATTCCATAGCCACCTGAAATGCCCTAGCAGAATTTTTTTCTTGGTTAAATACTTTCCTCCTGTCAAGAATGCTACGATGAGGAATGAGATAACTTCACTTAGACAAGGAGATGATGAATCTTTATTTTATTCTTGGGAGAGATTTAAATAGTTTCTTATACAATGTCCACATCATGGGATACCAATCGACGTCTAACTAGAAACATTCTACGATGGATTGGTTCCCTCATAAAGAAACATGCTACATGCCTCTAGGGGCGGAACATTATTGTCCAGATCATATGAAGATGGATACAAGTTGATTGAAAGCATCATATCCAACACTTACTAATGGCCAGTCACAAGAGTTGTTGTTGCTTCTACTCATAAAAATCTAGCTAGTGCTCATGACGTCACTGAGACTACAACCCTAACTGCTCAGGTTGCTCAAATTCACCAAATGATGAAAAACATGATGACGAGTTCTGATGTACCAACAACTGAACCTGTCAAAGTAGTGGATGACACATCAGAGGTTGCCTATGCTTATTGTGGAGGTGCTCACTTGTTTGAAAAGTGTTATCCAAATCATGTCTCCGTTAACTATGTTGGTAACAACAAGTATAACAACCCATACAACAACACATAAAATAGTGTTTGGCATAATCATCCAAATTTTTCATGGAACTTAAACCCCAAGCACCTCTGGGTACCACCTGGTTTTTCTTCACCAAATTATGTTATGGCTAATCAAGGAAACAACCAGCTTGAAAACATAATTAAATCCTTCACTCAAGAGACTAAAAAATAGTTTTAAACTCAAGGAGTGAGCATTAAAAACCTATAAAATCAAGTAGGGAAGATCGCTTATGCACTTAGCTCAAGAACTATGAGAGCACTTCCTAGTTCTATTAAAACTCCAACAACAACATATGGAGCCAAGAGTATTGAAACATGTAAGGTCATCAAGCTAAGAAGTAGAAAAGAATATGAAGGATCAACATCCACAAGGGAATAATCAAAAAGAGAAAATATGATCACTCCTGACACTTCAGAGAAGGAAGTGTCTAAATCCCCTAAAGAAACACCTATAGTGGACCCTACTGAGAAAGTGATAACACAAGAGAAAGGCGCACTGAAGACTCCAAATATGACATCTAATCCAGAGAAACAATCAATGGTCATGACTGAGGTCAACGGGGTACCCAAATTTGTTCAAGAAAGATCTCCATCTTCTTTTCCTCAAAGAATAAGGAAAGCTAAGGAAAAACAATATTTTGGAAAGTTTATGGAGATTCAGAAGCAGTTTCACATCAACATAACATTGATTGAAGTCATTCAAAAAATTCCTAATTACTCAAAGTTCATGAAGGATGTTCTTACAAAGAGGAAGAGAGTGGGAAAGTTTGCAACTGTAGCATTAACTCAAGAATATTGTTAACTAGTTCAAGGAAAGCTCCCTCATAAACTGAAGGATCCTGGAAGTTTTACTATACCATGTAATAATGAAGAGTCACTCTCTGGCAGGGTTGTGTGTGACCTGGGAGCAAGTATCAACCTTAATCCCTTATCTGTTTTTAAGAGGTTAGGAATTGGAGTTTCCATACCAACAACCATCACTCTTCAACTAGTTGACAAAAGTTTGTGTTATCCTCAAGGAAAGATTGAAGATGTGTTGGTGAGAGTTAATAATTTGGTATTTCCGGATGAATATATTATCATGAACTTCAATGTTGATGAAGAAACTCCCCATCTTGTTGGGTAGACCCTTTCTTGCCACTAGAAGAACCTTGATAGATTTAGAAAGACGATAATTAACCATGAGAGACAATGGACAACAAGTTGTGTTTAATGTGATGAATGCATTAAAATATCCAAATAAGGAAGTGGCCGATTTTTCAATGATTTCAAGCTGGGAAACTATCATTCACAAAAATTTGCTCGAAAGCAGTAACATCTTAGAATAAGAATTAGGCAAATTGAATGAATAGGAAAATGTCATACCCTAATTTTTGACCTTGAGATTCTATTTTTCGTTTCGCATCGTCTGCATAGCATATCACGCATTTTATCATGCATAATACCCGATTTATCAGCTGGAATAAACCTGTTGAAATTACACCCGAATTGATCAAATAAAAATCAAATGTGTGTAAAATCAATGGACGGAAAATTTTAAGATCGAGCCTGCAAACGTCAGTGATATTAATATACATTTCGCGTAGTTTAATCTGACATGCTCATTTAAATTTTTCGACCACCTTTTGGACGTTTTTTTGATCAATTTAAGCCTTTTAGCGGGTAAAATTTATTTTAAAATCTGACCAAACGATGTATTTTTCCAAGTCGTTTATTTCGCGCTGATTATTTTGGTGTGTTTATTTTCTTTTTTCGAGCACTTTTTTTGCCCGACCTTTTATTCTTTTTTTTAATCATTTTTTATATTTTTTTAGTTAAATAGTTATTTAATTTATTTAGATTTAATTAGATATTTTAATTTAAGTTTATTTTAATTAATAACCATCAATATTTCCCAAAAAACAATTAAACATGTTTCAAATGAAAAAGGAAGGAAAACTAGACGTGTTTGGACATGTTCGAACAGAAAATGAAACAATGTCAAGGAAAATCAAACATGTTTTAGACAAAGTTTAAATTCTTTCTAAAACACGCATGAACATGTCGAATTAAAAATGGAAAATGGTCATCACAATATTTGGCGCATTCATGTCGATGTCGGAATTCAAACTCCACATGAGCCTATAAAAGAACAGGAAGGACACACACAAAAATCACAAAAAAAGATCCACACAAACTTTACTGTACCTTACAAAAACCGCACAGAAACACACAACGCAAGTTCATCCGCGACCACCACCCCATCGCAATTTTGACGGGTAAGATTTTTACGCACTTTTTTTTATTCAATTCAAGATCAGTTTTGTTGATTTGTGAGATTGAGATTTCTTTTAAGTTTGATTTGTTTGTGTTTTGTTGATTTTTTAATGAAGCATGAACGGTAGATGAGATAACAAAGATGGGATATATTTTCTTTTAACATCTGATGTTATATGGAATTTTAATATTTCGTTCTTTCTCTATTAAGCATTCCACGTTTCAAGACATTATACGTTGGTTTGTTCTAATGAGTCATGAACACTAACCATGAACGCTTCCCCTCCCTATGCATTTTTTTAATACTTTTTAATATAAAATATTAGGATTTGTTTATAATTGGTTCATGAGTCTGATTTTGCTATTTCGCACTATTCGAAGTCTTATTAATGTTTATTAATTAATTTCTCTTTCATTTTGTATATCTAATTAATATATGGTTATAATCAATTTTAATTCATTTAGTTTAGATTAGTTTCAATCTTAATCTAGATATTTTATAAATCAATATCAAAAATACAAAAAAAAAAAATAAAGAACACAAAATATATTTAATTCATAACAAGATATGCTTTATTTTTTAGAAATTAATAAAATATAAAAAAAACAATAAATATTCTAAAATATACAAAAATATATATAACTAATTAATTAATACCAAGTTAATTAGAATTTTGATTAGGATAATCTTTAGGATTAATTCCCTTTCAATATCAACCTTAGGTCTTAGAATTACGTTAGTATACCCTTAAGATGTTAACTAGACAACCTACAATTAGGTTCCTTTTTTTCCCATGAGAGAATTAGGTTCCTTTCAACATGTCATAATAAAACTCCCATGTGGCAATGAGGTGTGTCCTTCGCCTGAACAAGGATACACCTCTATACATCTCATCTTGACCATTTTCCTAACTAAAATCTATTATACTTTCATGTTAGCAGAAGAGGAAAATGTAGGGATGTGATCTACTCAATAAATAGCTTCGAATACAGGCTCCTTACGTCCCATATTGTTTCATTACATGTAGTCCAGTCTCAATCCTTTTTTGAATATCGAAGATTTCAGGACGACATCTATGCCCCCATGGCTACCACCACATTGGTGAAGTAGTCAATGTATTTGTGTAGGGTTTCTTTCTTCCACTGAGTGACCCTGCTCAGTATAGTCATTGTCGTGGGTTGCAAAATTTGGACGATAAAAGGTTCACATAGGCCTTCTAATAATCTATGGTCCCATCTGAGAGGGTCTTAAACCATCTCGCTACGGTCACACTCAAGATTAATGCAAAGAGTTTGCAATTTAGTATTCCTTGGACGTGACAATAGTCTAACCAGTTTATTACGTGCTCAATGTGTTCATTCGGGTCTTCGGTCCCATCATAGCTTTATAGCTTTAAAGTCTTGTCTAATAACCTCAAAATCATCCTATCAAGGATGCAAACGAACATGGGGTTCCTTTTTCACTCTAGAACCTAAGCTTCTTCTTCACACATCTCCCTCTTTTGAGGAAGAAGAACTTCTATAGAAATGTAGCTAACATTCCTCCTTGAGGATCAAGGGGAGGAGTCATATGTCTTCGGTGACAGGTGCGAGTAGGCGACCTCGGGGTCTCTCCTTGTGGTATTGCTGCAATAACTGAGGTCGTTTTATGAACAATAACTTGACTGCCTTTGAGAGGCTGCCTCTCACACAACACTATTTTTCGATGTGATATTTTGCAGTCTCTCTTCTAGAATTCTTTTGCTAAGAACTGTGAGTTTTTATGGTGTACCATATTATAAACACTTTTCAGTATGTTGGTAGCTCCCTCTATCCTAAGATTTACCTGTAAGAACTAAAGGTCAAATAGAAATTCATGTATGCGTACCACATATAGTAGTGAAGGTTGATGTGATAGTTCGCCTAGGTGGAGTTGTTGTTTAGACCCGAAGAACGCAAGAGATTGGAATTTTCCTTGGTTAACTCTGGGTAGAGCGGAATCTTATTATGAAGGATTGGAAAGAGATGCTACAAGGACTGGATCATCCTCTATTTGAGGAGGAAGACGTGAAAATAATAGTTACAACAAAGACTTGATGTTGAAAGACGAATCAACTGGATTTGGATGCCATCATGGTTGATGTATTGAAGGACGAGTCTGTTGAATGTTGTAGAATATTACAAAGCTTTTAGAGCGAAGATCAAGAAATGAAGATTTGAACCTTCTAGGAGAAGAAATCTGGATATTTGAATTAAAGGAGATTTGAATCATGAAAATACGTAAAAATTAGATTTTGTCTACAAATGACATAATATACTACGAAGACAACTATTCGATTGATCTAGATGATGAGTGATGCATCATCAGGTGAAATTATCTACTTTTGTGAGAGTGGGGGTGCACCTTTTTCTCATGTTCGCTTCCCTAATTCTTTCCTTTATACCTTTCCATATTGAATTTTGTGGGCTAAGAATATTATACTGTGTAGATTAAAAAATCTTAATAATATTTGTTTTTGCTTTTTATTATTTATGAAAATATGTATTCATTCTTAAATAAAATATCCACTACATATTTATATTAAAATATGTATTTTTATTAATGAGTGATCTATTTAAACTAAAATAGTGTTTTAGAATGTATAATTCATTTTAACTTTCAATGCATATTTTTCTATTTTACTCTCTAATTAATAGCAATACTTTTATTATTCTAAATATATAATAAAAATACTTTAATAAAAATATCAATTTCTTTCTTTAATTTATTATTTTTTTAATATCTGTAAAAAAAAATTAACCGACTCAGTCGTTGTGAACCGGAGGGAGTAGTTAAGCTACCAATATTTTTTAATGCATATAGGAGTATTTTTTAAGTATCTTATAAAAGTACACTAGAGAGGGATTAATATTCATTGAAATTTAAAACTCATGATGAAATATGAACATACTCGCGATTATTAGTTATGAAATTACGTACTAGATAGGTTAATTATTAGCATGGTAGTGTTCATCCAGAGAGAAAAGAGACTGAAACTCATTGTGCAAAGGAGCTAGTGAATGGTTTGTTGTAGCGAAGGAGAAGCGAAGTCCTACCGAATAGCCCCAGACTTGAGGCAGTAACTATTAGGAGGAGAATTTATTGTGCGAAGTTTGTAGCAAAGTCTTCGCAGTGCGAAGGATTGCTCGCACAACGAACATATGGAAAAGTCTCAAAGGCGATTTAACTGTTCAGAGGCACCTCAGGTGCCTAATTTGATGTTCGATGGGTGAAGGATCTGTTCGCAGTGTGAACAAGATAGATCCTGAATGTACTATATAAGTATTTTTCTTGCTTTTTAGGTTAAAATGTATTATTTTTTACATCAGAACTTATCTCTCTTCATTTCAAGTTTATTTTAGAGAGAGAAATACAAAACCCTAAGAGGGAGGAGGTAAGATCTTTGATCTCTTATTGGGGTTTGGATGTAATCTTTTGATACCTTATGTATTTCATCTAATATATGTTTGTCAACTAGTTTGGATTCTCTATTGATTGATTATCTTTGATTTCTTTTGTGGGTCTTGACAAAACATTTTCACATCTTTGATCTAAGATTTTTATCTATGAATGAACAAACTTTTGACATGGTTTTGTAAGTTGATATTCATTGTATCTTCTATTGTATTGTGTTGATTAAGTAGTATGGGTAGCATGAGTAGGATCAATACGATATTGTGCGGGTGCGTGATAATAGTGATAAAGAACGGTGTTCACAACCTTTTAGCAGATTAGATGAATACATGTAAAAAGGGTTAAACGTATGTACATATTCTGATCATTGTGTTTTATTCAAAGTAATCATTTATCCGATATGGGTGTCGTCTTTGTTTACCTGTTTATCTTTGATTTGAACTGCTATAGACATGTACTCTTCAGATTTGGATCTTGGATGATTACGTGTTAGGTCCTAAACTCTAAACATAGATTTAGACTTAACATTTGCGTGAGTATCAGTTCTTAATGCTCTGTGTTGTATTTTTTTTGCGTGAGACAACACGGTTGTTCTCTCGACGTTGCGTTAGAGATGACCTTTGTCGTAGGTGATACATGAGGATATTAGACGAATGATTGAGTTGTGTTTAGCATGATCAGAAGAATGCATGTGTTATCAATTGATGAGGATTCAGTCTTTACTTTATATTTCTCGTCTTTATATTTTCTTCCTTCTATTCATGGTTACTTGAACCTTTTAAACTAAACCTTTTGAACAATAAGCTTAGAAATGTAGAGACCATTGAACAACGTTCTTTCATCGCATCGATCTCTGTGGAGATGACAAAACTGGTTACTTAATATTTTTGCTTGCTGCTTTACCTCTTGAACAAGGAGTCATATGTCTTTGGTGACAGGTGCGAGTACGCAACCTCGGGGTCTCTCCTTGTGGTATTGCTGCAATAACTGAGGTCGTTTTATGAACAATAACTTGATTGCCTTTGAGAGGTTGCCTCTCACACAACACTATTTTTCGGTGTGATATGTTGCAGTCTCTCTTCTAGAATTCTTTTGCTAAGAACTGTGAGTTTTATGGTGTACCATATTATAAACACTTTTCAGTATGTTGATAGCTCCCTCTATCCTAAGATTTACATGTAAGAACTAAAGGTCAAATAGAAATTTCTGTATGGGTACCATATATAGTAGTGAAGGTTGATGTGATAGTTCGCCTAACTTGAGTTGTTGTTTAGACCCGAAGAACGCAAGAGATTGGAATTCTCCTTGGTTAACTCTGGGTAGAGCGGAATCTTATTATAAAGGATTGAAAAGAGATGCTACAAGGACTGGATCATCCTCTATTTGAGGAGAAAGACGTGAACATAATAGTTACAACAAAAATATTTATATACAAATCATAATTTAGTAATATTATAAAAATATATCCCTGTGTCTTATAATGAGTGATCTATTTAAATTAAAATAGTGTTTTAGAAAATATAATTCATTTCAATTTTCAATGCATATTTTTCTATTTTACTCTCTAATTAATAGCAATACTTTTATTATTCTAAATATATAATAAAAATACTTTAATATAAATATCAATTTCTTTCTTTAATTTATTATTTTTTTAATATCTGTAAAAAATTAACCGACTCAGTCATTGTGAACTGGAGGGAGTAGTTAAGCTACCAATATTTTTTAATACATATAGGAATATTTTTTAAGTATCTTATAAAAGTACACTAGAGAGGGATTAATATTCATTGAAATTTAAAACTC
The DNA here is from genome assembly GCA_963859935.3 of Lathyrus sativus. Taxonomy (NCBI): domain Eukaryota; kingdom Viridiplantae; phylum Streptophyta; class Magnoliopsida; order Fabales; family Fabaceae; genus Lathyrus; species Lathyrus sativus. The sequence goes on from OZ012739.1 coordinate 340,155,212, forward strand.
ATGATGAAATATGAACATACTCGCGATTATTAGTTATGAGATTACGTACTAGATAGGTTAATTATAAGCATAAGTAAATGAAGAGTTTCGCTTGCTTTCTCACCAAGACATAATAATACTAGTCATTCTAGGTTATTTATGGCGCATGCTTTGCTAACTTCAGCATTATCAATAAAGAAGAAGTGTATCTCACACATTATCTCCTAAACTCTCTAGTAACTCATCAAACTTCATCATCGATGGCTAGAGGAAAATCAAACCTTCCCATCTGTTTCTTCAAGATTATTCTTCAAACCAATCTTCAAACTATTGTAACCTTTCTTCTTAATTTACTACTACTCTCTACGACTACTTTATATTTCTAACATAACTACAAAACATTATGTTTACTGTTTTACCTTTATTTTGTGCGAAGTTGCTAGTGAATGGTTTGTTGTAGCGAAGGAGAAGCGAAGTCCTACCGAATAGCCCCAGACTTGAGGCAGTAACTATTTGGAGGAGAATTTATTGTGCGAAGTTTGTAGCAAAGCCTTCGCATTGTGAAGGATTGCTCGCACAACGAACATGTGGAAAAGTCTCAAAGGTGGTTTAACTGTTCAGAGGCACCTCAGGTGCCTAATTTGATGTTCAATGGGTGAAGGATCTGTTCACAGTGTGAACAAGACAGATCCTAAATGTACTATATAAGTACTTTTCTTTCTTTTTAGGTTAAAATGTATTATTTTTTACATCAGAACTTATCTCTCTTCATTTCAAGTTTATTTTAGAGAGAGAAATACAAAACCATAAGAGGGAGGAGGTAAGATCTTTGATCTCTTTTTGGGGTTTGGATGTAATCTTTTGATACCTTATGTATTTCATCTAATATATGTTTGTGAACTAGTTTGGATTCTCTATTGATTGATTATCTTTGATTTCTTTTGTGGTTCTTGACAAAACCTTTTCACATCTTTGATCTAAGATTTTTATCTATGAATGAACAAACTTTTGAAATGGTTTTGTAAGTTGATATTCATTGTATCTTCTATTGTATTTTGTTGATTAAGTAGCATGAGTAGGATCAATACGATATTGTGCAGGTGGGTGATAATAGTGATAAAGAACGGTGTTCACAGCCATTTAGCAGAATAGATGAATACATGTAAAAAGGGTTAAGCGTATGTACGTATTCTGATCATTGTGTTTTATTTAAAATAATCATTTATCCGATATGGGTGTCGTCTTTGTTTACCTGTTTATCTTTGATTTGAACTGCTATAGACATGTACTCTTCAAATTTGGATCTTGGATGATTACCTGTTAGGTCCTAAACTCTAAACATAGATTTAGGAATAGCATTTGAGTGAGTATCAGTTCTTAATGCTCTGTGTTGTATTTTATTTTTGTGAGACAACACGGTTGTTCTCTCGACATTACGTTAGAGATGTCATCTGTCGTAGGTGATACGTGAGGATGTTAGAGGAATGATTGAGTTGTGTTTAGCATGATCAGAAGAATGCATGTGTTATCAATTGATGATATCCAATCTCAACAAGGCTCCATTTATATTTCAGTCTTTACTTTATATTTTCCATCTTTATATTTTCTTCCTTCTATTCATGGTTACTTGAACCTCTTAAACTAAACCTTTTGAACAATAAGCTTAGAAATGTAGAGATCATTGAACAACGTTCTTTCATCGCATCAATCTTTGTGGAGATGACAAAACTGGGTACTTAATATTTTTGCTTGCTGCTTTACGTTTTGAAGAAGGAGTCATATGTCTTTGGTGACAGGTGCGAGTAGGAAACCTCGGGGTCTCTCCTTGTGGTATTGCTGCAATAACTGAGGTCGTTTTATGAACAATAACTTGATTGCCTTTGAGAGGTTGCCTCTCACACAACACTATTTTTCGGTGTGATATGTTGCAGTCTCTCTTCTAGAATTCTTTCGCTAAGAACTGTGAGTTTTTATGTTGTACCATATTATAAACACTTTTCAGTATGTTGGTAGCTTCTTCTATCCTAAGATTTACCTATAAGAACTAAAGGTCAAAGAGAAATTTCTGTATAGGTACCACATATAGTAGTGAAGGTTGATGTGATAGTTCGCCTAGGTGGAGTTGTTGTTTAGACCCGAAGAACGCAAGAGATTAAAATTCTCCTTGGTTAACTCTTGGTAGAGCAGGACCTTACTATGAAGGATTGGAAGGAGATGCTACAAGGACTGGATCATCCTCTATTTGAGGAAGAAGACGTGAACATAATAGTTGCAACAAATACTTGATGTTGAAAGACGAATCAACTGGATTTGGATGCCACCATGGTTGATGAATCGAAAGATGGGTCTGTTGGATGTTGTAGAATATTACAAAGCTTTTAAAGCGAATATCAAGAAATGAAGATTTGAACCTTCTAGGAGAAGAGATCTGGATCTTTAGATTAAAGGAGATTTGAATCATGGAAGTATATAAAAATTAGATTTTGTATGCAAATGACATAATATACTATGCAGACAACTATCCGGTTGATCTGGATGATGAGTGATGCATTATCGGGTGAAATTGTCTACTTTTGTGAAAGTGGGGGTGCACATTTTTCTCATGTTCGCTTTCTTCATTCTTTCCTCTATACCTTTCCATCTTGAATTTTGCGGGCTAAGAATAATTCTACTGTGTAGTTATAAAACCTTAATAATATTTGTTTTTGCTTTTTTTTTTAATGAAAATATGTATTCATTCTTAAATAAAAAATCCACTACATATTTATATTAAAATATGTATTTTTATTAATACTAAAAATATATTTAAAATATAAAAGTTAAAATTAAAATATTTATCTACAAAATTACAAATCATAATTTAGTAATATTATAAAAATATATCCCTATGTCTTATAATGAGTGATCTATTTAAACTAAAATAGTGTTTTAGAATGTATAATTCATTTCAATTTTCGAATTCAATACATATTTTTCTATTTTACTCTCTAATTAATAGCAATACTTTTATTATTTTAAACATATAATAAAAATACTTTAATAAAAATATCAATTCTTTTCTTAAATTTATTATTTTTTTAATATCTGTAAAAAAATATTAACCGACTCGGTCGCTGTGAACTGGAGGGAGTAGTTAAGCTACCAATATTTTTTAATGCATATAGGAGTATTTTTTAATGGATATAGGAGTATTTTTTAGGTATCTTATAAAAGTACACTAGAGAGGGATTAATATTCATTGAAATATGAACATACTCGCGATTATTAGTTATGAGATTACGTACTAGATAGGTTAATTATTAGTTATGAGATTACGTACTAGTCATTCTAGGTTACTTATGGCGCATGCTTTGCTAACTTCAGCATTATTAATAAAGAAGAAGTGTATCTCACACATTATCTCCTAAACTCTCTAGTAACTCATCAAACTTCATCATCGATGGCTAGAGGAAAATCAAACCTTCCCATCTGTTTCTTCAAGATTATTCTTCAAACCAATCTTCAAACTATTGTAACCTTTCTTCTTAATTTACTACTACTCTCTACTACTACTTTATATTTCTAACATAACTACAAAACATTATGTTTACTGTTTTACCTTTATTTTGTTGTTGAAAAGTTCTATGTTCTAATATTAATATTTTTTTTTACAGAAAGTACCAAACAAGTTTACAAGAAGACACGGTGCTGGCCTACCAAACCCAGTGATGATCAATCCTCCTGATGGCACTAAATGGAAAGTGTTTTGGAAAAACATCAATGGCGAGATTTGGTTTCAAAAGGGTTGGAAATTATTTACTCAAAATTACTCTCTACAACATGGTTGTTTGGTAGTCTTTAAATATAAAGAAGGAACTTCAACGTTAGATGCAATCATACTTGGCAAGCATGCATTAGAAATTGACTATGATTCTTCATGTAACACTCTTGACGAAACCGACAATCTTGTTCATAGTGATGATGAATCCATTGAGATCTTGAATGTTGATGATAGTGATGATGAATCCATTGAGATCTTGAATGTTGATGATAGTGATGATGAATCAGATGAGATTTTAAATGAATGGCTTAATAAGAAGAAGACTAGACTAAAGTCACCATTAGTTTCTCCTAGACCATGTAAGAAAGTTAGAGGTATGCAGATTTAATTTTACTGTTTTTTCTTTTATTATACATAATTTTGTTGGTGAAATTTTCTATTAATATTTTTTTATTCAAAATGAATTAACAGAAACATGCATGTAGTTTTTGTTTTGTTAACAGAAGCTAGAGTTGAAACCTGAAAACATCAAGCATCATGATTACATGTCTGTTTTACATTTCACATATATATGCAGTTGAGTTTAAGAAGACTAGTGTAAGAGTTACATCATTGAATTGGCCAAGAGAAAATAGAGCTCAAGAAGTAGCTGCAAAATTCATTTCAAGCAATCCTTTTTTCACTATTCTCATAAAACCTAATCATCTCGCAGATTATCAGCTGGTAAGGTTATAATTCACGCAATGCTATGCAGTAAAATAACATACGTGTGATGTTGTGGTCATAAATTATAATGATTGATAACATAACACTACTATACAATGCAGAGTGTACCAAATTTAGAAGGGGTTATTGAGAACAAAGAGAAGAATGTTATTCTGCAGATTGGGGAAAGTTCATGGAATGTGAAATTGCTTCGTGTTAATAAGGATATAAAGGGTCGACATCTATCGGCTGGTTGGTCCTTGTTTGCAAGTGAAAATGGACTGCAACCGGGAGATGTTTGTGTCTTTGAACTTATAAACAAAGAAGATTTAGTTTTTAAAGTTCATGTTTTCTGAAGGGAAAATTAATCTATCTCTTTGAACTAATTAGTTAATGTTGTCTTTGAACTAATTCCTTTCCATCAAATAGGGGGAAGAAATCTTCAGATTTGGTTGTTATTGTTCTTTATTCGGTAATTGGACCTGTGATTTTCAGACAGAATGAATAGTACTATTAGTTCTGTTTAATTGGGTAATTTCCATTCATAATGTAACCTTTTGTTATCGTTCTAGTTCTAACCATTCAATTTCAGCTTCAGGTTTACCATTCCATAATATGGACAATTCTCAAGCAATCCTCTAATAGATTTAGTTTTTGTCTCATTGAAAATCGGCATTCTAATGAAAATCGATTGGTCTGGTATAATATTTATTTCGAATGAGTTGGACAAAGGGAGTACTTTAGGTGGTATGGTCTCTCTAGGTTCGAGTTAGGTGCATTTATGATCATTGGAATAGCTCAATCCAAATTCAGGATTGAATTAGAGTTAGTCATAATCCTTTTCTACTCTTTGACCCGTTCCTTGCTCACCTATTCACACATTTTTAAAATATGAGATGTGTTATAAAAACTTTTTGACCTTTCCTATGCTCACCTCTAAGTTAGATTCACACATTTTTAGAAGATGAAATGTGTTCTAAAAAGTTTTTTTTAATATTTACACAATATTAGATATTTGTAGTTGAGAAATCTCTAAGATAATTAATTTGGATAATCAATTAGGATTTTGTTTATTTGAAAATATTAACATTTATCAATTTGATCAATATTCAAAGTACTCTACAAGACTATGTTACACAAATTAACATATAACACATAAATTAAAGAATGAAATTGGGATTGTTCAGGACACTTTGTTATTTATATGGGGAGAGATTTTCCTTCAAAGAAAATTTTTTCTTTGCAAATCTATATAAAATTTAACAACAAATCTATATAAAATTTAACAACATATACTACATAAATTATTGAGGAAAAAGAAACAAAAATCACTCGATATATACAAGGTCGGTCGATTACACTGTTTTTTTTAGTAGTCTAATATAGCCAAACTATAACTTGTGATGAAGTTCATTTCATGTCCTTTTTAAAGAGTACATTATGTGATAATTCCTAGTAGCTAAGCGTTGTTAGTGATTTTTGAGATATGCTGAGGGGTGTATAGCTCGTTTACATAGGGGTGAGAAACTCTGTGTATTTTTTTATATCAGAATGTGGTTGTCCTTCTTAACTCTATCGTTGGAATATTATAGCACTCTTGGGTTTGGATCCTATGTCATTTAGGAATAACAACTATTATTGAGAAGATGCAAGAGTGAGTGGTTAATCCACCACTATTATTGAGAACGTATTCAAATTACCGCTTCCTTATTGTTTTCGAATAGGGATCGTCATTCTCCCACTTCCTTGTATCGGGGGACCATTCCCAAAGGAAGACGACATGTTCGACGGAAAGGGTTGAAGGTGAGAAAATACTTAGAAGGGGGGTTGAATAAGTATGAAGATAAAACTTAGAAGTAAAAACTCAAGTATTTTTATCCTGGTTCGTTGAACTCAACTACTCCAGTCCACCCTATCTAGAGTGATTTGCCTTTCTCAAACAAGGACTTAATCCACTATTTAATCAACTAATTACAATAGTAAGCACTAAGAACAACTGTTCAAAGTCTTCTCAAGAACGATTGATCCCAACTGGATCTTCTTAAGGAACTATTACAACAAAATATAAGATTAATACAAGTGTATGAATGTTTCTAACAAGCTTTATCACAACAGTGATTTTTCACTTAATGTTAAGAACAAAAGAATAAACTCAGCAATAAGAATATTTTATGAGAGCTTGTAAGAGTTTCTTTCAGAGATTCGTTGGTGGTGGATCACTTTGAAGAAGATGAAGAAGACTTGCTTTTATATGCACAGTAGTCCACAAAGTCTTGACGTTGGAGGCTGTGTATTGAAAAGGCCTGAACCTTTTTGTCTTTACATCACATGACCTTTCCTGAAAGTAGAATGCACAGAGAAATGCTTTTGGTCTGTGTTTAAGTGTCAAGCATGAAAGAGGAAAGAGTCGTTGAGCCAAATCAAAGGATATTACTTTGAATTCTTCTTCACAAAGTATTTCTTTTCAGCAAAGTTAACCATCAGATTTTGCATGATCAGAGTCTTGGATACCCATCAGATTTTGCTGAATCAGAGTAATGCAGCAAGTGTGCTTTAGCGTGTAGTTCTATCAGAGTTTTATGAATCAGATCCTCAATACATACAGCGTGTAGTACTCTCAGAGTCTTCTGAAAAACCGTGCTTCTTAACTCTCATACAAAGTTCTTCAATGCTTCAGAGTCTTCAGATCTTATTAGAATCTTCTGTTTCAGATCCTTCTGCAGTATCTGCTTCAGATTCTTCTGTAGCTTCTGCTTCAGATCCTTCTGTAGACAGCGCTCAGATTCTTCTATAAGATGATTCTGACTCTTCAGAGCCTTCCATAGTTCTATGTTCAGATTAATTTGCTCTTGGATATATATATACTTTAATTATCTGCAGCAAATATTCATGAACCAATTTTAGGGTATATAATTCTTTAATACAAAATTTCATAAGAGTTATCATCAAAACATAGAGATATTACTAAGAGACAATCTGTGTTCTTACAATCTTCCCCTTTTTGATGATGACAAAACATGAGAAATTTTGTTCAATAATAAAAAGTAATAATTATAACTCCCCCTGAGATTAAGAATCTCCCCCTGAAATGAATACTCTAAGGAAAAGAATACTTCCCTTTTTGCTTGAGTGTATTTCAGAATCAGAGTCTGATGACTTCTTTCAAACAGAGAGTCTGGTTAATCAGAGTCTGATGACTTCTTTCAAACACAGAGTCTGGTTTTACGTTTAGACTCAGAGTACAATTTGCTTCAAGAATCAGAGTCTGGTTGGGTAATTCTCAGGATAACTTCAATGAGTTTATTTTGTCAGATGAAACAATAGAATCTGAAAGACTTAAATTCAAATATAGTTAATAATATGTCTGAATTTTGTTTTAGTATTTGCTTATGGATTGAACAATCAGATTCTTTTTCTCCCCCTTTTTGTCATAATCAAAAAGATGTGTAAAGACAGAAAAGATAATAGAAGAAAAACAAAGCAAACAATTTCATTCATTCAGATGGTTCACATAACAGATGATAACAAACAAACAAGAGAAAACAAATTCAAAACAGCAGTGCAAAAACATGAAAAGAAACTAGGGTTGACGAGATGCAATCTGGGTTAGAAGATCTATGATCTTTGTAGTAGACTCTTCTTGCTTGGCCATCCAAGTCTTAATCTCTTCAGTGGTTTGTTCTTGTTTGATCATCCAGGACTTGATTTCCTTAACCTCTTTCACAAGTTCTGAATTGTCAGCCTTTACTTCAGATGCAGATGCATTAATGTCCATATCAGATGCAACGTCTTCAGAAAGAGAGTCTTCAGCAAGAGTAGCTTCCAGAAGCAACACTGGTGGTTTGGGAATGCTCATCATAGTTTGTCTTACCAACTCAACAAACTTTGCCTTAGCATCTTCAGCACAGACTGTCTTGAGATGAGAGGCCACCACGTTGATCTTAGAGATAAATTCCCAAGCAGCTTCAGACTTAACAAGGTCTATACTGAACAGACACTCTTCTTCCACACGTGAAATCTCCATACGAACTTCCTTTTTGAAATTTTCAAACAGTTTATCAACATCTGATCTAGGGTTGGGGTAAAGAAATTCCTCAAGAGTCACTTTCTCAGCAGATTCAGAGTTTGGCTGAGGTTGTTCACAAGTGGTGTTAGGAGGTGTTGGATCAGATGATGGTTGTTCAGATGGTTGAGGTTCGGATGGTTGAGGTTCGGATTGTTGAGGTGCAGATTGTTGAGGTGCAGATGGTTGAGGTTCAGATGGTTGTGGTATGGTGAGTTGAGGTGTAGGGGTTGGTGAAATGTCAGCTTCAGAGGATGAATTTTGAAAATCCGAGAGGTTGAAATTTGAACGAAGTGCAAGTCTACGATTTATTTGGTCAGGTGTTGATAGATCAGAGAATGCAGGTTTGAGTGGATCAGGAATTTGTAAACAAGAGGGTGAGGGAACTTCTGATTCAGAATCAGATGATTCAGTGGAGTGACATGAGGTGGATGACAAGACAACCATGGTTGCAAGTGGTTCCAGATCAAGAATGTCATTTGAGGGTTCTAGAACATGTAACGGTTGTTCTATTGTTGAGGGATGTTCAGATGGTGTTGGTTGGGGAGGTTCAGATGAAATGGGTTGAGAGTGATGTTCTGGCAATTGTTGTTGTTGTTCTGGTTGTAGTTGTTGTTGTTGTTGTTGAGGTTCTGGTTGTTGTTTTTGTTGTTGTTGTTGAGGTTCTGGTTGTTGTTTTTGTTGAGGTTCTGGCTGAGATGGTTCTTGTTGTTGATGTCCTGGTTGGATTTTTGTTTGAGGTGGTTCAAATGGAGTTTGTATAGAAGATGGTTGAGAAAGTGTAGTTTGAGATGAACGGGGTTCAGATGTATGAATTCCAGATGATGGTGGTACATATGATTGTGGTCTAGAAGGTGATGGAGGAGGTGAAGGTAATGGAGAGTGAATGGTTGGAGTTGGATCAGATGTTAATACCTACTTGATAGTTTCTCTTATGTCTTCCAGACTAGCTTCTAGAGGAGTGGGTTTCACTTTCTTTACCTTCTGAGGCTTAGCAGCAGCTTCAGAGGCTTTTCTCTTTGGATGAGCCTCAGATCCTTCTTCAGCAATCTTCTTTGAACGTATTTCTCTAACAGGATTGGGCAGAACTTCTCCTTCCTTCTGGACGATGTTCACAGGCATAAGAACACCATTTAATAGACACTCAGCTATGTAGGATAAGATGATCTCCCTTGGTTCTTCAGCAGTGAACATTGGAAAATCTTCAACAGGAATCCTTCTGTTGCTGACATCCTTAGTAGCAATTTTCTTAGGTTTGCTGGCAAGCTCTGTGATGACTTTCATCCTCTTCAGAGTACTTCCATTGATGACAGAACCTATGACATATGACAGATCCTCTGTCAATCCAGTATCATGCAAATATTTCACAAGACCATTCTCTGTTAGAATGTCTGATATCAGTCTACCCAAAGGAATCAACTTCCTAACTTTTCCAGTTTTGACTCTTACATCTTCTCTTGTTTCCTATATATGATTCAGAAGGTGACTGAACAGAAGATAAGGCAAGTCCACCTTCTTTCCCTTGCTCATACAGAACATAAAGTATAGTTGCTCAACACTGACATAATCTGGGGAATTTGATGATTTTCTGTGAAAGATGGAACTCATGAAAATCTTGGCCCAGATCCTGTAGACTGGCTTCAGTTCCCTTACTTTGCTAGTTGGTTCCCCAAAAATAGTAACTTCTTGAAACACATCAGCAAGATCCACACGAGCAGATTGTAGACTGGTTTCACCATCAATTTTAGAGTACCCAATGAGTTGTCTGATTAGCTTCTCAGTAATCACAATCTCCTTTCCAAGGACAGAAGAATGGATGAATTTAGGGCACACCTGAGCATGTATCCAGAATTCTCTCACCAAAGTTGGATAAACAGGACCCATAAGCCTGTCAAAATACTTTGTCCAACTCTGAGTTTGGATAGTTGAGGAAAGATTAAATCCATTTTCTTCAATGGACTCAAGGTCTATGAAGCATTCACTCAGAACTTCCAATTCTATAGTTGGAGTGAGAAGAGTTCTCACTGGTTCTTTGTAAGCTTCAGCATTAGGAGCAGAAACAGCAATGGTTGATTGCATCTGAGTAGATGTTGATGAAGAAGATGCCATTGATGTTCTTGAGTGAGAGGTTTTAGGTTTAGGGTTTAGATGGAGAGCAAAGAGACGACAGAAATGCATAAAAGGTTCGTGAGGTGAAAAAGTGTGAAATGGTGTGATTTGTGATATTTATAGATAAAATCAAATACACAAACAGTCACATAGGCACGCTTCACATAGCATTAAATGAAAAAGTAAAAACATCATTGCACAACAATTATGATTCTGACAGATGGGGGGGAAATCAAGAAAAGTCAGATTTTCAAAGCAGTACTTCAAACGTTAATTCAGTAAAGTGCACTCCACCTTTTCAGTTTCTGAGCTACATGTGTTTACTTGCTTGTGCCTCTGAAATCTCTTGAGAAATGAAACGTTAGACAACGTTCAGATCCTCTGAGCATTGTTAGTTCAGATTTACACAAGTAAAATAATTCAAGAAAATGAATAAATTGACAGATGAAATACTTCAGAGCATTAAACATTTTGCATTTGAGAAGTTTGTCTCTGATAAATATTATTCTGGACAAAAATCCATACCAATATTTTTTAGAATAAACTTGAACCTATCTCAGCAATGGGTTTTGTAAAAATATCAGCCCATTGATGATCTGAATCAACAAAGGCTAGGTTTATAATACCCTTCTGAACATAGTCTCTGATAAAATGATGTTTAATTTCCATATGTTTTGCCTTAGAGTGTAAAATTGGATTTTTAGACAAACATATAGCAGAAGTATTATCACAGAAGATAGATACATTACTCACAAAGATCTGATAGTCCTCTAACTGACTCTTCATCCAGAGCATTTGCGTGCTACATCCAGCAGCAGTAATGTTTCTGCCTCTGTTGTAGAAAGTGCAATTGTGGGTTGCTTCTTGTTGTACCATGAGATCAGATGACTTCCAAGGAACTGACAGCTTCCAGAAGTACTTTTACGCTCTACTCTGTCTCCAGCATAGTCAGCATCACAGAATCCAACTAATTTATATTTATCAGATCTTCTGTAACACAGACCCACGTTAGTAGTACCTTTCAGATACCTTAGAATCCTCTTAACAGTAGTTAAGTGAGATTCTCTAGGATCTGATTGGAATCTTGCACATAGGCATACACTGAACAGAATGTCAGTCTAGAAGCAGTTAAGTAGAGAAGAGATCCTATCATACCTCTGTAGAGTTTCTGATCTAGTTTCTTACTTACCTCTTCCTTGCCTAGTGTACTAGTTGGATGCATGGGAGTCTTTGCCATCTTACTATCAGTCATGTTAAATTTCTTCAGAAGTTCTTTAACATATTTGGTCTGATGAATGTAAGTGCACTCTGGAGTTTGGTTGACTTGAATTCCCAGAAAGAATTTCAATTCTCCCATCATGCTCATTTCAAATTCTGCCTGCATACATTGAGCAAACTCCTTTCCCAGCATAGTATTGGTAGATCCAAATATAATATCATCCACATATATTTGACATATTAGAAGATATTTCTTAAATGTTTTACAAAAGAGTGTTGTGTCCACTTTGCCTCTGATGAAATTTTTCTCCAGAAGAAAATTGCTTAACCTCTCATACCAAACTCTGGGAGCTTGTTTTAAACCATACAGAGATTTCTTTAGTTTGAAAACATGTTCTGGAAATTTTTCACTCTCAAAACCAGGAGGCTGGTGAACATAGACTTCTTCTTCTATAATACCATTTAGAAAGGCACTTTTAACATCCATCTGATATAGAGTGATGTTATATTGTGCAGTAAATGAAATAAGAAGGCATATAGATTCTAACCTTGTCACTGGAGCATAAGTTTTAGTGTAATCAATACCTTCTTGTTGGTTGTACCCTTGAGCAACAAGCCTTGCCTTATTTCTTTCAACTTCTCCTTTCTCATTAAGCTTATTTCTGAAGACCCACTTAGTTCCAATTATGTTGAATCCTTTTGGTCTTGGAACTAAGTTCCACACATCATTTCTAGTGAATTGATTTAGCTCTTCTTACATGGCAATAATCCAGTCATTGTCTTGCAGAGCTTCATTCACAGTGGTTGGTTTAATTACTGACACCAAACCAAATAATGATGCTTCAGACGATCTGAGGAAGGATCTTGTTCTGATAGGGTCATCCTTCTTTCCAATGATCACATTCTCTGGATGAGAAGCTTTGATTCTGGAAGATGATCCTCTAACAGTTGATTCTTCAGAAATATTTAAGTTGTTCATCTGAGAAGTCAAAGGAATTGCATCTGGCGTTGCTTCTGGTTCCTTCGCTTGAGCTTTGTCTGCCTCTGATCCTTCAGAGTCTGTGAAGACTACTTCTCTATCTGCAGAACTTTCAAACTGCTTTGGCTTTTTAATGCCAAGCTTATCATCAAATCTAACATGTATAGATTCTTCCACAATTTGTGTTTCAGTATGGTATACTCTGTAGCCCTTAGAGCGTTCAGAATATCCAAGCATGAAACACTTATGTGCTTTAGAATCAAACTTGCTAAGATTCTCTTTAGTGTTCAACATATAACAAATACATCCAAAAGGATGAAAATAAGCAATGTTGGGCTTTCTGTTCCTCCACAATTCATAGGGAGTCTTTTCCAGAAGAGGTCTTACAGACACTCTGTTATGAATGTAACATGCTGTGTTGATTGCTTCTGCCCAAAAGTGCTTTGCCAGATTAGTCTCATGGATCACGGTTCTGGCCATTTCTTGCAGAGTTCTATTTTTCCTCTCTACAACTCCATTCTGTTGTGGAGTTCTAGGACAGGAAAAATCATGAGCAATGCTATTTTCATTAAAATATTTTTCAAAATATTTGTTTTCAAATTCACCACCATGATCACTTCTGACTTTTATAATTTTGAAATCTTTTTCATTCTGGACTTGTTTGCAGAAGTCAAAGAACACAGAATGTGACTCATCCTTGTGTTTTAAGAACTTTACTCATGTCCATCTACTATAGTCATCAACAATGACTAATCCATACTTCTTGCCTCTGATGGATGCAGTTTTCACTGGTCCAAACAGATCAATATGAAGTAATTCTAATGGTCTGGAAGTAGAAACAACATTTTTTGATTTAAAAGATGATTTTGAAAACTTCCCTTTTTGACATGCATCACAAAGAGCATCTGAGGTGAACTTCAACTTAGGAAGTTCTCTGACAAGATTAAGTTTATTAATCTGACATATACGTCTCATATTAATATGCCCTAATCTTCTGTGTCAGACCCATTGCTCCTCATTAACAGACAAGAGGCATTTAACATTCTGAACCTTAAGTTCTGAAAGATTTATTTTATAAATGTTGTTCTTCCTCTTTCCACTAAATAGGATTGAGCCATCCTTTTGACTAATAGCTTTACAACATTTTTGATTAAAGATTATGTCATAACCATTGTCACTTAATTGACTTATGGACAATATATTATGCTTTAATCCTTCTACAAGTAAAACATTAGTAATAGAGGGAAGGTTACCATTTCCAATAGTGCCAAATCCATTGATCTTGCCCTTCTGATTCCCTCCAAATTTCACGTCACCTCCAGATCTAAGCTCCAGACTTTGGAACATAGACCTTTCTCCCGTCATATGTCGCGAGCATCCAGAGTCCAGGTACCATGACTGGCGTCCTGACCTTGCTGCTAAGAACATCTGCAACAGGAATTATTTTACTCTTAGGTACCCAGATCTTCTTGGGTCCTTTTGGGTTAGTTGTTCTGAAGGTTCGTCTAAACTTCTATTTTTCAACATAGGGTTTATTGTGACTAGCATTAGATTTAAACACATGAATGTTCTTTTCAGAACGAGTGTGTTCAATATCATTCAAGTGCCCAAATTTAAAATTGGAATATAAAGGAGTATTCTTGATAATATTTTTGCATTCAGACTCAGTTTCAGAATCAGAGTCTTGTTGAGCTAATTCAAAATCATTTTTCATTTTTAAGTTCTTTTCATTTAGCTCAGCCACTTCTGATTTGAGAATATTATTCTCAGATACAAGATTGCTTTGACGCTCCTTGTATTTGAGCTTAATATTATTATAGCTCTTCAGAATCTCTGATAACACTTTGATAAGTTCATCTTTAGTGAGTTTAGCCATTACCTCTTCAGCGTCAGAGTCAGATTCAGAACTTGAAATTCCTTCCTCCTGATCTTCTATGTCTGCCATCAATGCTACATTGGCACATTCTTCTTCTGCCTCAGATTCAGATTCAGATGTATCTGAATCATCCCAGGTTGCCATTAGAACCTTCTTCTTCTTATCAAATTTTCTTTTAGGCTTTTCTTTCAGAAGCTTTGGACAATCATTTTTGTAATGCCCAGGTTCTTTACATTCGTAGCAAACAACCTCCTTTTTGCCAGATCTTCTGTGTCCAGAAGATTCCTTTCTTTGGTCAGACTTCTTGAAGTTTCTAAACATCATTCCCTTATGCTTCCAAAGTTTGTTTATTCTTCTGGACATCATGGATAACTCATCTTCATCTTCAGATGAGGATTCTTCAGAGCTTTCCTCTATTACCTGCAACGCTTTAGCAGATTTATTAGATTTTAAGGCAATTGACTTACCTTTCTTTTGAGGCTCATCTTCCTCAAGTTCAATTTCATGGCTCCTTAGTGAGCTGATTAGTTCCTCCAAGGAAATCTGGTTCAGATCTTTATCCATTTTCAGCGCAGTCACCATAGGTCTCCATCTGGTAGGTAAACTTCTGATGATCTTCTTCACGTGATCAGCAGTAGAGTAACCTTTATCCAGAACCTTTAGTCCAGCTGTAAGTATTTGAAATCTGGAGAACATGGCTTCAACAGATTCAGCTTCTTCCATCTTGAAAGCTTCATACTTCTGAATTAGAGCTAGAGCCTTTGTTTCTTTGACTTGAGAGTTTCCCTCAAGAGTCATTTTCAAGGACTCAAACATGTCAAATGCAGTTTCTCTATTTGTGATCTTTTCATACTCAGTGTGAGATATTGCATTTAACAAAATTGTTCTAGCCTTGTAGTGATTTCTAAATTCCTTCTTTTGGGCTTCTGTCATAGATTTTCTATCTACTTTCTTGCCATTTCCATCAATGGGATGAACATATCCATCTATGACCAAATCCCATAAATCAGCATCATAACCAAGGAAAAAACTTTCAATCCTGTCTTTCCAATAATCAAATTTCTCCCCATCAAACATAGGGGGTTTAGTACTGATTATGTCTCTTTCTTCATACTTCTTAGATGTTGAAACATCAGCCATTATAAACAACCAAATATAAGTATCAAAGTTTTTCTCACTGGATCTTTTCTGTCACTGTGAAGTGGTAGCACACACAGAACCGGAGCTCTGATGCCAACTGAAGGTGAGAAAATACTTAGAAGGGGGGTTGAATAAGTATGAAGATAAAACTTAGAAGTAAAAACTCAAGTATTTTTATCCTGGTTCGTTGAACTCAACTACTCCAGTCCACCCTATCTAGAGTGATTTTTCTTTCTCAAACAAGGACTTAATCCACTATTTAATCAACTGATTACAATAGTAAGCACTAAGAGCAACTGTTCAAAGTCTTCTCAAGAACTACTGATCCCAACTGGATCTTCTTAAGGAACTATTACAACAAAATGTAAGATTAATACAAGTGTATGAATGCTTCTAACAAGCTTTATCACTACAGTGATTTTTCACTTAATGTTAAGAACAAAAGAATAAACTCAGCAATAAGAATATTTTATGAGAGCTTGTAAGAGTTTCTTTCAGAGATTCGTTGGTGGTGGATCACTTTGAAGAAGATGAGGAAGACTTACTTTTATATGCACAGTAGTCCACAAAGTTTTGACGTTGGAGGTTGTGTACTGAAAAGGCCTGAACCTTTTTGTCTTTACATCACATGACCTTTCCTGAAAGTAGAATGCACAGAGAAATGCTTTTGGTCTGTGTTCTAGTGTCAAGCATGAAAGAGGAAAGAGTCGTTGAGCCAAATCAAAGGATATTACTTTGAATTCTTCATACAAAGTATTTCTTTTCAGCAAAGTTAACCATAAGATTTTGCATGATCAGAGTCTTGGATACCCATCAGATTTTGCTGAATCAGAGTAATGCTACAAGTGTGCTTTAGCGTGTAGTTCTATCAGAGCAGAGTTTTATGAATCAGATCCTCAATACATACAGTGTGTAATACTCTCAGAGTCTTCTGAAAAATTGTGCTTCTTAACTCTCGTACAAAGTTCTTCAATGCTTCAGAGTCTTCAGATCTTATTAGAATCTTCTGTTTCAGATCCTTCTGCAGCATCTGCTTCAGATTCTTCTGTAGCTTCTGCTTCAGATCCTTCTGCAGACAGCGCTCAGATTCTTCTATAAGATGATTCTGACTCTTCAGAGCCTTCCATAGTTCTATGTTCAGATTAATTTGCTCTTGGATATATATATATATACTTTAATTATCTGCAGCAAATATTCATGAACCAATTTTAGAGTATATAATTTTTTAATACAAAATTTCATAAGAGTTATCATCAAAACAGAGATATTACTAAGAGACAATATGTGTTCTTACAAGGGTGACATAACTAGTAAGCGGGCGCACGAACTAGAAAACGGGCCAATGAAGTGGCATTATGGGCTCAACTTAAATCATGTCTTCGTTTCGACCCTTAAGGATTCTTTTTAGAATATACCAATATACAATCCCTGAAGTATCAGGGCTTGTAAAGAGTGAACTGGTTTAGCTTTTCTACCTTTATTTAGACATCGTGGGAGGCCCTCAAATGGAATAATTTTAAGCTTAGACTTCTCTGACTAAACTTTAGTTGGGTATCTCAAGAGAGATTTTAGTTGAGTCCCTCAGTAGAGACTGTAGTTGAGTATCTCATGTGAGACTTTATTTGAGTCCCTCAGACGAGACTTTAGTTTATTCTCTCATGTGGGACCTTAGAGTTGAGTTCCTTAGGCGAGACTTAAGTTGAGTCCCTAATACAAGAATTTAGTTGCTTTATGGGGATTACGTTTATGTTATTCCTTTCCAACATTTATATAGACATTTTCAAGGAGAAAATGATCTTCTAGCGAAAGTCTAACATTTATATTTCCCTTTTCAAGGCGACAAAGACCTTGTAGTTAAAGTCTAACATTTATATTTTCGTTTTCAAGGCGACAAGGATTTTGTAGTGGAAGTCCAACAATTATATTCCCCTTTTTAAGGTAGAAAAAATCTTTTAGTGTAAGTCTAACATTTATAGATTTTCCTTTTCATGGCGCAAGGATCTTCTAGTGAAAGCCCATCATTTATATTGCTCTTTTCTAGGTGACAATGAACTTCTAGTAAAAGTTCAACATTTATATTTCCCTTTTTAAGCCGGCGAAGAACTTTCAATGAAAATCCACCATTTATATAGCCCTTTTCATGGCAACAAATATCTCATAATGGAAGTCTAACATTTATATTGTTCAAAGAACCCAGATAATTTGTTCCATATGATAAAAGTTTTGAAGTGAGTCATACATTAACAGGAGATTCACTTTTCTAACAATTAACTGTAATGATATTTTAGTTTGACAGAGTTCCAAGTCTTGGGAATATGTCATCCATCTAACTCATCCAGCTTATACGTTCCATGTAATAGCTTATGTAACGTGCAATATGGTCCTTCCTAACTAGGTTGAAACTTTCCATGCTGGGCGGTCACAACAACCCGTCTCAAAACCACGCCGCCTTCCTACATTACCCTTCGACAAATTTGAAGTTATTTTTCATTGTCGTCCTTTGCTTGGTGGAAAACATTTGAATATGGATAATATATCTTCTTTCAGTGACCATATCGGCAGACTACTATAGAAAATACCTCTCATAATGGTTGGAAAATAGATACAACCACATCCGACCAACTGTTGTAAAATAAGGTGTAATTGTACGTATGATTCCTTCCATCACGGTTGTGTGACCGTGATTATAAACCAAATAACACGCAATCTATCACAACATATAACTTTTTTTTTAAAAATTTCTCTGTTTGAAAATGCAAACGTCATATACGTTAAATAACCTCTTTAAATATTGATTAAAGATTCAATTAATTTCTCATTATATCAAATTTATTTTCAATAAAGAAATATTCACTTTATAGGTCGGTATAATATTCAAATTGTTGTTTTTTTTACTATAATATTCAAATTGTTAATTGACATTTATGTGAATAAATTATTTTCTTTATTATTATTATTATTATTATTATTATTATTATTATTATTATTATTATTATTATTAGTATTATTATTATTATTAATTTATTTATTTATTTATCATAACAAATATATACATATTGATCATTAACAAATGTTATTAATGTATACAGGTAATTTGAAAGTTGTGCACTCTAACTAAAACGATATTTAAAGTATAATTATTAAAATGGGTTAAAATACTAATATTTTATAATGAAGGAAATATAACCATTTTTAAAGGCATATAAGAAAGATTAATGGCACATGATGTCTATGTATTTCAGATATATTTCCTCTTTAATAAAATATAAACAAAACTAGTGTATGAAATTTAGGCTACATCTATTTAATTATTTCACTATAAGAAATACACAGTTTACCTGCGGATTTTCCTTTTTAATTTTTATTCTATTTTTATGATTAATAAATAAAATTATTAAACACATATTTATTCCAAGAATATGTTGTTGAGATATTTTTTAATTTTATATTAAATCTTAGTTTTTCATAAGAAAGTTTTATAATATTAATTGAGTTTTTTTAGTTATTTCTTAAAGAAAATTTATTTATTTAATACTTTTTTATTATCGTTAAAATTAGAAAAATAAAAAATATAAGTTTATGATATAATTGTAAAATATAAGTTTATTTATTTAATAATTTTTTATTTTTGTAAAAATTAGAAAAATAAAAAATTTAAGTTTATGATATAGTTGTAAAAGTATAAGTTTATTTATTTAATTATATTTTTACTATTATTAAATAAAATTATAAAATATAATTGACATATTGATTTTATATATATATATATATATATATATATATATATATATATATATATATATATATATATATATATATATATATATATATATATATATATATATATATATATATATATATATATATATATATATATATATATATATATATATATATATATATATATATATATATATATATATATATATATATATATATATATATATATATATATATATATATATATATATATATATATATATATATATATATATATATATATATATATATATATATATATATATATATATATATATATATATATATATATATATATATATATATATATATATATATATATATATATATATATATATATATATATATATATATATATATATATATATATATATATATATATATATATATATATATATATATATATATATATATATATATATATATATATATATATATATATATATATATATATATATATATATATATATATATATATATATATATATATATATATATATATATATATATAAAATATAAAAACAAACTTATTTTAAAATAATTTTCACAACAATTTTTTTTCTTTATTGAATAATAATAGTTTTTGTTTAAATTTTGTCAAAAATTATTTTTTATTTATTTTTAGAATTTTGCCACGAGTAACTAATGTGGTGCATTTAACAATCCACTCGTTACAACAATGCCCATAAATATTGGGATCCAAAGCCTAATCAGTTAGTTATTCATCTAGGGTAGAACTATGAACAAAGTTTTACATAAACATCTAAACATTTCTCTCAATCTCATACCATTGCGGCTGGTAAGCTTTTTCGATGCCATCCTCATTTCATTTTCAGATATGTTGTTAACTGTTCTATGGGTTGGATTTGTTAATTAATTAATGTTTATATCTCGTGGTTTTTGCAGTTGAATAGTAAGAAAAAATGTCTCACCGAAAGTTTGAACATCCAAGACACGGTTCTCTCGGCTTTCTCCCAGGGAAGCGTCTACACGTCATCGCGAAAAAGGTTTTTTACACTTCATTCACTTTTCATCACTAAAATCAGATCATAGTTACGTTTTTGAACATTTTCAAAAATAAAGGATCTTAATTGAGTTTTTAGCTGAAGGATTTTCTGTGCATTATTGTGTAATTGCTATTTCCTTTTGTGATGATTGAAACTGCTTCCATTGATAACTGATTAATCAAGGTTGCAATCTCAAAAACGGCTTATCTAGCCTTAATCCTTTCATAGGGTTTTGGTTTGGAATACAAAATAAGCTAAGAGAATTGGCATCTATTTTGCCAAAGGCCTTTGGTTTGGAAGCATTTCTTCATTACTCTTCGAAATTGGTGTGTCTCACGGTTAATGCACTGAGATAAAATATTTTTACAAATATTTTTTTTAATCAGATCGAAAGCTTATATTTTCAGCCTATTGTTTTTTAGATATTTATTTTGTGTAGCTATATGATAGACTATAGTATGATCCATCTATTTCACTCTAAATGTTTGATGAAATGTTTCTGTGTTTTTAATACCAGCTTAGAAGACTGTTCCAGTTCTAGCTGTGGTTTTACTTTTCCTGATGAGGACAGTTTAATTACATATGACGGACCTTTCTCGATGCTTGAAAGGACAATTCTGCCTAGAGTTGATAATTTTGTGTCTTCCCCTGAAAGCAATCTAATTGAAGATGATTTGGATAGTCAAGACTCAACTTTTGTAATGATCAAGAGTCTTATAGAATCTGTACTCAATGGTGATGATGATGATTACGATGACAATTACTATAATTGTG
The DNA here is from genome assembly GCA_963859935.3 of Lathyrus sativus. Lineage (NCBI taxonomy): Eukaryota > Viridiplantae > Streptophyta > Magnoliopsida > Fabales > Fabaceae > Lathyrus > Lathyrus sativus. The sequence goes on from OZ012739.1 coordinate 340,176,581, forward strand.
ATTATGATAATTCCTCAATGGATGATATTATGGCAGAGCTGGTCCAACATGGATCTAGAGTTGCTAAACTAAATCTTTCTTACCAGCAGTTGAATCTAGGAAGGGATCCATCCTTTTGTCTTCCCACTCTTGCCCATGCAGCAACATTCATCATGGTGATCATGAGCTTAGAAGGTTTGGTTAATGGAGATTTTTACAGTTTTAAACCACCATCATATGCGAGAATGAAGAACTTCGAAGGCATGGATCTCAAAAAGTTGTATAAGGTGTGTGATCAATACATAGATTTTAAATTAGATGAATTTTCTTCTTCTGTTACTGTCATATTAATGTTGTTACTTTTGGTATAACTATTTTAGTAATTGAATATAACCTTGCAGACTAAAGACATTGGTGGTCACATCTCTGTTGTTAATGGACTATATGACCAATCACTCACCTGGAAGGTGATATATGATCTTTTACATATATGTGACATTGAATGTGGAAGTCACAATAACTAGTATGGCAAACCTTGTAACAGGATGTAAAATGGCTTCAAACAATCACCCCATTGCCCATTTTAGTGAAGGGAGTTATTACTGCTCAAGATGGTAAGCTTATCAAAGATACATTCTAGAGTTTACTTTCAAAATAACTATATCTAAAGTGAACCAATTATATCCTATATTTTTATTTAAGACTTTCTTATCCATATGATCTTTGAAATTAATTCCATAATCCTATGCTAATAATAATGTAGCACGGTTAGCCATGCAAGCTGGAGCTTCTGGAATCATTGTTTCCAACCATGGTGCACGCCAACTTGACTATGTCCCTGCGACTATTATGGCTTTAGAAGAGGTCTGATTTAAGTCTCTAGTGCGCTTTCTATCACTCTTAGTTTAATTTTAACTACTATGGTATGATGCATTAAAATTTATGACATATATTATTTACTAACTTTTTCTAACTTTCACTAACGAAGTAGTTTGAATCCACAAGTCGGAGGAGAATATTTTCTTGGTTTCATATTACTCATGGTTCACTACAAGAAACTTTGCAAACACTCTGACTACAAGAAATTTACGACATATATTATTTACTTATATATGCCACTCTTAACTTTTGTTTTCTATATTTTCGTAGTTATATGTAGTCCTTAAAAGACTGTTGGGAAAGCCAGCTTTAGTGGGCGTGGACAGTCTAACATGGACATTGGTGAAGTGTATCGATCTCCGAGAGGTAACCTCTTTTTCTTTCAGGTTTGACGTTGGACAAGCGCATAGTAATGGAACTGTAAGCTCAACACCAACTGCAATGTTGAAAGGAGTATAACAATTCTGGCCTATCAATCCCTAGCAGGTAGTAAGGCCTTGATAAGTTTCTTTTACCAACTCAAAGTAGGTGTCATTCTGCTTGACAGAGTAAGATGGATACATACACAAATAGTACAACCATAAAAAAGCACTAATATTGATTTCATTAGGAGGGAAACCTAGAAAACTCCGTAACGGGGTTAACATTTATTTTTATGTTTGATGTTATTCATTCACACATCTGTCTAAGTTGCTTGAATTATTATACTTTTTGGCTGTACAGGTCATCTTGAATCATGAACACAAATGCATGCTCAGTTTTGCACCTGTTTATGACCATTTGCCTCTTATAGCTAAAGTGGAGGTGTTTGAGTATGCTTTGCACAATACTGAAGGAAATGACCTAGCAAAGGTATCTGGTGTTTATACAAAGTTCACTTCACTCATTGTATTCTATGATGACATCTAAAGTTTCGCAACTTTCCTGCTCCTAGGTGCTTTGGTTAAAAAGTCAAACTTCCGAGGTACAACTCGAGAGGAGAACAAATTATACCAGAAGTTTGGCAGTTATGAGCATGGTATGCCCTTGCTACGCCCAATTTTTCTCATTCCTACCTGCCAATTTTTTTGAATATGTGATAGATTGAACCTAAGCTACTTGGAAAGTGGAGTATATGTAATAGATTGAACCTAATCTATTACATATGGTATGCCCTTGCTACGCGCAATTACCTTGTGAAGGAACTGGAGTATATGTAAATTATGTACATCTGCATATGTATGTAAAGTCATTTGTTGCTGATGTGAAACACATGCATGGTCTCTTCAGATTACATATTAACAGGTTACGATTTTTTTCATTTAGAGTTTCATTTTTGTAATGTACATATCTAAGTATTATACGACTTCATGGGAAGTTGCCTGTAACTGGCAGTTCTAGTCATGATGTTATGTAGAGCATCAACTCAAGAGCTGTTTGTGCTTATGGGAGCTCTTTATTCTGCTTGCTTGTTTCTTGGTGTAAACAATGCTTCTTCTGTACAGCTGATTGTTTCAATAGAAAGGACAATATTTTATAGAGAGAAAGCAGCAGGAATGTACTCTCCATTACCATATGCAGCATGTAACAGCCCAAATTTCATTAAATAATTAATTGTAGTAATTAATTTATTTAGTGGGATTTTATTAATGTTGGAAAATTAATTTTTATTAAATTGGGATTAATAGAGAATTGAGAAGGAAATTGGAAGGAAGTAAAATAAAGGAATTATATAAGAGAGAAAGAAAAGAAAAGAAAAATAGAAAACATTTGGAAAGAAAGAGGAAAGAAGAAGAAAGGAGAGAAAGAGAGGAGAAGAAGAGGAAAAGTGGAAATCATCAAGAACCAACATCAAAGCTCCGATTAATCGAGGTAAGGGTGAGAAATGTTTCTATTTGATCATTGTATGATGTTATGTATTTTGGGTTGGGGTTTTGGTAGAGTTTCCATCACTTTCCAATTAGGGCAAAAGTTGGAATAATCGGTAGATTGATGATTTAATCGGTTGAAACTGAGCAATAATGCCGTAGAATAGTTGGGTAACATGTGTTGAGGCTGTTTGTACTGATTTTGTTGTGTGAGAAGTTGGATGATGGTGGATGGTGGAGGTGGAACAGAATAGGGTTCTGTTCTGCGCAGGTTCGCTGGCTCTCGCCAGGCGAGCGAAGGCGAAGCTTCGCCAGGCGAAGCCTAGCGAATGTTGGCGAATAATTATATTAAGTCCCAGTGGACTTCGCTGGTGGGTTCGCCAGGCGAAGTTGGATAGCGAGGGTTCGCCCAGCGAAGGTGCTGGCGAATGGTGGCGAATGAAGTCAGTAGCTACTGACTTGGGCTCGCTGGGAAGTCTCGCCAGGTGAAGCCTAGCGAGTGTTCGCTGAGAGAGTTCGCCAGGCGAAGGCCAGGCGAAGGTTCGCTGCGAGGGTTCGCCAGGCGAATGAAGGCGAATGTGAAAGTATATTTTCTTTGCTGTGTTATTCAAGTGGTGATTGTTTGGTTGATTCGCGTATGTTTATACTTCTATGTTATGAATGAGTATGTGAACTATTATGACAACATGTGCTGTGGGTAGCCTTCGGGCGTGAATCCTAGAGTTGTGATATGAATGATTAATTGTAATCGGTTAAAATACATGAGAACATAATGATGATTATGTGTGTATTAATTGATGAGTTGTGAATGTTTGATTGTTGTGTACAATTATGTAATGAGTATGCATGAGAACATTTTGAATATGTGTGCGTAACTTATAATTGTATGATTGGTATTGCGATGTGAATACCTTGATTGTTGTGATAATTAGAGATACATGGGAATACAATGAGGAATGTATGTGTATCGTCTAATGAATTGTGAGTGCATATATGTATGCGATTGTTGTGTGAATGCATGGGAACATATGTGATATGTGTGCATTGTTGTTGAATATGATGATGTGTGAAATGAATACATTGATAAATGTTTGATATATGTTGTATGTGCAATCATGATGAAATTCTCGAAGGGGTGAATTATTCGAATGCATGGGATTAAGACGTGGGAACGGTCTTAAGTGCATTTATTGTGATTGGTTGATTGTACATGCATCATTCAGTCAAGAGGCAATGTCTGTTAGTTTCGTGGAAACTAGTGGCTTGTCCCAAACCTAGAAGGGTGGGTTTGAAGCCTAGGGGACGGGCTTGGTTGTTATCGGTCTAGAAGGGTGGACCCAGTTTAAAGTAAAAACCGAAAAATGATAACAAGTTATCGGTCTAGAAGGGTGGACCCGGTTTAGAGTGAAAACCGAAAAAAGATAACTAATGTCGGTACCGCATAGCATTGAGTTGCATTGGATATGTTGAGTCACATTGCATAATATTGTTGTAGTATAAATGTGCTTGTGAATGATTGTGAAATTAAGCATGAAGGGATGTGCTTGTGAATGTTCATAATGCTGATATATGTGAACGTGATATGATTATGATTATGAGAACGAAGTGTGGTGAGAAATGTGAATATGTGTTATATGATACCTATATATATACGTAATCTTATGCTTTGATTATTATGGTTATATTTCTCACCCTTCTGCTGTTTTATAATGCTCTACGAGGCATTGCAGATTAGGATGCTGGAGTCCTTTCGTGAAGTTAGTCTTCATTCTTTTGAGTCTGCTGCTCTGATATGTAACACCGGGTAGTTAGACTAGTATAGTCATTCTTTTGTGATACATTGCGATGTATCAGCTGATATGGTTTTGTAATCTAACTGATATGATGTATTAATCTGGATGACTTATGTGCATTTGAATTAATATTTTGGAACTGCTTAAATGATTTGATCTTCCGCTTACTTTTGAAAATGTTACATATTTTATGGAGCAAAATGTTAAAGTGTTTCATTGGTGAAGTTGTGACATTCTTCTTTTATACCTTATTCTAAAACTTTTACTCTGATGAATCTGTATATGCTTAAGTGTTTTATATGCATTTATTTGGGGTATAGAAGGGGGTGTTACACAGCAGCCCAGGTAGGTCTCATTACAACACTTAAAATTATCACATGGATAATTTTTCAACTAAATTATTTACTTATAATGATTGTTTAATCTGACTTTTAGGGGCTTATAGAAATCCCATACATTGCTGTTCAGACATTGGTGTTTGGCTTGATAACATATTTTTTGGTCAACTTTGAGAAGACTGCGGGTAAAACATCAACTTTCCATATATTCATATATTGGTTATTTTATATGTTTGGAGATTTCACTTCTAATGTATAATTGTAATTATTGCAGGGATGTTTTTTCTCTATCTATTGTTCATGTTCCTAACCTTTACCTACTTCACCTTTTACGGAATGATGGCAGTTGGTTTTACAGCTTCATAACAGCTACCTGCTGTTATTTCTTCAGCTTTTTACTAGGAATGATGTTATTTTGCAGGTTCCAAAAAGGCTGTGGATAAATCCAGATGTAGTTGCAGCTTCAGAGATTGGGAGAGTGTGCAGTGAGTTGAAGCCATGGTTGTCTGTTATACTCTTTCTCATAAGAGAGAGGTCAAGGGAAGATTTTGTTTGGAAGCACTACTTTGGTATTCTGCCACAGGAAACTGATTCTACTATATATTGGCGGGTTTCCTTTTTTTGATGACAAACTAGACGTTGCTGAGGCCAATGGTTTTGCTCAGACAACGTACTTTGACATCTTCTATAATCGCACTCTTCCACCTGGATTGCTTCCATATCTGAGACTAGTTGCGCTAGGAGGTACCGACGCTTTCTTATTGGAATCACTGTTCAGAGACACCATAGGGGGTATTCTTGAGTTGTCTGTCAGCCGTGACAATGAAGAGCTACTATGCAAAGCGGTTCGAGACGCCTGCAAATCTGCCCTAGCCGGTTATCATACAACCATTGAACAGGTATGACAAATACAATTAAAGTAACCTAGTTACATTTTCCAATAGTACAATTTAGGTTTCATGCCCCCAATATTAGAATCACAGTTAGCACAAATTGATAATTCCGAGTCTCAGACACGCGATATTTCTCGGCTTCCAAGCTTTGTTGTGAGCCTCTCTGACCTATTTTTGTCATTTCTTTTGTTTACTGTTTAATTTACTAAGCACTTTTTCTTACCAAGTTATATTTAACAATAATTATATTATTTATTTAAATTATTGATATATTATTTAGAGACTTTAGAAGTTTTGATATTTTACGTAAACTTGATTTTGCAGGATTTAGAGGATGGAGAATTGGTGAGAATACTTCCAAAATATAGTCACATTTATCATTTAGAATGCATTGACAAGTGGCTACAATAACAAGGATCGTGTCCTATTTGTAGAACTTACATTCTTCAATAAGTTTGTATTTCTTGTCAAATCTCTGTTTTGTGTGTTCCAAGAGAGTACTATAATTGCAAGCTTTAACTTTATTGTATGGTAGCGTAAACTCTGTTTTTGGCCACATAAAATTTGTAACAGGGTGAAATATAAAAATTGTTATTTAATTGAATTTTGCAAATAAGTTATGGTTTAAAATTTTATATAAATAAAACATTTTAATAATATAACTCTAGAAGTATTGTTATTGACTTTATAGTTATGTTTGGTTGCTTTAAAAATTTGAATGTGATTAGTGGTAATGTATATCTGTTTTTATATTATCATATTTAATAATAATTATAATATTTTAAATATAAATTAAACAAAATTAACAACAAATATCAAAAACATGAGAGAGAAATTACCTGTGAGCTTACCTGCGGATTCATATTTTGCTGCGACATTTCCTGCGAAAATTTAATTTACCTTCGTAATTATCTGCGAATTTATCTACTTTACCTGCGATTTTTTCCTGCGATTTTTTCCTGCGACAATTTCCTGTGACTTCACCTGCTATATTAATTACCCACGAAGATTTTAGCTGAGAAAAAAAATAGCAGGAAGAATCACAGATAACAGGTTTTCTGCGAAAAATTTGTCAAAATCCACAGGTAAATCCGCAGGAAAATAGAGTATTTCTAGTAGTGTTTGCTTATATAGAAGTAGTGTAATATAATATTATCTTTAGTTTTGGTAGTAAATAGAAATTATTAAAATATTTTTTTGAAAAAGTTAAAATATATTTTTCATTATGTTCTTTTTTATAAACATCGGTTGCATATTTAGATGTATGAAGAATATATATCGTAATTAATGTCTATATTTTAGACATAATTAATATTAAATTATCTTTTAATATTGATCTTTTGTATTCTAAATTAAATAATCAGTAATATTAATTAAAGTTAATTAAAAGATACAATAAAAATGTATCTAGTCTAGTAATTGAAACTGTTTATATTTTTACGAGATAAAGTTTAACTCGAGTCATTAATAATGCGTGGGTTGTTTCAGGGGATCCTTAAAAGCATCTTTAGTGGGAGTAAACTAAATTGATAAACTAAGATAATTTTTGTGGACGCAAAGTGATTTGTAAGATTTAAAATATTTATAGTTGATTTAAGTTATTTTTATTTTAACGATGGTTGTTTGTACAAAACCAAAATTTGATAGTGTGCGTTGGTTATATAGCTGCCAAAAACTAATTGTTAATTCACTTACTACCATGTCATTCTTATTCCAATGCAAATTGTTTATAGCTACTATTACTATTAAAGAATTTAATACTACAGAACCTGTACTAAAGATACTCTAAAGAGCATGTTCATCAAGAAGTTATTTCCAGTTTGAATATTTTTACTGTGACTGACCTCACTATCTTTTTCTCTCTAAGTAATTTCTCTTCCTTTTGATAGAGGATTTAATGGATGAATTTGGGGTGCAACTACTTTTTCCAAACTAGTTTGAATACTTGGCCATGGTGGCCACTTTGAATACTTGGTCATGCCTTTTGGGCTCACAAATGCCCTCGCTACTTTTCAATTCCTCACAAATGCCTTTTGGCTATTTCTGTTAGAATATTCCCCACATTTTGTGGAAGTAGTTGTAACCAAATTATCATTATAAGTCGTGTGAGCTGGATGAAATGGTTCGATAAAATCTACTAATATCTCATCTCATTAATTCTCTCTTTTTTTCATTTTGTTCATCATCAACGAGCTTCACTCCTCCATTGGAGCTCCTGTTGTGAGCCGAAATTGTTAACAGTCTCCCTAACAATCCAAAACTCGTTACAAAGAACAATAAAGATGAAATAGAGAAATAGATGAGAATATTTTTGGGCAAAATGAATGATTGTTTCTTTTATCCCAAGGGCATAAATATATAAGGATAATAAAATCATTCACCCCTCCCTACAACAAATAAGGATCCTATGTAAAGGAATCTTAAACTGGAAAATTCTAGAATTTAGTTGGATGACAAAATATAAAAAAATAAAACTTTATTTTAGGGAAGAATTATTTGTCATAGTGTCCTACCCTTCAACAAGACCATTGAACTCAAGGGTGAAGTTTGGAAACTTCTTCAACATGTCATCATAAAACTCCCATATGATAATGAGGTGTGTCCTTCCCTTAAATAAGAATTTTGATGGTAATTATACGTCCCCTCTTGACTATTTTCTTAACTAAAATTTATTATGATTCCATGTTAGCAGGAGGGAATGCAGGGATGCACTCTATTCAATAAATAACTTTAGATATGGGCTCTTCATGTTCTAGCTTTTATCGAAACATGCAGTCTAGTCTTAATCCTTTTAAAACATCAAATATTTCAAGACACCATATGTGCCCACATGGCTACCGCAACTTTGGTGAAGTAATCAGTGTATTTGTGTAAAGTTTCTTTCTACCATTGAGTGACCCCACTCATTAAAGTCATTATCGTGAGTTGCATCTTTTGGACGATGAAATGGGCGGTGAAATGTTTACATAGGCCTTCCAATAACCAATGATCCCATATGAGAGGGTCTTAAATCATCTCATTGCAGATCCATTCTAGGTTAATGCAAAGAGTTTGCAATTTAGTGTTCCTTAGACATCATTTACATCATCTTGATATTGAGAAATTTTACTTGAAGTTTCTCACAAGCACATCTCAACATTCAAGTGGAAAATGTCAATCATTTCTCAGCATCTTGTAGAAGTATAATGGTTTGCATCACTACAAGAATATACTAATATCCAATTTTTTGAAAAAGGCTCTTAAAGAAAAAGTGCACAAAGGTACAAAAAGAAGTTTGATAAGGTTTGTATTTTTTAGAGATTTTGAAAAGAGTTTGAATATGCTTAAGTGTTTTAGCATTCATTACGAAAAATATTTTCTAAATCACTTGACAAAGTCAAGGTTTATTGAGAAAGAGATGGAAAGTTTGAAAACAAGAAGTTTTGAAAATTTAAGAACTAAGAAGGAGATGAAGAGATTATCCTAAATCATAAAATAAATGGTGTCACTGTAAGGTCCCAAGAGAAAGCCTTTGTGTTTTCAAGTGTACTAACCACAAGATGGAGCAAGCATTTGACATTAGTCAAAACAAGCCTTCTTTTCCCTTTGGATTAAGCCATAAAATGAAAAATCAACATGAGCAGATGAATATCAAAGAAACCAAATGGACAACCAAGGTCACCAAGCTATAAAGAACATCTAAGTCTTGGAATGAAGATCACAAGGGTCCATAGGAATCATTATGTCTCAGATACCACTCCAAGCAAAGGGAAACACTGAGTCCTAATGTCCAAGGTCCAAAATACACCTCAAGTAAGGGATAGTAACACAAAGTCCATAAGATCAAATTAAAGTTTTTTAGGATTTTAGCCATTTTATAATATTTTTGTTCTTTTGAAATAAGAAAGCAATAAAGCATAAAGAAAATATCAAAAATAAAAGGCAAGAATGTAAAAATGGAATGAATGTAAATGACATAAAAATGTAAATGACAAAAATATATAGAACATGAAAATAAATGTTAGATGCTAGTACAATGAATATGTCAAGGTTATTATTAATGAGAATTCAACTGAGTCGAGACAATTTAGTGCTATGTAGAAGTCACACATATCTAAGGTCGGTCAATAAAAATTTATGTGTTAAATATGTTGGAGAGCTAACACAAAGTTAGTATCCTAAAACATGTAACACAATAGTCAAAACAAAAGCAAAAAGAAGAAGAGAAAGATATGAGAGGAGATGAAATGAAGACTCAAGCAATTAAATATGGATCATCTAATAATAAGTCAAAGGACTCAAAACATGATCACCAAGGGATAACATATCTCTGATGCAAAGTGCCACAGATGATCAAATGAATCATCCATTAACATGTTTGAACCAAAGATGGTTCAATCAACAAAAGGATCATCAACAAAGAACTTCAAATGTTGAAAATATGTTCAACCAAGCAATCACCAAGAGACCAAGTCAAGACATTCCAAAATTGAACAAAAATCAAAATAAAAAAAGAATTTAAAATGGAAATCAAAAGAAAAATTCCAAATATGCATCAAAACATCAAATAAATGGTTCAGAAAATTATGAGAAGTAAAAAATATTGCAAATAAATAGATCTCAAAAGTTGGAGTGAAAAATGTTTCAAAATGATAAAAAATTAAATGAAAAATAAAAATTAAATGAAAAATAAAAATTAAATGAAAAATAAATTAAATTCAAAATGACTTTTAAAAATTGTGAAAAAATATATGTGATAGAAAACATTTTTTTATTATGATTTATGAAAAAAATTGGACTAAAAAATAATAAAAGAGCTATTTAAAATAAATCAAAAAAGAAATGGAAAATAAAAATGAAAAAAAAATATTTGAATTAGGGCACCAACAACTAGTTTATGTTTGAAAAAACACGCGTAGCAGCTTTATCTTCAACCTTGAGTTGATTTTTGTAGATCTATGGACTCGTGTTTTTAGCAAGAATCAACTATGAATTTAGCTTCTAAACACTTCATCAATCATGTCCCTTTGCATCCGAGCCATTAATTGACTCTGAGTTGAAGAATTTTCTCAAGAATACGAAGAACATTAGTTCTTCAAAGTAAAATTAAATGACTAATACGAAATATAAATTCAAGGTAGTTGAGGATTTTTAATTAGTGAATCAAGACAAACACACTGGTAACTTGTTTGCTCAAAAATTTTACTTGTAACTACCTTTTCAGTTGAAACTTCGAAGGTCAACAATGGTGGATTTGAGTTGAATGTTGCAAGAGGATTCAAGCAACGACACTGCTTCAATTAGCTTCGAAGGAGAACGGTGAGTGGTTTTGGGCGAATATTCAAAGCTAAAAGTGCTTGAATCAAGGAAATGGTTTACTGGTTTTTTGATGGTTTCGAGCTCAAGTATAGAAGAGGTTTTTTTGGCTCTCTAAAGCTTACAAATGAAGGCAAATAAAACCTCTATTTATAGGGAAAGTGTTGGTGAGATCAAACATGTGAAATGAATCTGAAATATGTGTGAACCAAGTTAGAATTTGTTGATTTGCAATCTGTGTGAGGGCAAGGGTGAAATGTGTGATTCAATCATGGAAACTAGTCATTTAGCACTTGTTTGCACGCGTTTTGGTTGTACAAAAGGCTCAAACATGTGAAAGTGGTCCCAAATTAAAAATTGGCATGAAAATCATGACCTGAAACTGACCAAGAAGCATAGTTCAATGTACCATGTTTGAAGCTAGGCCAAATAAAATTCACTCGTGAGTTTTGAGATTTTATTTGTGCCAAATATTCTCCTTATTGAAAAGAATCATATGCAAAAGTAATCACAACAAAAGGATGTTTGAATTGAAAATGATATTGATTCAAAGTTGGGGTCGTGGCCTGAAATTTCAAGATAGACATTAGGTCGACCAGAACTTGGGCCTACTTTTGTGCACACATGGACAGCTGAGCAAATTCCAAAATTGATGAACTTAGAGGTTGAAGTATTGTTTGACCCTTTAAACAAAGTTGTAGAATAGTTCAAATGTGATATTTTTCTCAAAGTAGTTTCCAAAAATGTTGAGAAATGAGAAAGTTATGGTGTTTGACCCAAGTGACATGCCATACTTGACCTTAGGCCAACCAAGCATGTCCCAACTAGAGATTTCTTGCCATTTCTTTGCATCTAAGGCTCAATGATGAATATTTGAGTACCAAATGAAGGAATCTTGATTGTCCCTTGAATAATCTTTGATGATTGTTTGAGAATTAGATGAAGATATCATGGAAGTAATCACATGAATCATACTTGAATCAACTTTGAAAACATGCACCGAACTTGAACTTCTCATGATCAAATGATGTTAAATGAAGCTTGACATGATTGTGACCTGGGATTTTAGGCCATGCCTTGAAGTTAAAACTCTTGTGGACCATTTTTTGACCAACTTTGACTTTGAGAATCCAAACCCCTAATTTAGAAACCAAGCTTGATCTATTGATTGCAAGTTCCTACCTTGTACAATAAGAAAGAGAAAACAACACATATTTTTGTATTTTGAATAAGGTTAGCAATGTTAGTATATAAGTAAGCAATATAAGTAAAGAAAAACACAAAGTATGTTTGGTGATCTCCCACAAAGGCAAAGCCAAAGAAGTGAAGGTTATGAGGATACCATGTTTATGATTTTGTTGAGATGCACATGACATGATAGGTGGAATCTTAGAGGTAAAATTATGGTATGACACCACGAGACTCAGTAGATTCAATTGGCGTATAATTTTGATGTTAAATTTTTTTCTGGTTTCGATTTTTAAGTTTTAAACTCAAAAAGGTTTTGCGCGAAAGCGAAAACACTCAGGTATGGTCAACAACGCGAGAATGTGAGACCCATACGAGATTGTAAAAATTGGATTTAATTTCTAAAACAACGACAATGATTTAGGGATTAATTATGATTTATTGGATCTCAAAGAATGTTTCAAAATTGTGACTGAGACAACAACAACCAAGTATTTACGGTTACAAAGCATAACATGGGTTGCGCGAAAGTGAGCAGGTGTGTAAATTGATACTTTCTTCCGAAAAATAATTTAAAAACCAAAATAAATGCCAAGAATTTATTAAGTCGTAGAAGTGCGATTGAAAATTACATTCTTGTCTCACTTTAATTAATTTTCTCCCAAACCGAAATTATTTTATTGTTTTATCATCCTTCTTAAAATCCAAAAATATACCCAATTGTTGCGGTGAGAATCGTGATACCAAGTTATTGATTAACTTGAATCTTTAATTCTTTAATTCACAACTGGACTTTAATTTATCCAAGGAAATGTCTAAAGAGAGAAAGAACCTTTTGCGCGATGTAACAACAACACTAAGAGATTCGGGGATCGGGGGTTGGTTATGCATAGTGTAGGTATTTCACATCCTAAACATCTGTTGTACTCTACAGGAACCTTTTGTTTGTTTGCACGCTAAGTTTGTTAAATGTTTGCTATGGATTGGGATTGGGTAAAAGGTGTAGGTTAAGACCTAGAGATAGTTACACTAAGTTTGCTCGCAAAGATATCGCATCTTCTGCCTACGTATCCTAACTAGGATAGAATCAGAGCAATCGTAATTCACCTCACTAGGGTTAAAGAACACTTGATTATGATCAAGGTTCAAAGGGGAACAAACATATCCATGCTTATGTAGAGTTTCACAAAACTCTCTAGATCTATGTTGAACTCTCAAGAAAGGGAAGTAAGTAATCATATCTATGATTCTTACATAGAGTCATCCAAACTCTACCTAAAGTTCTACGTTGTAAGACCAATTGGTTCTATCCAGACCAAAAGGTGGGAGAAGGGGGAAGGTTGCTCGTCAAGATATCGCATCTTGTGCCTACGTATTCTCATTGTCCAATGAGAAATCAGAGCGGTCGTAGTTCAGGTTCGAACTACAAAATAAGGATTAATTGGTTCTTTCCAGACCAAAAGAGGGGAAGGTTCTATCCAGACCTATGAGTTAAATCCTATTGGTTCTATCCAGACCAAAAGGGGGGGGGGGAAGGTTCCTATCCAGACTTATGAGTGTGTTGAGCTATCTATGACCCAAGGGTCAATAGAGAGACTTTTCCTTTGGAAAGAGAGATGAGGCAATCTTGGATGAGAACTAAAGAGTTCCATCACTTGGGGAAAGGATAATTAACAAAGTACTAAACGTTTAAGCATGATGAATACAAGTAATATGGTTACAACCAAGCAAGCAAGCATATCACAATAAGCAATGATTAAATTGATACAAATGGTTACAACCAAGAATGACATATCTTCACAAAGATAAAGGTAACAACCCAAGGGATACATATTAACAAATATGAAAACAACAAATTTATGGTAACCACCAATGAGAAAACAAAGCTTTAATCATGTTAATTAACACAAAGGAGTCAATCATCAACAAAATCTCACAAGATAAATTAAGCATGGTATAAAAGAAATTCATCAAGACGCAAGGTAACGAACTTAAAAACGAACCAACTTTCAAGTAGGCAAAAGGAAATGTGAATACAAGAAATTTGAAATATTTTCTCATTGAATGAAACTAGGAAATATTATGAGCATTTAGCAAAAAGAATGAATCAAAAATAGTGAAGCATGAGAAAGTTATGAATTTTTGATTTTTCATGAAGAGAATGAAAATAACAAGTGATAAAAAAGTTACATGGTCATGGCAAGGATTGAACCTACGACCCTTAGTTTACCAACTCAAAACAAATACCACCCAGCCACTGCGCGCGTATGGTAATCAAATGGAAAAGAAGGAGAAAATGATGAAAACAAGGAAAAAACAGGAAAATGCCAAAAAGGGTCATCACTGAGGATCGAACCCAGACATGATAGGTGAAAGGCGCATGTTGTAACCACTGGGGTGGCGATACATCCGTGTATTTAGCCACCCCTAAAAATACATATGCCTAACCAAATACAAAGCTGCGCAAGAGACCAAGGCAAAACAAGTGAAATATGAAAATACGGTTTGCTCTCAACATCTTCAAATCTTAACCATTTTTCATGAATTTTTTGTCAAAACTGATTAATTTTTGATGAGGATTAAGATGGTAACAACCATGTTTTAAAATAATGCACACATCACAAAATTTGAATGAACACGCAAATGGATGTTTTGAGATGCATTTTGGTATTTTCAAGATCCAAAACAGATGCAAATGGATAAGCAAAGGCCTGAGCATACTTAGATCATGATATGCACCTAATTCCAACAGAAAAGACAGTCATATTGCAGCAGAATATAGAAAAGGCATGTGAGTTGCTTTAATGAAAACCAATTGACCAACATATCAACGAAACACAAAACAAACTGTCACAGGCTATACACATACAGATCAATCCAAAATAACAAACTCTGGATCCACTGCCAACTTGAAGATTGGAAGCTTAAAGCTGTTAAGTTAAAGCCAAAATATAGAACACATTCACCAAGTGGTAAGCTAAAGACATGTTGTAGCAAAAGAATCACACATTCACACAAAACTGATGCAAAGAAACAATTATGGATCAGCTGCCATGAGTTTAAGAAATTCACACAGCAGTTGCATAAGTTTACAAACTTCAGAAAGAAAAAAAAAAGCAACAAGGAGTAATCCAACCTAGACCAAAGGACTGTCATCATACAATGCCTCAAAACTGAACAGAGATGGCTTAAATTTGTTTGGAAAACAAGAACAAAAGTGTGACTGCAGATTCAAGGCCAAAATACACAGCAGGTTTACAGGTTGAAAAGTGAGGTTAGAAGGCACAATGGTTCTGCTGTTCAGTTTTTCCAATTAAAAGGCCAACATGGATGTATCTCAAACTTTGATCAAATCAACAACAAATTCATGAAATCTCACCCTAACTTACTTGAAATGTAATGAACAACAAGATAGTAACAACCAAATGCCAAGATCATGCACCAATAATATAACTGAAACTAACATGCCATGTGAAATTTGAAAAATGCAATTTGAAGACTATGTCATGAATTAAGCAGATTCAGGTTAAACAAACCTGACACACAAACTATAAGCATGTTAACAAGTGTTTCTACACTTCAAGACCAGTCACAAACCAAACAGAAATGAAAATGGTATCACTAGTTGCTAATTAGCCAATGAAATGCATAATGGAAATCATGACAGGACTGGAACAGTTTTAGACCAAATAGTCACCACACACAAGCTTTACATATGTCCATAGATGATTCTACAACTTGAGATTGAACATAAAATGCACACAACAAAAATTGGTTCAAAAGTTGCAAGTATGGTATACATGTGAGCAGGCTGTCATAACAGGATGAGGTACAAATTGGCACAACATTCATGTGAGGTCTAGTTCATACACACATACAAGCCCTAATCATGTTGACAAATGATCTAATGCTCATGAAATAATCCAAAAATGCTTCAAACAGAATGAGTGTATGGTGTGTGTACAGCTGTGGTTTACAAAAAGCTGCTTGACAGCAAGATGATGACGCAAGTCCAAAATGAGTGGTTTCATGTCATGAAATTAGCACATACACATCAAAAACATGAAAATAAATGAGGTCATACCCAAAAATCAAGCATATTGCAAACAGAACAGAAATTGGTATACAATGCAGGCATATTTGGCTTGAATGAAAATTGAAGATGCATTTTGAAAGTGAAAAGGTAAACCAGGTGGAAACAGATCATACAATCACTACACACAAATCCCAAACATGAAAATAGATGAGATCAAACTCAAAATTCAGGCACATTGCAATCAAAGCAGAATTTGATATGTTGATACTTATGAAATGCAAAACAAGTTCATTTATACAGCAGGATAGGTCATAGCAATTTGAGACAGTTATGCATCACACACAAACTTAAAACATGTTAAATGATGATTCTAGGCTCATGGATCAAACAGAAACAAACTGAAACAGAATTGGGCATGTTGTTGGTAATATAAAGCTTGAAAATGCAAGTTTGAAAGTGGACAGCTGTTTTTGAAAATGGGAAGCAGGCTTGATCAAACAAGATACAAGTTATAAGGTGACAAACATCAACTACTTCGTGACAGAAATGATACAACATGTTATGGTATGAATCATGGTGAGCCTCAAATTCAAAATGCATTTTACAGTAGTTACAAACATTTGGCAGCCTTAAAAAGCAATATACCTCACAACAGGTCCTATTAGCTAAATCCTCAATATTTTTTTTTTATCAATTTCAACAAGTTTCAACTAAAACAAGCAAGATCAAACCAGAACAAATCAACAGTTCAAACAAATGAGATGAAACATTGCAGTTGAGTGTGAAATAAGCAGTTGCATACTATCTTAGCACAACATTCATGAACAATGGTATAGCAATTGAAACAAACATCACAACTGTGAAACAAAAACCACTTTGGATTCATACATGACCTATGGGCAGGGAAACCTTATGAAATAACTAACAAGCTATTCAGATATCACAAATAAACAAGAGCTGATAGATTTGTATCAAGCACAACAACATTTCATGTTAAGATCTCTAAAGCTACTCTTGTGGACAAGTTCCTCAAAACAGTTGTAATCAATATACAACGCTCATCCTTGACAGAAAATCATCAATACAAATCACTCATGAACAATATACTTTAACAAAAGCAAGAACATATCAATAAACACAAGCTCTTGACAAAGAGCAATTTTGGGACAGCATGACTATGCTTTTCAAAACAGAACTTCAAAATTTACAAAACATGACAATGTATGTATAATGAGGATATTTAGCATTACATACCTCTTGTAGACCTTCTTGAGCAAGCTAGAAAGCAAAGAAACCCATAGATCTTCTTCTTTGGCACAGATTTGGAGTTTTCTTCCTCTTGAAGCAATAAGCAAATTTTTAGGACAGTTTGTGTAATCAACCTCCCAGCTGGTCTTTGAGCCTTTGGACAGTTGAAACAAGATATATATGAGGTGTTGCGGGTATTGAAGTGGTAGGAAAGGCCTTAAGTAGAGACTTGGCTTCCAAAGTGCCTAAAAGTCAAAATATGGAGGTATGAAGGTTGACTTTTAGATTGATGAGTTTTTTGATGAAAGTAATGGTGGGAACAGTTTCAAATGGCCATTTTAAGGGTGTGTATATGGTCTTTGAAGTGTTTTGGTGTTTGGAACAAGAAATGGCATGAAAAGTGGAAAATGGTGATTTTTGTGATTTTGAGAATTTAGGCACTTTCAAGCAAGGAAGGAGATGAGAGAGCTATGAGTTTCTATGTATTCTTGATAGCTCTGGTGTGGTTTACAACATATAGAAAGGCCTCTATTTATAGGGAGAGTGAGGGTGAGGGCAGCCTTGGTTTTTCCCATTTTTGGAGGGAGATTTTGAAGGAAATCTTGCCAAAATCATGTGGCAGATTTTCTCATCAGCTCTTGAGCAAATTGCTGGGCAAATATCAAGTGAGATGGGAGGGATGAGTTGACTGAATTGAAGCTATGAGAGTAGGGGACTGCAGCTGCACAATTCATCCAAAAAGTTTCTCTTTCTTCCTCCTTTAAATGATTATTATATTAGCCACTTGCTCCAAGTTGCAAAGCCCATCAATCATTCTTTTCTTCTGGTTTTTCCTTTATCTAAGCTTCACATTATCAGAATAAAAAATGATTCAATGGCTGAGGGTGGCCCAAGTTGTTGAAATTTGAATTTTGGAAAGAGTTGAAGTGGTGACTTCAAGTGTGGCAGCCTCAACTTCCATGATTCATAACTCTCAGCTCACAAATGCTATTGAGGAGTTCTACCACATTTTAGAAAGCCCTCATGTAGATCTACAACTTTCATGTTTTTGATATTTTCAAATTCCCAATGAAAATAGGTCAAAAGACCTCTCAAAGTTGCTGAAAAACATACCTAAAAGGCCAAATAACTTAGAATTTTTCTAAGTTATTTCCCTTCTTGAAATGAATTTGGTCATAACTCCAAATTTATGTATTTTCTGATCATGGTCCACTTTGGGACTTTTGTAGGACTTGCCAAGAGCTTTCCAATGAGCTTTGAACCAACTCAATTGGATGTGTGGTTGAAGTCAAATTCCTTATGGTTGAAGAGTTGACTTTTCGGTCAACCGTACGATCAATTGGTGACTACCGAGTCGATTGTTAATGTTCCGGGTATTTTGAGGCCTTGAACTTCTTGAGTAGAATTTACTAAGCCATAGGAACTTCATGGACCATGATCCCACCATTGGAACACCTTTTAAATCAAAAGTCAAACTACAATTGACTTTTCCTAATCGAAAACCCTAATCGGGTATCCTGAACTGCACTGTTCTTAATTCCTGGGTGACAACCTCAAATTGGATTCATACTTGACCCAGTGTAATATCCTTGATCTTGTTTATAGTTTAATCAATCCAAAACATTGATTGATCAAACCATCGAAGCCTCGATTTTTGACGGTACGGAACCCTGATTCATCTGCATCTTGACAAAGATAAACTTGAAAAAGGTTAAGGTTAGATAATCAAATGAATATGATCC
The DNA here is from genome assembly GCA_963859935.3 of Lathyrus sativus. Lineage (NCBI taxonomy): Eukaryota > Viridiplantae > Streptophyta > Magnoliopsida > Fabales > Fabaceae > Lathyrus > Lathyrus sativus. The sequence continues at coordinate 340,195,819 of OZ012739.1, forward strand.
TAAAATGATGATGAGGATCTAAGGGGAACAAAATATGGGGTGCAACAGTTGCCCCTATTTAAATATCTTCAGTAGATGGCAATGAGAGATGACAATCCTCATAGAATCGTAGTGAAAGGTATTTAAATATAGCAAACCGGAAATTTTGTCCCTTAGATCCGATGGTATGCAAAAGGACAAATGGTGAAATGCAATGAGTTCTAAATGGTGTTTTATGATGCTTGAATGTAGGACAGATGCAGACACACGAGCAAATATAAAAGAACGGCAATACGACGAGTAACCACTCACGAGGGACTCAACACACTGGGGAAAGATCCAAGGCAAGGTAAGCAAGATAGTTCAAACATGACTAAAGATGCTGTTCAAGAGAATCTTTCTCACAGGGGACACAAATTCCAACAGGGAAAACACATCTTCACTGAGGAAACGAAAGAAAAGAAATGCAAACCTCACTGGGGAAGAAATCCACTGGGGGAAACTTCGCTGGGGAACAATTCCACTGGGGAAGCAAATCTTCACCGGGGAAAAGACAGAACGGAGACACGAACCTCACTGGGGATAACCATATGAGGAATTTCCTATAACGAAGAGTTCAAACGGGATCTTCAGGAAAAGGTTAGAAACAAGACTAGACGCGCCGGGGAAGCTAGTATCCACTAGTTCTCCGAGACTCGACCGAGGAGAGCAAAACGCTTCAATGGGGATACCGGTGATGACCAGAACAACAAACAGTTTCCAAAAAGTACTAAATACCACTAGACTTCCTGGGGAGATGGTGACGACCAAATCAAAGTTCCAATTACAATTGGGGTTTCCAAGCATATTGATAAAATACAGGACTTCAACTGGGGAAATTGGTGACAACCGAGTTCACGATACTAATAACGATTAGCTTTCGAGCAGTGTCAGTAACCACTGGACTTAGAAAGAACTGGTGACCACCAAATCAGCATTCCAATTACAATTGGTTTTAATAATGCTAGTAATTACTAGACTTAGTCGGGAAGATTGGTAACGACCGAGTCCAAGGAGACCAATAACCATTGGATTTGGGTAATACCAATAAATACTGGATTTTCAAAAAGTTTGGTGACGACCAGGTCTTCAACCAGGAAGCACAAATATATCCCTCAATACCTTAGGAACAAAAGCTAATATCCTCAAAGCATTAGGATACAGTAGAGATACAATCCTCAACCCATTAGGACTGGACGAAGACCCTCAAAACTTTAGGATCAAAAACTAATACCCTCAAAACCTTAGGACATAGAACACTTCATGCAAATGCAACCACTTTGGTCTCTGGGAATTTTTGAACTCGGGATTCAAAGTATACATCTCCAAAGGTACACAACCTGTGCTCAGGATGGCAACAAACATCTTTCTCCAAAGGTACACAACCTGTGCTCGGGATAGAAACAAACATCTTCCAAAGATACAAAACTTGTTCTTGGAATCAAACAATACATCTCCAAAGGTACGAAACCTGAGCTTGGAATGGCAACAAACATCTATCTCCAAAGGTACACAACCTGTGCTCGAGATAGAAACAAGCATCTTCCAAAGGTACAAAACCTGTGCTTGGAATCCAACAATACATCTCCAAAGGTACGAAACCTGAGCTTGGGATGGCAACAAACATCTATCTCCAAAGGTACACAACCTGTGCTCGGGATAGAAACAAACATATTCCAAAGGTACACAACCTGTGCTTGGAATCAAACAATACATCTCCAAAGGTACGAAACATGAGCTTGGGATAGAAACAAACTTCTTCCAAAGGTACGAAACCTGTGCTTGGAATCAAACAATACATCTCCAAAGGTACGAAACCTGAGCTTGAGATAGAAACAAACATCTTCCAAAGGTACGAAACCTGTGCTTAGGATGGAAACCATTGTTACTTAGTTTGGACTGATACACAACCAAATTGTCAGTATTTGTTGTCCATGGATTTTCATAATGTCAATTACCAACGGGCCTTACTTGAAATATGATTGGTCACCACCAAATTACTTATACCAGTATCCACTGGATTTTCAGACAATGCTGGTCACAACCGTGCGTCGACATCCTTAAGATAAACTTCTCAAATGAGACTGCCATTTATCGTTGAAGAATGATAAGCTTCTCTAAAGAGACTGCCACTTATCATTGAGATGATAAGCTTCTCACCAGAGATTGCCACTTATTTGTTGAAGACGAATAAGCTTCTCTACAGAGACTGCCACTTATCGCTGATGAAGGTTAAGCTTCTCCCAAGAGATTTCCACTCACCGCTGAAGACGATTAAACTTCTCTGAAGAGACTGCCATTTATCGCTGAAGATGATTAAACTTCTCCGAAGAGACTGTCATTTATCGTTGAGATGATAAGCTTCTCTCCAGAGATTGCCAATTATTTGTTGAAGACGATTAAACTTCTCCGAAGAGACTGCCATTTATCGTTGATGAAGGTTAAGCTTCTCCCAAGAGATTGCCACTCACCGCTGAAGACGATTAAACTTCTTCGAAGAGACTGCCATTTATCATTGATGACGAATAAGCTTCTCTACAGAGAATGCCACTTATTGATAAGATGAATAAGCTTCTCTACAGAGACTTCCACTTATTTGTTGAAGAAGATTAAACTTCTCCGAAGAAACTGCCATTTATTGTTGATGACAATTAAGCTTCTCCGAAGAGACTGCCACTTATCGCTGATGAAGGTTAAGCTTCTCCCAAGAGATTGCCACTCACCGCTGAAGACGATTAAACTTCTCCGAAGAGACTGCCACTCATCGCTGATGAAGGATAAGCTTCTCTGAAGAGATTGCCACTTATCGCTGAAGATGATTAAGCTTCTCCAAAGAGACTGCCACTCATCGTTGATGAAGGATAAGCTTCTCTGAAGAGATTGGCACTTATCGCTGAAGATGATTAAGCTTCTCCAAAGAGAATGCCACTTATCGCTGAGGACGATTAAACTTCTCCGAAGAGACTTTCATTTATCGTTGAATATGGTAAGCTTCTCGCCAGAGATTGCCACTTATTTGTTGATGAATAAGCTTCTCTACAGAGACTGCCACTTATTGTTGAAGATGAATAAGCTTCTCTACAGAGACTGCCACTTATCTGTATTGCAATGTAAAATGTTCTTCTTGATAGATGATGCAAAATAAATGCACGTCCAGGTAGGTTCGGCGACCGACAGGGACCAAAGTTCAATCTAGAATATAGCTAGAAAGAAACTGTCAAACAAGACTCCAACCATTGAGAAATGAACTCGAATGGTGACTCACTTTATCCAATCATGGAAAAAAGATAACTGAAGCAACCATCATCCACGAGGATTAAACTCTGTGAGGAATTGATAAAGGATGGACATTTTATGCTTAAGGGCTGACAACTCTATTGGAGAGAGACAACACACCCAATCACTGAAGAGGGAACCAAAGTGAAACAGGAACAGGTAACAACCAGAGATAGAAAAAATGCACAGATGCTATGCCCATGCCATGCTTATGTTTATGCTGATGAAACAGACAAAACAAAACTGGAGATGAAATAAACAACTCGACACGGAGACCCAACCAACTTCACCAAAATTGGACATCAAAGGGGATGATCATGAAGAACCACAATTCCACTTTCAAGGTTACCACCTTCTTTGGAAGAGAGTAATCTTCTTAAGCCAAAACCTCATGACTTCACTTGGATTGTTGTCATGAGTTTGAATTCTTTGCTGACGGAAAATCACATCGAGAGATTCCCAGATCAACTGAAGTAACAACTTAATCGGAGAGATGACAAAGGGTATCATGAGACCAAAATCTTTCTGCCCCATTGATAGTATAACAATCCTCTTCAGTGAGCAACGGCTCTTGCGACAAACAGTCTTTAAACTTTTCTGCCCCAGATTACATGGTCTGTGGGAAGAAACCATCAAGAGAACTAGCATAAAGATGCTTCGATGTCTTTAAATCTTTAGAGAGATTTACAAATCTCGACGTGATTGCCCCAACTTAACGGTATTTGTACAACAAAGTCTTCAGACTGTGGAAGTAACGACTGGGGAACAAACTTGCCCCTGCTAGCTGGTAACTGCAAAAGATCTGCCCCAGACTAAACTGTTCATCGAGAGCTTCATCTGATCTTGACCTGGTCGGCTCTGATTAGCTGAACTTTATGACAAATGATTAACAAATCCTTCAAATTGGTTGCCCCAGGCTGAGCTTCCTTTATCAAGTCATATTCCCTAGCTGACAGCGTTTGCTGGGATTCCTTTGACATTAGATCGTCTTGCACGCAATGTTGTTCATTAAAAATTGGCAATTTTTAATGTAAAATTCATGCAATCCTTTGAAAACATTTTGATGAAACACACACGGCGGAGTGATCAAATGATCAAAGTGAAAGTGATCCAATCATTTTACAAATGATGGATAAAGTGATGAGCACACATAATTAACAAAGATCATTAGGAGTCAGGTTATCCAACCTTGCTGTAATATGCTTTCAAAACAACCTTACCTCAATTAGGTCTTTTAAGGGTTGTAATGTGGTCTAGTTCACGGTTCATGAATCAAAGGATAAAGGCTCAAAGTTATTTGTCCCACCCACTCTCCATGATGAACTCCAATCCTACGCTCAGTTAACTCAAACTACACATTCAGGTTCTTACAGACTTAAGAATTAAACTGATGATAGTTGGTGATGGTTTACAAACTTAGGGTAGTCACGACTCCCTTACAGTATTTGATAGCTTTTTGCTATTTGAGGATTTTTAAGAGTGATAACTCTTATAGCATTCCTCTCTTTTGTTATCCCTGAATTTTGTATGAACTGTTTTGTTCGAATATACAGTCAACGGGATGCCCCATTTTTGCCTAAGTCTCCTTCATAGGTTTTGACTTAGCGGGCGTTTTTTCTTTTTTCGCTTTTCCCTTTTTTTTTTAGAAAGGAGGTGACTACCCAGTTTAATGGATACGACGAACCATCATCGTTTTTTGAACTTCGACACTTGCTTGTTGTGTACGAAGGAAAACCTGAGTGCACCACCTTCATATGAAAAGTGTCTTGTATGCACATATCTTCAAGTTAACCGAGAACTACCCACCCCAGGTTTGAGATTTAAGGTCTTGTTTTTATAAAGAAAGAAAACTCCTACTTCTAGGCTCGAAGGGGTTAACGAGTGATTATCTTCCTTATTTCTCCAGTGTTTAGGGATTGAAACAATGCCTTATATCATCGGCAAAGTTAAATTTGAAAGCATATCGACAACAATTATGGATATAATTTTCATCATCCTCCCTAATCTTTGCTTTAAACAACAGTTCAGTAAAGAAAAGAAATTTTTGCATTTTTCGTCATCTCATAACAATAAAAGGAAAGAGAAAGAGTGAAACGAATGGACTTAATCAAAAGATGCACAAACATTTCATTAATCTTGCCAATTCAAAATGAACAACAGCTTACAAGCAATTCAAATGCAAAGAAAACACAACAAAATGCTGAAACAGTCTACAACTACCAGTCTTAGGGAATTAAAATTGTTTAACAAACATAGAAAAAGCATTATCCTCTGACATTGTGAGTCTAGGGTCTTCTTCTTTAGTCCACCATATGCAGGGAAGGGATTGCTTCTTCATCAAGCAGAAGGTTGACTTGTACTTGAGGTTTGCATATCTTGAAAAATATGATTCCTGCTTCGATCATCTCTTGTACCTTGCCCTTGAGGATGTAGCACTCCTCGATATCATGACCCGGCGCTCCATGGTGGAAGGCACAGAAAGCATCAGTAGTGAAATAAACCTGGTGGCCCGGAGGGAGAATGGGCGGGATTTCCATTTGAACTAAACCATTTTGCAAGAGTATAGGGAACAACCGTGCATAAGGTATAGGAACACCCTGGGACCCACCAGTTTGCTCATATGGCTGATTGGTAGATGAAGCTGAGCCTTCTTGTCGTTGGGATAAGTTCAAATCTCTGACAAAGTTTTTCAAAATCCTTTTGGCACGCTTCACCCTTTCTAGCTCGTCGTTGAGCTTCTGATTTTTCTGTTCTTGAGTATCCATCATATCCCTGACGGAAGCAACGAATGCCTCTGTGTTACTCTTTAAACGAGAAACCTCTTCTCGGAGTGCTTGGTTTTCCTGCTCAAGGCGATCCATCCTTTTGAATGCTAGCCCTTGTGATATACTCTCTCCCTTTTTCTTCTGATATCAACAAAACACGGAATGAACCAAAGGACCAACGCAGCGAAGAATGATATGCAAAATGCTGATGCAAGTGCAAAAACGTAACTGGTTTTACAAAACTCAAAAGTTTGATTAGGTTAAAACCCCTTTTCATTCATCATTGGAAAAGTTACAACCTTTTTTGAAAATACCAGAGATCGACTGAGCTTTACAAAACTAGTTGCGACATGATATGCTTATGGCGATATGATGGGATGATACACACATAACATAAAGGCAAGTATTCACAAATACAATGCATATACAAAGACCTCCTAGGCTCAAGAACAAAGCAAGGAGTCAAAGGTCTAACCATCCCCAAGGATTTGTATTGTGGGTTAATTTGTACCTGCCGATCGGGTTCTTAACAAAGTTCCCAAGGTCAACAACCCAGCTTTCGGATATTATCAATTTCCCAAATCACTCGGTAATCGATAACATTCTCAAGAGAGTCTCGCCCGAGTGTAGTATCGCGTATCAACTACTTCGGAAATACTTCCTTATAGCCATCGCACTACGTCCTAATAAGGCTAAAGTGGGGGGAAATGTAATATAAAAGTCCACAGTGTCATGGGCCCCTTCGTCGAAAGTAGCATTGTTTTCACGAATACTCGATCAACAATACTAAACCCTCAAGAGGGCCTACACTGAGAAGTGGTCTCTCAAGTTAGCTTGGTCGGGAATCAACTCCCTATAAGCCTTCTTGAATATACCATCATCCTATCATAAGTGCACTCGAGTCCAGGTATAGGACCGTCTCACCACTCAAAGCACCCAATATCCAACACACAAACAAATATATTGACAAATATACATGTTAAACAAATATTCACAAATATAGCATGCAATTTAAACAAAGTAGGCTAAACCCTCAAGTTAAGTCATTTCCCCAGTGAAGTCGCCATTTCTGTTGCGGTGAGAATCGTGATACCAAGCTATTGATTAACTTGAATCTTTAATTCACAACCGGACTTTAATTTATCCAAAGGAAAGGTCTAAAGAGAGAAAGAACCTTTTGCGCGATGTAACAACAACGCTAAGAGATTCGGGGATCGGGGGTTGGTTATGCATAGGGTAGGTATTTCACATCCTAAACATCTGTAGTACTCTACAGGAACCTTTTGTTTGTTTGCATGCTAAGTTTGTTAAATGTTTGCTATGGATTGGGATTGGGTAAAAGGTGTAGGTTAAGACCTAAATATAGTTACACTAAGTTTGCTCGCAAAGATATCGCATCTTCTGCCTACGTATCCTAACTAGGATAGAATCAGAGCAATCGTAGTTCACCTCACTAGGGTTAAAGAACACTTGATTATGATCAAGGTTCAAAGGGGAACAAACATATCCATGCTTGTGTAGAGTTTCACAAAACTCTCTAGATCTATGTTGAACTCTCAAGAAAGGGAAGTAAGTAATCATATCCATGATTCTTACATAGAGTCATCCAAACTCTACCTAAAGTTCTACGTTGTAAGACCAATTGGTTCTATCCAGACCAAAAGTGGGAGAAGGGGGAAGGTTGCTCGTCAAGATATCACATCTTGTGCCTACGTATTCTCATTGTCCAATGAGAAATCAGAGCGATCGTAGTTCAGGCTCGAACTACAGAATAAGGATCAATTGGTTCTTTCCAGACCAAAAGAGGGGAAGGTTCTATGCAGACGTATGAGTTAAATCCTATTGGTTCTATGGAGACGTATGAGTTAAATCCTATTGGTTCTATCCAGACCAAAAGGGGGGGGGGGAGGTTCTATCCAGACCTATGAGTGTTTTGAGCTATTTATGACCCAAGGGTCAATAGAGAGACTTTTCCTTTGGAAAGAGAGAGGAGGCAATCTTGGATGAGAACTAAAGAGTTCCATCACTTGGGGAAAGGATAATTAAAAAAGTACTAAACATTTAAGCATGATGAATAAAAGGAATATGGTTACAACCAAGCAAGCAAGCATATCACAATAAGCAATGATTAAATTGATACAAATGGTTACAACCAAAAATGACATATCTTCACAAAGATAAAGGTAGCAACCCAAGGGATACATATTAACAAATATGAAAACAACAAATTTATGGTAACCACCAATGAGAAAATAAAGCTTTAATCATGTTAACCAACACAAAAGAGTCAATCATCAACAAAATCTCACAAGATAAATTAAGCATGGTATAAAAGAAATTCATCAAGACGCAAGGTAACGAACTTAAAAACGAACCAACTTTCAAGTAGGCAAAAGGCAATGTGAATACAAGCAATTTGAAATATTTTCTCATTGAATGAAACTAGGAAATATTATGAGCATTTAGCAAAAAGAATGAATCAAAAATAGTGAAGCATGAGAAAGTTATGAATTTTTGATTTTTCATGAAGAGAATGAAAATAACAAGTGATAAAAAAGTTAAATGGTCATGGCAAGGATTGAACCTACGACCCTTAGTTTACCAACTCAAAACAAATACCACCCAGCCACTGCGCGCGTATGGTAATCAAATGGAAAAGAAGGAGAAAATGATGAAAACAAGGAAAAAACAGGAAAATGCCAAAAAGGGTCATCACTGAGGATCGAACCCAGGCATGATAGGTGAAAGGCGCATGTTGTAACCACTGGGGTGGCGATACATCTGTGTATTTAGCCACCCCCAAAAATACATATGCCTAACCAAATACAAAGTTGGGCAAGAGACCAAGGCAAAACAAGTGAAATATGAAAATACGGTTTGCTCTCAACATCTTCAAATCTTAACCATTTTTCATGAAATTTTAGTCAAAACTGATTAATTTTTGATGAGGATTAAGATGGTAACAACCATGTTTTAAAATAATGCACACAACACAAAATTTGAATGAACACGCAAATGGATGTTTTGAGATGCATTTTGGTATTTTCAAGATCCAAAACAAATGCAAATGGATAAGCAAAGGCCTGAGCATACTTAGATCATGATATGCACCTAATTCCAACAGAAAAAACAGTCATATTGCAGCAGAATATAGAAAAGGCATGTGAGTTGCTTTAATGAAAACCAAGTGACCAACATATCAACCAAACACAAAACAAACTGTCACAGGCTATACACATACAGATCAATCCAAAATAACAAACTCTGGATCCACTGCCAACTTGAAGATTGGAAACTTAAAGCTGTTAAGTTAAAGCCAAAATATAGAACACATTCACCAAGTGGTAAGCTAAAGACATGTTGTAGCAAAAGAATCACACATTCACACAAAACTGATGCAAAGAAACAATTATGGATCAGCTGCCATGAGTTTAAGATATTCACACACCAGTTGCATAAGTTTACAAACTTTAGAAAGAAAAAAAAAGCAACAAGGAGTAATCCAACCTAGACCAAAGGACTGTCATCATACAATGCCTCAAAACTGAATAGAGATGGCTTAAATTTGTTTGGAAAACAAGTACAACAGTGTGACTGCAGGTTCAAGGCCAAAATACACAACAGGTTTACAGGTTGAAAAGTGAGGTTAGAAGGCACAATGGTTCTGCTGTCCAGATTTTCCAATCAAAAGGCCAACATGGATGTATCTCAAACTTTGATCAAATTAACAACAAATTCATGAAATCTCACCCTAACTTACTTGAAATGTAATGAACAACAAGATAGTAACAACCAAATGCCAAGATCATGCACCAATAATATAATTGAAACTAACATGCCATGTGAAATTTGAAAAATGCAATTTGAAGACTATGTCATGAATTAAGCAGATTCAGGTTAAACAAACCTTACACACAAACTATAAGCATGTTAACAAGTGTTTCTACACTTCAAGACCAGTCACAAACCAAACAGAAATGAAAATGGTATCACTAGTTGCTTATTAGCCAATGAAATGCATAATGGAAATCATGACAGGACTGGAACAGTTTTAGACCAAATAGTCACCACACACAAGCATTAAACATGTCCATAGATGATTCTATAACTTAAGATTGAACATAAAATGCACACAACAAAAATTGGTTCAAAAGTTGCAAGTATGGTATACATGTGAGCAGACTGTCATAACAGGATGAGGTACAAATTGGCACAACATTTATGTGAGGTCTAGTTCATACACACATACAAGCCCTAATCATGTTGACAAATGATCTAATGCTCATGAAATAATCCAAAAATGCTTCAAACAGAATGAGTGTATGGTGTGTGTACAACTGTGGTTTACAAAAAGCTGCTTGACAGCAAGATGATGACGCAAGTCCAAAATGACTGGTTTCATGTCATGAAATTAGCACATACACATCAAAAACATGAAAATAAATGAGGTCATACCTAAAAATCAAGCATATTGCAAACAGAACAGAAATTGGTATACAATGCAGGCATATTTGGCTTAAATGGAAATTGAAGATGCATTTTGAAAGTGAAAAGGTAAACCATGTGGAAACAGATCATACAATCACTACACACAAATCACAAACATGAAAATATATGAGATCAAACTCAAAATTCAGGCACATTGCAATCAAAGCAGAATTTGATATGTTGATACTTATGAAATGCAAAACAAGTTCATTTATGCAGCAGGATAGGTCATAGCAATTTGAGACAGTTATGCATCACACACAAACTTAAAACATGTTAAATGATGATTCTAGGCTCATGGATCAAACAGAAACAAACTGAAACAGAATTGGGCATGTTGTTAGTAATATAAAGCTTGAAAATGCAAGTTTGAAAGTGGACAACTGTTTTTGAAAATGGGAAGCAGGCTTGATCAAACAAGATACAAGTTATAAGGTGACAAACATCAACAACTTCGTGACAGAAATGATACAGTATGCTATGGTATGAATCATGGTGAACCTCAAATTCAAAATGCATTTTGCAGTAGTTACAAACATTTGGCAGACTTAAAAAGCAATATACCTCACAACAGGTCCTATTAGCTAAATCCTCATGTTTTTTTATCAATTTCAACAAGTTTCAACAAAAACAAGCAAGATCAAACCAGAACAAATGAACAGTTCAAACAAATGAGATGAAACATTGCAGTTGAGTGTGAAATAAGCAGTTGCATACTATCTTAGCACAACATTCATGAACAATGGTATAGCAATTGAAACAAACATCACAACTGTGAAACAAAAACCACTTTGGATTCATACATGACCTATGGGCAAGGAAACCTTATGAAATAACTAACAAGCTATTCAGATATCACAAATAAAAAAGAGCTGATAGATTTGTATCAAGCACAACAGCATTTCATGTTAAGATCTCTAAAGCTACTCTTGTGGACAAGTTCCTCAAAACAGTTGTAATCAATATGCAAAGCTCATCCTTGACAGAAAATCATCAATCCAAATCACTCATGAACAATATACTTTAACAAAAGCAAGAACATATCAATAAACACAAGCTCTTGACAAAGAGCAATTTTGGGACAACATGACTATGCTTTTTAAAACAGAACTTCAAAATTTACAAAACATGACAATGTATGTATAATGAGGATATTTAGCATTACATACCTCTCGTAGACCTTCTTGAGCAAGCTAGAAAGCAAAGAAACCCATAGATCTTCTTCTTTGGCACAAATTTGGAGTTTTCTTCCTCTTGAAGCAATAAGCAACTTTTTAGGACAGTTTGTGTAATGAACCTCCCAGCTGGTCTTTGAGCCTTTGGACAGTTGAAACAAGATATATATGAGGTGTTAGGGGTGTTGCAGTGGTAGGAAAGGCCTTAAGTAGATACTTGGCTTCCAAAGTGCCTAAAAGTCAAAATATGGAGGTATGAAGGTTGACTTTTAGATTGATGAGTTTTTTGATGAAAGTAATAGTGGGAACAGTTTCAAATGGCCATTTTAAGGGTGTGTATGTGGTCTTTGAAGTGTTTTGGTAATTGAAACAAGAAATGGCATGAAAAGTGGAAAATGGTGATTTTGAGAACTTAGGCACTTTCAAACAAGGAAGGAGATGAGAGGGCTATGAGTTTCTATGTATTCTTGATAGCTCTGGTGTGGTTTACAACATAGAGAAAGGCCTCTATTTATAGGGAGAGTGAGGGTGAGGGCAGCCATGGTTTTTCCCATTTTTGGAGGGAGATTTTGAAGGAAATCTTGCCAAAATCATGTGGTAGATTTTCTCATCAACTCTTGAGAAAATTGCTGGGAAAATATCAAGTGAGATGGGAGGGATGACGTGACTGAAGTGAAGCTATGAGAGTAGGGGACTGCAGCTGCACAATTCATCCAAAAAGTTTCTCTTTCTTCCTCCTTTAAATGATTATTATATTAGCCACTTGCTCCAAGTTGCAAAGCCCGTCAATCCTTCTTTTCTTATGGTTTTTCATTTATCTAAGCTTCACATTATAAGAATAAAACATGATCCAATGGCTGAGGGTGGCCCAAGTTGTTGAAATTTGAATTTTGGAAAGAGTTGAAGTGGTGACTTCAAGTGTGGCAGCCTCAACTTCCATGATTCATAACTCTCAGCTCACAAATGCTATTGAGGAGTTCTACCACATTTTAGAAAGCCCTCATGTAGCTCTAAAACTTTCATGCTTTTGAGATTTTCAAATTCCCACTGAAACTAGGTCAAAAGACCTCTCAAAGATGCTGAAAAACATACCTAAAAGGCCAAATAACTTAGAATTTTTATAAGTTATTTCCCTTCTTGAAATGAATTTGGTCATAACTCCAAATCTATGAATTTTTTGATCATGGACCACTTTGGGTGTTTTGTAGGACTTGTCAAGGGCTTTCCAATGAGCTTTGAACCAACTCAATTGGATGTGTGGTTGAGGAGTTATGGTATTGCCCCTTTCGAAACCCTAATTCCCGATTTTTGCAATTACTCCTCAACCCTTGATCCAATAGTCATGAAATTTTATGGGCCGGTGTAATATGACATAGGAAACATTTTTGAATCACATCTTGAAGTCAAATTTCTTATAGTTGAAGAGTTGACTTTTCGGTCAATCGTACGATCAATCGGTGACTACCGAGTCGACTGTTGATGTTCCGGGTATTTTGAGGCCTTGAAACTTCTTGAGTAGACTTTACTAAGCCATAGGAACTTCATGGACCATGATCCCACCATTGTAACACCTTTTAAATCAAAAGTCAAACTACAATTGACTTTTTCTGATCGAAAACCCTAATCGGGTATCCTGAACTGCACTGTTCTTAATTCCTGGGTGACAACCTCAAATTGGATTCATACTTGACCCAATGTAATATCCTTGATCTTGTTTATAGTTGAATCAATCCAAAACATTGATTGATCAAACCATCGAAGCCTCGATTTTTGACGGTACGAAACCCTAATTCATCTGCATCTTGACAAAGATAAACTTGAAAAAGGTTAAGGTTAGATAATCAAATGAATATGATCCTAAAATGATGATGAGGATCTAAGGGGAATAAAATTTGGGGTGCAACACTAATTAGCCTTTCATTTACATAGCGATAGTTGGTAACGATAGGATTGACAATTGGTCTTTGTGGGTTTGATATCCTTTATATTACTCTGATAATATCCGTGCACTTTCGGATAAGCTACCACATGTAGACACACATCAGTATTGCTTCAATAACTGAGGTCGTTTTTGGAACGACAACTTGATTACCTTTGGGAGGCTACCTCTTGCACAAAACTGTTTCTCGGTGTGACATGTTGCAAACTCTCTTCAATCTTGTAGATTCTTTTTGCTGAGAATTGTGACTTTTGATGTAGTACTATATTATAACCACTATTCAGTAGGTTGGAAGCTCCCTTTACTTTAAGATCATCTTGTAAGAGCTAAAGGTCAGGGAGCATTTTCTGTCCGATTACCACTGGTAGAAGTGAGGGTCGATGCGATAGTTTGCCTACGTAGAACTGTTGTTTAGACCCAGAGAACGGAAGAGCTTAGAATTCTCCTTGGTTAACTCTTGGTGGAGCAGGATCTTATTGTGAAGGATTGGAAGGAGATGTTACGATGACTGAATCGTCCTCTATTTGAGGAGGAAGATGGGGAACTTAATAGTTGCAACAGAGACTTGATGTTAAATGACGAATCAAGTGGCTTTGGATGCCACCGTGGTTGATGAATCGAAGGATGAGTCTGTTGGATGTTGAAGAATATTACGAAGCTTCAAGAGCGAAGATCAAGAAACGAAGATCTAAACCTTTTAGGAGAAGAGATTTGGATCTTTGGATTAGAGGATATTTGAATCATGAAAATACGCAAAAATCAGGTTTTGTTTCCCACGTACGACGTTAATTTCCATTGGTAAACGATATTTGTTAGGTGTATGATACAATAATGCTTCCATACGATGGACTTGAGCTTCCACTACGGTGGAAATAGGGCTGACCGGAAAAGTTAACACTCAAATGCCCAAATCAAAAAGAGAATGAAAAGTGATGTGAAAGTTAAAATGAATTTAAATATCTGATAATGACATGCCATTCACTTTATGTAATGAGAGCGATTAAAATTGTCTGTGAATGACACAATGTACTACGCAGACAACTATCCAATTGATCTGAACGACGAGTGATGCATCATCGAGTAAAATTATCTACTTTTTTAAGAACGCGGGTTCACTTTTTTCTCATTATCGCTTCTCTCATTCTTTCCTCTATACCTTTCTATTTTGGATTTTGCAGACAATTAGGAACAATTCTACTATATAGTTTATAAAATCTTAATAATATTTATTTTTGCTTTTTTTTATATAAAAACATGTATTTATTCTTAAATAAAAAATTCATTACAGATTTATATTAAAATATGCATTTTTATTGATACTACAATGTTATACTGTTAAATAATAAAGTTAAAATTAAAATATTTATATACAAATGATAATTTAGTGTAATAGTATGAGTGAGCAATTCGAAGTACTTTATAGTTTATAACTTTTCAGTGCACATTAATAAAAAAGTTCTCTTTAGTAACGTCTTTTAGCTTTTAGCTTATAACTTTTTACTATCTTTTTTCTTTTTTCTTTAAAAGTCATTTGAAGTAGCTTTTGAGCTTATAACTTTTAACTTATGACTTTTTCTTTCATTTGTATCCTCACTATTTTATGAAAAACTCATTTTTAATCTTTATATTATTATAATTTAAATTAAAATGATTGTGTTTTAGTTGAGGTAATAAAAAAGATTTGTCATTATTTCTACCGAACAAATTCACAATGCAACTCATCTTCCATTTTGTTATTAATAGAATATTCTGACTCATTATATTAATTTTTTTATTACTTTTAAATATTATTTTAATAATTTCTTATTTGAATTTTTATTATCAGTATTATTTTTATAAATATGACTAATGAATGATTATATATTTATTTATTAGTAGACATATCATGCATTTTGAGAGAGAAAAAAAGAGGAGGAGGAAGTATGCCCTTATTGAAATATAAGATCAAATTACAATATTATTATTTTAAATATTTAAATTTTATTACAAAATTTATATATAAGTGTTTAAAATATTTTTTAGTTATGTTTAATTTTATATTTATATTTAAAATATTTTGCATTTAATTGTTAATACATTTATTTTTATTGAATAAAAATTAATTTAATAAATAGGACTACTAATTTTTTTAACTAAAAATATTCTTTTATGTTATTTTGTATTTATTAACTATTATAACTGCTAATTTATCAAAAAATTATCAGCTAATATTTATCATCTATTAACTATTAATTATAAACTACAAATTAGTTTATCAGCTAATTTTAGAAAGAAAAAAAAAACAGCTTATGTATTACAAAATATAGTTTAGGCTACCATTTTCTAAGTATCTTAGACCAACTCCAACGGTGGTTTTTCAAATTGGTTTGTCAGCTTGGCATTGAAAATGTCAACAAAATGTTATTCCAGCTGTAGAACGTTACAAACATAAGCAACGGTTCTTCATTTGGTTTATTATTAAAATAATCATTTAGTTTTATTTTATTTTTTTAACTTTTTTATTTATTATAAATATAGATTGGTTGGAAAAAATTTATATCATTCATATTTTCTCTCCTTTTTATTCCTATTTTCTCTCCTTTTTATTTGCTCTTTAATTTTAAATTTCTCTCTCACAATTTCATCATTTTATTCATAAATATTTAATTTTTTTCCAACAATTTCTTCTCATTATCATTTTATTTCAAATTTTCATCTTTTTATTTCAAATTACATTTGTTTAGGCCAAATTTTCATCTTTTTATTTCAAATTACATTTGTTTATGTGATGTTATTTATTTTTATTATTTTTAATTATGTGATGTTATTTATTTTTATTGTTTTTAATTATGTGACATGTATTTAAATTTAATTTTAATTATTATTTTCAATTTTATGTTTAATTTTAATTTTATGTTTAATTTGTATTTATATTAATTAAAATTTAAATATTTAAATTATAATTTTAAATAAAATAAATTTAATATAAATAATATATTTTAAATAAAGTGGTGGGACCCAATATGAGTTCTTTGAAGTTACACTATTGAAGTGAAAATTGAATGAGTTATTTTAAAAGAGTGAGTCCCACAAAGAACCCAAAAATGGGTTGCACCATTGGAGGTGCTCTTATAAAAGTAGATAGGCATTGATATTCATTGAAATATGAAACTCACGATGAAATATAAACTGACTCGCGATTATTAATTATGAGATTAGGTAGGTACTAGATAGGTTATAAGCATAAGGTAAATGAAGAGGTTTGCTTGCTTTCCCACACTACTATTAATTCTAGGTTATTTATGGCGCATTCCTTGTTAGCTTCAGCATTATTAAATATAGAAGAAGTGTGTCTCACATACACATTACTCCTAAACTCCACCACTTCATCATCAGACTAATCATGCATTATCTAATTTCTTCATCTTTGTCTACAATGGAAATTTACGGTCTCTTTAGATAAAAGAAATCTCACTTGATATTACTATAAGAACTGGATTTTTTTATAAAAATGATGAATATGGCGATGAAGATGGAGAAGAAGAAGAGTAAGAGGAAGAAGATAAGATACTTATAAAGAGAATAAGGTGTTGATCGTGTAGTGTTAGAATGAATAGACCATTAATATTTAAAGGTGTACAGTTTGTTAAAATAATCAAATGGTTAATATTAAAAACGTTAATCAAAGTTATGGTAAATATTTAACGATATTTTCTCACACATTATATTTAAAATTAAAATTTAACTGAATGAATTAAATTGGTTAACAAATATATTTTTAAAAATTTTAAAATAAAATTTATTAGATAAAATAACAAACTAAAACCTTAAATTAAGTTTTAAAAAAACTTAAGAACGAATATAATTAAAAATAAATAATATTAAAGGTTCGCGTTTACACCCTAGTAGACAAAGACGTAATTATAAATCCTTTTAATAATGATAAAGATTTGTCAAACACTCACATGCATTGTAAAATTCCTAATTTAAATTTGAACAAAATTTTCTACTTTATTAGCAACAATTCTAAAAATAAAAATTTATTAATTGACAATGTTAAATTATTTTATACTGTAACTGCATATAAATTAAATTTCTAATAATATTATAAAAAATCATTTCACCAAGGTAGGGTTTTTTTTAGAAAAAGAAAAGTGAAGTGAATTAAGAAAAGACGTAAAAGAAATGTAATAATGAGATTATGCATGTAGGTAACTATGACAATAACTAAATGAACAACTTTGCTTGCAATTCTAACCAAAATATATTACTAGTCATTCAAGAAATTGAAGCGCATGCTTCTAAACTCTTGAGCGTTATTATTAGTATATAAAGTGGCTAAACTCTCTAGTAACTCATCTGTAACTCGTCATCTCCTAAACTCTCAAGTAACTCATCAAACTTCATCACCAATGGCTAGAGGAAATTCATCTCTTCCCATCTGTTTCTTCAAGATTATTCTTCAAACCAATCTTCAAACTATTGTAACCTTTTCTCTTCATTTACTACTACTTTATATTTCTACTATTAAGTATTGTTATATCTGTTTTACCTCTTTTTATTTTAGAAAAATCTAGTTCTAATAGTAATATTTATATTTTACAGAAAATACCAAACAAGTTTACAAGAAAACACGGTGCTTCTCTACCAAATCCAGTGATGATCAAGCCTCCTGATGGCACTAAATGGAAAGTGTTTTGGAAAAACATCAATGGTGACATTTGGTTTGAAAAAGGTTGGAAAACCTTTACTCGAAATTACTCCCTTCAACATGGTTGTTTGGTAGTCTTTAAATATAAAGAAAGAACTTCAGAGTTAGATGTAATCATACTTGGCCAGCATGCATTAGAAATTGACTATGATTCTTCGTGTGGCATTCTTGACGATGAACATGAAAACCTTGACCATAGTGATGATGAATCAGTTGAGATTTTGAATGAATGGCATAATGAGAAGAAGCCTAGACAGAGATCAACATTAGCCTCTCCTAGACCACATAAAAAAAGTAGAGGTATGTGGATTTCATTTTGTGTTATATTCTTACTTTGCCATGCACCTTTTGTGGTATATTAGAGTGCAGTTTTTGTTTTATATTCCACATATATGTGCAGGTGAGATTCAGCATATTAGTCAAAGAACTACATCATTGAATAGGCCAAAGGAATCTAGAGCTCGGCAAATAGCTGAAGAATTTATCTCAAGCAATCCCTTTTTCACAATTTCGATCAACTCTTCTAACCTGGCAGATAATTATCCGGTACAGTATTCATGCAATGCTATGCATGTTATTTATTTTGTGATGTTGTGGTTATAAATTATAGTGATAATGATTGATGATAAAATTATATATACTGTACAATGCAGAGAGTACCAAATTTAAAAGGGATTATTGAGAATAAGACGACGAATGTGAAGCTGCAAATTGGTAAAAGATCATGGAATCTGAAATTGCTTCCTTCTTACAATGATAAAACCGACTGTTGTCTTTCGGCTGGTTGGTTTTCTTTTGCAAGGGAAAGTGGAGTGCAACCGGGAGATGTTTGCGTCTTCGAACTGATAAACAAGGAAGATTTAGTTTTCAATGTTCATGTTTTCCAATTGGGCTGTTAATGTATCTGTTTGAAGCTGTTATTTTGAGTGAAGAAACTTTATTTCCATTCCATCAAATGTATCTGTTTGAAGTTGAAGTTGTTATTGAGTGATAGTAAATTTTATTATGTAACTCTATTTTCTTTCCATCAAATGTGTGAAGTGAAGTTTGTAACTTTTTAAATTTGAAAACTCACAAATTTGTTATTTTATCAAATACTATATTAAGGTGAACAAAATGGTATCTTGAAGTTTGATTACATAAAACCAATGTACATATTTCATTTGTATGTCATTTATTAAAAGAAAAAATAAATCCTTTGATATTGCGATATACATCTTCAAATGCTATGCAATTACTATTTAAAAATCAATTTTGAAAATAAACAATCAAATTATCTGAATGAGTAGATATTTCGTTGTATTCAATTTGCTTGTGGCTTGTAAAAATTGTGCAAGACAAAACATCAACCATGTTCAAAAAATTTATGAATTGAATTGTCGAACTGAATCAATTTATCAATCGAACAGAAGTGTCAAATTGTCGAACTGAATCAATTTATCAATTGAACAGAAGTGTCGAGCTGAGTTGAAAGTTAAAATAACTGATCAGTTATATTTGGCGGTCTGATCTGTTATATTTGGTGGTTCGAACCGTTATGTTTGGTTAGTGAACTAAACCATATTACACGAAATAGTTCTAGAGTCGTATCAAACTAAAATCAAACCGAACCGAAACTATAATCGAACTGAACTGAAACTGAATTAAAAACACTAAAATAAGTTTTAATTTTTATTATTTTAAAATTTTGAAAAATAGTATAATGGTTTGGTTCTTTAATAAACGGCTCGGTTTGGAAAATTTGTCTTCTAACAGTTCGGTACGGTACAAAATTTCTAAACGGTATACCAAATCAATGACTTTTGTTCGGTTCGGTTCTAAGTAAATTAAAACAATTCGGTTCGGTTAGAATAAATTTTTATTATGGTTTAGTCTAGTTCGGTATGGTTTTCTTTATGAACCATACCATGAACAACCCTATCAACCACAATGACTAGTGTAAATCAACATAGTTCAAATTGTTATGGTTACTACTGCAGATGAGATAATTAATTAAGAATTACACTTGGTATGGAAACCATTACACTCTATGGTACGAAAACCATTCGAATTCAGTAGTGAATGTCAATTTGATATAGAAGGAATCATGAAGGATTTCACAATGACTAGTGTAAATCAACATAGTTCAAATTGTTATGGTTACTACTGCAGATGAGATAATTAATTAAGAATTACACTTGGTATGGAAACCATTACCCTCTATGGTACGAAAACCATTCGAATTCAATAGTGAATGTCAATTTGATATAGAAGGAATCATGAAGGATTAACAAATGCTAAGTCTAAAACAAAAACACAATTTGCAAGCAACAAATCTGTCAGATAAAATTTGGTAATACTATGTAATCCACCAAAAAGAAAAAAATCTTGAATTTTATTATAAAGAAAGATAACAAACAAAATCTTAAAATTTATTATGAAAAAAGATAACAAACGGCCACGTCTCAAAAATGTTTATATACCGAAAAGAAACTCTAATGATAAAAATATTCAAAAACATAAATAAATCAGAAATTGCAAAAATTGTGAAAAATAAAATAGAAATTGTTAAAACTGTGGAAAAATAAAACAAAATTGATAAAATTGTAGAAAATATTAAAAATGTTGTTTCCGTGAACGGATTTCCTATCCGAAAAGGTATAATAAGTGACATTCTGACATCGGACATGAAACTTGCATAAATCCTGATGAACTTTTTCAACGCGTGGCTTCTTCTCCGATATGTGCAACCAATTTTCCTACATTAGTCTCCTTCATCTTTGAAGAACTCGACCATGAGTTCTCTTTTTGATAAAGAGTTGCGTCTGCACTACTAGAAATGATGTATTTAGCCTCGGCCATTTTCTGACACTATAAGGCAAAAAACCGCCGCTACTAGCCATTTAGCCTCGACCTAGCGTCGGTGTCGGGGATAGGCTAAAACGATCGAAGCTAATACTTAGCCTCGGCAAGAAGAGTCGTGGCTAAATGTAGTCTCGGTCTAGCCATGTCTAATTTAGCCCCGGTTAAGCCGTGTCTACATTAGCCTCGGTAAAGCCGTGTAAAAAAAACAAAAAATAGCCTGGCCCTGACCGAGGCTAAAGCCAAACTCCATAAGCTCACGTGCATTTTAGCCTTGGTGAAGCCGTGTCAAAAAACAAAAATATCCTGGGCCTGACCGAGGCTAAAGTTCAAACTTTATAAGTCGGCAAAAAATCTAGGTGCAGATGAATATAGTTTGCAATGGTAATACAGCCTGCGGCAGGGGCGTAGTCCGCAAAATGGGTGCAGACCGCGGGACCGGTGCAGCCCGCACTGGCAATGGATTCGGAGCAGGTGATGGAGTCGAAGCAACCGAGGGAGTCGGAGCCAACGATGGAGTTGGAGCCGACGATGGAGTCGGCGCAGTCTCACTGAATATAAACTGTATAAATGCATATAAACACTGAATATAAATATTTGTGTTTCTCACTAAATATTTGTGATTACAAACTGTATATAAATGCATAAATTCTAAGAATCAGTTTGTTAGAGCAGTAAATCCTTATATTGTTTTAATGATAGTTTACTAACTTGTCAAACAATTACAATCAATCATAACTTACGTCTCAGACTGCAAGAGTTATTGCAGTGTCTTTCTATTTTCCAACCCTAGAGTTACATATTATAATTTATGTTTAAATACCGTATCTGTGTTTACCTTGATGTTAGCACCATTTCCTAATATGATATCAGAGGTGAAATCCCTATCTGTTGAGCTAGCAACAATAGTGATGATCCATGGTGCAAGGTTTGTTGCAGAGCCAGGAGTTCCTTCATTTCCAGCTGATGCTACTACAAGAACTCCATGTCTAGCAGCATGGAAAGACACCACATATATGACATCATTGAAATAGTCACCTTGAGGAGATTGAGGACCAAGAGATAATGATATAATGTGAACACCGTCTCTTATGGCATCTTTAAAAAAGACAACAGGGTCAACACCTCTCCATTGTCCTTGAAGTTGTAGCTTTTGTTTGCCTGTAGCCTTCTTTTCCATGTCCTATGCATTATGTGGCACTTCAGTTTCCTCAGAGTTTTGTTCTTCACGTGTAAGAGGACTAACTTCCAAATATTCTGTATTGGATACATTGTCAATCATATTTTCCTCTGGAACTGCTTTGACGACTTCTTCAATTATACTGTCAGATGAATTGATCTGTGGTGCTTGTGCATTCTCAAGACTCTGGTTTGGTGGTTCTACATTTTGTTCATCAACTTGTTTGCTAGGTTTTTCCGTAATAGCTGCAAGAACAAAAACCATATCATGAGCAAAAGTCCAGGTAAAATGATAAAGTAGAAACTGCAGTTTAGAGAGAGATAGAGGGATGTTATTATATATGAGACTACCTGGCAGAGGAGAAACTTTTTGCAGCACAACAATAAAGAAGGCCCCGGTGTTCTGATCATGAGGCAATATCCTCATGCAATGCTCTAGAGGAAAAACTGAAACTTCATCAGCAGACTCGAATGTCACAGGATTCTCTAGTGCTTCAACACCATCTTTAGTTTTTCCATTTTCTACACTAGTAATGTCATCTTCCATGTCAACATTACTCACTACTGAAATGTACATAATTGTAGAATATCATTAATTTGCTCATTTACCTTTTCGAATGATACTAGCTCAACCTCATAATGCAGGATTGAATTAGGAGGAACCACTGCCAATTCCTGCTGAGTGTCCGTTGAACCAAAACCATACTCAGGTGCAATGGTCAACAATGCTACCTCACCCTTATTCATGGTCCTTACAGCTCTATCAAGCCCATCAATCGCTTGTTCTGTTCAACATTGTTCTCACCTACATTTACAAAACAAAGTAGCAGTAGTATTCACAAAATATATACCAGAACAGTCCCACGGTAATGGATAAATCCCAGACCTTAAGTTCCTATAACACCTTTTATTCATTTTATTACATCATAATTCACAACACTAAGTATCTCACAGTAGATTCTATTTCAACCCATCTTTGCTTCATCTTTATTTGTTGCATTCATTTTAGCACAGTACTCAAATAAGCTACCATCACAGCATCTTCTAACCGCTTCTTTAGCCAAAAAAACCACCTTCATCCTTAGCAATATAATACAGAACCCCCATTCCAATTTACCTGCAATCCTACAAACATTCATCATCATCATGCATATATGTCAGCTATATATTCATCATTTTAATCCATCATAATTTAACCAAAACAAAAAAAACTCAGATATTCACCAACCAAATGGATCTAATGCATTTCTGTTTCCCTCGGTCATGTTTCATATCTCTCCAAGTGTCAGTTTGTCAGGTTCAGTTTTGGCATACTTGCTAAACATGTTCTCAAGATTTGCTGGAACATAACTGCGTGCATGTTCATGAAGTTCATAGAAAAAATATAGTTACATATATTAATATACATGTTATAATAATTATTGTATTGAACTTTGACTCACTCACCGTCCTTCTGTGTCATACGCACCAGAGTAACTTCCATGTTTTGCTCTATGCATGTTGTGTATGTAAATAGGAAACAGAAGTGAAGAAAACCAGTGCTGCAAAAAACATTCAAGAGCACGAAAGATTGATGGTTATAGCCATAATAACTGATAGAATCACATTAAATCCAAGAGCACGAAACCCTGAAAATGTTTTAACGTGATCAAGAATTATTCATCTCTTTGGAACTTGAAACTAGACTCAGTTTAAACAATAAAACTGATCTTACTTACCCATGTAAGTTTCCCAAGGGTAAATGATTCCATTACCATCTTGATCAAAAAAAGCACAATGTTGTTGAAGAACAGTCATGTCGTAGTGCTTGTGGCCTGGTGTTCTGGTATATATTATGTGAATACTACTGCTACACAAAGGAAAGTGTATCAATGATATTAAATAGAGAGAATCATTCTAAATACAACTAAGAACTTACAGCTATAGATTCCATGCTCTTCCCTCCATAACCTCCACCAACTCTTCTTGTAATTACTCTAACATTATTTTTAAGAATACCAAGGAAACATGCTATAATAGAATGTACATACTCAGGGTTTTGACTTGACGAGTAAACTGTCATGCAATTGTCTTCGTCCGATACAGCAAGTGCGGTTTGCGTGCATGGAAGTGTAACCTGCTAGACTAATCATACACCAGGTAGTGAGTGTTGTGGGATACCTAATACTGTCTGATTTATGCACAATTGGTGCATGCTATCTCCACAAAACTCTTAAGACACTTTCCACCAATAACCATGTACACAACATCACACCCAACTTGTACAATCAGTTGTTGAGGTAGAACAATCAATGCTCCAAGTTTTGGTCCAAAAGCATGTCTACCAAGATCAATATATCGATCGAAACGAGTTCCTGGAACACATTCATGTAGCTGGATCATTTGCCACATTGTGTTTAAGGTCAGACACCATGACAATAACAACATCAAGATCCCTGGACCCCTGAAGACAAAAGATACACATACTAAAAAACTGATTAATTTAATTATCACATTGATCTTTGAAAACGAAAAATAAATAGAAACATTTTTTTCCTACAAAAACAACAATTAAACGATAACAAATTTGTCAAGTTGCCAAAAAAAATTTGTTGGTTGAAACTACTTCATTCAAGTTACCATCCTAGATAGGCCATGGCATATGGCAAGCTGAGAACACCAATACCTATCATGGCTGTCACCGTGTGGAAAGTCGAGTACCACCATTTGGCTCGACGGGAAGGGCCGTTATCCACCCCTTTTTGTTGTGATTGAATTATCTGCAATTATGAAAACCACAAATTAATCACATATTTGAATTGTGTTAACATTGTCAAAAACTAGTGCATGAAACCGTGCAAAAGAAGAAAATAAGATTATATACATAGTAACATACACACTAACTTGGAATTACCTTAGGAGGAGTGGAAACCATTTTAAGTCACTCTCAAAGAATATCAGAGAAAGAAAAGACCTCAGGATGTTGGAATCGCGTAAGGACAGCTTCAGGCTCTCTTCCAAAACCTGCGGCAGGGGAAAGATTTTCGGTCTCAACTTTTCGAACTAAGTCAAAGAAGAACAGATAATACGAAAGCGATTACAACATTGCGTACCTGTCAAAGACACCCAGTTTTCACCGCGAATGATGGCAGAAAGTAGATGCTGAGGGTCGACACGCTTCCTTTTGACGACATTTCAAAGCAGCAACCATGTCGTCTTCGCACACCATCGCGGGAGTATCAGCATCTGGTTTTGTTTCCAAAAGCATGTCGCATCTCCAGCACATCCCTGAGATAACCTAATGTAACCCCAAACCATGAACCTGTTTCCTAAGTAACCCCAAACCAAGAAAACCACAAACTTCATAAAACCCTCAAAAACTCAACCTCCTTCAATCAAATCCTTCTTCAACTTCAAATCCTCAATCTTCAACCATCAGTAACCACAAGTTAAAACCAAATCCAGCCAAAAACAGTGATAAACTAAAACATTTCCAAAACCCAGAACAAGACGGAAGGGGTAGAAGATTGAGAATAAAACCAAACAAAGAGATGGGGAGATTGAGTAAAAAAAATGAGAACAAAATCGAGAACGATTCAAACCTGAACAAATCCAAATCTGGAAGTGAGCAAATGAGAGGCGGAGAAATTAGATCGACAAAGATGATAATGATGATGATTACAAGCGCTTTTAATTTTCTTTTCTTTTTTCTCCTTTCCTAAATTCATCTTAAGAGGGAAAAATGAAAAAAAAAAGAGTGGGAAATAGTTAGCCTCGGCTCATCCGTGTCTATTAGATAAAATAAATATATTCAAAAAAATAAAAATAGTTAGCCTCGGCTAATCCGTGTCTAATATTTTAAAAAAAATAATTTAAAAATTAAAAAATCTCTAGCCTCGGCCTAGCCATGTCTAATGAATTAAATAAAAATAATTGAAAAAGAAAAACTTTAAGATGACATTTTTTGCGTTTAAATAGCCTCGGTTTTGTCAAGGCTAGTTAGCCTCGGTGTCGGTAGCCGAGGCTAAATTCGCAGCTAAAAATGGTTAGCCTCGGTTCATCCGTGTCTAACAATTAAAATAAATAATTCAAAAATTCAAAAATATCTAGCCTCGGCCTACCCGTGTCTAATGTGTTAAATAAAAATAATTGTAAAAGAAAAATTTTAAAAAGGTTTATTTTGCGTTTAAGTAGCCTCGATTTTGTCGAGGCTAGTTAGCCTCGGTGTCGGTGGCCGAGGCTAAATTCGCAGCTAAAATGAAGTTTTCTAGTAGTGCTGCTTGATACAAATGAATGTGAACAATATTGAAAGTTAAGGATATATTCATAGAATCCAATAGAAATACCACATAAGCATTATTGTTGTTCTTTCAAGCGGGCACGGATCTACATGCATGGTATTGGGGGCAACTGTATCCACTAGGTTACCTGTGATATTATAAATTAATTTAAAATATTTGTTTTTCACATGATGAAACACAAGTAATGCCTCCACTAAAAAAAATTAGTATTTGTGTATTTTAAGAACTAAATATTCTTAAATAATTAAACGGTTGCTTTGTTAGATATTAAAATTAAAAACAAAAGAAAATTTATTCAATAATTTCAAAATATAATTATTTATAAAAAAAAATTTATATGTTTAAGTATCTTTGATTTTTTTTTAATATAGAATAATAAAGTTTTGATACTTTTTAACTTTTTTGCACAATGATATATAGTTTTACATTGATATATTTTTCATATAAATATTTATAATAATATATATATTTTTTTCCCACTGATCAAAATTTTTGAACCCGTCCCTGCTTTCAAGTCACTTTTATAACACCCTATCCCTGAATACTCTTAATTAAAATAAAAATATGCAATAAACATATTAAACAAACAAGGGTGTCAAACATCTCCCTCAAACATCCTTTATAATATCACAATAAAATAAAACACTATTAATTAAATTAATTCAACAACTCGAAAATATCAAATAAAACGTCTCAACCTAGTGTTACAGATTAGAGCACTAACAAAACTAATTAACGCATAAAACAACGAAAT
The DNA here is from genome assembly GCA_963859935.3 of Lathyrus sativus. NCBI lineage: Eukaryota > Viridiplantae > Streptophyta > Magnoliopsida > Fabales > Fabaceae > Lathyrus > Lathyrus sativus. The sequence goes on from OZ012739.1 coordinate 340,223,224, forward strand.
AAACAAAGAGGCCTCAATGATCTCACAGCTACAAAAAGGGTGTCATAAAAAGTGACAACTTTACCCCTCAATTTTTGAAAAAACGAGAGGTAAAGTTATCTGCACATGGGTTAGATCCCTAACATCTGCCTTTTTATTATTTTTAGAACTGGATGGCGCACCCAATATTAAATATTTGTTTTTGAGTAAAACCTAGGTAATATCGCATTATTTTTACCTCGTTTATATTTGAAAACAGAAGGGATAACTTTAGATTTTCTTATATTTTTGTTCGTACTTGTATTAAAGAACCATATCACAGAATATAAAACCATATTTTGCAGAATTGTGAAACAAAAACTTGCACATTTTACCAATATCTTAAACAGAAATATTGTACCACAAATGTTAATTATTTACAACAAAACTAAAACAATTGATTAACCAACAAAAGCAATAAACAAAATTGAAACACTTGTAGGCTATCCAAAAGTTATATGCTAAGATTTGTCATTGGTAGTTAAGCACCTATAATTTGAACAGCATTTGAAACCAATTAGGATAATCATCAACAACATTAAATCTTTAGTAAAAGGAATAAAAATGAACAAAATTTATAATTATAAACTACTAAGTGATATAAAACATTTAGGAAAATTCCCTTTTTTGTCCCTTAACTTTACCTCGGGGTCTATTTTGGTCCCTTAATTTTTAAGATGTTCAATTCGATCCCTTAATTATTTAAAATGGAACAAATGAGTCTTTTCCTTCCATTTACTCCAAACAAACGTTAGGGGCTACATATGTGGCAGATGACATGGCTTGTCTTCTTCTTTTTCATTTCTCTATTTCAACACCATCTGTGTTTTCCTTTGTTTTTCCTTTTCTTCGTTTTCTTTCATAGGGTTTTGTCATGTTAATTTGATTTTATTTCCCAAAAATTGAAGATTAGGGTTTATCCTCCATGAAACTGGGTTATGCTTCATCAACCATGAAACAGAATAGCCATGAAAGTCTGAACTTCAATGTGTTCACGAGCTTGAATCTTCTATGGAAACCGAGTTGTCACTGTGGAGACACCGCTATTCTTCGTAGATTTACAACGACAAAGAGCTATGGAAAACATTTTGGGGGTTGTTCTCATTTTAAGGTATGTATGTCATATGTACAAGGAGTTTGCATGATTATTACAAATTTGAATAATCAATTGTAAATTGCAGGGAACAATGCAACTTGTGTGTGGATATTTTTAATGGTTATATGATGAAGCTCAAGATGAAAAAGGGAAATTTATAATGGCTAGATTAGAAAAGTTATCAAAGAAATTGGGTGATGCATCAATGAAGATTGAAAAAGTTAGGTTGACAAATGAAGAATTAAGGAAGAAGATGAATCAGTTTCAAAATGATATGAACAAGATTTTGAAGTGGAAAAATATTTGGATGATGTTTTTTTCATGATGATTTGAAATGTTTAAGTTTGTATTCCAAATTAGTTGAACCTTGAACCTTGTAACAGTTCTGTTTCTTTTTTTGTAGTGAAATGCTTTGGTTTATATCATTGTAACATTTATCTGGTTTTTTAAGTTTGTAAAATTGTTCAATTGTTCAACATAACACATAATTGTCATAACATATAAACTTGTCTTTAACATAATTTCAACATAACACATAAATATCAATAACATATAAACTTATCTTTAACAAAATTTCAACATAACACATAATTGTCAATCACATATAAAATTGTTCAAAATTACATCCATATCCGTTACACAAAATGACAGCAATTCAAAATGACAAAGATAAGCATAACACAATGACATTAAGTGGTTCCAAAATGACATACATAAGCATTGCACAAAATGACAGCAATTCAAAATGACATCTTAAATAGATCTATGTTTTTTTTCTTAGGTTTGGTCCTCTTAGTTGGAGTTATCCTCCTTGTAGTTGGGCCAATCACATTCTTGGTTGCAATTAGTCTTGTAGTAGCTCCAAGAGGAACAAAAGGTGTTGATGGACTCCTAATACCCAACTTACTTGGACTTCTTAGTGTTGATACTTGAGTAGTAGTTGTGCCTCTAGTTCTTGGTAGTTGAGAAACTTATGCGCCTCTAGTTCTTGACACTTGAGATCCTTGTGTGCCTTCAATAATTAACTGACTTCCTTGAGCAGCATGTGTACCTTGTGGTTGTTAAGAACCATGAGCATTTGGTTGAGTACATTGAGCAGCATGTTGAATGCCTTGAGTTGTTGGTTGTGTTTGTTGAGAACCCTAAGGATTTTGTGGAATGTCTTGAGTAATTGGTGTCACCTTACAGGTTGATTTGTTGTGCCCTAGATTTTTGCTCCTATAACACTTAACAACAAACCCTATTATCCTAATATTTTTGTCAGTCGTATCCAACTTCCCTTTCTCAAGATTTCTTCTTTTCTTTGGTCTTTCAGGCATCCTTTTATATTTTGGAGGTTGCACATCTGGATATTCAGTTCTCACCCATAGATTTGTTCCACTTAAAAGATAAATCACAGGTGAGTAGACCTTCATGTACATTGACACGAAGCAAGGCTACCTCAAAACCCAGAGGGTGAGGCAAAGCCTTCAACAGCTCAATCAGAGGCAAGTCATCTCAAAGCATCAAACTTTAGATCATAAATGGTTAATCAGGGGCAGACCATTACCATGTTCAAACTGAGGCAGGACTAGGTCATCCTGACCATCAAGAAGAGTTGTGGATCTCTCAAAACTGCTACAACAAATCACCATATGATCAAGCTTGGGTAATTCAGAGCATCTTTGTCTGCTTCAATCATGGCGTCTTCAACAAACTGCGTGTTGAGGAATTCAATCCCTCCTACCACCCAAAGTCCAACCCACGTTAGCAACTACCAAAAGTCCACCATTCTAGCACCTTCACCTGCATATTCAATCACCCATATGCAATCATACGTATCATACGCATTGCATTCAACATCATAAGCATCTTGCATCATATGCATACAAAACCATATCATACTTCCCCAACACTTACATCTTTGTGCGTCAGCATTTGCATTTGCATTTCCATTCGTTATGGAACATCATTAACATCAAGCATTCATATATATAAGTTAAGGTCCAGGATCAATCTCGAGTTTTCCAAGACAATCTTCATCCCAGTCAAGGGGTAGTTTGTTCAAGACCATGGGCGTTTCCCATGAAGTTGTTTCAACCTTGTGATTAATGAGATTTCAAAAGCAAGATTCAGCCCAGTCAGGGGCATGATATTCAAGACCGTGGGTATTTCCTCATGAAGTTGTATCAACCACTTGTTGATCAAGTTCAAGAGCTTCAAAGCAACATTCAACCCAACCAGGGGCATCTTCTGCAAATCCGTGGGCGTTCCCTACTAAATTGTTCAACCTTTTGTTGACAAAGACAAGATATCAAGCAAAGCTCAGCCCACCCAGGGGCATGTTATTCAAGACTGTGGGCGTTCCTTACGAAGTTGTTCAACCTTTTTTTTATCAAGTTCAAGAATCTCAAAGCAACATTTAGCCTAGCCAGGAGCATCTTCTCCAAAGTTCATGGGTGTTTCTCATGAAATTACTTCCAACCTTTTATTGTCGAAACTGTGATTTCCAAGCAAGTCAGTGGGCGTTTGTCATTGATTTGTGTTCTCAACCTTTTTTTGTTGAAGTTGGAAGCCCCAGCTCAACTAGTACCATTTTTCCGAGTTAGTGGGCGTTTCCTGTTGATTTGTCTCAATTCAACTTTTCTCTTGGGCGTCCCCCAATGAGTTGGCTCTTTTCAACCTTTTGTTGACAAGAATAGTGTTATTCAATTACCTCATTGCTTAAACCTTTTGTTGTTGTCTTTAGTAAGCCTCACTCATCATATCCCCGAAAACTTGACCTTTTATCAATGGCCTTGCTATCATCCTTTTGGTGATAGTCAAACCTTGTCAATTCGACCTAGCCTACATCCTTTTGGTGTTGGTGACCTTCAAATTTGGGAAGTTCCTATCATCCTTTTGGTGGTAGTAACTTGTGTGTGTGTGTGTGTGTGTGTATGCCTCTTTATCATCCTTTTGGTGATAGGGTTGTCATCCTTTTGGTGCCAGATTGTGCGAGTGTTCTCCATTATCCTTTTGGTAATGGACCTCTACAACCTTTTGGAGTCAGGGTTGTGTGTGTGACTTCGCCCTATCATACTTTTGGTGATGGTCCTGTCTTCCTTTTGGTGCCAGATTGTGCGAGTGTTCTCCATTATCCTTTTGGTAATGGACCCCTACATCCTTTTGGTGTCAGGGTTGTGTGTGTGAGTTTGCTCTATCATCCTTTTGGTGATGGGTCTGTCATCCTTTTGCATAATTATTTCATTCTATATTTTTATTTTTCAAAGAGGCATTCTTTTCCTTTTGTTTTTCACATTCATATTCACACTTTTTCTTTTCGTACTTGCTTGAAAATTTTCAAAAATTTTAGCAACCTACCATTCTTATTTTTCATTCTCCCCAACTTGAATTCAACCAAATCTCAAGTGACTGCTCCTTGCTTTTTATGGCAAGAAAATCAATTTAAACAATGTTCAAAGGTTCAAGAATTTTTTTTAGAATTTCACAAAATTCAATGATGAACAAAACTTTCAAATTAAGTACATAAACCAAGTTCATCACTAAAATGAGATTTAACTGTTTAGGCTCAAAGGGGTTAACAAATACTCACTACTCATGGGTAAGTTACTGTTTGGATATGGTTGTGCTCTTATCAACAAATACCTTGATCATATCTAATGCTTCCACAAAATCACAATAATTAAAAGATAAAGCATGAATCTAACGAATTAAACAAAGTTATCTGTCATCCTAGCATATAGTACACAATGGAAGTTTCTCACAATTTATGGCTTTTGGTCCTAAATGAAACAAGCATTCAAAAAAGTTGCAACAAGAAACAAGAATACACATTTGTACAAAGCACAAAATTCTTAAATTATTCTAACATTCTATAAAGCGGCACAATTTACCTCGTATGCATTCAATGCTCAACATCCTACCATCACCATCCAAACTCGGTCGAAGCTTCATTGAATACTTTTATACAATGAAGCTTCCATTACAGAGCATTATGGTGTTTAGATATTGCAATGCGATTCAATATCTAAACACCAATCCCTGACAACAACACCATTTTGCTCAAACTGTAGTAAATTGGAAAGAAGAAAAAATTTAGTTTTGAAGGAGTTCCATCTGGGGTTTATATCGCCTTCACTGGGATCGGTGCAAGGGAAATAATTAGCATTCAACAGTCTCTATATTTCTAAGCTTATGGTGCAAAAGTTTTATTTAAACGGTTAAAGGAACCAAAAATAAAGGCATAAAATATAAAGACGGTAAATATAAAGTAAAGACTTAATTATAAATGGAGGCTTGTTGGGATTGGATCTCATCAATTGAAAATACATGCATTCTTCTAATCATGTTATACCCAATTCAAACGTTCTTCTAATATCATCATGTATCACCCACAATAAAGGTTATGTCTAACGTAAAGTCAAGAGGCCAACCATATTGTCTCAACGGTGCTATCTCACACAACAAAACCAACACAGAGCATTAAGAACTAATACTCACGTGAATGATCAACCTAAATCTATGTCTAGAGTTTAGACCCAATAAATATTACTATAACATCCATATCAAATTAATGGTTTGATTCATATAAAATGCCATGATCAGAATACGTACATACGCTTAACCCTTTTTACATGCATTCATCTAATTTGCCAAATCTATGTGAACAAGTTTCTCATCTCTATTATCACGCATCCTCATAATACCGTTTGCGTCAAGAACTTTATCATGGTGTCTACCGTATTGATTATACTCATGCTACTCATACTACTAATCAACATAATATGATGCAAATGAATATCAACTTACAAAACCGTGTAAAAAAGTTTGCTCATTGAGAGATGAAAATCATAGATCAAAGATTTGAAAAGAGTTTTATCAAGACCCACAAATAAGAAATCAAAGACAATCAACAATATTGAATCAAAATTAGTTTACAAACATACATTAGACGAAATACATAAGGTATCAAAAGATTACATCCAAACCCAACAGGAGATTGAAGATCTTACCTCCTTCTTCTTATGATTTGTGTTTCTCTCTCTAGAATATACTTGGAATGAAGAGAGATTAAATTCTGATCCAAAAAATATAACATATATTTCTAAAAAGCAAGAAAAGTACTTATATAGTATTTACAAAATCGGTCATGTTCGCACTGCGAGCAACCTATTCGCCTAGAGAAGTCCTCTTTTTGGAACTTGAAGTGCCTCTGGAACAGTTAAATCGCCATTGGAAAATATCTTAGTTCATCGTGCAAGCAATCCTTCGTACTCGAACTACCTCGATACAAGTTCGCACAACGAACTTAAGGTCTTTTAGCTAGTGACTTCCAAGGTTTCCTCCTCGTTGGGACCTTGTTGCTACTTCACTCAGTGAACATTCGTTGGCTGCTCGATATTGTTCGCCCAGTGAACATTGCTGAATCTTCACATTTTCTTTGGCCTCCTTGTCCAATCTTTTGTGTCTTACTCATTGATGTTTTATGCCTAATTTCTTCACAATAACACGCACATCAAAGAATTCAAAGGTATTTGCAGTATAATTGAAGAATCACACAAGACAAGAATTAAATCTATAAAAACATGAGAAATTAGTTGAAAAGTGCCAAGAAAGATAGTTAATTTTAAGTCAAAATTTGTACTTAACAGACTCTCTCCAACTAGGTTTTTACTTGTCATCAAGTAAAGTATGCCCCTCACGAAAATAAGAGAAATTTGCTCAAACAAGAGGATTTTCTCAAGCATGAGATTCAACCAAGAAAAGATTAACGGTTCAAATTCAGGCAAAAGAAATTTTCTCAAATAAGAGGATTTGGTCAGACATGCAAATACGCACAAGAAATGTTCACCACTCAATAGAATCGAACAATGATAAAGAATTTAGTTTTTAAATAAATATCATGCAATGTTCATAATACAACTAAATTCTCATACTTGAATAACTCTAACAATCCTCTTCAAAAAAAATGAAGAAATTAACGTGTTTGCAACGACGGAGAAATTTCACTCACTTGACAAACAATACTAATAACAATTTAATTCATACATTCATCTAACAATCAAAAATGAAAACATGGAAGCAAAAAGATCACTAAGGGCTTTAAAGGTTATAGCTTGGTCGAGTTTACAACAAAGGGTCATTACTAAAGGAAATTAAATAGAAATTGTCGATGCAAAAGAAACATTCAATATACATGGTATTTACACACCCCAAATCCAGTCACCATTTTCTTTCCTCTATCGCAAACCTTCTCAAACTTCTTTTTGCACGATTATTTCACTCTCTATTTTTCTTTTTCAAACAAGCATTCTTTTTCTTTTGTTTTTCACATTCATATTCACACTTTTTCTTCAAAATTTTTAGCAACATATCATTCTTCTTTTTCATTCTCCCCAATTTGAATTCAACCAAAACTCAAGTGAATGCTTCTTACTTTTTATCGCAAGGAAATCAATTTAAACAATGTTCAAAGGTTCAAGAAATTTTTTTAAAATCTCACAAAATTCAATGATGAACTAAACTTTCAAATTAAGTACACAAACCAAATTCATCACTAAAATAAGATCTAAAATGTTTAGGCTCAAAGGGGTTAACGAATACTCACTACTCATAGGTAAGTTACTGTTTGGATATAGTTGTGCTCTTATCAACAAATGCCTTGATCATATCTAATGCTTCCACAAAATCACAATAATTAAAAGATAAAGCATGAATAAAACGAATTAAACAAAGTTATCAATCATCCTAGCATATAGTAAACAATAGAGGTTTCTCACAATTTGTGGCTTTTGGTCCTTAGTGAAACAAGCATTCAAACAAGTTGCAACAAGAAACAAGAATACACATTTGCATAAAGCACAAAATTCTTAAATCATTCTAATCTTCTATAAAGAGGTACAATTTACCTTACATGCATTCAATGCTCAACGTCCTACTATCACCATCCAAACTCGGTCGAAGCTTCATTGAATACTTTTATGCAAATAACAACTATGCTAGAAGGAGTTCTCATCATTCCTAATAACACTAGAAAAACATAAAAGGAAACAAATATATAAAATATAAACAAATGTGCAAAGCTTAAAAATATAGAAAATATTGCAATGTGATTCAATATCTAAACATCAATCCTCGATAACGACGCCATTTTGTTTAATCTGCAATAAATTGGCAAGAAGCAAAAATTTAGTTTTGAAGGAATTTCCTCCGGGGTTTATATCATCTTCTCAGGGATCGGTGCGAGGGAAAAAATAAACGTTCAACGTTCTCTACATTTCTAAGCTTACGGTGAAAAAGTTTTGGTTAAACGGTTCAAGGAACAAAAAATAAAGGCACAAAATATAAAGATAAAAAATATAAAGTAAAGACTGAATTAGAAACGGAGCCTTGTTAGAATTGGATCTCATCAATTGATAACACATGCGTTCTTCTAATCATGTTATACCCAACTCAAACGTTCATCTAATATCATCATGTATCACCCACAATAGAGGTTATGTCTAACGTAAAGTCGAGAGGCCAACCGTATTGTCTCATCGATGATACCTCACGCAACAAAACCAATACAGAGCATTAAGAACTGATACTCACGAGAATGGTCAACCTAAATCTATGTTTAGAGTTTAGACCCAACAAATATTACTCTAACATCCATATCATATTAATAGTTTAATTCGTATATAACGCCATGATCAGAATACGTACATACGCTTAACCCTTTTTACATGCATTCATCTAATTTTACAAATGTATGTGAACAAGTTTCTCATCTCTATTATCACACATCCTCACAATATCGTCCGCTACAAGAGTGTTATCATGGTCTCTATCATGCTGATCCTACACATGCTACTAATCAACACAATATGATGCAAATGAATATCAACTTACAAAACCGTGTCAAATGTTTGCTCATTGATAGATGAAAATCTTAGATCAAAGATTTGAAAAGAGTTTTATCACGACCCACAAATAAGAAATTAAAGACAATCAACAATATTGAATCAAAACTATTTCACAAATATACATTAGATGAAATACACAAGGTATCAAAATATTACATCCAAACCCAACAAGATATTGAAGATCTTACATTCTCCCTCTTATGATTTGTGTTTCTCTCTCTAGAATATACTTGGAATGAAGAGAGATTAAACTCTGATCCCAAAAATATAACATATCTTTCTAAAAAGAAAGAAAAGTACTTATATAGTATTTACAAAATATGTCATGTTCGCACTGCGAACAACCTATTCGGATAACGACGTCCCCTATTTAGCACTTGAAGTGCCACAGGAACAGTTAAACCGCACTTGGAAAATATTTGAGTTTGCCGTGCGAGCAATTCTTCACACTGCTAACTACTTTGCTACAAGTTCGCACAACAAACTTAGGGTTCTTTAGCTACTGACTTCCAAGGTTTCATCCTCGCTGCTACTTCGCCCAGTGAACATTCGTTGGCTGCTCGCTATTGTTCGCCCAACGAATATTGTAGAATCTTCACATTTTCTTTGCCTTCCTTGTCCAATCATTTGTGACTTACTCAATGATGTTTTATGCCTAATTTCTGCATAATAACACACACATCAAAGAATCCAAAGGTATTTGCAATATAATTGAAGAATCACACAAGTACAAGAATTAAATCTATAATAATATGAGAAATGAGTTGAAAAGTGTCAAGAAAGGTAATTTATTTTATGTCAAAATTTGTCTTTAACATTGATTTATTTTAAATGAAAAGACAATTTTTCATATTCGAGTGGAAAACTCAATTTACTAATCACAAGTATGAGGAAATGAATATTTACATCATCTTGATATGGAGAAATTTTACATGGAGTTTCTCACAAGCACATCTCAACATTCAAGTGGAAAATGTCAATAATTTCTCAGCATCTTGTAGAAGTATAGTGGCTTGCATCACTATAAGAATATACTAATATCCAATTTTTTTGAAAACGACTCTTAAAGAAAAGTGCACAAAGGTACAAAAAGAAGTTTGATAAGGTTTGTATTTTTTTAGAGATTTCGAAAAGGTTTTGAATATGCTTAAGTGTTTTAGCATTCATTACGAAAATATTTTCTAGATCACTGGACAAAGTCATGTTTTATTGAGAAAGAGATGTGAAGTTTGAAAACAAGAAGCTTTTGAAATAGAGAGAAGTTTTGAAAATTTAAGAATTGGGAAGGAGATGAAGAGACTATCCTAAATCATAAAATAAATGGTGTCACTATAAGGTAGCCCAAGAGAAAGCCTTTGTGTCTTCAAGTATACTAACCACAAGATGGAGCAAGCATTTGACATTGGTCAAAATAAGCATTCCTTTCCCTTGGATTAAGCCACAAGATGAAAAAGCAACATGAGTAGATGAATATCAAAGAAACCAAATGGACAACCAAGGTCACCAAGCCATAAAGAACATCTAAGTCTTGGAATGAAGATCATAGGGGTCCAAAGGAATCATTATGTCTCAGATACCACTTCAAGCAAAGGGAAACACTAAGCCCTAATGTCTAAGGTCCAAAATACTCTTTAAGTAAGAGATAGTAACACAAAGTCCTTAAGATCAAATTAAAGTTTTTTTTAGAATTTTAGGCATTTTATAATATTTTTGTTCTTTTGAAATAAGAAAGCAATAAAGCATAGAGAAAATATAAAAAATAAAAGACAAGAATGTAAAAATGGAATGAATATAAATAACATAAAAATGTAAATGACAAAAATATATAAAACATGAAAATAAATGTTAGATGTTAGCACAACGAATATGTTAAGGTAATTTATTAATAAGAATTCAACCGAGTCGATACAATTTAACGCTATGTTAAGCAATCGTATGTTGACTTATGTAGAAGTCACACCTATCTGAGGTCGGTCAATAACAATTTATGTGTTAAACATATTAGAGATCTAACAAAAAGTTAGTATCCTAAAACATGTAACACAATAGTCAAAACAAAAGCAAAAATAAGAAGAGAAAGAGATGAGAGGAGATGAAATAAAGACTCAAGCAATTACATAGGGATCATCTACTAATAAGTTAAAGGACTCAAAACATATCACCAAGGGATAACATATCTCTGATGCAAAGTGTCACAGATGATCAAATGAATCATCCATTAACATGTTTGAATGAAAGAAGGTTCAATCAACAAAGGGATCATCAACAAAGGACTTCAGATGTTGAAAATATGTTCAATCAAGCAATCACCAAGAGATCAAGTCAAGACATTCAAAATTGAACAAAAATCAAAATAAATAAAATTTAAAATGGAAATCAAAAGGAAAATTCCAAATATGCATTAAAACATCAAATAAATGGTTGAGAAAATTATGAGAAGTCAAAAATATTACAAATAAATAGATCTCAAAAGTTGGAGTAAAAAATGTTTTAAAATGATCAAAAATAAAATGCAAAATAAAAATTAAATGAAAAATAAATTAAATTCAAAATGGTTTTTAAAAATTATGAAAACATATGTGATAGAAAACATTTTTTTTTATGATTTATGAAAAAAAATTGTATATTTAAAATAAATCAAAAAAGAAATGGAAAATAAAAATGAAAAAAAAAAAGAAAAAAAATATTTGAATTAGGGCGCCAACAACTAGTTTATGTTTGAAAAAACACGCGTAGCAGCTTTATCTTCAACCTTGAGTTGATTTTTGTAAATCTATGAACTCGTGTTTTTAGCAAGAATCAACCATGAATTTAGCTTCTAAACACTTCATTGTTCATGTCTCTTTGCACCCGAGCCATAAATTGACTCTGAGCAGAGAGAATTCTCTCAAGAACACGAAGAACGCTAGTTCTTCAAAGTAAAATTAAATGACTAATACGAAATATAAATTCAAGGTAGTTGAGGTTTTTCAATCAGTGAATCAAGACGAACACATTGGTAACTTGTTTGCTCAAATTTTTTACTTGTAGCTACCTTTTCAGTTGAAGCTTTGAATGTCAACAATGGTGGATTTGAGTTAAATGTTGCAAGAGGTTTCAAGCAACGAAACAACTTTAGTTAGCTTTAGAGGAGAACGGTGAGTGGTTATGGACAAATATTCGAAGTTAAAAGTGCTTGAATCAAGGAAATGGTTGACTGGTTTTTTGATGGTCTCGAGCTCAAGTGTAGCAGAGGTTTTTTGGATCTCTAAAGCTTACAAATGAAGGCAAATAAACCCTCTATTTATAGGAAAAGTGTTGTTGACATCACACATGTGGAATGGATCTGAAATACGTGTGAACCAAGTTAGAATTTATTGATTTGCAATCCGTGTGAGGGAAAGGGTGAAATGTGTGATTCAATCATGGAAACTGGTCGTTTAACACTTATAAAGAGTATGATTCTTCATGCGGCATTCTTGACGATGAACATGAAAACCTTGACCATAGTGTTAGGGAAAGGATGAATATGGTGATGAAGATGGAGAAGAAGAGTAAGAGGAAGAAGATGAAGATGAAGATACTTATAAAGAGTATGATTCTTCATGAGGCATTCTTGACGAAGAACATGAAAACCTTGACCATAGTGATGATGAATGGCATAATGAGAAGAAGCCTAGACAGAGATCAACATTAGCTTCTCCAAGACCACATAAAGAAAGTAGAGGTATGTGGATTTCATTTTGTGTTTTATTCTTACTTTGCCATCCACCTTCTGTGGTATATTAGAGTGCAGTTTTTGTTTTGTATTTGACATATATGTGTAGGTGAGATTGATCATATTAGTCAAAGAACTACATCATTGAATAGGCCATACGAATCTAGAGCTCGGAAAGTAGCTAAGGAATTTCTCTCAAGCAATCCCTTTTTCACAATTTTGATCAACTCTGCTAACCTGGCAACAAAACGTCCGGTACAGTATTCATGCAATGATATGCATGTTATTTATTTTGTGATGTTGTGGTTATAAATTATAGTGATAACGATTGATGATAAAATTATATATACTGTACAATAAAGAGAGTACCAAATTTAAAAGGGATTATTTAGAATAAGACGACGAATGTGAAGCTGCAAATTGGTAAAAGATCATGGAATCTGAAATTGCTTCCTTCTTACAATGATAAAACCGACCGTTGTCTTTTGGCTGGTTGGTCATATTTTGCAAGGGAAAGTGGAGTGCAACCAGGAGATGTTTGCGTCTTGGAACTGATAAACAAGGAAGATTTAGTTTTCAACGTTCATGTTTTCCAATTGGGCTGTTAATGTATCTGTTTTAAGTTGTTATTTTGAGTGAAGAAACTTTAACCAAGTGACACTATTTCCTTTCCATCAAATGTATCTGTTTGAAGTTAAAGGTGTTATTGAGTGATAGTAAATTTTATTATGTAACTCTATTTTCTCTCCATCAAATGTGTGATGTGAAGTTTGTAGCTTTTTAATTTTGAAAACTCACAAATTTGTTATTTTATCAAATACTATATTAAGGTGAACAAAATGGTATCTTGAAGTTTGATTGCATAAAACCAATGTACATATTTCATTTGTATGTCATTTATTAAAAAAAAAAAAAATCATTTGATATTGCGGTATACATCTTCAAATGCTATGCAATTTATGAACCGAATCGAATTGTTGAACTAAATCAATTTATCAACCGAACAGAAGTGTCGACCTGAACTGAAGTTAAAATAACTGAACTGTTATATTTGGTGGTTCGAACCGTTATGTTTGGTTATGTTTGTTTAGTGAACCAAACCATATTATACGAAATAGTTCTAGAGTCATATCAAACTAAAATCAAACCGAACCGAAACTGTAACCGATCTGAACCGAAATTGAAAATTAAAAACTTTAAAATAAGTTTTAATTTATATTATTTTAAATTTTTGAAAAATAGTATAATGGTTTGGTTCTTTAATAAACGGTTCGGTTTGGAAAAATTGTCTTCTCGGTATGGTTCAAAAATTTTAAACGGTATACCAAATCAATGACTTTTGTTCGGTTCGGTTCTAAGTAAATTAAAACGATTCAGTTCAGTTAGAGTAAATTGTTATTATGGTTTAGTCCGGTTCGGTACAGTTTTCTCTATGAACCATACCATGAACAACCCTATCAACCACAATGATTAGTGTAAATCAACATAGTTCAAATTGTTATGGTTACTACTGCAGATGAGATAATTAATTAAGAATTACACTCTCTATGATACGAAAACCATTACACTCTCTATGGTACGAAAACCATTCGAATTCGATAGTAAATGTCAATTTGATATAGAAGGAATCATAAAGGTTTAACAAGTGCTAAGTCTAAAACAAAAACACAATTTGCAAGTAACAAATCTGTCAGATAAAACTTGGTAATACTTTGTAATCCACCAAAAAGAGAAAAATGTTAAATTTTATTATGAAAAAAGATAACAAACAAAATCTTAAAATTTATTATGAAAAAAGATAACAAACAGCCACATTTCAAAAATATTTATATACTAAAAAGAAACTCTAATGATAAAAATATTAAAAAACAAAAATAACTCAGAAATTACTAAAATTGTGAAAAATAAAATAAAAATTGATAAAACTGTGGAAAATAAAACAAAAATTGATAAAATTGTAGGAAATATTAAAAATGTTGTTTCCGTGAGCGGATTTTCTATTCGAAAAGATATAATAAGTGTCATTCTGACATCTGACGTGAAACTTGCACAAATCCTGATGAACGTTTTCAACACGGGGCTTCTTCTCCGACATGTGCAGCCAATTTTCCTACATTAGTCTCCTTCATCTTTGAAGAACTCGATCACGAGTTCTCTTTTTGATAAAGAGTTGCATCTGCTTGATACAAATGAATGTGAACAACATTGAAAGTCTAGGATATATTCATAGAATCCAATAGAGATACCACATAAGTATTATTGTTGTTCTTTCAAGTCACGTTTGTAACACCCTAACCCTGAATACTCTTAATTAAAATAAAAATATGCAATAAACATATTAAACAAACAAGGGTGTCAAACATCTTCCTCAAACATCCTTTATAATATCACAATAAAATAAAACACTATTAATTAAATTAATTCAACAACTCGAAAATATCAAATAAAACGTCTCAACCCAGTGTCACAGATTAGAGCACTGACAAAACTAATTAACGCATAAAACAACAAAATAAACAAAAAGGCCTCAATGATCTCACAACTACAAAAAGGGTATCATAAAAAGTGACAATTTTACCCCTCGATTTTTGAATAAACGAGAGGTAAAGTTATCTGCACATGGGTTGGATCCCTAGCATCTGCCTTTTTATCATTTTTAGAACTGGATGGCAAACCTAATATTAAATATTTGTTTTTGAGTAAAACCTAGGTAATATCGCATTATTTTTACCTCGTTTATATTTGAAAACCGAAGGGATGACTTTAGATTTTCTTATACTTTTGTTCGTACCTGTATTAAAGAACCATATCATAGAATATAGAACCATATTTTGCAGAATTGTGAAACAGAAACTTGCACATTTTACCAATATCTTAAACAGAAATATTGTACCATAAATGTTAATTGTTTACACCAAATGTTAATTATTTACAACAAAACTAAAACAATTGATTAACCAACAAAAGCAATAAACAAAATTGAAGCTCTTATAGGTTGTCCAAAAGTTATATGCTAAGATTTATCATTGGTAGTCAATCACCTATAATTTGAACAACATTTGAAACCAATTAGGATAATCATCAACAACATTAAATCTTTAGTAAAGGGAATAAAAATGAACAAATTGAATAATTATAAACTACTAAGTGATATAAAACATTTAGGAAAAATCCTCTTTTTTGTCCCTTAACTTTACCTCGGGGACTATTTTGGTCCCTTAATTTTTAAAATATTCAATTAGACCCCTTAATTATTTAAAATGGAGTAGATGAGTCTTTTCCTTCCATACTCCAAACAGACATTAGGGGCTACATACGTGGCAGATGACATGGTTTGTCTTCTTCTTTTTCATTTCTCTATTTCAACACCATCTGTGTTTTCCTTTGTTTTTCCTTTTCTTCGTTTTATTTCATAGGGTTTTGTCATGTTAATTTGATTTTTATTCCTAAACATTGAAGATTAGGGTTTATCCTCCATGAAACTGGGTTACGCTTCATCAACCATGAAACAGAATAGCCATGAAAGTCTGAACTTCAATGTGTTAACGAGCTTGAATCTTCTATGGAAACCGAGTTGCACTGTGAAGACACGACTATTCTTCGTAGGTCTACAACGACAAAGAGCTATGGAAAACATTTTGGGGGATGTTCTCATTTTAAGGTATATATGTCATATGTACAAGGAGTTTGCATGATTATTACAATTTTGAATAATCAATTGTAAATTGCATGGAACAATGCAACTTGTATGTGGATATTTTGAATGGTTATATGATGAAGCTCAAGATCAAAAAGGGAAATTTATAATCACTAGATTGGAAAAGTTATCAAAGAAATTAGGTGATGCATAAATGGAGATTGAAATAGTTAGGTTGACAAATGAAGAATTAAGGAAGAAGATGGATCAGTTTCAAAATAAGCTTAACAAGATTTTGAAGTGGAAAAATATTTGGATGATGTTTTTTTTCATGATGACTTGAAATGTTTAAGTTTGTATTCCAAATTAGTTGAACCTTGAACCTTGTAACAGTTATGTTTTTCTTTTTTTGTAGTGAAACGCTTTGGTTTATATCATTGTAACATTTATCTGGTTTTTTATGCAGCTCTGGTTTTTTAGGTTTGTAAAATTGTTCAATTGTTCAACATAACACATAATTGTCATAACATATAAACTTGTCTTTAACATAATTTCAACATAACACATGATTATCAATAACATATAAACTTGTCTTTAACAGAATTTCAACATAACATATAATTGTCAATCACATATAAACTTGTCCAAAATGACATCCATATCCATTACACAAAATGGCAGCAATTCAAAATGACAAAGATAAGCATAACACAATGACAATACATGGTTCCAAAATGACATACATAAGCATTACACCAAATGACATCCTAAATAGATCTAAGTTTTTTTTTCTTAGGTGTGGTCCTCTTAGTTGGAGTTGTCCTCCTTGTAGTTGGGTCAATCACATTCTTGGTTGCACTTAGTCTTGTAGTAGCTCCAAGAGGAACAAAAGGTATTGATGGTTTCCTAATACTCAGCTTAATTGGCCTTCCTAGTGTTGATACTTGAGTAGTAGTTGTGCCTCTAGTTCTTGGTAGTTGAGAAGCTTATGCGCCTCTAGTTCTTGACACTTGAGATCCTTGTGTGCCTTCAACAATTAACTGACTTCCTTGAGCAGTATGTGTACCTTGTGGTTTTTAAGAACCATGAGCATTTGGTTGAGTACATTGAGCAGCATGTTGAATGCCTTGAGTTGTTGCTTGTGTTTGTTGAGAACCTTAAGCATTTTGTAGGGTGCCTTGAGTAATTGGTGTCACCTTACAGGTTGATTTGTTGTGCCCTAGATTTTTGCACCTATAACACTTAACAATAAACCCTGTTATCCTCATCTTTTTGTCAGTCCTATCCAGCTTCCCTTGCTCAATATTTCTTCTTTTCTTTGGTCTTTCAGACATCCTTTTATATTTAGGAGGCTGCACATCTGGATATTCAATTCTCACCCATATATTTGATCCAATTATATGATAAATCACAGGTGATTAGACCTTCATGTACATTGACACAAAGCAAGGCTACCTCAAAATCCACAGGGTGAGGCAAATCCTTTAACAGCTCAATCAAGAGCAAGTCATCTCAAAGCATCACAGTTTATATCATAGCTGGTTAATCAGGGACAGACCATTACCATGTTCAGACTGGGGCAGGACCAGGTCATCCTGACCATCAAGAAGAGTTGTGGATCTCTCAAAACCGCTACAACAAATCACCATATGATCAAGCTTGGGGCATCCAGAGCATCTTCGTTTGCTTCAATCATGGCATCTTCAACAAACTGCGTGTTGAGGAATTCAATCCCTTCCACCACCCAAAGTCCAATCCACATTGGCAAATACCAAAAGTACACCATGCTAGCACATTCACCTGCATATTCAATCACCTGTCTGCAATCATACGCATTACATTCAACATCATAAGCATCTTGCATCATATGCATACAAAACCATATCATACTTCCCCAACACTTGCATCTCTATGCGTCAGCATTTGCATTTCCATTCATTATGGAACATCATTACCATCAAGAAATCATATATGTAAGTTAAGGTCCAGGATCAATCTCGAGTTTTCCAAGACAATCTTTAGCCCAGTCAATGAACAATTTGTTCAAGATCGTGTGTGTTTCCCACGGAGTTGTTTCAACCTTGTGGTTGATGAGATTTCAAAAGCAAGATTCAGCCCAGTCAAGGGCATGATATTCAAGATCGTGGGTGTTTCCCCATGAAGTTGTATCAATCACTTGTTGATCAAGTTCAAGAGCTTCAAAGAAACATTCAGCCCATCCATGGGCATCTTCTGCAAATCCGTGGGCATTCCCCATGAAGTTGTTCAACCTTTTGTTGACAAAGACAAGATATCAAGCAAAGCTCATCCCAGCTAGGGGCATGTTATTCAAGACTGTGAGCGTTCCTCACGAAGTTGTTCAACCTTTTGTTGATCAAGTTCAAGAGTCTCAGAGCAACATTCAGCCCAGCCAGGAGCATCTTCTCCAAAGTTCATGGGTGTTCCTCATGAAATTGCTTCCAAACTTTTGTTGTCAAAACTGTGATTTCCAAGAAAGTCAGTGGGCGTTCCTCATTGAGTTGTGTTCTCAACCTTTTTTTGTTGAAGTTGGAAGCCCCAGCTCAACTAGTGGCATTTTTCTGAGTCAGTGGGTGTTTCCCGTTGATTTATCTCAATTCAACTTTTCTCTTGGGCGTCCCCCAATGAGTTGGATCATCTGAACTTTTTGTTGACAAGAATAGTGTTCTTCAGTTATCTCCTTGCTTCAACCTTTTGTTGTTGTCTTAAGTAAGCTTCACTCATCATATCCACCAAAAACTTGACCTTTTGTCAATGGCCTTACTATCATCCTTTTGGTGATAGTCAAACCTTGTTAATTCAAACTAGCCCGCATCCTTTTGGTGTTGGTGACCTTCAAATTTGGGAAGTTCCTATCATCTTTTTGGTGGTAGTAACTTGTGTGCGTGTTTCGCTCTATCATCCTTTTGGTGATAGGTCTGTCATCCTTTTGGTGCCAAATTGTGCGAGTGTTCTTCATTACCCTTTTTCTAATGGACCTCTACATCCTTTTAGAGTCAGGGATGTGCGTGTGACTTTGCTATATCATCCTTTTGGTGATGGTATGTGTTAGTTCTTGATTGACAGGCATTTTGGTAAAACTAGGTGTTATCACAAGATGTCCTACAGGATATCGTGACATCTGTCTGTCAGGATCAGCAGGTTGCTCTGTACCTGTTAATAGGTTTTTTCTCCATGATGTCAAACAAGATGTCTTGACACTCATGGACTAAACATTATGTATGAATGTATTTATGTGTCCATATCTTTTTGTGCAAGCATGCTGCGCTATTCTGGTGTAAAACCTGCGTGTTTTTGGTGATTTTCTAAAGGCGTTTCTGATACACTTAATATGGATCTGATTTGATTTGATATGGAGTCATTATCATAAGATTGATTGAAGATTAGAAGACTGATATGATTAGATTTGATTGATCAAATCAAATCTGTTGCAATTTATGAAGATTGAAATCTTCTCTTCCTGCTGTTAGTTTTGGAACAGCCCAAGCCCATTCTCATTACTATTTAAGGAGGCGAAAACCGTAGCTTGAAGTTGAGAGAAATCAAGGATTAATAGTGTGTGCTTTTGTGTAAGATTTAAGTCTTTGTGTGTGTTAGTTTTGTGAGCCATTCACTCATTGTTTAATGTGTGAATTGGACTAGGTTGTTAATTGTAAATTGTTCACTCAAAGCTTGTAAGTAAGAGTGTATTGTACTTGATTGAAGCTTTTAAGCAAGATCAAGTTGTGACTTTGAAGAATGTCTTCTAAATTCTTCTTATTTTGTTGAATTGATATCACTGTTGTGATTGAATGGGAACATCCTATGATTGTTGATAAAGATGGATAGGCTACAACTGAATTAAAACCTGAGGAAGAATGGACAAAGGAATAATATGATCTAGCTCTGGGAAACTCCAAGGCCTTGAATGCCTTGTTCAATGGAATTGATAGGAACATATTCAGGTTGGTGAACAACTGTGAAATTGCTAAGGAAGCTTGGGAGATTCTAAAGACTACTCATGAAGGCACATCCAAGGTAAAAATGTCTAGACTCCAACTCCTTACAACTAAGTTTGAAAATCTGAAAATGAAATATGATGAAAGCATACATGACTTTCATATGAATATTCTTGAAATTGCCAATGCTTCAAGTGCTCTTGGTGAAAAGATGTCTGAAGAAAAGCTGGTAAGAAAAATTCTCAGATCTCTCCCCATGAGATTTGACATGAAAGTAACTGCTATAGAAGAAGCTCAAGACATTTGTAAAATGAGAGTTGATGAACTCATTGGATCTCTTTTAACATTTGAAGTTGGAATAGGTGACAAAATTGACGAGAAAAAGAGCATAGCCTTTGTGTCAAAAACTGAAAGAAGAAAGGATGAATCTGATGAGGATACTGATCTATCAAATGCCATAGTTATGTTGGGAAGACAATTCAACAAGGTAATGAAAAGAATGGATACAAGACCAAATGCTAAGAACATCTTTCTTGACATCTGTAAGTCAAATGATGCTGGAAGAAGAACTAGGGTTGAAGAAAAACCCATGAACAACAAAGGGATACATTTTCATGGGTGTGAAGGCTTTGGTCACATCAGATCTGAATTCCCAACCTATCTCAAGAAACAAAAAGGTCTAGCTGTTTCATGGACGAATGAAGACTCTGACAGTGATATTGAAGAAGAATCTGCCAAGAATATAGCTGCCTTAACTGGAAGATACTATTCTGATAAAGATTCCAATGAAGATAACTTAACTTTTGAAGAACTGACAGCTTCCTACAAATAACTGTGCCTCAGAAGCGAAGAAGTTTTCCAACAAGGTGAAAAACAGAAGAATCACATCATCAAGCTAAAGACTGAAAAGGAGGAGCATCTGACAATTATCAGGTGTTTGAATAATGAAGTTGCTAAACAGGATAAGACTATTATAAAATTAAGAGATAAAGTTGCTCAACTAACTTCTCAACTTGACCATCTGAGAAAGTCTGTTAGAATAATGAACAGTGGTACCAAAATTTTGGAAGAGATTCTTCAATATGGCAAGAGATCTGGAGATAAGATAGGGTTAGGTTTCAATGAAGACAATAACTCTGCCTCTCACCACAAACCTTCTGAATCAAGGCAGAAGATGTTCCAGCAGATTTCTCAACATCATGACAGAAAACAAAACAGCCAACCAAGAAAATTTCAAAGATGGAGATGTCATCACTGTGGTTGATTTGGTCACATAAAGTCATTCTATTTCAAACTGCATGGATATCCAAACTCTACTCCTCAGACAAGACCTAACCATAACACTCACCTCTCCAAGAAACAATGGGTTTCCAAGACTCCTGTTACAAAACAATGGGTACCTAAAACTACTACTACTTGCCTCATAGCCCACATGTCCCTAAATGTTTCTACTAAGGAAGATTGGTACTTTGACAGTGGGTGCTCAAGACACATGACTGAAATTAAAAATTTGTTAGTTGACATCAAACCTCACTCAACCAGCTATGTAACCTTTGGAGATGGAGCCAAAGGTGAAATTAAGGGAGTTGGAAAGTTAAACTGCTCAGGAAAATATGATCTTGACAATGTTTTGTTAGTCAAAGGATTAACTGCCAATCTAATTAGCATCAGTCAACTATGCGATCAAGGTATAAGTGTCAACTTCACTAATGAAAAAGGAGAGATAATCATGAAGGGAGTCAGATCCAAGGACAATTGTTATATATGGGCCTCTCAGGACTCTAAGTGTGCTATTTCCAAAGAAGACGAAGTATGACTATGGCACTAGAAACTTGGGAATTTACATCTAAGAGGAATAAAGAAGATTATATCTATGGAAGCTGTCAGAGATATTCCTAAGCTAAAGATTGAAGAAGGAAAAATCTGTGGTGAATGTCAAATAGGAAAGAAAACAAGGATGTCACATCAGAAGATCCAACATCTCACTACTTCTAAAGTGCTGGAACTTCTTCACATGGACTTAATGGGACCT
Source organism: Lathyrus sativus (assembly GCA_963859935.3). NCBI lineage: Eukaryota > Viridiplantae > Streptophyta > Magnoliopsida > Fabales > Fabaceae > Lathyrus > Lathyrus sativus. The sequence goes on from OZ012739.1 coordinate 340,245,549, forward strand.
ATGCAGGTTTAAAGTCTTGGTGGAAAAAAGTATGCTTATGTTGTTGTGGATGACTTTTCAAGATACACCTGGGTGAATTTTATAAGGAAAAAATCTGAAGTGTTTGATGTGTTTAAAGACATGTATCAGAAACTTCAAAGAGAAAAAGAAAGTAAAGTTGTCAGAATCAGAAGTGATCATGGAAAGGAGTTTGAAAATCAAAAGTTTGCTGAATTTTGCTCCACTGAAGGAATTAACCAAGAATTATCTTCTCCTATTACCCCTCAACAAAATGGAGTTGTGGAAAGAAACAATAGAATAATACAAGAATCAGCCATAGCTATGATCTGTGCTAAGAAACTACCTTACCATTTTTGGGCTGAAGCCACGAACACTGCCTGCTATGTTCACAACAGAGTGACCTTGAGAAAAGGAACTATGACCACTCTGTATGAAATTTGGAAAGGAATAAAACCTAATGTGAAATACTTTCATCTGTTTGGAAGCAAGTGCTACATTCTCTCAGATCGTGACCATAGAAGAAAGATGGATCCTAAGAGTGATGAGTGGATATTCTTGGGTTACTATACCAACACCAGAGCCTATAAAGTTTTTAACTACAGAACTAATACCATGATGGAGTCTATCAATGTTGTTATAGATGACATGCATAAGGAAAATGATGTCACAAAAGATGTTGGAACATCATTTGATATCTCAGCTGAATCTGAAGACAAAAACAATGATTCTAATCCCACCATCACTGAGGATGAACCTGTTAATAAAGGACCTTCCATCAGAATTCAGAAAGACCACCCTATTGATCTTATAATAGGTGATCCAAATAAAGGGGTAACCATTAGATCTATAGAAATTGTCTCAAGCTCATTCTTTGTGTCAAAGATTAAACCTAAGAGCATCAAAGAAGCTTTAACTGATGAATTTTGGATAAATGCCATGCAAGAGGAGTTGGGTGAATTCAAGAGGAATGAAGTTCGGGATCTTGTGCCAAGGCCTAAAGGAACAAATGTGATTGGAATGAAATGGGTTTACAAGAATAAATCTGATGAAAAAGGAGTGGTCAAAGCCAGGTTGGTTGCTCAAGGATATACTCAGATTGAAGGGATTGATTTTGATGAAACTTTTGCTCCTGTAGCTAGACTTGAATCCATCAGACTTCTTCTAGGAGTTGCTTGCATTCTGAAAATCAAGCTACTTCAAATGGATGTTAAAAATGCCTTTTTAAATGGTTACCTAAGTGAAGAAGTCTATGTGGAACAACCTAAGGATTTTGTTGATCCAACCTTTCCTAATCATATTTTCAAGTTGAAAAAGGCCCTGTATGGCCTGAAGCAAGCTCCTAGAGCTTGGTACGAAAGACTAACAGAGTTTCTTGTTGAGAATGGATATAGAAAAGGTGTCATAGATAAGACCTTGTTTATCAAAGAAAAAGATGGAAAACTCATGATTGCTCAAATCCATGTTGATGACATTGTTTTTGGTGGGATGTTAGAAGAGATGGTTCAACATTTTGTGCAGCAAATGCAATCTTAATTTGAAATGAGCCTTTTTGGGGAATTAACTTACTTTCTTGGTCTTCAAGTCAAACAGATGGAAGAATCCATATTTCTATCTCAGAGTAAGTATGCCAAGAACATTGTTAAGAAGTTTGGAATGGAAAATGCCAATCACAAACGAACTCCTGCACCTACCCATCTAAAATTGTCCAAAGATGAGAAAGAAGTTAATGTGGATCAAAGTCTGTACAGAAGCATGATAGGGAGCTTGTTATATCTTACAATAAGAAGACCTGACGTTGCCTTTGTTGTGGGAGTTTGTGCCAGATATCAAGCTAAACCCAAGATTAGCCACATTAATCAAGTCAAAAGAATTTTTAAGTATATCAATGGGACAAGTGAGTATGGGATGATGTACATTCATGGATCTAGATATGTGATGTCTGGATATTGCGATGTTGATTGGATTGGAAGTGTTGGTGATAGGAAGAAAACATCTGGAGGCTGCTTCTTTTTGGGAAACAACCTCGTCTCATGGTTTAGCAAGAAATAGAATCGTGTATCCTTGTCTACTGCAGAAGCAGAATACATAGCTGCTGGGAGTAGTTGTTCTTAACTTGTATGGATGAAGCAGATGCTTACAGAATATAATGTCACACAAGATGTCATGACATTATACTGTGATAATCTGAGTGCTATAAATATCTCCAAGAATCCTATTCAACATAGCAGAACTTAGCATATTGATATTAGACACCATTTCATTAGGGAGCTTGTTGAAAATAAAATCGTTACTCTTGAGCATGTCACTACAACAAATCAAATGGCTGATATTTTTACCAAAGCCTTGGATGCTAATCAATTTGAGACTTTGAGAGGAAAGCTAGGAATTTGTATTTATGAGGACATATAGCAATTACTGCTAAGAGGTATTTTTAATCTTAAAAGAAGTCTTTCTAAAATAAAGATGTTTCAACATCCCTCTTTAATGCATAGCATGCCTTTTACTACTAAAGCTCGCTATCCCACACAAAATTTTCCCTCTAACTGCACCTACAATTCCCACACCTTCTCTATTTTTCAGAATACCTCTCACACTCTGAACTTTGCTACTTATCTCCATCATCCTCTAAACGTTTCTTCTCTCAACATCAAGATGTCTTCCAAATGTGATGCTTCCCAAACTGATGCCCACCCCATGAACACCCCATTCGAAGAGGCTCCTGAGGTGACACCCCCATATGAAAACAAGTCACAACAGCCTTCCAAAGGTAAAACTTCTTATTCTTCTACTGACAACATTGCTAGAATGAAAAATAAGGAAGGCTCTGCTTATGTGGACAAATCCATTAGGGAACTTGTCTCTAAGATTCTCTAGAAAGGTCGTATTGTGCATGGTATAAATCCATCCCCTAGCTCTGATAATGTTAGTGAAAAAGATGATAAGGCTGGGTCTGGGAAGGAGTCTGAGAATGAAGATGTCCCAACTGATGTTAAAGATGTTGGCTCTAGTTTTGCTTCTGAAGATGAAGATTAAGTTTTTTTTGCTTTGCTGTTGGGCTGTTGTTTTTGGTTATTTGTGTTGTCTGCCTTGGCAGAATAAACTGAATTTGTTGCACTTCATGTGCTCTTGGGTTGTAATATTTTTGGGGTCTCCATGCCTTTAACTTGCTTGTTTCTAACTTTTTTATCTATGCTATCTACTGGTTTTTGCTCTTAAATTTATGGCTAAAAAGGGGGAGAAGAGTAAGAGTATACGATATACTCTTTGGTATATATGCTGGTGTGTTTAGCAGGTGTGTAGCTGTTTGTGAAGTTGGTGTTTGTTGGTGTTTGCTGCTTACTGCTGTTGTGTGGTGTTGGATTGATTTGTCTCATTCTCTTGGGCTGTCAGGATGTTGATCCTGCTGGTGTTTTTGCTTGTTGTTGTCTTTATGGGCTTTGTTTGTGCTTGAACTATTTTGGTATGCATTACAGGTTGCTGAAGGCTGTGAAGATTGTGGGCTGCTTTGTGTTGTGCTTGGGCTGTTGTAGTGTTTGTTGCCTATGTTGAGGGGGAGTTTTGCATTTACTTTCCTTACTGTTCTGTTTTTCTGCAGTGCTGTACTCTTTACTGGTTTTTTTATGTCTTGTGATCTGCTTTTTGTTTTAGCCAAAATTTGCCAAAGGGGGAGATTGTTAGTTCTTGATTTGCAGGCATTTTGGTAAAACTAGGTGTTATCACAAGATGTCCTACACGATATCGTGACATCTGTCTGTCAGGATCACAGAATGCTCTGTACCTGTTAACAGGTATTTTCTCCATGATGTCAAAGAAGATGTCTTGACACTCATAGACTAAACATTTTATATGAATGTATTTATGTGTCCATATCTTTTTGTGCAAGCTTACTGCACTATTCTGGTGTAGAACCTGCGTGTTTTTGGTGGTTTTCTAAAGGCATTTCTGATACACTTAGTATGGATCATATTTGATTTGATATATAGTTATTATCAGAAGATTGATTGAAGATTGAAAGACTGATATGATTATATTTGATTGATCAAATCAAATATGTTGCAATTTATAAAGATTGAAATCTTCTCTTCCTGTTGTTACTTTTGGCACTGCCCAAGCCCATTCTCATTACTATTTAATGAGGCGAAAACCCTAGCTTGAAGTTAAGAGAAAGCAAGGATTAATAGTGTGTGCTTTTGTGTAAGTTTTAAGCCTTCGTGTGTGTTAGTTTTGTGAGTCATTCACTCATTGTTTAATGTGTGAACTGGACTAGGTTTTTAATTGTAAATTATTCACTCAAAGCTTGTAAGCAAGAGTGTATTGTACTCGATTGGAGCTTTTAAGCAAGATTAAGTTGTGACTTTAAAGAGTGTCTTCTAAAGTTTTCTAATTTTGTTGAATTGATATCACTGTTGTGATTGAAGGGGAGTGAGAGGTGTCTCTTGTCTAGGTGTGCTTTAAGCAGAAATTGCAAGGATAGAGATTAGGTGAGAAGATGGTAAACTAGAGAGAGTCTACTATATATCTTCAAACTAATTCTACTTAGTGGATTTCCCCCTGGATTGGTAGCCCCCAGACGTAGGTGTGGTTTCACCGAACTGGGTTAACAATTGCTGTGTCTCTTTACAATTTTTTTTTATTTATGTTTGTTTTTATTATACATATATTTGTGTCATCAACATCTCCTTCGACATCTAATATCTAATACCAGAATTTCAGTATGTCATCCTTTTGGTTCCAGATTGTGCGAGTATTCTCCATTATCCCTTTGTTAATGGACCCCTACATCCTTTTGGTGTCAGGGTTGTGTGTGTGTGTGTGTGTGTGTTCGCTCTATCATCCTTTTGGTGATAGGTCTGTCATCCTTTTGGTTCCAGATTGTGCGAGTGTTCTCTATTATCCTTTTGGTAATGAACTCCTACATCCTTTTAATGTCAAGGTTGTGTGTGTGAGTTTGCTCTATCATTCTTTTGGTGATGGATCTGTCATCCTTTTGGTGTCAGATTGTGCGAGTGTTCTCCATTATATTTTTGGTAATGGACCTCTACATCCTTTTGGTGTCAGAGCTGCGTGTGTGTGTGAGTTTGCTCTATCATCCTTTTGGTGATGGGTCTGTCATCCTTTTGGTTATAGATTGTGCGAGTGTTCTCCATTATCCTTTTGGTAATGGACTTCTACATCCTTTTGGTGTCAGGGTTGTGTATGTGAGTTTGCTCTATCATCTTTTTGGTGATGGGTCTGTCATCCTTTGGGTTCCAGATTGTGTGAGTCTTCTCCATTATCCTTTTCGTAATGGACCTCTATATCTTTTTGGTGTCAGATTGTGTGGGTGTTCTCTATTATCCTTTTAGTAATGGACCCCTGCATCCTTTTGGTGTAGGGATTGTGTGCGTGAGTTTGATATCAACCTTTTGGTGATAGGTCTGTCATCATTTTGGTGTCAGGTTATCTCTGTTATCATCCTTTTGGTGATAACAACGTGAACCAGTTTCTCAGTATCTACTCGAGGGTTGACATTGGTTCATCATTCCACTTCCCCATACACTTACCTTTCTTTTCGGACAAATTCAAAGTCTTCTTCATATCTAATTGATTTCTACCTCGGAAGGATGAACACCACAGTAGTTCATCTTACTAAGTTCAATTCAATTAGATAGGGGCATCTATCATACCCCAAATTTGTCTACTTGTATATAATATCATCTGCGCATCCATCCATTAACCATCATTCAAAAATCCAAAGATATGTGGTTGCCTTGTTGTTTAAGTTTGTGTTTCATTTGAGGATACCCAATTAGGAGTGTGTTCAGTTTGGGTTGAGAACAATCTAGTTTGACCTAATTCCTGTTCATACAGATTGTGATTAATTCATTTACAAGTCACTTGGTCAGGAATCATTGTGGGGGTAAAGAGGTGTCAGATTCATGTGACTTATGGTTGAAAATTATCGAGGATCAATTTATTTCGCACATAAGGCTTGATGTTGATTCCAAACTATTGCATTGAGATCCATGTGGTAGAATTAAGTTGTAGAATATCTGAAGTTGGTGCTTTGTTCTCGTGGTTCAAATTCAATATAAGATGTCCAGGTCTTATGTTGCCCATTGTTACTTTTTTGCTCAAAGAAGAATTCAAGATGACATGATTCGTTGAAAATTCAAGAATTGATTTACTTTTGGCCCAAGGTTTTAATTCACTACAAGATTATTTAGCGGAAAGTTCAGAGGTGTTCAAAGTCGATTACAAGTGTTTGATTGTATGGAAGATTCGTTATAGGTGTTAATCATGTGTGTTCAAGATTCAAAGAATAATGAGTACAAATAAGTGTGGAGGTGTGAATAACAATTAGGCCAATTTTACGAGTTAGAGGCCCAATTATCATTCTCCTCATAAACCATTACTCATAAAAAAAAACACATTAACCATTACAAATCCAAAGCCCAACTCCAAAAAAAAGAACCACTTTTAAAGACTTATTCTATTTTATGAGAGAAAGCCTATCATTTTTTTTTAGTAATAAAAAAATCAATCAAAAATAATAATAGAAATTATACACCAAGTTGCTACATATGGCCTGTACAGAATCCAAGCAAACATTTTCATGCTAAAATACACGCACATCAAACTTTACAAAACCTTGGCACCAACTTGACACCATATCCTATACCTGCACACACACAAAAAAACAGTGAAGACAATTCCACCACAGTTCGCGCATCAAGCCATTTCACACATCATACTACAAGCTCATGATATGCAATTCGTACGCACCATCCAAAACCAGCTTCTGCTCCACTTCTGTAAAGGGACAATGGAAATGCACCCATCAAACCAAGGCACCTGCAGGACCCCACACAAACTCCATGATTTACAAAACAAAACACATACAAAATGCAATGTCGTGATTCACTGCGGTAACACCACATTCAACACGAATCCTTTCCAATTTGACCCCCAATCTCCTCCATAAATAACACTCAAATCTTCACAATTTTTGGAAGTTCTTTGGAACCAAGGAACCTCTGTCCAAATCCCCTAAAACCTCACCTCAACCCACAACTCAAACAATACGAATCCAAGCCCAAATAAACCCAACAACAATAATAAACTCTTCACAACCTTTAACCTGTTGAAAGCTGTTAAATTCTGAATTTAACTGCATGGCCACTTTAGTTGGTTTTGTTTTTTTTTTTTTAGATTATTCTCTCAAGTGTATAAATACATTTTGTAATTTCCAATTTCAAATAATGCCAATTTTAATTCATCCAATAATACTCTCTACCCTAATTCTCTTTCTCTCTCAATTTCATCTTCTTCTCCAATTTCTTTTCCACCATTGTTACTACCTTCAATCTCTGTTTTTTTGTATGTTGTTGTAACATTTGGCATCAAGAGCTCCGATTATTGATCCTAATCTGCTGCAACAATGGCTACTGTCTCTAATGATCGAATTTCCACCCTTCTCTCAATTCTTGATTCGAAGAACTACGACAAATGGGCGAAACAAATGAAGGTTCTGTTTGGTTATCAAGAGGTTCTTGAGATCGTCATCAATGGAGTTACACCGTTAGGGGCAGATGCTACCGAAGCTATTAGGGCTAAACACAAGGAAGAAAAGAAGAGGGATTACAACACTCTATTCTTGATTCACTCTTGTGTTGATAACGATAATTTCGAGAAGGTTGGCGATTGTGAATCCGCGAAGCAAGCATGGGAAATCTTGGAGAAAGCATATGCTGGTGCCGCCAAAGCGAAGGTGGTAAGGTTACAAACTTACAAACGTTAATTCAAGTTAAAGTAAATGGAGGACAAAGAAACGATCAACAATTACATTACGCGCATTACCCGTTTAGCTAATCAAATCAAGTCATGTGGCAAAAAGATTCTTGAGCAGTATTTTGTATCGAAAGTGCTGCGTTCGTTAACATCACGGTTCAATAATATAGTTGTGGCTATTGAAGAGTCAAAGGATCTAACTACTTTGAGCAAGGATGAGTTGCAAAGTTCATTAGAGGCGCATGAACAAAGGATGGATGAGAGAGGTGCCGACAAAGTCAAAGCGGAGATCGCTTTGCAAGCGCGTTTTAATCAGAAGAATAAGAGGTTGAAAGGAAAATTTGCAGCTAGTGGTAAGTCAAATTTTCAAAAGTTTGGTGCAAACGAGTCTCAAAATTCGAAGAATTCGACGGGTGAAAAGGGTGAGAGCAGCTCCAAGGAGAGTGATCATAGCAATGGTATCAAAAGGGATTTGAGTAAAGTGCAATGTTTCAAGTGTAAAAGGCTTGGACACTTTCATTATATGTGTCATTTTAGATTGAATAAAACTCGAAATGATGAAGCCAAGGTTGCTAGAGAAGAGGGAGAAGATGAAGACACCCTTCTAGTGATGATCATAGAGGAGAATTGTAATACCCCCTTTCTATACCCCCAAATAAACAATTAAATCATTTAGGCACTTAGTAAAATTCTCCATCAGAGTATAAATTAACACATGGTATAAAAGAGGTACGTCACATTATCCAGGAAATTTAAAACACATACAACACCTGCTCATAAAGATATGCAACAAAGGGTAAATCACCACAAAGGAACTTAATCCTTAAAACCCACATATCAACATTTAGAATAAAAGCGGAAACATCTAAACATTGAATCACTTTGTTCATATAAACATTGTATACACCAATAGTTTAATTCAAGTCATAATTCATGTTTACAAAACATACACCAGCAGATACATTCACAAATGTATCACAAAAGAACCAAAAGAATTCCTATCTACCCGGTGCTACATATCAGAACCAACCGATCAAAAATAAAGAAGCCACGCTTCGCAAAAGACCTCCAGCAAATCTACTCTGCAATGCCTCATAGAGCATCATAAAACAACAGCAGGGTGAGAAACATTATCATAACAAACAATGCATATAATATATATATATATATATATATATATATATATATATATATATATATATATATATATATATATATATATATATATATATATATATATATATACACATATATATACCAACATAGAATATGCGTAACACGTTTCTCACTGCAATGCATCAAAATTCAATCATACATACATCGCAACACATATGTAATTCACCAATCATTCACATAATTCACATAAACATACACAATTATGTTCATTACACCAATATATCATATGAAGATAATAATGCACTCATAAAGACCGACTCACAACTCTATCCATATGCAAATGCGGTACCGACTCATTCAGCAGGTTCAATTGAAGAACCAAATGGAACCATCGCACGTTACCGAAGTAACACCCCGTCGGGCCTACGATGTTCACCCATCACTCACACCCCATACGGGCACACGATGTTTCAGGATTGCTCACACCCCAAACGGGGACACAATCTGATTGCTCAATCCCCACAAGGGCACACAATCATTCTGTAGTTTCTCCATGGAATCAAATATAAATTATCACTCACACATCACAAGGGCACACGATCATTTCTGCAGATCCTCCTATGGATCAAAGATAAACCGTCGCTCATACCCCACAAGGGCACACAAGGTTTCTGCAAATCCTACGCAGGATCAGACACACAAGAATGCAATCATGATGCTTCACAAACAAAACGACTCCATACACTCTTAAAATGCATACATATTCACAAATATACTCATGCATCCTTCACATCATACAAATATACATACCATTATGCATATTCACATCAATCTCATCATGCATTTTCACTCATTTTAAACAAATGCACAATATTGCCAAACGGCCACATTTTACACTTCACGATTCACAATCTAGGATTCACGCCATACGGCTATCCACAACATTTCATATTACACACACAACTATCCATAATAAGAAAGGATTAATCATACTTGAATCGAAGAATCGACATGGAAATGAAAACACAAGAAAATAACATCCTGCTACGCTCGCTACCCTGCTTGCCTAGCGAGTGCTCGCTACCTGTTCGTCTAGCGAACAAGCTCGCGAAGGCAAACAGAAGCCTCTGACTTGATTCGCTATCCCGCTTGCTCAGCGAAAGCCTAGAAAATGCTTGCCACCACCCCTTCGTTGCCAGCGAAGAATACCAAAAGCATTATGTCCAAGTCTGGGACCGTTCGCTACTGGCTCGCCACAATGAATGCCCAGCGAATGTTCGCGACCCGCTCGCCTAGTGAACGTGCTAGCGAGGGTCTGCGAACTCAGAAATTCCCATTGTACAAAACTACGAAACTCCTCAAAATCTACCCGATTCAATCCCAACTCGTCTCAGTAGCCTTAGCCCAACATTTCTCGACTAAACTCTACCACTCATTCTCATTCTTAACCGTAAAAACTCGGTTTCTATCGATTAAATCAAAATCAACCTAAAATGGAAAATGAGCAAAACTATCCCCAATCCAAAAGCAAACCAATAGAAACATACATAATCATACACATCGAAAGAATAATAAAGCTTCACACCCTTACCCGATTAATCAAAGCTTAGAAGTTTGATTCTTGATGATTCTAGGTTTTTCTCCTCTTCCTCCTCTTTTCTCTTCTCTTTCTCTTCTTTCCTTTCTATTTGTTTCTATCTCATTTCGTTTCTCTCTAATTCCACTTATACTCTTTCTATTCTATTTCCCTCAAACATCTACTAATTAAGGATTAATTAAAACACCCTCTAATTAATTCTCAAATCTCTCCGAATAATAAAATAACATAACACGCACACATAACATATTAATATTCAAATTCCACAATTAAAAGAATAATAAATCAAAATAAATTAAAGACTCAACAAAAATGGGAAATTCAGAATCGGGACGTTACAGCTCTCCCCCACTTCAGAAACTTTCGTCCTCGAAAATATTACCTGATCCAAACAATTCTGGATGCGACTTCCGCATCTTACTCTCCAATTCCCAAGTCATGTTGCCTTCTGCAACACATCCCCATGCTACTTTCACAAGCGCAATATCCTTTCCTCTTAGCTTCTTAACCTCACGATCGAAAATCTTAACCGGTGAAACTTTAATCGTAAGATTATCTCTTACTTCAACCTCGTCCATAGGAATAACATGTGATGGATCCGGAACATACTTCCGAAGTTGTGAAACATGGAACACATCATGCAAATTCGAAAGATTCGGAGGCAACGATACACGATACGCCACAACACCCACTCGTGCAATAATATGATACGGACCTATAAAACGAGAAGTCAACTTCTTCGACTTCAAGGCACGACCCACACCCGTAACCGGTGTAACTCTCAAAAACACATGGTCGCCCTCTTGAAACTTAAGATCTTTCCTTCTCTTGTCATGATAACTCTTCTGCCTACTCTGAGAAGCTTTCATCTTTTCACGAATAAACTTCACCTTCTCCGTCGTTTGTTGTACCATCTCCGGCCCAACAACCGACTTCTCACAAGTTTCATGCCAACACAAAGGTGTTCGACATCTCCGACCATACAAAGCCTCAAATGGCGCCATACCAATACTTGAGTGAAAACTGTTATTGTAGGTGAACTCAATCAACGCTAAATAACTATCCCAAGCACCACCTTGCTCTAGTACACAAGCACGCAACAAATCCTCCAACGAATGAATCGTCCTCTCGGTTTGACCATCTGTTTGCGGATGGTAAGCCGAACTCAATCTCATATTAGAACCTAAAGCCTTTTGCAAACTCTCCCAAAACCTTGAAGTAAATCTAGGATCTTTGTCCGATACAATACTCTTAGGGACTCTATGCAACTTCACCACCACACGAACATAAATCTCGGCTAACTTCTCTAAAGGATAACTAATATCAATCAGAATGAAATGAGCAGATTTAGTAAGCCTATCAGCAATCACCCAAATAACATTATGACCTCTTTGCGTATTCGGCAATCCCGTAACAAAATCCATCAATATGCTATCCCATTTCCATTCTGGAATATCCAATGGTTGCATCAATCCACTAGGCTTCTGATGTTCTACTTTAGACTTCTGACAAGTCAAACACGCATACACAAACTGAGCTACATCTCTCTTCAATCCGGACCACCAAAAGATTTTCTTCAAATCTTGATACATCTTATTCGCTTCCGGATGAATACTCAAGTTACTCCGGTGTCCTTCCTCCAATATCATCCTTCTCAATTCCACATCATCGAGAATACAAATACGTCCACGAAATCTCAAAACTCCAAAATCATCAACTTTGAAATCCTCATTCTCACTCGTCATCAAGTCAACGAACTTCAAGTCCAACTTTTGCCTTTCATATACGGTAGCAAGAAAATCATTCGTATTACGGAGCATACCTAGTCTCACACTTCTCGGCGTCATTTCACAAACCAAACTCAAATCTCTAAAGTTCTCCAAAAGTTCCCATTCTTTCATCATCAATGTAGACATGTGCAACAACTTCCGACTTAAGGCATCGGCCACCATATTTGCCTTACCCGGATGGTAATTCAAACCAAAGTCATAGTCTTTAAAAAGCTCTAATCACCTCCTTTGCCTCATATTCAATTCCTTTTGGTCAAATAAATACTTCAAACTCTTGTGATCACTAAAAACTTCAAATCTTGCACCATAAAGATAATGCCTCCAAATTTTCAAAGCAAACACCACGACCGCTAATTCCAAATCATGCGTAGGGTAATTCTTCTCATGCACTCTCAACTGTCTCAAAGCATAAGCCACAACTTTTCCCTCTTGCATCAACACTCCACCCAAACCTGACAAAGAAGCATCACAATAAGCCACAAAAGGTTCCGTAGGATTCGGCAAAATCAAGACTGGCGTTGTTGTCAATCTTCTCTTTAACTCAATAAAGCTCTCCTCACAACCAGCATCCCAAATGAAAGCCTTTCCTTTACAAGTCAATTGCGTTAACGAAAGTGCCAACTTCGAAAATCCTTTAATAAACCTCCGATAATAGCCTGCCAAGCCCAAAAAGCTTCAAATCTCCGTAACTGATTTAGGAGTTTCCCATTTCATTACCGCATCAATCTTGGATGGATCCACACTGATACCACTACCAGAAATAATATGCCCGAGAAAACTCACCTCCGACAACCAAAATTCACACTTTGATAACTTGGCATACAATTTCTTCTCTTTCAAGATCTATAACACAATCCTTAAATGCTCTTCATGCTCCTCTTGAGACTTAGAGTAAATCGAAATGTTGTCGATGAACACAACCACAAAACGATCCAACTGCTCATGAAAAATACGATTCATGTATTCCATAAATACACCCGGCACATTAGAAACTCCAAATGGCATCACAGAATATTCGTAATGACCATACCGTGTCCTAAAAGTTGTCTTTGGAATATCCTCCTCCTTAACTCGAATCTGGTGATAACCTGATCTCAAATCAATCTTGCTAAAAACACGTGCTCCAACCAATTGGTCCATCAAATCATCGATTCTTGGAAGCAGATACTTATTCTTAATCGTCACCTTATTCAACTGCCGATAATCAATGCATAACTGCATACTTCCATCCTTCTTCTTTACTAACAATACCGACGCACCCCAAGGAGAAACACTTGGTCTTACAAATCTCTTATACAACAAATATTTCAATTGCTCCTTTAGTTCTACCAACTCCGATGCTGACATACGATACGGTGCCATCGAAATCAGTCTAGTACCGGGAACTAGATCAATAGAAAACTCAACTTCTCTTTCCGACGATACATCCGTAATCTCCTCCGGAAATACTTCTGGAAAATCACACACCACTGGAAACAAATCAAGCTCAACTTTTCTCTCCACAGACAACGATGCAAACAAGCCGAACAACTGAGTTTCGTCCGCTAAGAGTTTCTTCAACTCTTTAGTGGATAAAAAACTCTCACCTTCATCATCTTCTAAAGAAGGAAACCTTGCTAGCTTTTGATAGCAATCTAAATGAACTCTATTAAATTGCAGCCAGTTCATACCCAAGATCACGTCCAAATCTTCCAACGGCAAACACACCAAATCCATAATGAAGTCTTTACCATACATGGTCAAAGAACAACTTACACACACCAAAGAAGTAGTTACCAACCTCAAAGCGGGAGTCTCAATAACCATGTCTCCACTCAAAGAAACCATGCACAAACCCAAACGCTTAGCACACTCAAGAGAAATGAACGAATGAGTCGCTCTAGTATCAATAATAGCAACTAAAGGCATATTATTAATAAAGCATGTACCTTTAATCAAGCGATCCACATTAGTAGTGTCTGAACCTGCTAATGCAAATACTTTTCCATCCGACTGAGCTTGCTTTGGTTTGGTACACTTGGTGCTAATATGACCAACTTCCCCACAATTAAAACATTTTACCACATTCCTTCTACAACCAAAAGTGGCATGACCAAGACTTCCACAATTAGCACACTTCTCCTCAGACTTCCCACATTCAAAAGATTGGTGACCCATCACGCCACACTTGTAACATTTGACCGCACCAGAACTTCCTCCTCCGAGTCTCCTATCAAAGTTTCCCTTATACTTGCCCTTATCAACAGGCGTCACATAAGGTCCACTCCTTACTTGCTGCTTGCCTTTCTTCTCACTCAAACTCTTATAATGAGTAGATCGAGCCCTACTTTCCTCTTCAAAAATCCTACAACATTCGGTCAAGTCCGAAAATCTTCGTATCCTTTGGTATCCTACCGCTTGCTTTATCTCAGGAGGCAAGTCATTCTCATACTTAATGCACTTAGAGAACTCCGTCGTAACCGCCGCATAATATAGATGAAACTGAACTAATTCCATAAACTTAGTCGTGTACTCTACCACAGACATATTGCCTTGCTTCAGCTCAAGAAATTCTATTTCCTTTTTCCCCTTTACACTCTCAGGATAATACTTTCTCAAGAATTCGGTGCAAAATAAATCCCAGGTTATTTCCTCGTCATCTACCTCAAGAAATTGTCTCATACCGACCCACCAGTCGTCGACCTCTTCTCTCAACATGTGAGTTCCAAGTCTCACCTTGTTTCCTTCAACACACCTCATAACTCTAAAGATTCTCTCAACCTTCTTCAACCAGATCTGAGCACCGTCCAGATCAAACCTCACCTTGAATACTGGCGGCTGATTCTTTTTAAACTCATCATTAGCGTTCGAATTCGGTGCAACTTGCATCGCCCTAGCCATAGCCTCCAACGCCGCAGCCATAGCAGTGTCATTATGACCAGCCATATTCTGATGATTCCCAAAAATAACAACAAGGTTAAACAACCGTTCAA
The DNA here is from genome assembly GCA_963859935.3 of Lathyrus sativus. Taxonomy (NCBI): domain Eukaryota; kingdom Viridiplantae; phylum Streptophyta; class Magnoliopsida; order Fabales; family Fabaceae; genus Lathyrus; species Lathyrus sativus. The sequence continues at coordinate 340,260,794 of OZ012739.1, forward strand.
CCAACATAACAACAAGACAGACACAAATGACTCAAAACTGGCTCTGATACCACTTAGTGTAACACCCTATTTCTATACCCCCAAATAAACAATTAAATCATTTAGACACTTAGTAAAATTCTCCATCAAAGTATAAATTAACACATGGTATAAAAGAGGTACGTCACATTATCTAGGAAATTCAAAACACATACAAGACCTGCTCATAAAGATATGCAACAAAGGGTAAATCACCACAAAGGAACTTAATCCTTAAAACCCACATATCAACATTTAGAATAAAAGCGGAAACATCTAAACATTGAATCACTTCGTTCATATAAACATTGTATACACCAACAGTTTAATTCAAGTCATAAGTCATGTTTACAAAACATACACGAACAGATACATTCACAGATGTATCATAAAAGAACCAAAAAAATTCCTATCTACCCGGTGCTACATATCAGAGCCAACCGACCAAAAAGAAAGAAGCCACGCTTCGCAAAAGACCTTCAGCAAATCTACTCTGCAATGCCTTATAGAGCATCAAAAAACAGCAGAAGGGTGAAAAACATTATCAAAATAGAATAATGTACAAAATATGATATATATATATATATATATGTATACCAACATAGAATACACGTAACACGTTTCTCACCGCAATGCATCAAAATTCAATCATACATACATTGCAACACATATGTAATTCACCAATCATTCACATAATTCACATAAACATACACAATTATGTTTATTACACTAATATATCATATGAAGATAATAATGTACGCATAGAGACCGACTCACGACTCTATGCAGATGCAAATGCGGTACCGACTCATTCAGCAGGTTCAATTGAAGAACCAAATGGAACCATCGCTCGTTACCGAAGTAACACCCCGTAGGGCCTACGATGTTCACCCATCGCTCACACCCTACATGGGCACACGCTGTTTCAGGATTGCTCACACCCCAAACGGGGACACAATCTGATTGCTCACACCCCACAAGGGCACACAATCGTTCTGCAAATTCTCCACGGAATCAAATATAAACTATCGCTCACACCCCACAAGGGCACACGATCGTTTCTGCAGATCCTCCTATGGATCAGAGATAAACCGTAGCTCACACCCCACAAGGGCACACGAGGTTTCTGCAGATCCTACGCGGGATCAGACACACAAGAATGCAATCATGATGCTTCACAAACAAAACGACTCCATACACTCTTGAAATGCATACATATTCACAAATATACTCATGTATCCTTCATATTGTCGCTACTGCGGAAATCGGCGTCGGCTATGACAGAAGAGTCTCCACCGTGCGTTATTTATCCCACAAGAGGGAAATGAAACTCTCAGAGTAAACCTAATGCAAAGAGGGAAAGGAATGGTCATCGCAACCAAATCCTGGATTCGGGAGTCGGTTACGCAAGGGGAAGGTATTAGCATCCCTCACGTCCGTCGTACTCGACGGGATCCACGCTTGTTTTCTATCTAAGGGTGTGTTATTCTATCTACTCTACACGTCTGGGTTAAAAAGAAAAGAAAATGACTCGGCAAAGTATCGCACTTTATGCCTACGTATTCCCGTCTGAAACGAGAAATCAGAGTCAACGTAGTTTGCCTACCTACAGGAAAGGAGGGGAAGGTTGCTCGCTAGGATATCGCATTCTATGCCTACGTACTTTCATACAGCATTAAAGATCAGAGCAAACGTAGTTCGGGCTACGGAAGACACAAGTTTGTCTGACAGTTTTTTATCTCCTTAAGAAAGGGTTTTCCGGATTAAAGGTCCAAGAGGACAAAGGCAGAGTTTGAATGTTTGTTTGAGTTTTTTTACGAAAGAAATGTTTTTTAGTCTGTTTGTAACTTGTACTGCACTAAAGACATGTGATCTGAGAGTGACTACGTCGCATGTCACCCTAAGGGTACCATACTAAGCAATCAGATTACTGAAGAGTGACCCTCCAACAACCTTTCCTCAAATAGCTTAAGGCTCGTAACGTACATCACGCGTTATCCTTATTACTGTGTTTTTGAATTGTTTTGAGATGAGAAGAGAAAGACGCTCTAAAAAGCATATGGTTGAAAGGGAAACTAGCCTAATATTATCATGCATGGGTTAAAACCTAATGTCTGTCATAATTTCCTCTTGCACAGAGGAAATCAGAGATCCTAGGGGATAAACAACAAAAGACAGCAAGCAATTACAGTAAACAGTAAACAGTAAACATGCATGCTATGCAACAGTACCATAGAGGTAAGGGAGAAAACAACAGGCAAGAGGAGACAAGCTCCACCTCAAACCTAGAGGTAATCAACACAAGCAAACAGACAAATCAAAGAAAAACAAAAGATACAGAGGAGGCAGCCCAAGCAACAACAACTTTTATAGACAGCAACTTCAAGCTCTAAACAGCACAGTTGAAAAGACAACAAAGTTGACAGCAAGGGCTTCATCTTCAAGCAAGCTTCTATCTTCAAGCTTCATCAATCTTCAAGCTCCAACAAGCACACTCCAAGAGGAGGATTAATCATCAAGATCAAGTTATAATGTTAAGAAACTTAATGACAACCAAAGGGAATCACTAAGAACTTAACATTGCAAATGAAAGGTATCCTCAAAGTTCTACTCACTTGGGCATACCACTCATCCCTCCTAAGGAGAGATGGAGCTTCCCAAGAAGGACTTTATATCATTGGATGGAATAGAGACAAACAATGCACTCCATGTTTGAGGAAAGAATCAAAACTAGGTCTAAGGCACTTCCTAAAACCCTAATTTCCTAAGCTCCTAAGAAACCTCACAAGATGAAAAGCCTTTAACTCCAAGCTCCAATCTTCAATCCCAAGCATCTTCAATGAATGCAGAAGCTCCACAAAAAAGGATAGCAAGTAAATCCAACTCCAAAGTCACCAACCAAGCCAAACAAGTAAAGGCACTCAAGAGAGAACAGCACTAGCACAAGCAACTTTCAAATTACATATAAAATATGAAAATGCATCTAAAAATTCCAAATAAATTCTCAAATGACCCCTAAAGTATCAGGGACCAGGGATCAAAAGGGGAGATTAAGAATCAAAAGGGAAGTGCCCCAATAGAGAGCAAACACCAAGAGTGTCCCAAACAAAGGCAGCAATAGAGAGGGAACAAAAGGCTATTCAAACCACAAGAAAACAGCACTAAATAATTATGAAAAAAATATCCAAAGATCAATTAACATGTTAATACAATGCTCAAAAAAACTCATGCAAAAATAAGAAGTTTAAACATGAAAATAAAATCAAGAAAGAACAGAACTGCAATGTAAATCAAATAAAACAGCTCCAACATTTAATTTGTTTTAAAATAGAAAATGAAACGAAAAAAATAAAATAAAATATTCAGAAAAAACTAGACATCTTAAGGTTTCTGAAAATTATTTTTGTGTATTTTTATGACTGTTGGAACTTTTTTAAATGATTTAAATTGGAACAGCAACAAAACAGAAAATAAAACCAAATAAAATTAAAACACAAAATAAATGGTGTAAACAGCAAATAAATGCAGTGCAAAACAGACTGGGCCTCAACCAGGGGGTGTGAGAAGCAGGGCGCTAGGCCCATGTGAAAATAAAATGACACAATGCAAAACGAAAAAGAAATGGAAAGAAAAAATGCACAGCCAGGATATTCATACAAGGCAAACGAAATAGCAAAAGAAATAAAAAGAAAAGCGCAACAGCGGGAATCGAACAGCAGCAAGGTCGCTCCCCATTCGCCATCAAAACGACGTCGTTTTGACGTCCGACCGTGTGGCTTCATCTCATTCGTCCGATTGGGAGACTAAGTCTCCTCTCCCTCACGATCCAACGGCTGCTGCTCTTCTTCTCCAATTGAACTTTCTGCACTTCATGAACAGTACCCGCGACCATGGATATGAAGTTTTTTTCGGGCAAACTTTGAACAACCATAACTCTCTCAATATTTATCTGTTTGCAATGATTCTTGAACCAATCTTGCATGAAATTTCGAGAGGAATCCAAATATACTACTTAAACAGCCTAAAAATCCACGAATCAAAAATTCCATATCTCAACCGAAAACGACTTCAATCCTAAAATGTCACTAAACATCAAATTCTTCGCCCAGAAATCATCTACAACTTAAGGTGAACCTAACCACATGATTCTAATGCATTGAAACTACATAAATTAAGATAAAATTCAAGAAGTAAGAACCTAAGTTCGAGCTTCAATTGGAGTGCTTGTAGCTTGATTCTTGATCCAATCTCGTGCAGATTCACTCCTTGATGATGATAAAAGCTTCTTCAATGCTTAACTGCTCTAGAAATGGCCTCTAGATTGGAATTCGAATTTTGCTTGTAACTAAATTTTTTGAATGCTTCTTACCTCTCCAAGCTTATTCCATCACCAACCTTGTTCAAAAATCACTCATGGAAATATATAGAAATGATTTGTGGGCTTTGAAGGTCCAAAAGAAGCCCAAATTATGATATCCAAATTTTCAAGTTTCTTCACAAAGTGCAAAAATGGTGTACACGAATTTGGATTTCATTCTTCCTCTAGAAGCTTCAGATAGCTTGTACTATACACCTTGAGTATAATTGAATCAAGAGGAGAGCTTAATTGTATCACATGAGCAATCTTGGATGTGTAACTTATTTATGAAGTAATTAATTGAAACTCCATGAAATAAGCCTCAAATGAAAATTCTGGTATTGCCATTGTGTTTAGAATAATTTTTCCACTCAAAAAATGTACTCACATGACATGTTTTGGTCCTCTAACTCAAAAAGTCAATTTTCCCTCCTTAATCCATTTGAAAAACTCCCTTTTTTAGGCCATTTTAAGTGAATTTTTGCTACAAGCTAAACCAATTCCAAATGACCACTTGGTTGCACTTAAAATCCCATTTTAAGCAACTTTCATGTTGAACAAAATTGCATTTGACAAGTGCAAGTTGGAGATTTTGGCCTATGATTGAAAATGACATATAATCTCACTTTCCCAAAATACCCCTGACTTGTAAACCTCATAACTTGAGTTCTACAAATCAGATGGAAGACTTCTAGTATAATTTAGAAAGATAAGATCATGAGGAACAACTTTCACGTTGGCCAAAAGCTCAGGTGAAACCTCTTTCTAGGTCAAAAATAGCTTTGAAGTCAGATGATTTTCACAGACAAATTTCAGTCGCATCGGAGGACTTGTAACTTGTCTGGGCCATAACTTGAGTTCTATAAATCAAATGGAGGATTTCTAGTACTCTAATTAAAGTTATTGAGATTCTATACAAGTTTCATGTTGGCCAAAAATCCATTTGAAACTTGTATTTTGACTTATGTGGTCTTGAAGTTAGGCACTAAACATGGGATTTTACACTGAAACCCTAACTTAGCAACTTCCCCCACTCTTGATTATTCTTGATTTGATCTTGGCACAACACCAAAAATGTCTCAACATATAATTCCATGAACTCCATGACCTAAAAGTAGGCTTTGAACCTCTTCAATTGTATAGTTGACCTAGGATTGACCTCAACTGTGGCTCTTGCACTTGAATCAATGACTTGATTAAGTTCCAACATGGCCCTCTAGGCACTCCATGAGCTCTATACAAATCTTCTATTCACAATCCATGCTTGACATCTCACTGATGGTCTTCAATTGATCCTCAAGTTAGGAGAAACTCCACATGGAGGCATTCAAACCTCTTAAGGCCTCAAACAACCTCCTGATGACTTGGATGACTTCTCAAGCTTGGCTAAGACCTCTTTCTAGGCTTCTCTTGACAAAAACACACTTGATCCCCTTTTGGATGAATGATGTTATGATATGCAAATGATAGGATAATGTTATGCTAATGCAATGAAATATAAACCAGTTAAAGAAAAAGGTTGGGCAAATTTTGAGGTGCAACAGCTGCCCCTATTCAAGCGGCTTGGACCTGACTAGGTGAAGAGCGAACGACCTTCAGAAAATCAAGGTAAAAGACGGTTGAATACAAAAGAACCTGGAAATTCGCCAATCGCAGAAATAAACTGCGAAAACTGCTTGGGGGAAATATCCAAAAACTGAATCCAGTCGTTACGGCAACAAACTGATCAATCATCTGATAAAGGACTTGACTTTAACACCAGTTACCCGCGTGACGCCACAGATAACAAACTCGAAGGTTGGATCAACATGCACTTGATCCTCTCACATCGTCTAATGATAGACAGGAAGAGAAATACAATCATATCGTCCAATGATAGACGAAAAGAGAAATACAATCACATCGTCCAATGATATACGGAAATAGAAATACAATCACATCGTCCAATAATAGACGGAAAGACACCATCCCGAAGGAAACAAAATCCAATACTCACGACGTCTAAAGATAGACGAAGAAAATCATCCCGAAGGCCAGATCAACATGCACTTGATCTTATCATGTTGTCTAAAGATAGACAGGGAGAAACACTTGTCCGAAGAACCACATCGACAGTGAGAACTAGCGGAAGGAAACCCGTATATGAACTTCAACACCACCCATCAAATTTCAGAATCCTTTCGTCTACAGGAATTGATGGAAAGAACAATATCTTCAAAGGGGTCACATCATCAGTAAGAACCGACAGGAAGAAAAACCACCTTCAAAGAGCCATGTCGTCGATAAGGATCAACAACTAGGAAAACCAAACATTCTTCAAAGAGCCTCGACGTCAATAAGGACCGACGGTCAGAAAAACCCTCTTGAAATGTCATCTCATCCAATAAACAGAAAGAAAGCCAATATCTGAAAGATCGCCTTGAAACCTCTCAACGTCTAAATATAGACGGAGAAAACCATATCCAAACTCGCAACGTCTAAAGATAGACGGAGAAAACTCGCTGGAGAGACATATCGTCAATATGAATTGACGGTAAGAAACCTGCTGAAAAATCACCTGCTCAAACTCACAACGTCTAGAGATAGACGGAGAAAACCATATCCAAACTCGCGACATCTAATGATAGACGAAGAACACCATATCCAAACTCATGACGTCCAAAGATAGACGGAGAAACAACTTTGAAACTTCACATCGCCTAAAGATAGACGGAAAGAAAACCATACCCGAACTCGCGACGTCTAAAGATAGACGAAGAAAACCGCTGGAGAAATTCATGACGTCTAAAGATAGACGGAGAAAACCATATCCGAACTCATGACGTCTAAAGATAGACGGAGAAAACCATAATCAAACTCAGGACGTCTAAGGATAGACGGAGAAAATTCCTGCTGGGGAAATACATCGTCAATAGGAATTAATGGGAAGAACAATCTGTCTTCATCAGATGATCAATAGACAAAGCATAACCGTTGTATGATCTGAGAATCAAATACCAAAGAGCTGTCTGATCAAAGCTGCTGAATAAATGCCCCTGAACTGATTACAGAGTACTTCATGTTGCCACGTAAGGCTGATAGAAATTGGCTTATGCTTCGTATGCATATGCGCATGTTTGAATTTTTCTATGGCGTAAATGCTCCATATAAGATGGAATGCTACGCATTTGACGATGAAATGCAAATATGATGAAAATATGATGATATATGCAAGATACAAATGCAGGCTCAGGCTGCTGGAGAGAAGCTATACACAGAAGAACCATTCCAGCAAAATAAATGCTGGAAAGGCGACCCGACTCCGCTGATGGAGAAACTGGATACGGAACCATTTCAGCAAAATAAATCCTGAAGACAAAACCAACTCTGCTGGGGATAACCAAATGTGCTAAGCATGATCGGACTTCCCTGGGAATAGCTTACACGTGCCAATGACCGTTGTACTTTTGCTGGGGAAAACAGACAGAGTCTTCCTACATACCAATGAAGATTGGATTTTGAAACTGATGCGCCAACACGGATGGGCCTCACAGTGATTGCCAATATGGATTGGGCTTTAGGAATGGCTTGCCAATGAGGATTGGGTTTTAAGCTATCCGTCAGGGGTCATATATAACTGACACTGGACAACCTCCTGTCTAAATTCACGGTTTCTGGTTGAAGAGTCAAGGGACGGTAACACGAATTCCCAACATTCGTCTCAAACTTGAAGATCGGCTTAATCTGCTCAATTAGCCCTGAGTAACTCTGATGACACGGAAAAGAACAATTCCTTCGCTTCTGATACTGCCCTAGCCTGTGGGATCTCTGGGGGATACTCCTCAAAAGGAAATTTGAAAATCTGTACCCTGATGGTCTGATATGAACTGCTTCAGCACTCTGAACCTCAGGGAGATGCTTCGGATCAAATACCCTTCAGACAAGAAACAACTTCTGTGCTTTTCTTAGAGTGGCCTGCCCCTGTCTGCGACGACTTTGCCCCTGATAGGCTGATCTGCGGGGAGATACACTGGTTTTCCTCGAGAGATTCATCAAATCTCGACCAGACTGCTTCAGAATAACTGACTTCGGGTGGCTGACATCACTAGGGATTATAGCTTACCCCAGTTCACGGAGTATTCGGGCGTTCTGCATTCTATCATGATCGTACTTTCCACTGTAGGAAACTTTCCTGCTGTCAAGCGCTTACTCGCAAGTAAAACCAATTGTTTTGCACAAAAGATATATTAATGCAATGCATATGACAGTTTTAACATCCAATCTGTTCATCGGAAAAGGAAAAACAGTTTATGGCATATAATGCACAAATCATCTATCAGAATATCAACATCAGTACCAACATGGTAAGGAGAACCCTTTTAGGAGTCGGCTTCGACGCAATCTTTACCGATGTATGCCTTCGAAACAACCCTGCTTCAATTAGGACTTTTGAAGGTTGTAACGTGGTCAAGTTCACGGTTTTGAAAGAAAGGATAAAGGCTCAAAATTTATTTTAACCCACCCATTCTCCTTGATGTTCTCCAATCCTACGTTCGGCTAATTCGACCTTAGCGTTTACCTCTTAAAGATTGAAATATAGGAGTGATAGTTCGAGAAACTATGAGTTTTTGGAGTGACAGCCACTCACTCTTCGTCTTTGACACTTGGGGTCACACGACTCGTATTTCATTTGAGGATTTTTCTTTTGTAATCCTTTTCATTTTTCTTTTTCTTTCCCTAACTTTTGCCTGGACTGACTCTTTTGAGTTTCTTTTAATTTTCAAGTCCAGCGGGATGCCCTTATTTTTGCCTAAGTCATTTGTTTTCAAGTTTTGACTTAGCGGACTTTTGATTCTTTTTCCTTCCCTCTTTTTTTTGAACAAGTCGTGTGACACTGGTTGTCTGACTCTTTGGGGAATAATGTGACTGTTTCACTCTTGACATTTAACCATTGTGGTTTTTTAGGCACGACCTCTAGAGGTGTGATTGATCCTCGAACGGACACTCATTTTTGTAATTTGGACGTTCGGTCAAAGTAGCTAACACCTACCCTGCCCCAGGTTAAGATTGAGGGTTTTTCGTTTTCAAAAAGAACTCCTACTACTAGGCTCAAAGGGGTTGACAAGGGATTATCTTCCTTATATCTCCGGTGTTTAGGGATTTGAAACAATGCATGTACATCATCAGCAGGTTTTATTTCAAAAGCATACAATATCGGAAGCTTGCATGTCGTTCATTTTCGTCATCCTCCCCGGATTCCGCTTAACCAAGCGTTGGATATATGTAAAAATCAATTAGTGAACACGAATGGATTTAATCAAAACATGCATACTCATTTAATTATCATCAATTGAATGGAAACAACAAGTTTTACAAACAAGATTGCAATTTAAACAGGAAAGAAACTACAAACAATGACATGATAAAACAAAGGAAAATGCCAGCTTCCGAGAACCGGGCTTTCACATCTGATTCGCTGCTGAACCAGCCATCTTCATAGTTGTTTATTGAAACCATTCTACTCAAAACGGCAACCGGGTGAACTGTCTCTCTGACTTCATTGGGTTTTTCCTAGCACGCAGGTTTGATCGATAACGAGAAGGCTGCTGATCCTGGAGAGGAGCTGATGTCTGTTGCAAAGACTGGACCGACTGTTGACCTTGAACAGTTGAACCACTTGGCGGTTGAGTCTGAATTAGCAGGGACTCCTTTTGTTCAGGCGCTTTCATCCTCAGGCTTGGTCTAGGTACCGGCAACAACTGAGGACAAGGGGGTTCTGACACCAATGATTGCAGAATATACTTCTGATCTACTGCAACTTTGGGAATATCCATCATCATGGCAGCAGCTGGAATAGGACCATTAGGTACCGTTACGCCGCTTGGTGTAAATTCAATAGCTTTTGAGTTAATCAGGTCTTGAACCTTGTGCTTAAAAGCATGACAATTCTCAAGGCTATGCCCCGGTGCTCCAGAGTGGAAGTCGCAATGAGCGTTCACGTCAAAACATGCTGGTAGGCTACCCTTATGTGGATCCAAAGTCCGAAGTTTAACCAACTGAAATTGAAGCAAAACTTGCAACGCCTGAGCGTATGTCATATGAATCTGGTCATAAACTTTGCCCCTCTTAGGCACCTGATTTTCCCGATCAGCAATGCGCTAGAGAGCAAAATACGAAGGTCCTCGTCATCCACGAGACATCTGAGATTTATCAGCCTTTGGCACAGGATCCACAGGTACAGGTTCCACAGGCACAAGTGGAACAAGCTTCTTCACTGCGGCTTCAGGTAGCTGATCACCCTCCTTCCTAAGCACACTCTTTAACACTTCCATAATCAAGCCCACTTGGGTCTTCAGCTGATTGTTTTCCTCTTTGAGCGTCTTCTGGTCTAGACGCATCTCTTGCATGTCTCTCATCATCTTCCCTAGCTGGCTTCGAACCTCAATCAATTCAGCCTGATTCTGTTCCATAACTCTGAGAGAATTCCTGCAACAAACTGGTGAAGAACAGGAAATAAGGCCCACGGTCCTGAGTTACCTGTTATGCGAGAATGCAATGCGGAAAGCAAACACATATTCACAACAAGATAAGGAGAAACCCAAGCTATAACCACAGAGATAAACACCCCACACAAATATGCAAAACCATCAAAATCAACATATAAGCACACATGAGTATGAATACAATGACCTCAGCCAACAAGCCTGGTGATGGTCAGCAAACAACAATGCACGAAAGCTAAATAGGTCAGTAGAGAAAACAGATGCGACACCCGGCACAGAAACCTCTAGCAACTTCCTCCATATTCAACTGAGCTCTCTGTTTGACATTCTTCCAAACACACACTTTCGGTGGAGTCTTCCATGGCATTAACTGACGAACCCATATAACTGGATGAAGGAGAATCAATAATCTGAACAAAACCCTGAGGTGTGATGAAGATCTTGTTAGAGTCTAACAGATTCTGAACTTAACTCCTAAGCACCTTACAATCATCTGTCGAATGCCCATGTGTCCCAACATGGTACTCACAGCGGGCGCTGGCATCAAAACTTGGAGGGTACGGTGAGATCATTGAATTAGTCTCTTTCGGCAATATCAATCCACTTTCGATCAAATCTGGAAACAACTGGCTGTACGACACCGGTAGCTGAGTAAACTGCCTTTCAGGCTTCCTTGGTCTTTTTCGGGCGTGCTGACGCGGCTGACGATAATATGACCGTTGACTTTGAACACTTGAAGCGTCTGAAAACTGAGCTTGAGATGCTAGGGATTCTGAGACAACATCACTTCCTCCTTCCCACTCCTCTTGAGGTATGACAACGGATTTATTCTTATCAACTGGGATATAAGGAGTATCTCGAATCTTTCCATTCTGGAGTCCTCTCTCAACAAGCTCTCCTATTCTTATCAAGCCCGCAAAGCTTGTACAACTGAACATTATGTCATAATAACGGCCTTTCAGAGTACCCAAGAAGAGGTCAACCATTTCTCTCTCAAGAAGCGGTGGTTGAACACTGGCAGCCAATTCTCTCTATCTCTGCACATACCATCTAAAGGATTCATTATCCGCCCGAGATAACTCTTGCAAATGTACGCGACTAGGATCCATATCCAGGTTATAGTCGTACTGCTTCACGAAGACATTGGCTAAATCCGACCATGACTTGATACTATCACTCTTCAACTGCATGTACCAATCCAAAGATGCTCTGATCAAACTATCTTAGAAAAAGTGAATCATGAGCTTGTCATTGGTGACATGTGAAGTCATCCTTCTGCAGAACATAACCAAATGTAGCTTCGGACAGTTATCCCCTTTGTATTTCTCAAAATTGGGCATCTTGAACTTCGGAGGCAACACAAGGCCTGGCACCAAACACATGCTCGAAGCATTCAGATCAAGAGTATTCTTATTCATCAGGGCAGCAATCTGATCTTCCAACGTCTGAAGTCTTCTCATATACTCAACAGTCCTTGGGTCCTGAACATTAACCTGCAGAACAACTCTTGGAGGTGGAACAATCCTTGGAGAAACTGGCGTAGAGAAAGTGAAACTCTGATACTCTGTGTCATTGAGAGAAAATGGGTCTCTGATAAGGGTTTGCACAATCTGAGCTACACTGTTCATCGGAGTTCTTTGAACATTGTTTCCTCCTCTATTCATAGCTGTTATGGCTTCCATGAACTGACTCAACTGGTTCTTCAACAATTCAAACTCCACCCGAGTAACAACCAAGTTCTGCTCTTCTGAAGCCATGATTCTTTCCCAAAAGCTAACTCAAGTCCAATGCGAATGTCAGGAAATCAACTGACGAAACACACAAAAACGGGTAAGCTCCCTGTTCTGGCTGAGGATGAATATGCAAAATGAAATGCAAATGCAAACAGAAATGCAAAATGCAAAATATACACACAAGGGATCAAGATCACTGCTGTAGCTTGAGAAGTTTGTTGTACTGTAGCTCGAGAATGACTAGAGCTTCGCCTCAAACCAAACCAACCACTCAAAAGGACCCTTGTAACCAATTCTCACTAACAGAGACAAACCAGGTGTTCTGAGGCCAGAGTTTTCCTGCAAAAAACCCACCTACCCCTCACAGGTATGTACTTAACTCGTAGACGAGGTACGACATCCTATGCGGGCATCAGCGTCACAGACTTTCAAGAGCGATGATACGATACCCAGAAGGTGTGGCATCATCATCCCTTGAAGCGGCCTCACTTAGCTGAATCCCAATTGATAGGTCCCCAGAGTCGACAATCCTCGGGTCAGACAACTTGTCGAGCCCTAAGGGCCAGGCAAGAAGCATCAAAGAGAATCTCGTCTGAGCGCAGATTTCGCGGCTAGCTGGTGCGAGCAAAGCAAGCAGGCTAACCACTACTCTCTACTTCTAAGTCTATGTGACAACTCAAGCCCAGTTCCGGCTTATCTCTCAATCTAACCCTCTACCCAGCACAACAACAATAATATAGTACTGAAAGTAAAGGCAGAAAGGTAAATACATACAAAACCCCAGACGGGAAAACAAGCGCTAGGACTGACTCGCATAGGGAACCGTTGGAGTCCCCAGCAGAGTCGCCAGCTGCTGGGGATGACCCAGACAACTAGGAAAAAAAAATCCAAGGCAAGACTCGCATAGGGAACCATCATTATTCCCCAGCAGAGTCGCCAGCTGTCGCTACTGCAAAAATAGGCGCCGGCTATGACAGAAGAGTCGCCACCGTGCGTTATTTATCCCACAAGAGGGAAAGGAAACGCTCAGAGTAAACCTAACACAAAGAGGGAAAGGAATGGTCATCGCAACCAAATCCTGGATTCGGGAGTCGGTTACGCAAGGGGAAGGTATCAGCACCCCTCACGTCCGTCGTACTCGACGGGATCCACGCTTGTTTTCTATCTAAGGGTGTGTTATTCTATCTACTCTACAAGTCTGGGTTAAAACGAAAAGAAAATGACTCGGCAAAGTATCGCACTTTATGCCTACGTATTCCCGTCTGAAACGAGAAATCAGAGTCAACGTAGTTCGCCTACCTACAGGAAAGGAGGGGAAGGTTCCTCGCTAGGATATCGCATCCTATGCCTACGTACTTTCATACTGCATGAAACATCAGAGCAAACATAGTTTGGGCTACGGAAGACACAAGTTTGTCTGACAGTTTTTTATCTCCTTAAGAAAGGGTTTTCCGGATTAAAGGTCCAAGAGGACAAAAGTAGAGTTTGAATGTTTGTTTGAGTTTTTTTACGAAAGAAATGTTTTTTAGTCTGTTTGTAACTTGTACTGCACTAAAGACTTGTGATCTGAGAGTGACTACATCGCATGTCACCGTAAGGGTACCATACTAAGCAATCAGATTACTGAAGAGTGACCCTCCAGCAACCTTTCCTCAAATAGCTTAACGTACAGCACGCGTTATCCTTATTACTGTGTTTTTGAATTGTTTTGAGATGAGAAGAGAAAGACGCTCTAAAAAGCCTACGGTTGAAAGGGAAACTAGCCTAATGTTATCATGCATGGGTCAAAACCTAATGTCTGTCATAATTTCCTCTTGCACAGAGGAAATCAGAAATCCTAGGGAATAAACAACAAAAGACAGCAAGCAATTACAGTAAACAGTAAATATGCATGCTATGCAACAGTACCATAGAGGTAAGGGAGAAAACAATAGGCAAGAGGAGACAAGCTCCACCTCAAACCTAGAGGTAATCAATACAAGCAAACAGACAAATCAAAGAAAAACAAAAGATACAGAGGAGGCAGCCCAAGCAACAGCAACTTCTACAGACAACAACTTCAAGCTCTAAACAACACAGTTGAAAAGACAGCAAAGTTGACAGCAAGGGCTTCATCTTCAAGCAAGCTTCTATCTTCAATCTTCATCAATCTTCAAGCTCCAACAAACACACTCCAAGAGGAGGATTAATCATCAAGATCAAGTTATAATGTTAAGAAACTTAATGACAACCAAAGGGAATCACTAAGAACTCAACATTGCAAATGAAAGGTATCCTCAAAGTTCTACTCACTTGGGCATACCACTCATCCCTCCTAAGGAGAGATGGAGCTTCCCAAGAAGGACTTTATGTCATTGGATGGAATAGAGGCAAACAATGCACTCCATGTTTGAGGAAAGAATTAAAACTAGGTCTAAGGCACTTCCTAAAACCCTAATTTCCTAAGCTCCTAAGAAACCTCCACAAGATGAAAAGCCTTCAACTCCAAGCTCCAATCTTGAATACCAAGCATCTTCAATGAATCCAGAAGCTCCACAAAAAAGGATAGCAAGTAAATCCAACTCCAAAGTCACCAACCAAGCCAAACAAGCAAAGGCACTCAAGAGAGAGCAGCACTAGCACAAGCAACTTGCAAATTACATATAAAATATGAAAATGCATCTACAAATGCCAAATAAATTCTCAAATGACCCCTAAAGTATCAGGGACCAGGGGTCAAAATGGGATATTAAGAATCAAAAGGGAAGTGCCCCAATAGAGAGCAAACACAAAGAGTGTCCCAAACAAAGGCATCAATGGAGAGAGAACAAAAGGCTATTCAAACCACAAGAAAACAGCACTAAAAAATTATGAAAAAAATATCCAAAGATCAATTAACATGTTAATACAATGCTCAAAAAAAATCATGCAAAAATAAGAAGTTTAAACATGAAAATAAAATCAAGAAAGAACAGAACTGCAATGCAAATCAAATAAAACAGCTCCAACATTTAATTTGTTTTAAAATAGAAAATGAAACGAAAAAAATAAAAAAAAAATATCCATAAAAAACTAGACATCTTAAGGTTTCTGAAAATTATTTTCGTGTATTTTTATGACTGTTGGAACTATTTTAAATGATTTAAATTGGAACAGTAACAAAACAGAAAATAAAACCAACTAAAATTAAAACAGAAAATAAATGGTGTAAACAGCAAATAAATGCAGTGCAAAACAGACTGGGCCTCAACCAGGGGGTGTGAGAAGTAGGGCGCTAGGCCCATGTGAAAATAAAATGACACAATGCAAAACGAAAAAGAAATGGAAAGAAAAAATGCACAGCCAGGAATTGAACTCACGAATGCTTGGTCAGTCACACAAGGCAAAGGAAAATCAATGAAAATAAAAGAAAATGCGCGCTGCAAGTATCGAACCTGCGCGCAGACGGATATTCATACAAGGCAAACGAAATAGCAGAAGAAATAAAAAGAAAAGCGTAACAGCGGGAGTCGAACAGCAGCAAGGTCGCTCCCCCTTCGCCATCAAAACAGCGTCGTTTTGACGTCCGGCCGTGTGGCTTCATCTCGTTCGTCCGATTGGGAGACTAAGTCTCCTCTCCCTCGCGATCCAACGGCTGCTGCTCTTCTTCTCCAATTTAACTTTCTGCACTTCATGAACAGTACCCGCGACCATGGATATGAATTTTTTTTCCGGCAAACTTTGAACAACCATAACTCTCTCAGTATTTATCCGTTTGCAACAATTCTTGAACCAATCTTGCATGAAATTTCGAGAGGAATCCAAATATACTACTTAAACATCCTAAAAATCCACGAATCAAAAATTTCATATCTCAACCGAAAATGACTTCAATCCTAAAATGTCACTAAACATCAAATTCTTCGCCCAGAAATCATCTACAACTTAAGGTGAACCTAACCACATGATTCTAATGCATTGAAACCACATAAATTAAGAGAAAATTCAAGAAGTAAGAACCTAAGTTCGAGCTTCAATTGGAGTGCTTGTAGCTTGATTCTTGATCCAATCTCGTGCAAATTCACTCCTTGATGATGATAGAAGCTTCTTCAATGCTTAACTGCTCCAGAAATTGCCTCTAGATTGGAATCTGAATTTTGCTTGTAACTAACTTTTTTGAATGCTTCTTACCTCTCCAAGCTTATTCCATCACCAACCTTGTTCAGGAATCACTAATGGCAATATATAGAAATTATTTGTGGGCTTTGAAGGTCCAAAAGAAGCCCAAATTATGATATCCAAATTTTCAAGTTTCTTCACAAAGTGCAAAAATGGTGTACACGAATTTGGCTTTCATTATTCCTCTAGAAGCTTCAGATAACTTGCACTATACACCTTGAGTATAATTGAATCAAGAGGAGAGCTTAATTGTATCACATGAGCAATCTTGGATGTGTAACTTATTTATGAAGTAATTAATTGAAACTCCATGAAATAAGCCTCAAATGAAAATTCTGGTATTGCCATTGTGTTTAGAATAATTATTCCACTCAAAAAATGTACTCACATGACATGTTTTGGTCCTCTAACTCAAAAAGTCAATTTTCCCTCCTTAATCCATTTGAAAAATTCCCTTTTTTAGGCCATTTTAAGTGACTTTTTGCTACAAGCCAAACCAATTCCAAATGACCACTTGGTTGCACTTAAAATCCCATTTTAAGCAACTTTCATGTTGAACGAAATTGCATTTGACAAGTGCAAGTTGGAGATTTTGGCCTATGATTGAAAATGACCTATAATATCACTTTCCCAAAATACCCCTGACTTGTAAATCTCATAACTTGAGTTCTACAAATCCGATAGAAGACTTCTAGTACAATTTAGAAATATAAGATCATTAGGAACAACTTTCATGTTGGCCAAAAGTTCGTGTGAAACCTCTTTCTAGGTCAAAAATAGCTTTGAAGTCAGATGATTTTCACAGACAAATTTCAGTGGCATCGGAGAACTTGTAACTTGTCTGGGCCATAACATGTGTTCTATAAATCCAATGGAGGACTTCTAGTACTCAAATTAAAGGTATTGAGATGCTCTACAAGTTTCATGTTGGCCAAAGATCCATTTGAAACTTGTATTTTGACTTATGTGGTCTTGAAGTTAGGCACTAAACAGGGGATTTTACACTGAAACCCTAACTTAGCAACTTCCCCCACTCTTGATTATTCTTGATTTGATCTTGGAACAACACCAAAAATGTCTCAACATATAATTCCATGAACTCCATGACCTAAAAGTAGGCTTTGAACCTCTTCAATTGCACAGTTGACCTAGGATTGACCCAGATGAAACCCTAATTGCTTGCACCTCAACTATGGCTCTTGCACTTGAATCAATGACTTGATTAAGCTCCAACATGGCCCTCTAGGAACTCCATGAGCTCTATACAAATCTTCTATTCACAATCCATGCTTCACATCTCACTGATGGTCTTCAATTGATCCTCAAGTTAGGAGAAACTCCACATGGAGGCATTCAAACCTCTTAAGTCCTCAAACAACCTCCTGATGACTTGGATGACTTCTCAAGCTTGGATAAGGCCTCTTGCTAGGCTTATCTTGACAAAAACACACTTGATCCCCTGTTGGATGAATGATGTTATGATATGCAAATGATATGATAATGTTATGCTAATGCAATGAAACATAAACCAGTTAAAGAAAAAGGTTGGGAAAATTTTGAGGTGCAATAGACATCATACAAATATACATACCATTATGCATATTCATATCAATCTCATCATGCATTTTCACTCAATTTAAACAAATGCACAATATTTCCAAACAGCCACATTTCACACTTCACGATTCACAATCTAGGATTCACGCCATACGGCTACCCATAACATTTCATATTACACACACAACTATGCATAATAAGAAAGGATTATTCATACTTGAACCGGAGAATCGTCATGGAAATGAAAACACAAGAAAATAACATCATGCTACGCTCGCTACCCTGCTCGCCTAGCGAGCTCCTAGCGAGTGCTCGCTTCCTGTTCGCCTAGCGAACAAGCTCGCAAAGGCAAACAGAAGCCTCTGACTTGATTCGCTACCCCGCTCGCTCAGCAAACGCTCGCCACCACCCCTTCGCTGCCAACGAAGAATACCAAAACCATTTTGTCCAAGTCTGGGACCGTTCGCTACTGGCTTGCTACAGCGAATGCCCAGCGAATGTTCACGACCCGCTCGCCTAGCGAACATGCTAGGGAGGGTCTACAAACTCAGAAATCCCCACTGTCTAAAACTCTGAAACTCCTCGAAATCTACCCGATTCAATCCCAACTCGTCTCAGTAGCCTTAGCCCAACATTCCTCGACTAAACTCTACCACTCATTCTCATTTTTAACCGTAAAAACCCAGTTTCTATCGGTTAAGTCAAAATCAACCTAAAATGGAAAATGAGCAAAACTCTCCCCAATCCAAAAGCAAACCAATAGAAACATACATAATCATACACATCGAAAGAATAATAAAGCTTCACACCCTTACCCGATTAATCGAAGCTTAGAAGTTTGATTCTTGATGATTCTAGGTTTTTCTCCTCTTCCTCCTCTTTTTTCTTCTCTTTCTCTTCTTTCCTTTCTATTTCTTTTTATCTCATTTCGTTTCTCTCTAATTCCACTTATACTCTTTCTATTCTATTTCCCTCAAACATCTACTAATTAAGGATTAATTAAAACACCCTCTAATTAATTCCCAAATCTCTCCGAATAATAAAATAACATAACACACACACATAACATATTAGTATTCAAATTCCACAATTAAAAGAATAATCAATCAAAATAAATTAAAGACTCAACAAAAATGGAAATTCAGAATCGGGACGTTACAAGAATTATGGCACTGTTGATGTTCAGAACATCATCCACTGTGGTGATAGTTTGCGGGACACCAGCTGTACTATTTCGAAAAGTGGTGAGAAAATGCATTCGGATCGAAATGCATTAGTTACCGTGCGTGATGGAGTTCAAAGTAAAGATGAATGGTACTTGGATTCCGGTTGTTCAACACATATGACGGGTCAGAAGGATTGGCTTATGGAAATCAATCAAGCGACAAAGAGTAAAGTCAAGTTTGGCGACGACACCACTTTAAGCGCCGAAGGGGTAAGAGATGTTTTGATCGGAAGGAAGAATGCTGGACATTCAAGGATCAAATATGTCTTGTACATACCGCGAATTAAGTGCAATATTTTGAGTATTGGCCAATTACTTGAAAGAGGGTACTTAATTCGGTTGGAGAAAAGATGTTACGCGTTTTAGATTCAAGTGGTGTGTTGATTCTAAAAGCGCCGATGGCTGCCAATAGAACTTTTAAGGTTGAGTTAAAGGTTATGGAGCATCGTTGTTTAGCTAATGC
This sequence comes from Lathyrus sativus, assembly GCA_963859935.3. Lineage (NCBI taxonomy): Eukaryota > Viridiplantae > Streptophyta > Magnoliopsida > Fabales > Fabaceae > Lathyrus > Lathyrus sativus. Next base: position 340,280,766 of record OZ012739.1, read on the forward strand.
AGAAAGTAGAGATGAGTGGTTATGGCATTACCGTCTTGGTCACCTAAATTTTAGGGATCTCAAAATGTTGCAACAAAGTGAAATGGTAACGGGGCTGCCACATATTAGTGTTCCGACAGAATTGTGTGAGGAATGTGTGAAGAGTAAGCAACACAAGAATGTGTTTAACAAGGATGCGGGTCGAAGAACCAAAGGCTTACTTGAGGTGGTGTATTCCGATGTTTGTGGACCGATGGAAGTAGAGACTTATGGCGGCAATCAATATTTTATTACGTTTATTGACGACTTTAGTAGAAAGCTTTGGACATATATTATCAAGAGGAAGGATGAGGTATTTGGAGTGTTCAAGAGTTTCAAATCCATGGTGAAGCATCAAAGCGGTAGGAAGCTCAAAATTCTAAAAACGGATGGTGGAGGTGAATATACCTCTAGTGAGTTTGGGAAGTTTTGTGATCTTGAGGGTATTTTGCGTGAGGTGGTGCCTCCATATACGCCTCAACAAAACGGAGTTGCCGAGAGGAAAAATCGTACAATAATGAACATGGTGCGTAGTATGCTTTGTAGGAATAAGTTGCCTAAGGGATTGTGGGGAAAGTCGTGTCTACAACAACCTACTTGTTGAATAGGTGTCCTACTAAGAAGTTGGAGAAGATCACACCAGAAGAGGTTTGGAGTGGTTTCAAACTGAGTGTCAATCATTTGCATGTTTTTGGATCGATTGCATATTGTCATGTACCGAATCAACTTAGAAAGAAGTTGGATGATAAATGTGAGAAGTTGATATTTGTTGGATATCACTCTACTGGAGGTTACAAGCTATTTGATGAGAAGAATCGGAAAATCGTGATAACCCGGGATGTATTTTTTGAAGAAATAAAAACTGCTGAAACAACAGGTGTAAATCGATTACCCGATTGCTGCTAATCAGTTACACCCTGCAAAACAGCAGCAACTCTTCGAGTTGTCTGATCCGAAGGGTTCCAATGCCGCTGTACCTGCACCTACAGTAGCAGAAAATGTTGTAGTAAATAATGGTAGACCAGTGAGGCAAAGATCCTTGCCTCATAGACTTCGAGACTACGAGAGGTTCCAAGATAACGAAGTGAATAATGATTGTGATTTTGTTCATTTCGCGCTTATAGCTGAATCTGAACCGGTAAATAAGGGGGAAGCCTTAAGCGATCCTAAATGGATATGTGCAATGAAAGAGGAGCTGGAATCTATTGAGAAAAATGGTACTTAGGAGTTGGTCGATTTACCACTCGGAAAGAAACCGATAGGTGTGCGACGAGTCTATAAAGTTAAAGCAAATCTTAAAGGTGAAGTAATCAAGCACAAAGCTTGATTAGTGGCGAAAGGGTTCTTAAAATGTGAAGGTATAGATTACGAGGAGGTATTCGCACCGGTGACTAGATTGGAGACTATTCGTTTGGTTGTTGGGATTGCGCATAGCAACAATTGGGTGATTTGCCAAATGGATGTAAAATCTGCGTTTTTGAATGGTCCTCTTGATGAGGAAGTTTATGTAGGGAAGCCACCCGGTTTCGTGATTAAAAATCAAGAGAGGAGGTATTACAAGCTACACAAGGCGTTGTATGGTTTGAAACAAGCTCCAAGAGTTAGGAACAAACTTATAGACGGCTTTCTTGTTAACATCGGTTTCAAATGATGTGTATCCGAACATGGTGTTTATGTGAGATCGGATAATATTGATGGTGTTACTATACTATGCTTGTATGTTGATGATCTCTTGATTACGGGCAACAATGACAAAAGTATTTCAAGGTTAAAAGGGGAGCTCATGAGTGAGTTTGAGATGACGGAACTTGGGGTCATTAGTTACTTTCTTGGCATAGAGTTTCACAAGTCAAAAGTGGGGCTGCTTATGCATCAAATGAGGTATGCTCTAGATATCTTGAAAAAGTGTGATATGGAGCATTGTAATGCTTGTATTACACCTTGTGAGGCTAGAGTACAGCTGTCCAAAAGTGATTATGAAGATGATGTTGATCCAACACTTTACCAGAGTTTGATTGGATCGTTATGATATTTGTGCAATACTCGACCGAATTTGGCTTTTAGTGTCGGTATTGCGAGTAGATTCACGGAGAAACCTAAGGTGTCTCACTTGGCAGCGGTCAAGAGAATCCTTAGATATGTGAAAGGCACTCTTGGTTGCGGAATTCTTTTTCCCACATCGGATATGGGTCGCAAATGTACTTTACTTGGCTACACCGATTCTAATTGGTGCAGAGATAAAGATGATCGAAAATCGATGGCGGTTTACATCTTTATGTTCGATAGTACACCAATCTCATGGTGTTCGAAGAAGGAACCAATTGTAGCACTCTCTTCTTGTGATGCCGAGTACATTACGGCGTCGTTGAGTACGTGCCAAGCTATGTGACTTGTGAATCTTATGAAGGAATTGGGATGTGGTGATGATGATGTTACCACACTGTTTGTGGATAATGTTTCCGCGATAAACCTTGCGAAGAATCCAATTGCACACGGAAGGAGCAAGCATATTGAGATGCGGTTTCATTACTTGAGAGAATTGGTCGGTGATGGAAAGTTTAGATTGAACTATTGCCGAAGCGAGGACCAAGTTGCGGATTTGTTGCCAAAGGGTGTGACAAATGAGGTGTTCAAGAGACTGTTGAAGAGCTTGAGCATGATGAACTTGGAGCAACTAAAGTGAGGTGGTGTGTTGAAAACTGTTAAATTCTGAAATTAACAGCATGGCCACTTTAGTTGGTTTTGTTTTTTTGAATTATTCTCTCAAGTGTATAAATACATTTTGTAATTTCCAATTTCAAATAATGTCAATTTTAATTTATCCAATAATACTCTCTACCCTGATTCTCTTTCTCTCTCAATTTCATCTTCTTTCTCCAATTTCTTTTCTACCATTGTTACTATCTTCAATCTCTATTTTTTTTATATGTTGTTCTAACATAACCTTCAATCAAAATCAACCGTAACCCAATCTTCTCTTCTCAACCTCCATCAGATATACCCTCGTTCTTCCTTCATACCCCAAATCTATCTCCAAATCCTTCAAACTCATCAGTCAGAACTAATCCGAGAATAGAAGAAGAGTAGTAGAAGAAAAAGTTTGATCTGAAAATATAAGCTTAAAGTAGATCGAGAGATAAAAACGGAGAGAGAGAGAGAGACAAACGCGAAAGAAGGTCGAAAATATCCGCGTTGATGTTCTTGACCGTGTTGTTTCTTTTTCGGGTTTTTTTTTTCTTTTCTGGATTTTGTTTTTTTCAATATAAGGAAATTGCTGAGTGTAGTTTGTTCCCTTCATTTTAAAGTGATCTTGTTTTAACCTAGTTTTTCTACTTTGTGAATAAAGCTATAGAACATGTGACGGGTAGCTTGTGGGCTTATGACCCAATTTCCATTTTTATTAGTCACTCATTTCGTTTCAACCAGGGCCATGTCTTGCTCTATTTTTAATAAAAAGTTAATTAAAAATTTATTAATATGTCATTTTATACTGTTAAATTAAAAATTACACTATAATATACGAAGATAATTAATTAACAATGTTAAATTATTTTATACTGTATATAAATTAAATTTCTAATAATATTATAAAAGTCATTTCACTGAGGGTTTTTTTTAGAAAAAGAAAAGTGAAGTAAATTAAGAAAAGACATACAAGAAATGTAATAATAAGATTAGGTATGTAGGTAACTATAACCATAACTAAATGAACAACTTTGCTTGCAATTCTGACCAAAATATTTCTCACTAGTCATTCAAGAAATTGAAGATCATGCTTCTAAACTTTTGAGCGTTATTATTAGTATATAAAGTGGCTAGCTAAACTCTCTAGTAACTCATCTGTAACTCATTATCTCCTAAACTCTCTAGTAACTCATCAAACTTCATCATCCATGGCTAGAGAAAAATCAAACCTTCCCATCTGTTTCTTCAAGATTATTCTTCAAACCAATCTTCAAACTATTGTAACCTTTTTTCTTCATTTACTACTACTTTATATTTCTACTCATAAGTATTGTTATATCTGTTTTACCTCTTTTTATTTTAGAAAAATCTAGTTCTAAAAGTAATATATTTATTTTACAGAAAATACCAAACAAGTTTACAAGAAAACACGGAGCTGCTCTACCAAATCCAGTGATGATCAAGCCTCCTGATGGCACTAAATGGAAAGTGTTTTGGAAAAACATCAATGGTGACATTTGGTTTCAAAAGGGTTGGAAAATTTTTACTCAAAATTACTCTCTACAACATGGTTGTTTGGTAGTCTTTAAATATAAAGAAAGAACTCTAGAGTTAGATGTAATCATACTTGGCCAGCATGCATTAGAAATTGACTATGATTCTTCAAATGGCATTCTTGACGATGAACATGAAAACCTTGACCATAGTGATGATGAATCAGTTGAGATTTTGAATGAATGGCATAATGAGAAGAAGCCTAGAGAGAGATCAACACCACCTTCTCCAAGACCACATAAAAAAAGTAGAGGTATGTGGATTTCATTTTGTGTTATATTCTTACTTTGCCATGCACCTTCTGTGGTATATTAGAGTGCAGTTTTTGTTTTATATTCCACATATATGTGCAGGTGAGATTCAGCATATTAGTCAAAGAACTACATCATTGAATAGGCCAAAGGAATCTAGAGCTCGGCAAGTAGCTCAAGAATTTATCTCAAGCAATCCCTTTTTCACAATTTTGATCAACTCTGCTAACCTGGAAGCAAATCGTCCGGTACAGTATTCATGCAATGCTATGCATGTTATTTATTTGGTGATATTGTGGTTAAAAATTATAATGATAATGATTGATAATAAAATTATATATATACAATGCAGAGTGTACCAAATTTTAAAGGGATTATTGAGGACAAGACGATGGATGTCAAAGTGCAGATTGGTAAAAGATCATGGAATCTGAAATTGCTTTCTTACCATGATAAAACTCACCGTTGTCTTTCGGCTGGTTGGTCGTCTTTTGCAAGGGAAAGTGGATTGCAACCAGGAGATGTTTGCGTCTTCGAACTGATAAACAAGGAAGATTTAGTTTTCAATGTTCATGTTTTCTAATTGGGCTGTTAATGTATCTGTTTGAAGCTGTTATTTTGAGTGAAGAAACTTTAACCAAGTGACACTATTTCCTTTCCATCAAATGTATCTGTTTGAAGTTGAAGTTGGTAACTTTTTAATTTTGAAAACTCACAAATTTGTTATTTTATCAAATACTATATTAAGGTGAACAAAATGGTATCTTGAAGTTTGATTGCATAAAACCAATGTACATATTTCATTTGTATGTCATTTATTAAAAGAAAAAATAAATCATTTGATATTACGGTATACATCTTCATATGCTATGCAATTACTATTTAAAAATCAATTTTGAAAATAATACAAACAAATTATCTGCCTGAGTAGATCGTTCTATTCAAATCAATCAAATCAATCGCATGTGACTTGTTAAAATTGTGCAAGACAAAACATCAACTACTCATCAAAAATTTATGAACCGAATCGAATTGTCGAACTGAATCAATTTATGAATCGAACAGAATTGTTGAACTGAATTGAACTGAAATTAAAATAACTAAACCGGTTTGTGGTTCGACCGTTATGTTTGGTTATATTTGGTTAGTGAACCAAATCATATTACACGAAATAGTTCTAGAGTTTGGTTATGTTTGGTTAGTGAACCAAATCATATTACACGAAATAGTTCTAGAGTCGTATCAAACTAAAATCAAACCGAACTGAATCGAAACTGAAAATTAAAAATACTAATATAAGTTTTAATTTTTATTATTTTAAATTTTTGAAAAATAGTATACTGATTTGGTTCTTTAATAAATGGTTCGGTTTGGAAAAATTGTCTTCTAACAGTTCGGTACGGTTCGAAATTTAGAAACGGTATACCAAATCAATGACTTTTGTTCGGTTCGGTTCTAAGTAAATTAAAACGATTCTAACAGTTCGGTACGGTTCGAAATTTCTAAACGGTATACCAAATCAATGACTTTTGTTCGGTTCGGTTCTAAGTAAATTAAAACGATTCGGTTCAGTTAGAGTAAATTTTTATTATGGTTTAGTCCGGTTCACTATAGTTTTCTCTATGAACCATACCATGAACAACCCTATCAACCACAATGACTAGTGTAAATCAACATAGTTTAAATTGTTATGGTTACTATTGCATATGAGATAATTAATTAAGAATTACACTCGGTACGGAAACCATTACACTCTTTATGGTACGAAAATCATTCGAATTCGGTAGTGAATGTCAATTTGATATATAAGGAATCATGAAGGATTAATTAAGAATTACACTCGGTACAAAAACCATTACACCCTCTATGGTACGAAAATCATTCGAATTCGGTAGTGAATGACAATTTGATATATAAGGAATCATGAAGGATTAACAAGTGCTAAGTCTAAAACAAAAACACAATTTGCAAGTAACAAATCTCTCAGATAAAACTTGGTAATACTCTGTAATCCACCAAAAAGAGAAAAATCATGAATTTTATTATGAAAAAAGATAACAAACAAAATCTTGAAATTTATTATGAAAACGATAATAAACGGTCACGTCTCAAAAATGTTTATATACTGAAAAAAAACTCTAACGATAAAAATATTCAAAAACAAAAATAAATCAGAAATTGCTAAAATTAAGAAAAATAAAATAGAAATTGTTAAAATTGTGGAAAGTAAAACAAAAATTGATAAAATTGTAGAAAATATTAAAAATTTTGTTTCTGTGAGCAGATTTCCTATCCGAAAAGGTATAATAAGTGTCATTTTGACATCGGACGTGAAACTTGCACAAATCCTGATGAACTTTTTCAACACGTGGCTTCTTCTCCGATATGTGCAGCCAATTTTCCTACATTAGTCTCCTTCATCTTTGAATAACTCGACCACGAGTGAAGGTGAGAAAACATTTAGAAGGGGGGGGGGAGATGAATAAGGGTTTAGAAAATATTATGGCAATAAAAACACAATGATTTTTATCCTGATTCGTTGAACTCAACTAATCCAGTCCACCCTATCAAGAGTGATTTGTCTTTCTCCACAAGGACTTAATCCACTATAATCAAAAGGATTACAATGTCAACCACTAAGATGAATTGTCTTAGTCTTCTCAAGAACTACTGACCACAACTTGGTCTTCTTAATGAACTTTTACAATCAAATGTAAACTAAACAAGTGTTTAAATGTTTCTATGAAGGCTATATCACAACTGTGATTTATACACTTAAGTTTAAGAACGAATGAAACTATTCAACAAAGAAATATAATTTGTATGAGAGCTTTGAGAGAGTTATCAATAGATTAGTCAATATTCGTCAACTGTAGAAGGTTGTTGAAGGCTTGCTTATATAGACAAAGAAGTCCAAGACGTTGCAAGCTTGAAGACCGTGTACTACAAAATAGCTGTAGCCTTTTGTCTTCACATGACTTGACCTTTCCTAGAAGTAGAACGTTCAGAGAAATCCTTTTTGCCTGAGTTCTTGTGTCTAGCATAAAAGAGGAAAGAGACGTTTGAAATATTGCCAACGGATATAACTTTGAATAATCTTCTTCAACAAGCTTCTATTTCATAGCAATCAACATCAGAGCCTTGAGTGATCAGAGTCTTGATGTTATCAGAGTTTGCTGTATCAGAGTGTTGCAGCAAGAGTGCTTTCAGCGTGAGTAATAATCAGAGTAGAGTTTAGAGATCAGATCCTCAGTACTTGCAGCGAACAGTACTATCAGAGTCTTCTAAACAACAATGCTTAAAACTCTTCATACAAAGTCTTCAGCTACGCTTCAGATGCTTCTGTAGCTTCTGCTTCAGAGTCTTCTGTAGGCAGCGCTCAGAGTCTTCTAACGAGATGCTTCTGACGCTCAGAGCCTTGCGTAGTTCAATGTTCTGATCATTTTTGCTTTCAGAAGGATATTAAATTTAATATCTGCAACAAAAATACTTTGAACAAATTTAGAGTATATAATTTCTTAATACAAAATTTCATTAGTGTTATCATCAAAACATAGAGATATAACTAACAATCAATCTGTGTTCTAACAATCTCCCCCTTTTTGATGATGACAAAAACATAGGAAATTTTGTTCAATAAAGAGATAAATATAACTCCCCCTGAGATTATGAATCTCCCCTTGAATTGAATACTAAGAAATAATAGAAACTTCCCTTTTAGCATGAGTATTCTTTTCAGAATCAGAGCTTGATTTGGATGAACATTTCAGAATCAGAGCTTGATTGGTTAAAACTTGATCTGGGGATCTTAGAGTTACTTTACTGAATTTTGTCAGATTTTTCATTATAGTTCTGAAAGACTAAAAATTCATGTTAGTTATGATTTGATATGTCTGAATTCCATTCAGGTAAAGTTTATTTGAACATTCAGAATTTCATTTTCTCCCCCTTTTTGTCATAATCAAAAAGAAACTTTTAAAGACAAATAAAGGAAACAGAGAGAAAAGATATAATCATATAGAGAAAACATTGATAGATTCATTCATTAAAATATTCAAATAGAAAAGACATCAAATGAAAAATGCAAATAAGTGCTCAAACATCAGATAAAAATATAAAGCTAAGATTGTTTAGAGATAAGCATCTTCAGAAGGTGTGTGATCTCAGAAGAAGATTCTTCTTGCTTGGACATCCATTTCTCAATGTTATCAGTCTTCTGATCTTGCCTTGCCATCCAGGATTTTATCTCAGATTGACCAGCTTCCAGCACAACAATCTTCTCTTCTAAGTCTAGATTCTCTTTCTTAATTTCAGAAGAAGTAGACGGAGCAAATTCTGATGCAGGAGTAGGAGCAGAGTCAATGACCATTGCAGTTGCATATTCTGGAGGAACAAATTTAGATGGTTGGTCAACAATCATCATAGCCAAAGGATTGGTTTCCATAGTGACTTCAGGAGCAGATTCTTCAAGAGTCACAGAGGTAGCAGTAACTCTAGAAGAAGAATGTGCATCCTCAAGAAGCAGTGTAGGAGATTTGTTTACATTCTATAGCAAGGTTCTGGTAATCTCAGCGAATCCGATCTTCACATCATTAGAGCAGACACTCTTCATATTTGAAGCAACAATGTTGAATCTGACAATGAACTTATCCCAGCATTCTTCAGAAGCTTCTGGATTAATGCTTGAGAGACATTCCTCTTGAACAGAGTTCAAACTCAGCCTTATTTCTTTCTTGAAACTAGCAAATAGGGTATCAACATCTAATCTGGATTTGGGTTTAAGGTAGGCTTCCAGAGGTGTTGGTTTGGGTTGTTCTAGTAGAGGTGGTATGGTAAAAGTTGGGATGATGAACAGAGGACGAGGATAAGATGGTAAAGAGGGATGTTCAGATGATGAAGTGACAAATTTGAATCTGGATGAAGATGAAGTGGGAAACATAAATGGTTTGAAATTTGATGCAGAGGGAATGACATCAAATGGGGTAGAAGTGTAAGGGGTAAAAACAAAGTTATGAGAAAGCAGAGGTTCTGATGGAATGATATCTGGTAGTTGTTTTAGGTAGGTTTGAGGTACAAATGGTAGGATAGTTGAAGATAAGGGTTTATGTGGAATGGTAGGTGCAGAGGGTTCTCTTCTGATATAAAAGTTTTTAAGTTTTAGACCAAAAGGAAGGGAATCAGAGGGATAAGGTTTGAAAGAAGTAACAAATATAAACTCAGAAGTTCTGGGTTCATAGCCACGGAGAGAGGGTGGTGAATAAACTTCTAGTGGTAGGTCAGATTTAGAAGAATCAGATGATTAAGATGAATGACAGGATGTGGAAGAGAGTTCAACTAAAGTAGTCAAGGGTTGAATATCTAGGACTACAGAATCAGGTATAAAAGGTTCAGATGGTTGGATAGATTCTGGTTGTGGTTGCTGTTGTTCTGGTTCTTGTGGAGTTGGTTCTGGTTGGTTTGGTTCTGCTGGTGTTGGTTCTGGTGGATTAGAAGTTTGTGGTTCTGGTGGGGGAATTTCAGATGATTGTGGTGCATGTGTTTGTTTGTCAGATGGGGGAATATCATATGGTTTAGAATGTGTTGGTTCAGATGTATACTTTTCAGATGGAATTGCTAGAGGTTGGGTTACAGAAGAAGCTGTAACAGAAGGTTTCTTAGGTTTAGAAACACGAGGAGGAGAAGGTGAAGGTGATGGTATAGGTTCATGGAGAGTTTGATCAGATGTTAATACCTCTTTGACAGTTTCCAGAATCTCGTCTAGACTTTCCTCTAGAGGATTGACCTCTTGCTTCTTGACCCTTTTAGGCTTGACAGCAGCAGCTTCACCAGTAGCCTTCCTCTTGGGTTTAGAAGGTTCTTCTGCAGTAACCTTTCTCTTCTTCTTGTGCCTGGCCTCATAAAGATCTGGAACAGGTTCACCTGCCTTCTGAACCAGATTTGTTGGTAGAGGAATTCCCTCATTCAGACACTCTATAATGTAATACAGAATAATCTCCCTTGGTTCATTAGCAAAGAACATAGGAAAGTTTTCAACTGGAACTCTTCTTTGAGTGACCTCTTCAGTGTTTAATTTCTTTGGAGCAGAAGTAACTTCTTCTACAACTTTCATCCTCTGAAGACTTTTCCCGTTCAGAGGTTTTCCAACTGCAGAAGCTAATTCTTCCTTCATTCCAGCTTCTACCAGAGGACCAACAAGACCATTCTCAGTCAGAATGTCTGAGATAAGTCTTCCTATTGGAATCCAGTTCCTCAGCTTCTGATGTTTGGTTCTGACCTCTTCCCTTGACTGTTTAACGTGTGTCCACAGATGATTAAACAGAAGATATGGAAGATCCACCTTGGTGCTCTGACTCAGACAATACATGAAGTATACTTGATCAGTGTTAACATAATCTGGAGAATTGGAAGATTTTCTGTGATGAATGCAGCTCATGAAAATCTTATCGCAAATCCTGTAAATTGGCTTCAAATCCTTAACCTTGTTAGAAGCTACTCCAGATGAGCAAACTTCTCTATACACATCAGTCATATCCACACGCCTAGATGGTAGATTAGTGACTCCATCAATTTCCTCATATCCTATGAGTTTCCTTATCAAGTCTTCAGTAATAATAATTTCTTTACTCAGAACAAATGAAACTATGAACTTAGGACAAGTAGAAGCATGTATCCAAAATTCCTTTACCAGACGAGGGTAAACGGGTCCCATCAGCCTGTCAAAAAACTTGGTCCAACACTGTGCATCAACAATGGTACGAAGATCATACCCATTTTCAACAAACGATTCAAAGTTAACAATGGATTCACACAAACTTCCAACTTGTCAACAAGTGTGAGTAATATTCTGATAGGTTCCTTAAACGCAACAGCACCCATGTTTGAGGAAGAAACAACAGCTATTGAAGATTGGAACTGAGCAGACGTTGAAGATGAAGTAGCCATGGAAGTTCTTGAAGATTTAGGGTTTATGAGAAATTTGGGTTTGAGAGAGAGATGGAAGCAATGAAACAAGAAGAAATGCATACAAGGTGTTCGTGAGAGTGAAAAGTGTGAAGTGTGTAAAGTTGTGGCATTTATAGAAGAAATTAGGGCACACAAGAGTCACACGATCAGCACGCTTGCACTTAGCATTTAATGAAAAGAAAATAATCATTACAAGCAATTAATGATTCTGACAATTGGGGGGAAAACGAGAAACCAAATATTCAAACAGTACCTTAAACGTCTTTTCAGTATTGTGCACTCCATCTTTTCAGATTCTGAGTTACACGTGTTTGCTTGCGTGTGCTTCTAAAAACTCTTTGAGAAATGAAACGTTAGCCAACGTTCAGATCCTCTGAGACTTGTTAGTTCAGATACACACAGAAATAATAATTCAAGAAATAAATAAATGACAGATGAAATACTTCAGAGTTTAAACATTTTGCATCTGAGAAAGTTGCTTCTGATAAATATTATTCTGGACAGAATTCCATACCAATATTTTTCAGAATAAACTTGAACCTATCTTCAGCAAGGGGTTTTGTAAAGATATCAGCCCATTGATGGTCTGTATCAACAAAGTCTAAGTTTATAATACCCTTCTGAACATAGTCTCTAATGAAGTGATGTTTAATTTCTATATGCTTATCCTTAGAGTGTAAAATAGGATCTTTAGACAAGCATATAGCAGAAGTATTATCATAGAATATAGAAATATTACTCTCAAAGATCTGATAGTCTTCTAGCTGACTTTTCATCCAGAGCATCTGTGGGTTACATCCAGCAGCAGTAATATATTTTGCTTCTGTAGTTGATAGCGCAATTGTAGGTTGCTTCTTTCAACTCTGTCTCCAGCGTAATCCGCATCACAGAATCCAACTAGTTTAAATTCATCAGATTTCCTGTAACACAAACCCATATTAGAAGTACCTTTCAGATACATTAGGATCCTCTTAACATCTGTTAAGTGTGATTCTCTAGGATCTGATTGGAATCTTGCACACAAGCATACACTGAATAAAATGTCAGGTCTAGAAGCAGTTAAGTATAGAAGAGATCCAATCATACCTCTGTAGAGTTTCTAATCTACTTTCATATTATCCTCTTCCTTACCAAGAGTGCTTGTTGTATGCATTGGAGTCTTTGCTAACTTACTATCAGTCATGTTGAACTTCTGCAGAAGCTCTTTTACATATTTAGTCTGATGAATGTAAGTGCAATCTGGAGTTTGGTTGACTTGAATTCCCAGAAAGAATCTCAATTCTCCCATCATGCTTATCTCAAATTCAGCCTGCATACATTGAGCAAGCTCCTTTCCCAGTGTAACATTGGTAGATCCAAATATAATATCATCTACATATATTTTACAAATTAACAGATCTTTCTTAAATGTTTTAAAGAAGAGAGTTGTGTCCACTTTGCCTCTGATAAAAAATTTCTCCATAAGAAAATTACTTAATCTCTCATACCAAGCTCTGGGAGCTTGTTTTAAACCATAAAGAGATTTCTTAATATTAAAAACATGTTCTGGAAATTTATCACTTTCAAAACCAGGAGGTTGATGAACATAGACTTCCTCTTCTATAATCCCATTTAAGAAGGCACTCTTAACATCCATCTGATATAGAGTGATGTTATTTTGTGCAGCAAAAGAAATGAATAAACGAATAGACTCTAACCTTGCCACAGGAGCATACGTCTATGTGTAATCAATTCCTTCTTTCTAGCTATAACCTTGAGCAACAAGCATTGCTTTGTTTCTTACAACTTCTCCTTTTTCATTCAACTTGTTTCTGAAGACCCATTTAGTTCCAATGATGTTGAATCCTTTTGGTCTTGGAACCAAATCCCAAACGTTATTTCTTGTGAATTGATTGAGCTCTTCTTGCATGGAAATTATCCAGTCATTGTCTTGCAGAGCTTCATCCACAGAAGTTGGTTCAATAACTGACACCAAGCCAAATAATGACGCTTTAGATGATCTGAGGTAGGATCTTGTTCTTATAGGGTCATCCTTCTTTCCAATGATCATTTCTTCTGGATGGGAAGACTTGATTCTGGATGATGATCCCTTAACATTTGATTCTTCAGAAATATACAAGTTGTTTGTCTAAACACTCCAGACGTGTTTGCTAAATCATCAGAGTAATGCTTTTTCCAAGTCTTCATGATCTCAAGGGTAGCATCACAGTCCACCCCAATTAGAAGCCTTATCATTATATTGATTTCTTCATATAAAAATCGACACGCATAAGAAGAAGTGAAGAGTTAGCACAAATGATCATGGATTAATGAGAAATAGGGTGAAGAGCATAAGTAGGCCAGTTTTATGAATGAATATACCTTCAACATGATTTCAAGCTTGACTTCAGTTGTTCCTATCTTGTTCCTTCAACATTTTCTTCTTTGCAACGTGCTACTTCACTTCAAAGTGGCACAACCTGTATAATGAAGATGTCACAAATACAGTATGAAAGCGTTTTCCGCATGACACGATTTTCACGAGATAAAACCATCATCATATCCAGGCAACGCAAAGAAAAGGCGAGGTGAAAGTGGTTGGGGCCCTTAGATGACCAAAGTTTAAGTAAAAAGAAATAAGAATATGATGGCGTACTTGAAGGTGAGAAAATACTTAGAAGGGGGGTTGAATAAGTATGAAGATAAAAACTTAGAAGTAAAAACTCAAGTATTTTATCCTGATTCGTTGAACTCAACTACTCCAGTCCACCATTTCTAGAGTGATTTGCCTTTCTCAATCAAGGACTTAATCCACTATTTAATCAACTGATTACAATAGTAAGCACTTAGAACAACTGTTCAAAGTCTTCTCAAGAACTACTGATCCTAACTGGATCTTCTTAAGGTTTTCTTACAATCAAATGTAATAATAAATACAAGTGTTAAGATGCTTCTAATAAAGCTTTATCACAACTGTGATTTTTCACTTAAGATTAAGAATAAAGAAATTAATTCTAGCAAGAATATATGAGTTCAACGAGAGCTTTGACAATGAATTCTTTTCAAGTGATACGTCAACTGAAGAAGATGAGTGGAGACTTGCATATTTCTTATGTTTAGATCTGATTTGCTTCTGGAGTGATATTTACTTTAATATCTGCAGCAAACATTCTTAAGCAAATTTTAGAGTACATAATTCTTAACTACAAAATTTCATAATAGTTATCATCAAAACATAGAGATATTATTAAGAACCAATCTGTGTTCTAACAATCTCCCCCTTTTTGATGATGACAAAAACATCAGAAATTTTGTTTAATTGTAAAGAGAATAATTATAACTCCCCCTGAGATGATGAATCTCCCCTGAATTAAATATTAATAAGGAATTGAAACTTCCCTTTTTGTCTTGATTATTTTTTCAGATTTAGAGCTTGATTGTTCTAAACATTTGAGAGTCAGAGTCTCTTGCATATTTCAGAGTCAGAGTCTGATAATTTACATATGATCTGGGAGTCTCAGAGTTTCTTTTACAGAGTATACTTATCAAATGTTCTGAAATACTCAGATATTATGTTAGATAAAATTGATATGTCTGAAGTTTCATTCTGGTAGAGTTTAATTAAACAGTTCAGATCTATTTTCTCCCCCTTTTTTGTCATAAGCAAAAAGTAAGAACTTTTAAAAGACAAATAAAAGGAAAAACAAACAAGATAAATCATGTAGAGAAAACATTGAGACATTCATTCATTCAGAGCAGAAAGTACAAACATCAGAAAATATTCAAGTACATGTGCAAACATCAGATGCAAACATAATAAACTAAGATTGTTTTGACAAAATCATCTTCAACAGATCCGTGATCTCAGAAGAGGATTGTTCTTGTTTTGACATCCACTTAGCCATGGTTTCATTCTTCTGATCTTGTTTGGACATCCACTGAGCTATGTCTTCAGACTTCTTATCTTGCTTAGCCATCCATTACTTAATCTCTGATTGACCAGCTTCCAGAACTGCAATCTTATCTTCAAGATCTGGATACTCTTTCTTGATCTCAGATGAAGAAGGTGGGGCAGATTCTGAAGCATGAACAGAGTCAATTTCCATAGGGGATTTGGAGTTAGGAGCAGCAGATCCAGAGGGATGTTCTACCAGAGTCATAGCCAGAGAGTTGTCTTCAGATGCATATTCAACGTTTACTTCTGTATCACAGACTTCAGATGATGAAGGAGCATCCTTAAGAAGCAATAGTGCAGATCTTTTAACAGTCCAGGACAAACTTCTAGTAGTTTCAGCAAATCTGTGTTTCGCATCATCAGAACATACATTCTTCAGATTTGATGCTACAATATTGAATCTGGTTATGAAGCCATTCCAAATGGCATCAGATTCATTTGCATCCATTGTTGATGAACACTTCCTCTGTATAGAGGCTAAATACATCTCTATTTCTTTCAAAAAACTTGTAAGTAAATGATCAACATTCAGCCTAGGTTTTGGGTTTAAAAAAGTTTCCAATGTGATTGGCTTGGGTTGGGGTGAAGATGGAATGGTGAATTTTGGAATGGTGATCAGAGGACGATGGTAGAATGGTATGAATGGAAGATCAGATGAATTGTCAGGTTTTGATCTGGTTAAAGCATTCAACAGATATGGTTTTGCATTTGATGCATAAGAAACAACATCAAATGGGGTATCAGAGTAAGGAGTGAATGCAGATTTATCAGATAAAATGGGTTCTGATGAAATCACTTATGGTAGTTCTTTAATATACGTTTGAAGAACAGATGGTAGAATGATGGTAAATTTGGGTTTAAGAGGAGTGATAGTGTCAGATGGTTCAATTCTGGTGTAGAAATTTTTGAATTTGAAACCAGAGGGAAGTTTGTCAGATGAAAATAGTTTACACGAAGCAGAGGGTACACACTCAGATGTCCTTGGCTTAGGTGTTGGGATAGGATTGGGAATGAGAATTTCAGAAGAAACAGGTGGTTCTGGTTGGTTAACTTCAGAATTTCTGTGAGAGGGAGATATCAGAAAATCTGGGTGTATATCAGGTTCTGATGAATTTGAGGATGTGGTTGGAGTGTAAGACGTGGAGGACACTTCAAAAACAGTTTTGAGATGTGTAACGTTTAGAACCTCTATCTCAGGGATATTGGTTTCAGATGGGTTGGTTGATTCTAATGGGTTCTCAGAAAGTTTTGATGGAGGTGCAGATGTAGATGGTTCTGATGTAGGTGGAGTAGATGTAGGTGGATCAGATGTAGGTGGATCATATGTAGGTGGATCAGATGTAGGGGGATCAGATGCCACTTGATTAGATTGTATAGTTTCAGAAAGAACTTGTGAAGATGCAATAGGTTCAGATCTGTTTAATTGAGGTTTTTCTGGTTGTGGTTGTTTTTTTGGTTGTTGTTGTTGTTCAGATTGTTCTGTTGGTTTTGTTATAGGTGGTGGAGTTTGATTTGTTGGTGTGTTGTTGTTGTTGGTGTTGGTGCAGATGATTGATTAGTAGAAGGTTTTACAGGAATGGTGGAAACTGGATCAAATGATTTTTGTGGGGAGGGAACAGAGATATGAGATGGAGCAGGAACAGATTGTTTCTGAGTAGGAGGTGGTTTTGGAATAGACTTGAATGTTGATTCATTTAAAACAATATTATTGAAAGAGGATACAGAAGATTTGGTACCTTTAATCTTGATACGCTTTGTGGGAACAGAGGGAGCGTCTCCAGATGATTTCCTCTTGATCAGCTTCTGAGGCTTGTCAGCAACTTTGGGCTTCTTCTGAACAGCCACTGCTTCTGCTTCTGATTGCCCTCTTTTCCTTGTGTGCTCATTTCCTTCATCAGGCATTGGTTCCCTTGCTCTTTTCAGAATTTCTGCAGGAACTGGGGTTCCATCTGCCTTGCAAGAATCAATATACCTTACAATTATTTCCCTTGGTTCTTCAGCACAGAACAGTGGGTAGTTTTCAACTGGGATTCACTTCTGACTAAGTTCAGAGATATTCAGCTTCTTGGGTGCTGATGTGAGTTCCTCTACAATTTTTAGTCTCTGAAGACTCTTGGCATTCAGAGGTTTCCCAACAATAGATTCAAGTTCGTCCTTGACTCCAGCAGCATACAGAGCAGTCACCAGTCCATTTTCTGTCAGAATATCTGAAATTAACCTTCCAAAGGGAATCCATGTTCGGATCTTCTGACCCTTATCTTTTACAGATTCTCTTGAAGCATTAATATGATTCCATAAGTGCATGAACAGAATGTAAGGAAGATCTACCTTGGTGCTCTGACTTAAACAGTACATGAAGTAGAGCTGTTCATTGTTCACATAGTCTGGAGAATTTGTAGATTTTCTGTGATGAATGCATCCCATAAAAATCTTTGCCTAGATTTTGTAGTCAGGCTTCAGATCTTTAAACTTGTTAGAGGCCTGTCCAGCAGTCATGACTTCCTCATAAACTTCTTCCATGTCTACATGCCCAGCTGGCAGATGAGATGCTCCATCAGTCTCCTCATATCCTATGAGTTTCCTGATTAGATCTTCTGTAATTATAATCTCCTTACCCAGAACAGAAGACAAGATGAATTTGGGGTATACAAAAGCATGTATCCAGAATTCTTTCACCAGATGAGGGTAACTGGTCCAAATAATATGTCAAAGTATTTTACCCAGCCTTGAGCATCAACTATTGAACGAAATTCAAATCCATTTTCAGCTAATGAATCAAATTCCACCATTGATTCACATAGAACTTCAAGTTTGTCAACAGGAGTTAACAAAGTCCTTTTAGGTGTCGTGTATGGAACCACACCCATATTTGCAGAAGTAACTGCAGCCATGGTTGATTGAAACTGAGCTGCTGTAGAAGATGAGGTTGCCATTGAAGATGATTTTGACAAAGGTTTAGGGTTTTTGTGAAGAGAGAAAAGAAGACAGAAATGCATAAACTTGCTTGAGTTGTGAAAAGTGTGAAAGTGGTGAGAGATGTGGTATTTATAGAGAACAATTAGGCATACAAACAGACAATCAAAGCACGTTCACACATATCAATTAATGTCAATTAATGAAAGAGAATAAAAATCATTTCAAGCATTAATTGATTCTGACAAATTGGGGGAAAATCAAGATTTTCACTATTCAAACCATACCTCAAACGTCTCTTCAGTAGTGTACACGCCATCTTTGCAGATTTATAGTGACACGTGTTTGCTTGCATGTGCTTCTGAATTCTCTTGAGAAATGAAACGTTAACCAACATTCAGATCCTCTGAGATTGGTTAGTTCAGATACACACAAATAAACATAAATTTAATAAGCAACAGATGAAATACTTCAGAGTGATAAACATTTATCATCTGTAAAATTTGCTTCTGACAAATATTATTCTGGACACAAATCCATACCAATATTTTTCAGAATAAATTTGAATCTATCTTCAACAAGGGATTTTGTGAAAATATCTGCCCATTGATGATCTGTATCAACAAAGGCTAAGTTTATAGTTCCCTTCTGAACATAGTCTCTGATGAAATGATGCTTAATTTCTATATGTTTTGCCTTAGAGTGTAAAATGGGGTTTTTAGACAAACATATAGCAGAAGTATTATCACAGAATATAGAAATGTTACTTTCAAATATCTGATAGTCTTCTAGCTGACTTTTCATCTAGAGTATCTGCGTGCTACATCCAGCAGCAGCAATATATTCCGCCTCTGTAGTTGATAGTGCAATTTTGGGTTGCTTCTTGCTGTACCAAGAGATTAGATTTCTTGCTAGAAATTGACAACTTCCAGAAGTACTTTTTCTTTCCACTCTGTCTCCAGCGTAATCAGCATCACAAAATCCAACTAATTTGAAATCATCAGATTTTCTGTAACACAAACCCACATTAGAAGTACCTTTCAGATACCTTAGAATCCTCTTAGCAGCTGTTAAGTGTGATTCTCTAGGATCTGATTGGAATCTTGCACACAAGCATACACTGAACAAAATGTCAGGTATAGAAGCAGTTAAGTAGAGAAGAGATCCTATCATACCTCTGTAGAGTTTCTGATCTACTTTCTTACTTACCTCTTCCTTGCCTAGTGAACTAGTTGGATGCATGGGAGTCTTTGCCATCTTACTATCAGTCATGTTAAATTTCTTCAGAAGTTCTTTAACATATTTGGTCTGATGAATGTAAGTGCACTCTGGAGTTTGGTTGACTTGAATTCCCAGAAAGAATCTCAATTCTCCCATCATGCTCATTTCAAATTCTGCCTGCATACATTGAGCAAACTCCTTTCCCAGCATAGTATTGGTAGATCCAAATATGATATCATCCACATATATTTAACAAATTAGAAGATCTTTCTTAAATGTTTTACAAAAGAGTGTTGTGTCCACTTTGCCTCTGATGAAATTTTTCTCCAGAAGAAAATTGCTTAATCTCTCATACCAAGCTCTGGGAGCTTGTTTTAAACCATACAGAGATTTCTTTAGTTTGAAAACATGTTCTGGGAATTTTTCACTCTCAAAACCAGGAGGCTGGTGAACATAAACTTCTTCTTCTATAATACCATTTAGAAATGCACTTTTAACATCCATCTGATATAGAGTGATGTTATATTGTGCAGCAAATGAAATAAGAAGGTGTATAGATTCTAACCTTGCCACTAGAGCATAAGTTTTAGTGTAATCAATACCTTCTTGTTGACTGTACCCTTGAGCAACAAGCCTTGCCTCATTTCTTTCAACTTCTCCTTTCTCATTAAGCTTATTTCTGAAGACCCACTTAGTTCCAATTATGTTGAATCCTTTTGGTCTTGGAACTAAATCCCACACATCATTTCTGGTGAACTGATTTAGCTCTTCTTGCATGGCAATAATCCAATCATTGTCTTGCAGAGCTTCATCTACATAGGTTGGTTCAATTAGTGACACCAATCCAAATAATGATGCTTCATATGATCTGAGGAAGGATCTTGTTTTGATAGGGTCAACCTTCTTTCCAATGATAACATTCTCTGGATGAGAAGCTTTGATTCTGGAAGATGATCCTCTAACAGTTGATTCTTCAGAAATGTTTAAGTTGTTCATCTGAGAAGTCAAAGGAATTGCATCTGGCGTTGCTTCTGGTTCCTTCACTTGAGCTTTGTCTGCCTCTGAGCCTTCAGAGTCTGTGAAGACTACTTCTCTATCTGCAGAGTTTTCAAACTGCTTTGGCTTTTTAATGTCAAGCTTATCATCAAATCTAACATGAATAGATTCTTCCACAATCTGTGTCTCAGTATTGTATACTCTGTAGCCTTTAGAGCGTTCAGAATACCCAAACATGAAACACTTCTGTGCTTTAGAATCAAACTTGTTCAGATTTTCTTTAGTATTCAACATATAACAAATACATCCAAAAGGATGAAAATATGAAATGTTGGGCTTTCTGTTCTTCCACAGTTCATAGGGAGTCTTCTTCAGAAGAGGTCTTACAGACACTCTGTTCTGAATGTAACAGGCTGTGTTGATTGCTTCTGCCCAAAAGTGCTTTGCCAGATTAGTCTCATTGATCATGGTTCTGGCCATTTCTTGCAGAGTTCTATTTTTCCTCTCTACAACTCCATTTTGTTGTGGAGTTCTAGGACAGAAAAAATCATAAGCAATGCCATTTTCATTAAAATATTTTTCAAAATATTTGTTTTCAAATTCACCACCATGATCACTTCTGACTTTTATAATTTTGAAATCTTCTGGACTTGTTTGCAGAAGTCAAAGAACACAAAATGTGACTCATCCTTGTGTTTTAAGAACTTTACCCATGTCCATCTACTATAGTCATCAACAATGACTAATCCATACTTCTTGCCTCTGATGGATGCAGTTTTCACTGGTCCAAACAGATCAATATGAAGTAATTCTAATGGTCTGGAAGTAGAAACAACATTTTTTGATTTAAAAGAGGATTTTGAAAACTTCCCTTTTTGACATGCTTCACAAAGAGCATCTGAAGTGAACTTCAGATTAGGAAGTCCTCTGACAAGATTAAGTTTATTAATATGAGATATACGTCTCATATTAATATGCCCCAATCTTTTGTGCCAGACCCATTGCTCCTCATTAACAGACAAGAGACATTTAACATTCTGAACCTTAAGTTCTGAAAGGTTTATTTTATAAATGTTGTTCTTCCTCTTTCCACTAAATAGGATTGAGCCATCCTTTTGACTAATAGCTTTACAACATTTTCGATTAAAGGTTATGTCATAACCATTGTCACTTAATTGACTTATGGACAATAGATTATGCTTTAATCCTTCTACAAGTAAAACATTAGTAATAGAGGGAAGTTTACCATTTCCAATAGTGCCAGATCCAATGATCTTGCCCTTCTGATTCCCTCCAAATTTCACATCACCTCCAGATCTAAGTTCCAGACTTTGGAACATAGACCTTTCTCCTGTCATGTGTCGCGAGCATCCAGAGTCCAGGTACCATGATTGGCGTCCTGACCTTGCTGCTAAGAACATCTGCAAGAGGAATTATTTTACTTTTAGGTACCCAGATCTTTTTGGGTCCTTTTGGGTTAGTTGTTTTGAAGGTTTGTCTAAACTTCTGTTTTTCAACATAAGGTTTATTCTGACTAGCCTTAGATTTAAACACATGAATGTTCTTTCAGAACGAGTGTGTTCAATATCATTCAAGTGACCAAATTTAAAGTGGGAATATAAAGGAGTCTTCTTGATGATAATTTTATCAACAGGTTTTGGATTTAAATCCTTTCTAGAGGAAGATTTATATCCAATTCCTTTTCTGTTATTTCTGCTAACTCCATAGATCATAGAAGCCATTTTGCTTCTGTCTATGCTTTTAGCAAGAAACTTCTGAAAGCTATAATTATATTTTTCCAAAATATTTTTGCATTCAAACTCAGTTTCAGAATCAGAGTCTTGTTGAGCTAATTCAGAATCATTTTTCAATCTTAAGTTCTTTTCATTTAGCTCAGCTACTTCTGATTTGAGAATATTATTCTCAGATACAAGATTGCTTTGACGCTTCTTGTATTTGAGCTTAATATTGTTATAGCTCTTTAGAACTTCTGATAACACTTTGATAAGTTCATCTTTAGTGAGTTTAGCCATTACCTCTTCAGCGTCAGAGTCAGATTCAGATCCTAAAATTCCTTCCTCCTGATCTTCTATGTCTGCCATCAATTCTAGGTTGGCACATTCCTCTTCTGACTCAGATTCAGATTCAGATGTATCTGAATCATCCCAGGTTGCCATTAGAACCTTCTTCTTCTTATCAGATTTTCTGTTAGGCTTTTCTTTCAACAACTTTGGACATTCATTTTTGTAATGCCCAGGTTCTTTACATTCGTAACAGACAACCTCCTTTTTGCCAGATCTTCTGTGTCCAAAAGATTCTTTTCTTTGGTCAGGCTTCCTGAAGTTTCTGAACTTCTTTCCTTTATGCTTCCAGAGTTTGTTTATTCTTCTGGACAACATGGATAGTTCATTTTCATCTTCAGATGAGGATTCTTCAGAGCTTTCCTCTATTACCTGCAATGCTTTAGCAGATTTATTAGATTTTAAGGCAATTGATTTACCTTTCTTTTGAGGTTCATCTTCCTCAAGTTTAATTTCATGACTCCTCAGTGAACTGATTAGTTCCTCCAAGGAAATATTATTCAGATCTTTAGCCATTTTCAGCGCAGTCACCATAGGTCTCCATCTGGTAGGTAAGCTTCTGATGATCTTTTTCACATGATCAGCAGTAGAGTATCCTTTATCCAGAACCTTTAGTCCAGCTGTAAGTATTTGAAATCTGGAGAACATAGCTTCAAGAGATTCAACTTCTTCCATCTTGAAGGCTTCATACTTCTGAATTAGAGCCAGAGCCTTTGTTTCCTTGACTTGAGAGTTTCCCTCATGAGTCATCTTCAAGGACTCAAACATGTCAAATGCAGTTTCTCTATTTGTGATCTTTTCATACTCAGTGTGAGATATTGCATTTAAAAATATTGTTCTAGCCTTGTGGTGATTTCTAAATTCCTTCTTTTGGGCTTCTGTCATAGATTTTCTATCTACTTTCTTGCAATTCCCATCAATGGGATGAACATATCCATCTATGACCAAATCCCATAAATCAGCATCATAACCAAGGAAAAAACTTTCAATCCTGTCTTTCTAATAATCAAATTTCTCCCCATCAAACATAGGGGGTTTAGTGCTGATTCTGTCCCTTTCTTCATATTTGTTGTTAATGTTAGATATTGAAGTATTAGCCATAGTAACAACCAAATATATATCAAAGTTTTTCTCACTGGATCTTTTCTATCACTGTGAAGTGGTAACACACACATAACCGGAGCTCTGATGCCAACTGAAGGTGAGAAAATACTTAGAAGAGGGGTTGAATAAGTATGAAGATAAAAACTTAGAAGTAAAAACTCAAGTATTTTTATCCTGGTTCGTTGAACTCAACTACTCCAGTCCACCCTTTCTAGAGTGACTTTCCTTTCTCAATCAAGGACTTAATCCACTATTTAATCAACTGATTATAATAGTATGCACTTAGAACAACTATTCAAAGTCTTCTCAAGAACTACTGATCCTAACTGGATCTTCTTAAGGTTTTCGTACAATCAAATGTAATAATAAATACAAGTGTTAAGATGCTTCTAATAAAGCTTTATCACAACTGTGATTTTTCACTTAAGATTAAGAATAAAGAAAGTAATTCTAGCAAGAATATATGAGTTGAATGAGAGCTTTGATAATGAATTCTTTTCAAGTGATACGTCAACTGAAGAAGATGAGTGGAGACTTGCTTTTATAGGCACAGTGATCCAAGAGCTTTTCACGTTGATAAGAGTGTACCAAAAGGTCTGAGCCTTTTTGTCTTCACATCAAGTGACCTTTCCTAGAAGAAGAAAGCACAGAGAAATCCTTTTTGTCTGTGTTCTTGTGTCTAGCATAAATAAGGAAAGAGTCATTTGGATGATCTAACGGACATAATCTTTGAATTCTTCTTCACAAATTTTCAGCAAGAAACATCTGAGTCTAATTTGATCAGAGCCTTCTGATGTTGATCAAAGATTTGTTGAATAGGAGTCTTTGCAACAAGTGTGCTTTTAGCGTGTATAAGTTCAGAGCAGAGTTTTGGGTCAGATCCTCAGTACTAGTAGCGTTAGTACTATCAGAGTCTTCTGAAGTAACTATGCTTGAAAACTCTTCATACAGAATTCTTCATTGGTTCAGATGCTTCTTACTTGCTTCAGATTCTTCTGGAGCTTTTGCTTCAGATCCTTCTGGAGCTTCTGATGGCAGTGTTCAGAATCTTCTAATGGTTGCATCTGACGCTTCAGAGCCTTGCATATTTCTTATGTTCAGATCTGATTTGCTTCTGGAGTGATATTTACTTTAATATCTGTAGCAAACATTCTTAAGCAAATTTTAGAGTACATAATTCTTAACTACAAAATTTCATAATAGTTATCATCAAAACATAGAGATATTATTAAGAACCAATCTGTGTTCTAACAGAACTTACATATCTCAGAGTGAGAAATACACAGCTGTTTGATGTATGCGCGCCAGATTGAAAAACGAAGATGCCAGACATTGTTCCAAAGACATCCTTAGGTTACATGGCGTCAAAATTTGGTCTCCTTAAGACCATGGATTTATGGCCGCTATATGAAATATCTCTTGCCAAATATGTCCCTGTTATACAACAGAAGACATGTCATGAGTGTTGATTGTAGTACCAAAAATGACAAGAAGAAATATTTCAATTCACACCTGAGACTTTGGTCGGAGATTTAAAACCGTGAGAACAATGACAGGTGAGGTTGACCTCCATGAGTACCAGTGAAATTACCAAGGAGTTTGCAAAACCTTTACTCTGAAATTTGACTTGCTTCTGGAATGCAACTTGCCACCTCTCAAAATCGTACCCTGCATCATTTTCAAATAAAATAACAGACAGTAAAAAATCACAGTTTACTAGCAGTAAAATCAGGGATGATATGGTGTTGTGGTAAAAATTCTTTACCTCACTACAGACAAAAGAGGAGATTGAGTGAATCATACTACAAGGGCAAAACCTCACCTCAATCCTCCAGATACTCTCTCCATATAAAACCATGTGAGAAGGCTGCAACAGGGAACCCTAGCCGCACTATTCATCAACTCCATTTCCCTTCAGCTCCCTCATCCATCTTCACCATTCTCCTCAAAAATAGAACAACAACCATTTGCTTACATCTGCTTCAAAACCGTGAAAACCAAAACCCAACTACAATGTTCAATCAACAAAGCCAAACTCCTTCCGCAATCACCTTCTTCAACCTTTAACATCATTATTCAAATCCCCTAACCCTCTCTTCATAACGGGAGACTAAAAAATCACTGAACTCTCCTCATTTGCTAACCCATAACCACACATCAAAAAAAACCCTTTCCCTGAGTTTGCTTCAACCGTCAACTTCTCAAACATCAATCCATCTCCATTTTCACAACCCCATCTGAAAACTTCAACCATATCTTCATTCACCCTACCTTCAACCAACAACAAACCGCAGCAAATCCATTCGGAATCGAACCTCAGATTGAAATGGAGCTTGAGGAATGGAATTGAGACTTGGTGCACGAACGAAAAAGGTTGAAATGATTTCATCCGTGTTTTGATCGATGTTGTTGCCGTTTCATAGCTAGTATTTTGTTTTGGTTTCGAGAAAGGAGAAGACCTCACTGTCAGTCTTTTGAGTAGCGCTTTGTTTTCATTTTCTAACTTTGGCATGTGTTAATCTGTTTGGATTAATCGGTTTTTGAGGGTGGTTGTTGACCATAGACATTGAACCGTTGAAACATTTTGGGTGTTTTCAGTTTTCTTTCTTTATTATTTAAAAAAAAAACATTGCCTTGAGTGTGGTTTTGGGCCGAGCAGAATGTTGCCCGTAGGCCTGTGTTCTTCTTAATACCACCTTTCATGTTGCCTCGTGGGGATGATAGGTTTGTGGCCCAAGTGATCCTCTCCACTTCATCATGTTTATACACTCTGTTTTCACAAGCCACCCCCTTTTTCCTTTTCTCTTGATTTTTCTTTTTAAAAAAAAAGTTTTTATATGTTGTTGTCATAATGGTTTTAAATAATGTTAGTAAGAACTTCAATTAATTTATGTACAAATGTTAATATTTTTCAATAAATTTTGTAAGCATTTTAGGTAAATAGTTTTGGTTTATAATTTCGATTATATTTTCTTTATTCTATCTTTTTCATTTTTTCGGTCGATGACGAGATTACCAACGTTTAACCGTCAAATTATTGGAGTGAAACAAAGGATCTGAGACCAACCTTTTTTTCAAACTTTTCATTTTCGATTTTTATTCATTTTATTCAATTTCTGGCCTATGACGAATTTTAATAATTATTATCGGTCAAATTATTGATAAATGATGATTTATTCGAGACTATTTCATTTTCTATTTCATTTCCATTTTTATTTGTGGATCGATGAAGTCTTTTATTCGTAAGCGTCGCGTATCGAAGTTGATAACCTTCACGATTTCAAATCTATGGTGAATGACCATTGGGGTCATTTTCCGTACTTTGGGATCGTGATAGGCTACCTTTGATTAATCGGCATTATGTTTGCGATTAAGACGAGATCTCATTCTTTCATGTCCCGATTCGATTCACTAAACTAACCAATAACTTTAATTTTCGTCAAATATTATTGTGGATATTATTGTTATATTATCTTACCGTATTCATATTGTCATACTCATTATTTATTCTAACTCACATATAATCGAAAACACATAATAAACTATCGAAATCCTAAAAGCCGAATTGGTGGACTGTTGTATCATTGGTTATTTGCAGGAATCCCAATTTTGAGTTGTGCTCGACTTTGCTCAAGGCATAGTTTAGGACACAATGCACACACACGGATTTCTCTTGGGCTACCTGACAATGAGACCCCTTTATTTCGTGCAATCCCGTGTAACTTACATGTACCCCTCTCCCATTCCGATGTATGTTTCGTATTTCTTTGATTATTAGTTTATCTCCTAGGAGCACCCATAGGGACTAGAGCGGATCAAACTATTTTCAAACTAATTCTCGATTCGTCATCGAGCCATTTTTAAACCCTTGTAAGTTGAGTGCTCATACGCATTCGCCATCAACCTATTGCATACAACTCGACCCTTGATGCGTAAGTCAAGTCGGTCTCTTTTTTTCAAACCATTTCATTTCCAACACGCTTTGCACGCGATAATGAGTCAAACCCTTGATCTAACGTCAAGAGGATTTTCGAAACAAACTATCAATCAACTAACAACTATTCAATCCTTTTCAAGGTGTAAAGAGTGGGTTCAAGTCTTTGAGATTGCTTTCGATTGTTTGGATGCGAGTTATCTTATTCGTGTGTGAGCAATTGACGCTTTTAATTAACATTAATAACTCGACATCGTTCAACTATTTCCAACTCAAACAACTTTCCTTTCACGATGAAAAAGAGAGTGTCCCAAGTCTTTGGTTCGCCCTCCCGATTACTTGGGGTCCGAGAAGTTTTTCTTAAGCTTCAAGTAATTGTCATCATTTCAAACACCACTCGAATACAAAATCCTTCACGATGAAAAGGAGAATGTTCCAAGTCTTTGTTTCACTTTCCCGATTACTTGGAGTCCGAGAAGTCTTTCTTAAGCTTCAAGTAGTCGTCCTCCGATCTCAATTCGTCCTTTCAAACACAACCCTCTTTCAAGATGAAAAAGAGAGAGTTCCAAGTCTTTGGTTCGCTCTCCCGATTACTTGGGTCCGAGAAGTCTTTCTTAAGACTTGAGTAATCTTCATCCGTACCACTTCAAACCATTTCAATCCAGTTTCTTTCGTGGTTGTTACCACGAACTACGACCGCTCTGATTCTTCATTCACTCTTGAATGTAAGATACGTAGGCACAAGATTGCGATGATCTTGGCGAGCACAATCCCCTTCATATTCCATTTCCCCCTTTCCTTTCCCGTAGTCGAACTACGAGAGCTCTGATTTCTCATTCTCGTCCGAATGAGCATACGTAGGCACAAGGGCCCCAATCCTTGGCGAGCACCCTATCCTCTAACCATCCCCTTCCCCCTTAGCGTTTTTAGCCTTGATAGTATCGTTTTAGTATTTAGTAGTGAGAAGAGAAGAATTAAGCTTAGCTAACATCCATCAACTCGAATTAAGAGGTTCCCGTCGAGTACGACGGACGTGAGGGGTGCTAATACCTTCCCCTCACGTAACCGACTCCCAAACCCAGGAATATGGTTGCGACAGCCGTGTTCCTTCCGCGTTTATGAGGTTTTCTCGATATTTTCCTCTCCCATTAATTCGGGAAAAATAAAGTTCGGTGGCGACTCTGTCGAACAGTATTTCCGCGCCTTTTGCGCGAGGGTCGTATGTTCGAATGAATTTTCGAGGTGCGACAGGGAGACAGACTCAACCTTAAACCAGCAAGCAAAGCCAATCAATAACAATCAAGCAGAGGGAGCCAGACTCCACCTCTAAATGAAGACAAGCAAAGGGAGATGTTCTCAACCTTTCAATGCTCTTAAGCCTAGAAACATCTATATGAGAACCTAGTCTAATGCAACACACAGTCAATCAGTCACACAAGCAAAGCAGAGCAGTCAGGAAAATACAACAGACAAAATAGCAGACAAACAGCTCAACAGCAAAGCAGATAAACAGCAAACAACCAAACAGTTGCAAGCAAACAACTTTCAATCCATCCTCAAGAGAAGTCTTCATCTTCATGCTTCAACAAGATCCAACACAAAGGAAGAGAATAAACATCAAGAATATTGGATTGATGATGGGAAGCAGGAAGGAAACCAAGGGAATCCCTCCTGACACTCAACCAGTCATCAGAGAAAAACACCCTCAAAGGTTCTACCTCTTGTAAAATGTCACATATCATTCCAAAGTAAGGATGAGGCTTTCACATAGGGACCTTGAATCATAGGATGAGAATGGAAAGCAATCAAAGCAATCCATGTTTATTTGAAGAAGGAGAGAACAACTAAGCTCTTCCTAAACCCTAATTGAACAAGCTCAAAGAAAGCTTCTAAAAGAAGGCCTAAACACCAAATTAAACATCACCAACAAGCAAACAGAAGCTTAAACATGTCTAAAACACCACCAAAGAAGATTAGAAAACCTATTATGCACTAAATGCTACCATTGAAGTCATTCTAAAACAAGTGCTATGTTGAAAACACCTTAAAACTAGTCTAAGTATCAAATGTATGAAAAATCCTAAAACACCTTCTAAATTTTACCAAATTTTTTAAGGGAACCTAAACATGTTAAGGACCTATGGGCAAAGGATCAGAACCTTGATCTAAAGGGAAGTCTCCTAAAGA
The DNA here is from genome assembly GCA_963859935.3 of Lathyrus sativus. Classification (NCBI taxonomy): domain Eukaryota; kingdom Viridiplantae; phylum Streptophyta; class Magnoliopsida; order Fabales; family Fabaceae; genus Lathyrus; species Lathyrus sativus. The sequence goes on from OZ012739.1 coordinate 340,310,607, forward strand.
AATCCTAGTTCACAAGGTACCACAATAAAACCCTAAAATGGAAGGTCTAATGATATTAATCCAAAACAGAACCTAATGTTATCTAAAAAATCTAAATTAAATCCTAGGGTATCATGCATCTCTAACCTACCAGCTAACCAAAAATCAGCCTCAAATTCAATACCAATTGCAAGAACAAAAATCAGAAAAATCATGTATCAAATATGCAAAATTAAAGAAATTAATAAAATGGAGAAAATTAAATTAAATTGAAAATCATGCAAACATGAAATGTAAAAGCATATAAAAATCACAAATGAAATGAGGAGCATGGACATATTTTTATTTCATTTTTCTGATGAATATTGAAATTAAAATGCATTTTAGAATGAAAATGCAATTAAAATAAAAGAAAAAGGATTAAACAAAAATAAAATGCTGAAATAAAAGGGGAGTGTTGGATAAGGTGACTGGTCAAAGCATCTGAAGGCTCTAGTGGCGCCACCTCATTAATGAAATGACCGTGTTTCAATTAGGTCCAAGGCAAATTCAAATTAAAACGCAACTGTTGGATGAGGGGACTTTGTCAAGGTTTCAAACAAATCCAAGGGTGGAAACTTCATCTTCTTCGTTTAAAACCTCAGTTGGAGGGAACAGTCCAGCGGTGGCTGGAGTTGACCTCCGGTCATCTTCTCCGGTGATCCCTAAGTTGCAGGTCATCAAAGCTTAACAAAACCTATACTGTCTCACTCCAAATTCCACGTAGAACTCAAATATGATGTTCATTTTTCCTGATTCCTCATAGATCTTAAAACACGAACTCAAACAGAAAATATGCCAAGTTCTCAAGCATCACCAATCCTTAATCCAAGACCACAGATTTGTTCCTTATGCTTCACTGATCATCCTAAACAATCTAGATCGTATTGAAACCTCAAGATCAGGCCAAACCAACTCTCAACAGAAATCACATGTCAACCTATTTTGTCTCTAATTCTTCAAATAATGATCCAAAATCCATCTAAGCAACCTCCTAAAGCTTAACCGCATGCTAACATATGCTAAAACACAATGAATCTTCATCAATTTTGAAAACTACATACCTGTGTTAGAGCTTGAAATTAAGGTATCTAGAACATGATTCTCAGCTTCAAATTGTGCAAATCTACTCAATGCTTGATGCTGAAGATGTTTGTAACTTCAATTTGCTTTGAATTGGCCTGAAATTGAAATCACGATTTTCATTTATCCTATTGAAACTCCAACTTCAAACTCTGGTTCTAGCACAAATCAATCACCAAAATTGTTCTAAATCATTCACAGAACTTATATAAAAGTGATTTGTGGGCTTTTTTGATCCATTGGAGGCCCAAATCCAAAAATCCAATTTTCAAGTTTCTTTGAAAAACTCCAACAAGGAATTGTTGCACCCTAAAATTTGACCAACCGGGTCCCGCATCTGGTCCTTGTTTCGACGCATCTCGCATTCGCATTTACATACTGCATATATTGCATTTTCTCAATCATGGTGATTTTATCGGGATTACAGCCCTGCTGTCGCATCTTAGGTATCTCAGACCGATTCGGGTAATCGGAGGTTATTTTGGGAAGTCGCGCGCTTTCTGGGTATTTTCAGTTTATGCAGTGATTTTTGAGATTTTGGGTATCTGGTTCTCGTTTTGCCTCGATCTGGTCTCGCGCTCTCTTTTACATTGATTAGTTGCCTTTGTCGGCATTTTTTTTAGAATTTTATAGCTTCTTGTAGATTTTAAATAGACTTTATAGATTTTTTTTTAGAATTTAAGTAATATTTTCTTTATATTTTTAATAGATTTTTTAATCATTTTTAGGATATGTTCCCTTTTTAATACAAATAGATAATAAATGGATTTTAGATATGGGTTTTTAATCATTTTAGAATATTAATAATGTTTAATAGATTTTAATCATTTTTTAGAATTTTAATAGTTTTTTAAATAGTTTTAATAGTTTTAATCATTTTTTAGAATAATATAGAATATTAATTGAATTTTGATTATATTTTTTAGATATAGAATAATGATAGTTTTAGATATAGATTTAATTAGATATTATTAGGTTAATTGGATAGATTTACTATAGATTGTAATCATCTTTTAATTAGATATTAATTAGGTGTTAGTTAATTAGGTTTAATTGACTTTCGTTTTTAATTAGTCTTTAATCCATATTAGCCATTTAAGTCAATCATTAATTCCAATTAGTCTTAATCATCATCAGTTTTATTTCTTTTCCATGTTAATCCAGTTTTGTGGGTTTTTTTAATGATTTTCGTATTGGGCCCAATTGGTGGGAAAGCCCATTCAGCAAGGTCCAGAAGAGTCCAAATTCAGCAGGTCCTATAAAGTCAAAGCGTACACGTGTAAGCAGACGAGGAGAGGCCATGTTTCACCCACATACTGCCACACATCATCCACTCTCATTCCTCTCTCTCTGCCACGCCCCAGGACACGCGTCCTGCATACGTCCACCCTCTCCACCGCCCTTGACACTTGTCTCCGTCTCCTCTCACCGGAAGTACTCACCGGACTACATGCAAAGTCCGGTGACCACCGCACCCAATCCCTTCAGGCAACCGTAACAGACCTACAACCGTCTCCGGCCGCCACAACAAACCCACCGGAAAACTCAATTTTTCCAGAAATCTTCTCCTTCTCCTCTCATCATCACCTTTCTCCGAACATCAACATCATCCACTTCCTTCCATCACCAATCATCAGCATCTCCTCCGATCAACACTCAACCAGAGTTCATCAAAGTTCTTCCGAAAACGCCAGAAAATCTTTATCGTCCGTTCTTGCATTTTCTAGATAGAACATTCAGCAATCTTTCCCAAAATCATCATCGATCATCATTTTTCTGGAAAACGTTCATAGAACAACAAGAGTTCATCAAAGTTCTTCCAGAATCGCCAGAAAATGTCCAACCGCGTTCATCAAATTCAAGAAGCTTCATCCAGATCTCCAGATTTTCATCATCATATACTGAATGTTCAACAATCTTCATCATCTCTCAGGAAATCCATGAACAGAGCCTTGTCAAGTGTAGTTTTCCGGACACGATGTTCCTCATTGATCTTCAAGATCTGCGAAGATCCTCGAAGATCTTCATCTGTGGCGTCTTTTCCAGAAATTCCTCCAAGAACAGATAACAAAAGAACTTCAAAAGCTCATCGACGAAGACGGCTTAAAGAACATCCAGAACGTAAATCTCTGTCAATCTTCCTTGCGTCAATAGTGTGGTCAGGGTTACTCCATTGTTGATTACTAGAATCTGAACATATTTTTGGTTGAAATGAGAACGATGAAGACTGTTGGAACGGAGAGTTGAGGTGGTGAAGAACAATGTTTGAGAAGGTTGAAGATTGAGGGAAATCAAAGTTGGAGAACGAGAGAGAAGTTGAGAGAGGGAGAACGGCGGAAGGTGAACAGTGATTTGGGAGAAACAGAAGGATTAGGGTTTGAGGCGTGAGAGTGAGAGGGCTGTGTGTTGGATTGGGCCTCAAGCCCATTGGATTTTTTTGACTACACCTGTGCTTTTTCGTCTTCACCCCCCCTCCGTTTGGTGTCTGGCTGGGCTAAGCCCAATATGCAATGGCTGGCACACCCCACGTTTTTCTCATCAAACCCCCTCCCCGTGTGAATATTTTTGGTGGGCTAGGCCTGCAGATTCTATTACTGTATCATCCCTTGTAAACTGCTGCACCCCCCTTGTATTTTGTTTTTTTTTATTTTCTTTGAATAGAAAAAATAGTAAATAATAAAGAAAAAGTATATTTGAAAAAAAAGAAGAAAAGAGAATATGAAAAAAAAGGAGAAAATAGAAAAAGAAAAAGAAGAGAAAATATTTTAAAGAAAAGAATTATTGAAAAAATATGGAAAATGGAAAAGAATTATTGAAAAGAAATATTGAAAAATAGTATGAAAAAATAGAGAAAAAATATAGAAAAATATTGAAAAAGAAAAGGAGAAAGAATGTGAAAAATATTGAAAAAAGAGAAAAAGAAAGACATGAAAAGAAGAAGAAAATAGAAGTGTGAAAAAGAGAAAAAATATTAGATGTAATATTTTTCAGAGTACATTTTTTTCATAGAGATTATTTTACAATTTTTGAGATAAGTTTAGAAGTCCACTTGTTAGGGGACTATTTTCCATTTGATGAATAGGATAGTGGATAGTTTTTAGGAGTTTATTTTTCAGTCTCAATCATTGTAATCATTTTTCAGAATGTTAATAAAACGAGATTTGAGCTGTGGTCCCGAAGTAGCCGAACTACAGCTGCTCTGATTTCTCGTACCAGACGAGAATATGTAGGAATAGGATGCGATATCCTGGCGAGCACACTAACAATTAACCTTTTTTGTTCTCTCGCTGCTGTGCGATCGAGACTTTCCCGCTAACGACTGATGTTACCCTTTTTCTCTCTTGCCCGAGTGCATTTGAGACCAGACCGTAGTTTTTCCCATAGGTTCCCGAACCTTTAAAACCAGATTAATTTCTCACTGCTGTGTGAGAACATCCAGTTTAGCCGTAGTTAGCCTGAACTACGTAAAGCTCTGATCTTCCATGCAGTGTGGAAGTACGTAGGCACAAGACGCGAGGTCTTGGCGAGCCAATTTCCCCGTAGTCCCGAACTACGTTGACTCTGACTTTCTCTCTTGAGAATACGTAGGCGTAGAGTGAGACACTCTATCGAGTCAATTCCCTTCCGTTTAGATTTAGCAGCCGTAGATAGATTGTTTTGCATCCTTTAGACAACCCAAGCAAGCGTGGATCCCGTCGAGTACGACGGACGTGTGGGGTGCTAATACCTTCCCCTTGCGTAACCGACTCCCGAATCCAGGTTTTGGTTGCGATGACCATACCTTTTTCCCGTTTTTTGCGAGGTTTACTTCGAGCGTTTCCTTTCCCTCCGTTGGGATAAATAACGCACGGTGGTGACTCTTATGTCAGCCGGTGCCGATTTTCGCAGTAGCGACAGCTGGCGACTCTGCTGGGGAAATTTGTCCCCTGGCCGCTAAGGAATGCGATAGTCCTTATGCGTGTGGGATCCAACGTCCCCTAGAGAGAGTCAATCCTAGCGCTTGTTTGCTTGTCTATTGGGGCTTATTTATTGATATTATCTGTTGCTTGTACTAGTGTCCCGCGAAATCTACACTCGGACGAGGTTCTTCTGGTTGACTTCTTTTTCTACCCTTTGGGTCGAGGGGGTTGTTGGTTAGTTGGATTATCGACTCCGGGAACCGATCATTTGGAAGTTAGCTAAGTGAGGCCTCTTCAAGACTTGATGATGCCACTCCTTCTGGGAATCGTATCGTCAGTTTTGAAAGTCTGTGACGCTAACGACCGCATAGGATGTCGTACCTTGTCAGATATAGGTCCATACCTGTGAGTGGGGGGTTTTTTTTGCAGGAAATTTGACTTCCAACCTACCCGTTATTTTGGTCTTCTCTTCAGAGCGAACGTACTCTGTCAGCAGTGCAGCAGTATTTAGAGATTGTGTGGGGGCTGTGGTCCCGTTGTTTGCTGCATCTTGCATAGCATGTGCATATCAGTGTTGCATCATATTGCATATCATCCTCCAGTTAGCCAGAGTTCTGATCCAGCCTTTGTTTCCTGAAGGTGATTACCCGGAGTTTGGATTGAGCAACTGTTGATTGTCAGAAGACGACCTAGGGGTTGAGTAGATTTGAGCAGAATCTAGCATTTGAAAGCAGCTGAAGACTATTGGTAGCTATGTCTGAAGGCAATTTCCAGTCTCCTAACACCTTGACGGGGTTCACTATGACGTCCAACCCTCTGTATGATTCTATGGAAGATTTCCCGCAAGTGAATAACGTTACTGCAGACCAAGTTGTACAGCCTCCTGTGGAGAACCAAGGTCGACATGAGCAGTTTGTTGCCCGAAATGAACGTCCTCCTCCTGTTAACAATCAAGGTGTTGCTTTCCCTATGATGAATTACCGAAGAGATGTTCCAATAGCCAGGACCGTAGATCCAAGAGCTCTTGAGAGGGAGAGAAGACTCCGAGCGTTGGAAGAGGGAATGAAAGCTTTGAAAGTGAAAGATGTTGTTAACCTGGATGCTGTAGGCATGTGTTTGGTTCCTGACCTGGTGTTGCCTTATAAGTTCAAAGTGCCGAAATTTGAGAATTACACGGGAGATAGCTGTCCGAAGCAACATTTAATGATGTTCTGTCGAAGAATGACTTCGTTTGTGCGAGATGACAAATTGATGATCCATTGCTTTCAAGATAGTCTGACTGGGGCATCTTTGAGGTGGTATATGCAGTTAGAGAAGAATCAGATTCAATCATGGACGGATTTAGCCAGAGCTTTTCTGAAGCAGTACGATTATAACCTGGACATAGCTCCTCATCGCATGCAGTTGCAAGAACTGTCTCAAGAGAACAATGAACCTATCAGGAAGTATGCTCAGAGATGGAGAGAATTTGCTGCCAGAGTGCATCCACCGCTGTTAGACCAAGAGCTGACAAGCATGTTTGTAGATTCCCTACAAGATCCGTACTTCGAAAGATTGCTCGGACTTCCATTAAGTTTCTCTGACGTGGTAGCATTAGGAGAACGCCTTGAGTATGCCATACGAATTGGGAAAATTCAGATTACTCCAAATGATCAAGCTGGTGAAACTGAATATCCTTGTGACTATCAGAGTGAAGAAGGATTTGTGATCAATGCAGTCATGCCAAAGGTTGAATATCCTCGAAGCGAATCCGTGAATTTTGTTGGTTCTTCATCTTATCAGAGATCAGTACCTCCTGTGGCTTGTTATACTGAACAGACAGCCGTGCCTGGGGCACCCTATCAGGAATCTTATGTCGCTTCCATTGCAAGGCAGCGAACTCATGGACGAGGTTATCAGAATCAGCGTCAGAATCAGAATCGACCTTGCAACAACTTGGAACGAAGGAAAGCTCCTTTTCACCCAGTGCCTATGCCATATAGCCAGCTGCTACCATCTTTGATCCAGAGTTCTTTGGTGGAACCTAAAGCTCTTAAGCCAGTTCCAGAACCTTACCCTCCGGGGTACAATCCCCACGTTCAGTGCGGTTACCATGGCGGCTCTCCGGGGCATTCGACAGAAGATTCTAAAGCATTTCAGGCGAAGGTACAGCAGTTGATCGACCAAGATCGCATTTCCTTTCGAGAAGTATTTCTGTTTGTTCATCCCAACCGCTCAACTGTCTAAGCTCGTAGACTCGGAAAGTATTCCCCAGCAAAGAAGCCAGTGGTCCAGACAGGCAGGCGCCCTCAGCATTGGCAGTCCTCAGACTTTTATATCATTTGCATTTGTAGTTTCTTTTCTGTTAGTTACTACCTGCTTTTAAACTGAATGGTGATAATAATAAAGTGACTATGCATTTTTCTGAATTAATCATGTCGTTGTCGCTCATTTACTGCATTGCACCGACACTTGCATTTTTATTCACTCCACTTTATCACTGTGATTAGCAAAGATTGGAGGGAGGATGATGAAACTGAAACTCATAACCGATGATCGTATGCTTTCAGATAAGACCTTATCGATGACGTACAAGGCATTGTTTCAAAATCCCTAAACACTGGAGATATAAGGAGTTAGTCCCTTGTCAACCACTTCGAGCCAGGAAGTAGAAGTTTTTTCGGACTTTTTAACCCTCACATCTTAACCCGGGGCAGGGTAGTTGTCAGTTAGCTTGACCGAGCATTCAAGTCTTACAGAGGAGTGTTGTCTTTCAAGGACCAAACAGTTTATACCTTTCAAGTGGTTAAACCTCACCAATCAGGAGTGAGACGGTTACAATCCTTTCGGAGCAATCAAGACAACCAGTGTCACACGACTTTGTTCCAAAAAGAAAGAAATAAGAAAGCCCGCTAAGTAAAAAGAAAAAGCTAGAAAGCTAATGCTTAGGCAAAAATCAGGGCATCCCGCTGGACATCAAAAGAAAACGAAAAAATCGAAAAGAACTCAAAACGAGTCAGTCCAGGAAAAAATTAGGGAATCAAAAGAATGAAAAAGAGGGATATCAATAAAAATATTTTTCCCCAGCGAGTCACAAAGTCGTGTATACAGACACCAAAAGCGAAGAAGGAGTAATTATCACTCCGGAAAAGCCTTGTGGATTCCTTAATTGTGGTTCTTACCATTCAACATACCTCCCGAAGAGGCGAGCGCTTGTGCCAGGTTAACTGAACCTTAGGATCGGAGATCATCACGTAGAAGGGGTGGGTACAAATCAAAATTTGAGCCAAATATCCTTTGTTTCACGAACCGTGAACCCGACCACGATACAACCCTTAAAAGACCTAATTGAGGTAGGGTTTATTCTGAAAACGCATTACGATAAGGTTGAGTAACCTGACTCCTTCCTGACTTGCTAGTCACATCCTTGTTGTATTTTTCACTGACCACGTAAGCACTACGTTTGAACTTTGGTTCATTTGTCACTCATAATCATAGCATGTAAATGAGTGACAGCTCAAATTTTTTCAAAATCTGCATAAACACAGCATTAGGATTACCATTTGTGAATAGACAATTTTAATTGCAGGTTAGTAGTTGGCATGAAAGAAATTTCAGCAGGGGATAGTCAAGCAGCACTGAGTAATTCAGCAGTCTGAACCAAGATGGTGTATGTTGTGAAGCCTTGTGAATCAGGGGCATTGACTTCCATTGAGCTCAAAACCAGTTAGTCTGAGGACAAGTCCCTAAGCTTCAGTGGATCAGGGGCATTTTATTTGAGAAGCAGTTGATCAGAAGTGAGTCTTCTCGAGAGCCAATCAGGGGAAGTTATCCACAACGTGGAGATTTGAAATCAGATACTTCCAGGTGGATAATCAGATCAGGTTAAGTCGCTAGAACTCTCATTCAGGGGCAAGTCACTTCAAAGATAGTGAAGACCAACTGGATTGATAGGGGTTTTAATTGAAGTTGAATTCCTGTTGTCGTATAGATGCCGGGGCAAGTAATCTCGAGGTCGTCTCGTAGCAAGCTGTTCAGAGCAAGTACTCCCAAGAGTTAAATTGGGGCAAGTTGAGTGTACTGGGGCAAGTTGTTCAAGCCAGTTTGTTTATCCCCAGCCGGAGTGGAGTATCGGGGGATCATGTCAATACCCTTATCAAAAACCTGAACCTTTCAAATAAAAAGAGCTGTGTTGTCGATGGATCGTTCTCCTACAGTTTAAATCTGTTACGTGTCAGAACTTCGTAACCAAGTCGTTTCCAAAGCCCAGTTCTCGCCTGGAAAACCGGTAACCAGTTCTCGTCTGGCCCATGCTTCCGTAAATACCAGTTCTCGCCTGGTACCTGTCTTCTTTTAACCCAGTTGTCGTATTGTCGACCCTTTTTCCGTAAATACCAGTTCTCGCCTAGTACTGCCTTTCGTATCGTCGATCTTTTTCCGTAAACATCAGTTCTCGCCTGATGCATGTCAACTTCCAACCAGTTCTCGTCTGGTTGTTTTCTTTTCTTTAACCTATTGTTGTATCAGTTCTCGTCTGGTACATGTCAGCTTTCAGCCAGTTCTCGCCTGGTTGTCTTTTTCTTAGCTTATATCCAGTCAGCCCCGTCTGATGTCCAAACCAACTCAATTTTCGTTCAATTTTCCGATAACCTATTTTCCTATCAGTTCTCGTCTGGTAGTCTACCTTTGAATGCTAGTTCTCGTCTAGTATTTTCCATCTTGTTAATAACCCGCTGTTTATCTAGAAAGACCAAAAAATGTGTAAATACCCGATACAATAATTTGTCAGGTTCCCCGATACAAAGCTCGACGGATACCAGTGCTCCGATTAATGTTTGAATACCGTATGGATGTTGTTAAATCAGAATTGTTACTCTTCAGCAGATGAAAGTTGCGTATTATCCCCGAAAGAGTCGAGATTGTATTTTACCCCGTATCAGAGTAGGATCAGGAGTATCCCCAGCAGATTAAGATCGATATCCTTGATAGAGGGGGCATTTCCAGCAGTGTGCTGCGCGCAATCAACCCCAGTTCGGGTCAATCCCCGCAGAGCGCAATCAGTTGTGAATGGTTTGAAGAGAGCATCCCCAAGCAGAGTTGTTCTTCTTCTCCCCAAGCGGGGTTGCCTTTCCATTTCTCCAGCAGGACGGTTATCCCCAGCGGATTTGTTTCCCTTTTCCAGCATTTATTTTGCTGAGATGATTCTGTGATATCAAGTTACCTTCAATAGTGTTGATGCTTCCTTCGGCATTTATTTTGCCAAGTGGTTTGCAGACCTGGAGTTCTCTGGCAGCTCGAGCTTACATTAGCATTTGCATATATCGTCAGTTTTGCATCTATCAAAACGCATAGCATATCCATGCCGTACGGGGCATTGCATTTACAAATACATAGCATATTCATGCCGTATAGGGCATTGCAGTTACGAACGCATAACATTTACATGGCATATAGGGCATTGCATCATTTCAAGCATACGCATGTCGAAACATAGACCAGGATGGTTACCTATTGGCTTTCGAATTTGTTCACCTGCAGAGTTGTTTGGTTAAGCTTCTCTTCTCCATCAGCGGAGTGATTTCTTCACATCTGGTTGTTACGTCAGCACTGGAAAGAAAAACAAACAAAGATTGACACATATCGAACTTCTGAAGCTGCCGCCTTCGTCGAAATAGGTGCCAGGCAGTTCAATTCAGAATTCCCCAGGAGAGTTTCCTCAAGTTCGCCGTGAACCATGAGTCGACAGAAAAGATCCCATAACAGATGGGAAGGTGTTTGCTTTTTTTGAATCATTATTCCGAAGAATCAATATCCGTGGTGTCACACAGGTGATTGATGTTGGAAAAAAAAACAACAGAAAATTTTACTAGTTGTTGCCGTGACAATCAGACTTCAGTTTATTAGACGCTATTTCTCAAGCAGTTTTGCAGTTTATTTTTGCGGTTGGCAAATTTCAGGGTTCCATTTGTATTCAACCATCTTCTACCTTTGAATGATCAAAGGCTGGGCGCTCTTCAACCATTCAGGTCCAAGCTGCTTGAATAGGGGCAGCTGTTGCACCCTAAAATTTGACCAACCGGGTCCCGCATCTGGTCCTTGTTTCGACGCATCTCGCATTCGCATTTACATACTGCATATATTGCATTTTCTCAATCATGGTGATTTTATCGGGATTATAGCCCTGCTGTCGCATCTTAGGTATCTCAGACCGATTCGGGTAATCGGAGGTTATTTTGGGAAGTCGCGCGCTTCCTGGGTGTTTTCAGTTTATGCAGTGATTTTTTAGATTTTGGGTATCTGGTTATCGTTGTGCCTCGATCTGGTCTCACGCTCTCTTTTACATTGATTAGTTGCCTTTGTCGGCATTTTTTTTAGAATTTTATAGCTTCTTGTAGATTTTAAATAGACTTTATAGATTTTTTTTTAGAATTTAAATAGATTTTCTTTATATTTTTAATAGATTTTTTAATCATTTTTAGGATATATTCCCTTTTTAATACAAATAGATAATAAATGGATTTTAGATATGGGTTTTTAATCATTTTAGAATATTAATAATGTTTAATAGATTTTAATCATTTTTTAGAATTTTAATAGTTTTTTTAAATAGTTTTAATCATTTTTTAGAATAATATAGAATATTAATTGAATTTTGATTATATTTTTTAGATATAGAATAATGATAGTTTTAGATATAGATTTAATTAGATATTATTAGGTTAATTGGATAGATTTACTATAGATTGTAATCATCTTTTAATTAGATATTAATTAGGTGTTAGTTAATTAGGTTTAATTGACTTTCGTTTTTAATTAGTCTTTAATCCATATTAGCCATTTAAGTCAATCATTAATTCCAATTAGTCTTAATCCTCATCAGTTTTATTTCTTTTCCATGTTAATCCAGTTTTGTGGGTTTTTTTAATGATTTTCGTATTGGGCCCAATTGGTGGGAAAACCCATTCAGCAAGGTCCAGAAGAGTCCAAATTCAGCAGGTCCTATAAAGTCAAAGCGTACACGTGTAAGCAGACGAGGAGAGGCCACGTTTCACCCACATACTGCCACACATCATCCACTCTCATTCCTCTCTCTCTGCCACGCCCCAGGACACGCGTCCTGCATACGTCCACCCTCTCCACCGCCCTTGACACTTGTCTCCGTCTCCTCTCACCAAAAGTACTCACCGGACTACATGCAAAGTCCGGTGACCACCGCACCCAATCCCTTCAGGCAACCGTAACAGACCTACAACCGTCTCCGGCCGCCACAACAAACCCACCGGAAAACTCAATTTTTTCAGAAATCTTCTCCTTCTCCTCTCATCATCACCTTTCTCCGATCATCAACATCATCCACTTCCTTCCATCACCAATCATCAGCATCTCCTCCGATCAACACTCAACCAGAGTTCATCAAAGTTCTTCCGAAAACGCCAGAAAATCTTCATCGTCCGTTCTTGCATTTTCCAGATAGAACATTCAGCAATCTTTCCCAAAATCATCATCGATCATCATTTTTCTGGAAAACGTTCATAGAACAACAAGAGTTCATCAAAGTTCTTCCAGAATCGCCAGAAAATGTCCAACTGCGTTCATCAAATTCAAGAAGCTTCATCCAGATCTCCATATTTTCATCATCATATATTGAATGTTCAACAATCTTCATCATCTCTCAGGAAATCCATGAATAGAGCCTTGTCAAGTGTAGTTTTCCGGACACGATGTTCCTCATTGATCTTCAAGATCTGCGAAGATCCTCGAAGATCTTCATCTGTGGCGTCTTTTCCAGAAAGTCCTCCAAGAACAGATAACAAAAGAACTTCAAAAGCTCATCGACGAAGACGGCTTCAAGAACATCCAGAATGTAAATCTCCGTCAATCTTCCTTGCATCAATAGTGTGGTCAGGGTTACTCCATTGTTGATTACTAGAATCTGAACATATTTTTGGTTGAAATGAGAACGATGAAGACTGTTGGAACGGAGAGTTGAGGTGGTGAAGAACAATGTTTGAGAAGGTTGAAGATTGAGGGAAATCAAAGTTGGAGAACGAGAGAGAAGTTGAGAGAGGGAGAACGGCGGAAGGTGAACAGTGATTTGGGAGAAACAGAAGGATTAGGGTTTGAGGCGTGAGAGTGAGAGGGCTGTGTGTTGGATTGGGCCTCAAGCCCATTGGATTTTTTTGACTACACCTGTGCTTTTTCGTCTTCACCCCCCCTCCGTTTGGTGTCTGGCTGGGCTAAGCCCAATATGCAATGGCTGGCACACCCCACGTTTTGCTCATCAAACCCCCTCCCCGTGTGAATATTTTTGGTGGGCTGGGCCTGCAGATTCTATTACTGTATCATCCCTTGTAAACTGCTGCACCCCCCTTGTATTTTGTTTTTTTTTTATTTTCTTTGAATAGAAAAAATAGTAAATAATAAAGAAAAAGTATATTTGAAAAAAAAGAAGAAAAGAGAATATGAAAAAAAAGGAGAAAATAGAAAAAGAAAAAGAAGAGAAAATATTTTAAAGAAAATAATTATTGAAAAAATATGGAAAATGGAAAAGAATTATTGAAAAGAAATATTGAAAAATAGTATGAGAAAATAGAGAAAAAATATAGAAAAATATTGAAAAAGAAAAGGAGAAAGAATGTGAAAAATATTGAAAAAAGAGAAAAAGAAAGACATGAAAAAAAGAAGAAAATAGAAGTGTGAAAAAGAGAAAAAATATTAGATGTAATATTTTTCAGAGTACATTTTTTTCATAGAGATTATTTTACAATTTTTGAGATAATTTTAGAAGTCCACTTGTTAGGGGACTATTTTCCATTTGATGAATAGGATAGTGGATAGTTTTTAGGAGTTTATTTTTCAGTCTCAATCATTGTAATCATTTTTCAGAATGTTAATAAAACGAGATTTGAGCTGTGGTCCCGAAGTAGCCGAACTACAGCTGCTCTGATTTCTCGTACCAGACGAGAATATGTAGGCATAGGATGCGATATCCTGGCGAGCACACTAACAATTAACCTTTTTTGTTCTCTCGCTGCTGTGCGGTCGAGACTTTCCCGCTGACGACTGATGTTACCCTTTTTCTCTCTTGCCCGAGTGTATTTGAGACCAGACCGTAGTTTTTCCCATAGGTTCCCGAACCTTTAAAACCAGATTAATTTCTCACTGCTGTGTGAGAACATCCAGTTTAGCCGTAGTTAGCCTGAACTACGTAAAGCTCTGATCTTCCATGCAGTGTGGAAGTACGTAGGCACAAGACGCGAGGTCTTGGCGAGCCAATTTCCCCGTAGTCCCGAACTACGTTGACTCTGACTTTCTCTCTTGAGAATACGTAGGCGTAGAGTGCGACGCTCTATCGAGTCAATTCCCTTCCGTTTAGATTTAGCAGCCGTAGATAGATTGTTTTGCATCCTTTAGACAACCCAAGCAAGCGTGGATCCCATCGAGTACGACGGACGTGAGGGGTGCTAATACCTTCCCCTTGCGTAACCGACTCCCGAATCCAGGTTTTGGTTGCGATAACCATACCTTTTTCCCGTTTTTTGCGAGGTTTACTTCGAGCGTTTCCTTTCCCTCCGTTGGGATAAATAACGCACGGTGGCGACTCTTCTGTCAGCCGGCGCCGATTTTCGCAGTAGCGACAGGAATGCACGAATTCTGGCTTAAAACTTCCCTTGGAAGCTTCAATTCAACCCCTTGTGGTCTGGTGAGAGTGTATAGAGTGATTAGAGAGCTCACACTTATCATATGAACAAGTTGTGATGTGTTGCTTATTTGTGAAGTTACAAGTCACACCACCATGAAAAAGACCTCAAATGAAAAATCCAATATTGCCAATGTACTCAAAATGAATTTTCTGATTAAAATGAGTACCTACTTGCTTTGTTTGAACACAAAATGAATTATCCTTGAATTTTTCACTTAAATGCCTTTAAATTCTCCTTTTTGCAAAATTTCTCAAACCAAGTCTCACCCTAAGCCAAATCAATTCATCATGAATATATGGTTGACTTAAAAACATCATTTTGAGCAAGTTTTGTGTTGGACAAAACTTCATTTGAAGCTTTCAAGAT